>JANUYF010000003.1:111915550-112663050 GCA_026167975.1 Phrynosoma blainvillii
TCATTCACTCTGTATGCATGTTATGTATGTGTGCAGGCTAAATATACCTGGCTCCAATGTAATATATTCTGAGCAGATGCTCCAGCTGGTGAATGAGCCACATAGACATTTACTCGGCTCTGGAAGAAAAAAGAAAGGAAGATCCAGTGTCTTTTTAACAAAGCATGATTCTCAGCCTGAATAATAATTGTTGTTATTATTTAGATCCCCCCTCCTTTCCCCATTTTGAGAGTCAAGGCAGCTTACAGCAGTTAACACAACCATAGTTCAAATTCACAGTACATAACATTTCAAAAATAATAATTATTATATTATCAAAAAAAAGGCTAAAGTTAAAGCCAGTCAAAATGAACAAAATGACTAACATTATAGAAAATACTTAGCCATGTTTCCCTCGAGGTATGAGACATATCTGAATTGTAGATGTACAGTCGTCCCTCCATATCTACAAATACTTTCAATCATCCCCAATTTTAAAAAACAACTTGAACATTTTCAGTCTTTTCACTCTTCTATTGACCAAAGGGGGAGAAGAATGTTTCTGGACGTTGTGGTACAACTGAAGTTCCTTGGCTTTCACTAGTGTTCTGACATAGGGTGATATTTGAATTGATCTCATAGTAGTTGCAAGGGCAATTAATTGCTACTTGAAAAATCTTAACTAGTATTTGATGTGGACAACTGAACGCTAGAGGGCAGTGCTTTTCAAAAACTCAATTCTTTTTTCACTCAAAACACAGTTATGAATTCTTTTCCCTTGAAAATACGGTTTTTAAAATGCATTTTCACATATTTTTCAGATACCTCTGTATTCGACTGTTATAGAGTTGTTAAAATTAAATTCTAGACTGGGATTAGGCTTGGAGGTGCAGATTAGGTTACTTCACATGAGAATTGAAAAGCCTGAACTACTTAAAAACATCCCTCACTGCAATGTGGATTGCTCTTTAATTCTAAATGAATTCAAAATATGAATTATTGGGTTTTATTCCTTGCTCACCTTTTGGCAAGTATGCCATTTGATATTCTGCAGAGGTGGGCCTTAAAATGGTGTCATGACACCTCCCCCTGTTACCCATAGTGCCCTTGATATCAAAAATATAAAACTCCATAAAATTCCATGATGACCTCCAGATGAACTCTGGTAGTGGAATTGGAGGCCAAAGGTCCTCTGCGCCCATGGCCTGGGCAAACCACCCTTAATCCTCAATGCAAAATACATAGCCCCAGACAGTCTAGGAGAGTTGCAGATGGGATTTCCCCTGATAAGATCATCCAAACCATTGAAAGGTGTATTGTGTCACCAAGTCACAAGCACCCCCAGCCATCGAAGGTGTAATGTTTGTATTGTGCCACCCAGTCTCACACGCCCCCACCCATCGGAAGGTGCATTGTGCCACCTAGTCACACATTCCCCCAGGAAATGGGCCCCTCGGATTAAGACCACCAGATACAATGAAACCCTATACAGCCGGGTGTCATCATCGCAATTATCACCTTTCGCCCCAGGCCCTGTTTGGCCCTATATAAACCCTAGATTTTGGCCAGTCGGTGTGCTATCTTCTTGGTCTAAACGACTCCACGTCACTCTGACCTTTGAAGCTAGTTACCGGCAAGTCCGCTCAAACCCAGGCTGCGGAGCAAGACTTGTCCCCCACCATTCCGTATCCCATTTGCTTCCCGGAGGAAGACTACATCTCGGTAAGCATCTCCATTAGTAACGCCTGAAATCTGTTCCAATCTCCAACCCTGATTTTCCTGAGCCTCGAGTGTATGTGTGAGTGTATGTTCTGTGAGTGTGTTTCCCCTATTTCAATAACCTAGCTAGCTACCAACATCAGTCTCAGCTTCATTCCTTGGAACCCCCTGGTCTCTTGGTATAAATATCGGGAGGGCGATCTCATTGGGCTCTTGTAGCCAGCCCCCTCTTGCAAATAACAACAATAATAAAATTCCCCTAAACGGACCCTTGGATACACCCCCTCCCGTGGTAATATAATGCAAAAACAGATAAACCCACAAAGGAGTATAACAATTTATGTCAGTTATTATCTTAATTTCAGTAGCACAGATTGGTCATACAGAAGTATTGTTTTATCTTGTTCCTTTCCCCTTTACATTCATCAAGTCATCCCTTCAAATAGCTTTCCTTTTTTAAATTATGTTTTTGTTTTGGAGGTGGGGGTTGGATGATGATAATGATGAATTTATTTTTATCCTGCCTTTTATTGTAGCTCAGAGGGGTAGGAAGTGCAGCTCCACAATCCCTGGCAGTTGCATACTCCTGGTATACAAAATCATTTTCCTCTGTGATTTAAACTATGAGGATCCAAGGAATACAAGCATTCAGTCTAAACAGAACAGAACACTTACCATATTTATATTTTTTGTATTGTATCCATTGAGAAGGAAAAAGACATTTCCACAAACACTAGTAAAAAGTCGCCGGCCACAGAAGGAAGTAAGAATATTTTTGAATAATCGATTCTGAGGAAAGAATTCTTTTTTGCCAAGCATAGCCTGTAATATACAAAGAGAACTGTCAACTGAAACAATTTGAAATTGCCCTTGTTTCTTCATGTCTTTTCCCACTTTGGCAGCTGCCCTCCTACAAACCCTCCAACATTTCAGAGATGAAAATCACCACATGTGTGGCTAAGCAACACCATATCACAAAGGTTATTAATGAGGAAGAACAGACGAGGTGAAAGAGGCTACAGCTGTTTGCTTTTGCCTATTGGGAAAGTCAAGATTCTGGGGGGTTGCAGACTGCCAGAAATAGTGCAAATTGAGTCCACTTTTAGGGTTAGGGTTAGGGTTAGGGAATCATGGGAACTGTAGTTTATTGTGGCACCAGAGCTCTCTGACAGAGAAGGCTCAATGTCTCAGAAAAAAAAATTCCCATGATTCCCTAGCACTAACCCTAACCCTTAAAGTAGATTCAATTTGCACTATTTCTGGCAGTCTGCAACCCCCCTCTGTCTCCTTTCCTCTCCTCTCTTCCCCTGCTGAGTTAATAGAGTGTAAACTATTTTTGCACAAAACTTTTTTCAATTTTTACACAAAGTATTATTGCAATTTGAACTCAGTTTGCAGCAACTGATATAAGCTGAAAACAAGGGGGAAAGTGGGAGGAGGAGAGAGAAGCCAGGACCTTTTAAAAGCAGCTGAAAAGATGGGATGGCAAATAATTGATTGGTAGTGAACCTGATACCAGACTCTTTTCAGCTATTTATTCACGGATAAAGCAGTCATGATTTTTCCAGTGCTGAACCAATTCTAACCTGACTGCCAAAGAAAGTAATGCAATTAAGTGCTTTAATGTTTTACTTTCATTCAAGAATAAGAAAAGTAAACCAATTTTCAGAGATGCTCTAATGGTATGGCTAGCAATTATACTTACTCTAATATTATTTTTCCCCTCCCCAAACCATATAACTCTAGGGCACTCTGACCAAGAGTGTAAATTACTACCTATTTTCCGACATTGCTTCCAATATTTACCATTGAGTTTTTTGTTTTTCATTTTATTAACAAGAGGACCAAAGCTAAGTGCAATAAGATGGTTTAACTTGTATGTTTACCTTTACCTTTATGCATACCCCCAAGTATTTAATTGATGATTTACTGATATTTTACTGTTTTTAATCCTTGATGTTTAATACTATTTTAAAGGGTGGTGAGTTTTGGGGATTGTATATTGGGTTATTTTATTGTTGTGACCCTCCCCAATTGCATTTGCAGAGGGGCAGGATATAGATGATGATAATAAATAATAATAATAATAATAATAATAATAATTCCTATGGATTCTGAGATTTTTCCTCCCCCTTTTTTCATTTGGCAGAATATTCAAACAAAAGTAGTTTTGACTTAGGAGTTGTCTAATTATTGGGGGGGGAAAACATTTTGAATTGGTGGTGATCTGGCCATATGATGTTCTGACTAATTATTTCTCAGAGGAACTTCTCAATTGTCAGATCAGATACCTAAGCTTCAGCAAAACAGGGTTTAATGCCCCTTAGATACCTATATCAATAAATTTATCTCCTCCAGGCGGTGTCTCTTAATATTAAGGTGATTCTTACTCTGACACACATACACGCCACTTTCAGGATCCATCACCAAGCGGCTACCACCATACAGACATGAAGGGCAGTAACAAGAGGAACAGGCAGTTCTACCTATAGCCTTCCTCCAGAGTTCAAGGGAGCAGGAGTGTAGAGGATTACAACTTTACACTCATAACAACTACAGTATACCAGTTCATATGTGAGTTCTGATAAATCAGGGGCTAGATAAGTCAGAAAGAACTTCCTTGCCCCTGTACTTCAGTTCCCATCACAGTTTATTTTTTTTTAAAAAGCTAAAGATACATCCTATTCCATATGACTGTTTGAGGACCTCCATTGAAGGAATGTGCATTACAAGCCTGGTTTAAGGACAAAAATCCACCAGAAGGGAAAGCAGCTCCAAGGGGCTTTGAAACCATCCTTGGCACCTGGGCAGGAGAATGAACTGAAGACACATGGGTCCCAGGCATCCCAATATCTTCACATATATAGCATTTCTATTTACATTATAATAATTATTTCTAAATTGGCATCTATACCTATAGATCAGCATAGGCAAGCTTAATGCAAATTTGCAACTTCATTTTTGGTTTCTGTTCTTTTATAGTGATGTGTCAGAACATACAATAAAGTGTCTTTTTTTAAAAAAAAATTGCTTTCTGCATACCATTTATGTAAATCTATAAATGCTAGCTCAGCCATAAAATCCACTGGGTGACCTTGGGCAAGTCACATGCTCTCAGCTTCAGGGGAAGGCAATGACAAACCTCCTCTGAACAAATCTTGCCAAGAAAACCCCACAATAGGGTCACCTTAGAGTCTCCATATATTGGAAACTACAAATGAAGATGACTTGAAGGCACACAACAACAAACAACATAAACACAGAATTATTCTAAATTAGTGTCTGATCCTTTTAAGCATATTTAAGCTCAGTTATGATAACTGAAAGCAGAGATTATCATAATGTTGATAATGAATGCATTCTGGATATAATATAAAGAATTGTTTCAGTCTTTTCAACCTTTTTACACTACAACCCTATATAACTTATATTCAGTTCCTGTTATAATCAGAGCCTCAAACAGTTTAAATTTTTTCATTGAGTATGAACACAGATTGGTAAGACATGTTTGTTTATGAGAGATATCAAAATATTCTCCAGAGATGTGAATGAAATTATAAATGTTTGTACCCCTATTCATGCCTACTTGTAAGTGTTTTTAAGTTTAGTGGGGTTTCTTCAGAAGAAAGGATTGTACCACATATAATTGCAGTCTTAAGTATATATGAAATGCTAAAAAAATCTAATAAAATTTGGAGGGTTATACAAGTTTGGTTTATGGCCATTTGGAAAAAGAAGGGGATAAAGAAACAATACATACCCTGAGGAGTCTTTCTGGAAGATTAAGAAGTTTTATAGCTGGGCTTCTGGCATATTTAATTCTAGTCACAGGTGCTAGGGCAAAAAACATTTTGATCTTTTGAGCTAATTCTGGCATTGTTGAAAAGGCTATGAATGCTGGGGGGAAAGTCAAAGAGACAAAGGCGATTAAGAAAAGTAAATAAAAACCACATTCACCTTGTGTCCCACCAACCTTTAACTTATATAGCAAGATTTCAAAAATTAAATATTGGCCTGAGCTTGGGACTATTACTCTGGAGATCACAGTTCCATTCGTTGCTTGAGCATAAAAACCCACTAAGTGATCTTGGGCAAGTCTCACTCTTTCAGCCTCAGAAGATAGTAATGGCAAGCTCACTCTGAAGAAATTTGCCAAGAAAACCCTATTAGCCTTAGGGTCGCCATAAGTCAAAAATTACTTGGAGGCACACATCATCAACAACAATGACAACTAGTGCAACATGTGACATATGGGAGAGGGTATTTATTTCACTCCACATTTTATATTTTGTTTTCTCATTCTTACACATGCAGTTTCTCACTCTTTTATACACAGTATTTGTCAGAGAAATATGGGTCTTTTTTATATAAAAAAAATCTTTCATAGGTATTCTTTCAGTTCCCCTTATGACACTTCAACTCTGCACTGTATTAACTGTTGTGTATGTGCATGTGCCTTCAAGTTGCCTGTTGACTTATGGTGGCCCCATGAGTTTCCTAGGGTTTTCTTAAGCAAGGAATACTCACAGGTGGTTTTTCCAGTTCTTTTCTCTGAAATATAGCCTTTAGCACCAGGTATTTGTTGGTGGTAGCACCTGGTATTTGTTGGTGGTCTCCCATCCAAATATTAACCAGGGCTTCATATTTTAACTTCATATTTTCAAGTTAGATCTAATCTGCACTGCAGAAATAATTCAGTTTGACTTTGCTTCAACAGTCATGGCTCAATACTATGGATTTCTGGGATCTGTAGTTTTATGAGATATTCAGCCTCCTGTGTCAGAGAGCTCTGGTGCCACAACAAACTACAAATCCCAGGAACTCCCATGTTCCCCTCTTGCAAGAACCAATTGCAGCAGAAGAACTATTTGTTGATGGCTACGAACCAAAAGAGCTAGACAAACATCTGCTCACCAAGGATATGTCATAAACTGCTAAAAGTTGGAATGGAGTCTGTAAGTGTCCATGCTGTTTAGTTTTCTGTAAAACCCATATCATAAATTTATGTGATCTTTCTTATCAAGTTGATTCTCCAATGAAAGCTATCATACCCTTCAGTCACAACTCAGCCCATTATAACTGTATATAGCATTGATGAGTTCAGTTTCCTACTTCCTTGGCATCATAAAAAAAGTCCAGCTTTTGATTTTTAACATAAAGTAGTTTGCTGAAGTACTTTGATTTGCATTGCTGCTACTGTTACTGGCCCCCTCTGCAGACCAGGGTGTCGGGGACGCCCTGGTCCGGAGCGCCGGCGGAGCTCAGCCTCCACACCGCAGCGCTCCTCCGGCAACTCTAAAAGGAGCACCAAATTGGCGCTCCTTTTAAATGTCAGGGAAAGTGCGCCTTAAAAGCGGCAGGCGCACTTTCCCTGACTCAAACGCTGCAGCGCGTCCGGTCGCCGCAGCGTGAGGTCATCCCCGGAGCGCCGGCTGTGTGGAGGGCCGGCGACTCTGAGGGCGACCTCAGGAAGAGGAAGGGGCGCCGCTCATGCGGCTGCCCCTCCTCTTCCGGGCCCGGAAGACGGCTCAATTAGCCGTCTGCCGAGGCCCAAAGACATCACAATTACATATGAGTCTTTATTTGAAAGTAACATACCTATTGCAGCACCCTGTGAATAGCCAACATAATATAGCTGTTGTTGTCCAGTTTTCTGCAGTATGAAGTTGAGCACAGCTGGAAGATCATACTTAGCCATCTCATCAAAACTAGAGGAAAGGAACAAACACACTGTACAAAGATCAAAGAACTTGCACGGAGTTCATTTTCTCTGTGTAACACATCTTACTGAGCAGATGTCAGCTAAAAAAAGCATGTAGACATTTGAACATATTGGGCCTGATTCAGCTATTTATAGGTCCTGCCTTTTTATGGTGTGGAAGGAAATACTTGTACCTCTGAAACTCTTTTTATTCATTTTGCATTTGCTTTGCATTAAAGGAAAATCTCAAACAGAAACAAAACCATAGCATGATTTATATTTTGTATGTTAAACAGTGGGTCCTTGGTATCCTTGGGGTTTGGTTCTAGGCTCCTCCATGGATACCAAAATCTGTGGATACTCAAGTCCCATTAAATACAATGTCAAAGTAAAATGTTGTCCCTTATATAAAATGGCAAAATCAAGGTTTGCTTTTTGAAATTTATATGTATTTTAAATATTTTCAAGCCGGGGATGTTTGAAGCCATGGATAAAAATCTGTGGATATGGAAGGCTGTCTGTACTGAGCTATACCCACTGTGCAAGGTGAGGTAGTTTTCAGGTTAAGCAGTGTTCTGCTGTTGCATAAGCATGCATTGAGTTTACCATCTTGTGTTCCTAAATTCCCCAGCAAACTAAACTATCTGGTTCTCCTGAAAACAAACAGAGACTTGTTCATTGTTTCTTTACATACAGCTTTATAAGTCTGTACTCACACTATTGTTGAGTCAGGAAAAGCCAAACTATCTTTTCTTAGGTTCTGTGATGAAGGTAAGCTATAACTTTTGCCAGTCATATGGGTTAAGGACAGTGGTTGCTGTCACCCAGTTCATTGACTCGTGGTGTCCACACACCCCCATGATCTCTTCCCATACCACAATGTACAGTACCCTTAGTAATTTCTTTTGCACTAAACTTGCTCATAAACTGTAATTCCCTCATGTCACTGAATGTAACGGTAGATTAGCAAAATTGAATTTATACCTTTAAATTACAATTTCATACACACAGCTTAAATGTATTTATATGTACATGCTTCCATGTGGTTAAAGTGAAAATTTGATAAGATATGATTTTAAAAAGAACATTTAAATAGATTTTTTATTTTTAAAAAATATTTTTAAAAGATAGAAAAATTATTTTTTTAAAAAAAAGCGAGGCCTTCCTTTCTCTTCTCACTGAGCCTGCAACACTCACACATCTGTTCAGAATTTTAAAGGGATACTGGCAAATGCCACATCCCACTTCTGCTAAAAGGCAGATGTTTGGGGAGCAGTGGTGTAACCTCTCACAGCTGTCACCTGGTGAGGTCTGTATCCCCCTCATTCCTCTAGTCATGCCCCTGGCTAAGCATAGGACTATAGAGAGTAAATAAAGAGATTCATCTTATTCAAAGGTCACAGAATCTTCTTGAGTTTTCCCAGAGAGGCTCAAATACTGCCTTAATGCTTCAAAGACCTAAGAACTTTCCTTTTTGTGTTCTGTTGACTGAACATGAGCCAGGGGCCTTAAAATCAAGCTTTTTGTGAAGTTGTGTCTAAGCCATGATAAGTTGGGTCTAAGCTATGTGTCCCAGACTTATACAGCTATTAGACCTGTGCTAAAAGTGGAGACATATTTCTAATTTTTTGGTTTAATTTGCTGTTTTTCTCTTTTAGACATTATTTTGCACATAGGAGGAAAAATCGTACTGGTAGCCCTAGTGCTGATTGTGTGTATCAATATCATACAGGTTGAAGGAGAAATTGGAAGAAAATGATTTATAATACATCTATGAGTGCTTTGATTTGTAATACACATGGGATTAAAGGTTTGGTCAAATTTGTATTCAGAATTCTGAATTCTATTAGTAATTTTAGCAATATTATTAGATGTAAAAAAATAAAAATCTCCAGGAACTTTGTTTAAATACCCAATGTGACATCCCACTATAGTTGTTTGCACCACAGGCAGAGATATTTGCGAGTGTTAAGTAAGCACAAGTCTTTCTCCATTATGCAGTTCATTCTAGGACACTCAGGTAAATCACTTCTTCTCATCTTGAGCTATCTGAGATTGTTGTGAGAATAAAATGGGATAACCCTATGTATACTTTTCTGAATTTGATGGATACTATCAACAAACACTGGTGTGGGCAGCCATATAATTCAGTATTCGATCAGGTATTCTAGTTTAGAAACAAATTAATCATTAAAACTAAGTTTAAATGCATATTAACATATTAACACACACTTTCCATTACTGATAACATCTATATGGCTTGGGCCTAGGTTATTTGAAGAAAAACATTTTTGTGCTGTCAGCCTTTTTCAAACTGATGAGGGTTGGGTGCTGTGTGATTCAGATTTGAAGGTTCATATAGTTTTTAATATATTTATATCATGTTTTTAACTTTGTAAACCATTTAACTGGTTTTTAAACTTTATATCTGCACTTTTTAACACTTTTGTATTGCTTTAAATTTGTCTAGTTTTTAAATTTGTTGTTAGCCATCTTGGGTTCCTATATTGGGAGAAAGACATAAAATAAATAACTAAGGGCCTTTGCAGACTGCCAGAAATAGTACAAATTGAGTCCACTTTTAGGGTTAGGGTTAGGGTTAGTGCTAGGAAATCATGGGAATTGTTTTGTTTCTGAGACATTGAGCCTTCTCTGTCAGAGAGCTCTGGTGCCACAATAAACTACAGTTCCCATGATTCCCTAACCCCAACCCTAACTCTTAAAGTGGACTCAATTTGCACTATTTCTAGCAGTCTGCAAAGGCCCTAAATCTAGCTCAATCTGACCTAGGGTCTGGTAAATCAAACAATTTTGCCCATATCAGACAATAGCATGAGTTAATCTAATGCTCATTTCCAAGCCTAATCTACACACGATTACACAACCAAACACCTTATTTAAGAAGCACAGTGATGTACTTCATCTATTGCTCATAAGCATTCAGACCCCTTAACAGGCAGCTTGTGATAGTAGCAGAAAGTGTTACTCCAGGACCAGTGCAGCAGTATCTCAGGCAACTCAAATTATATAATTTACCAAGTATTCAACATCCTTAATATGTTTCTCACACACAGGACACAGTTCTGTAATGAAGCTTCTGTTCAAAATGCCTTCACTCATTTCAGAGGAGTGCATTAGAAGTGGGTCAATTGGCTGGGAAAATGTGTGGGTTGTTTAAGCAGGCAAAAGTTTAATCTTTTTTTTAGTATGGTGTGATCTCATCAGTAAAGGCAGAAGTGACATTGACTGTTTTAAAACTTCCTTTTTAAAATACATCCCCCAAGCAGAAATGTCTAGAAGTAGCCATGATTAGCAGCCACTAAAGCTATAATGGTCTCTCACCATGCCATTTTTCAAGTGGAATGTGCATTGCATGGAGAAAGAAATGGCAGATCCCATCCAAAGTTATTTGCTCCTGCAGATGATTTAATGCACACACATGTATGTTTGCATACTCTCTAACACACACACACACACACACAGAGAGAGAGAGAGAGAGAGAGAGCAGCTGCATTAACTGTAAAGTAAACAAGTGTGTGGGAAGTATAACTTCTTTAGTTCAGACAAGAACTATTAGGGCACATATTACAAGACAAGACTACAAAACTTACATTCTGAAATAGCCTATTAAAAATGACTGGTATCATTATCACTGCAAATCAGAAGTGAATTTAGTGCTTTTTAAATGCAAAGGGAGATAAAAACTATCTGGCATTATGAAACATCGTCACTTTTCAGCCAATATTAAATTGAAACCAGTGAGCAAAAGGATATAGGGTGTGTTCTATAACCAACAAATTCTGCTACCTGAGATAGATATAAATTTTAAGACTTAAGTGTTGCACCTGTAATATCTTCAGGCACTAAAGTGAGTGTCATCACTGCAAATTACAAAGATCGCAATAGTTAAATATACCTGAAAGCCCAAAATTCGTCTTGAGCTATAGACAAATTTTGGTGACTTCTGGACCAAGTGTTTCCTCTGCTGTTTCCAAGCCAAACATCATAGCCAGCATCTGCCAGGATGAAGCCCAAACTGTTATGAGGCAGGTTCATAACCCAGTTGCTTCCATCACCCAGTAAACCATGCTGGAGGAACACCACTGGTTTCAGAACTGTAGAGGGAATGCAGTATTAGAAAGAATTTTCTGACAGCAAGAGTTGTTCAACTGGGGAGCAGACTACCTCAGAAGATGGTAATCCCATCTTGATAGATAGTTCAGGATGTTCAGATTCCTGAAATGAATTGTTATTGTTGCTCCCTTGCAAAAATCTCAGAATAAAGCTACATTTTTAAAGATAAAGACATTTTCTAAGACTGATTATGCCAGCCTCTGAATCAGGCAGTTCCTTTGTGGTTCTTTCTATTGTGCAGCTATTTCTTTTGTAGTTTTCATAAGAAGCATTTTAATTCAAATTTTGTTGCATAAAACACAACCCCACATCAAATAAGGAGACATGCATCACCCTCTTATAACCCTTTCATGAATATGATTTGGACAATAAAACAAATAACATTTTAATACATCTGCCTACCTAATTTACTTCAAATTGCCCTATTGATCTCATTTTCACCATACCGATTAGAAATACCTGAATTCCCCTGATTCTTAACACCAAATGGTATTCTGTTAATGCTAAGTATATATCCATCTTCTGTCACCACTTTATATTCCTCACTGGGATAGCCTTTGTGTGTAATAAGTTCATTCTGTAAAAGCGAGAGAGAGGGAAATGATTGCTTTCTCCTGAAAGATTCCTATTAAAATGTGTGGTAACCAAATGTATCTGCAAAAAAATATGGATTAGTGAAGAACAATACAATATACTTTTAGGAAACTGACAGCATGCTTGAATAAGAAGGGCTTTAGTTTATGTTACAGTAAATGCACAGTCACTATTCTCTATATCTCTTCTTGGAACTTGAATATTTAATTGCAGAGAAAGTAACAGTTCACCATTTTGTTTTAGTGGCTACATTTCCCATGGACACTAAAATACTGAGTGTAATCACATTATGGATGTTATCACACGGGGTCTAAAGCAGTCCCATCCCTGCGCCATCCCTGCACCATCGCCAATCCTTGTCCCATGTTTTCACACGACATCGCAGAGAAACCCCGCCCATGCCTGCGCCATCCCTGCACCATCGCCGATCCTTGTCCCGTGTTTTCACACGACGTCGCAGAGGAACCCCGCCCATCCCTGCGCCATCCCTGCACCATCGCCGATCCTTGTCCCGTGTTTTCACACGATGTCACAGAGAAACCCCGCCCATCCCTGCGCCATCCCTGTACCATTCCGGCATCACCCAGCATCATCCCCGTTCTTTTGAATGCCGGGTTCTTTTGGGAATTACTTTGCTGATGCCGGAATGATGCAGCTTTCTATACCGCAAGGGAAAAGGAACCGCAGTGGCGCAGGGATGGGACAGGGATGGGACTGCTTTAGACCCCCGTGTGATAACGTCCTATGTCATGCATTTTCTTTAATTGAGTGTTTCAAAGATAATGAACTTGAATGATAGAGTGATGAACTGGTCTTTTGAATGGACTTTAAGTATCTTGAGCCTTTGAAAAATCCTTATTTGTGTTGCAAAAGTAAGGTTTTCAACAGGATCTCATCTTCAAGAGCTTCATGGTGCTCCCTTTCTAGGCTGATAATAAGCTATATATGAATATACTATACCCTGATCTCGCATCTGCCATCCTCACAGGCATGTTTCATCACAAATCCCCTATGTCCAGCAGTGCTATATGAGATATCTCAAAGGCTCATTTATTGGATGGTCAGTATTTGGTTTTGGAAAGTGTCAGAGAGAAAATGATTTTGGAAACATGGCTTTAAAAGTTTAAGAAAAACTTTTAGAGTTAAAGAATTGTGCTAGAAAAATACCAATGGCACTGGCAGTTTTTGGCTTTCACATAAGTGGGATGGTGAATCTGCTCTGGGCTTTATCCCAGACAGACACTAAGGAATCTATCCAAGGAGCTGAACATGATCAGCCAAACAGTTCTGTTAAAGCTTGTATAAAAACCCAGTGCAAATTTACCAACCCATTACCATGGAAGCCACCAGCTGCTACTGGATAATAAATACCACTTATTTGGATTAAATGCTGAAAGGCAACTTACAATGTTCATAAATGCTTCTGGATCTACAGCTCTTTTTATTCTTGTTGGTTCTTTTGAATGAGCAAGTCCTTGGACCAGGCTTATCACAACAATCAATGGCCACATCCTGTTCCTGGGCAGTGTTGTACAGCAATCCATTAAAAATAATATTCTGTTCAATGTAATGAAAAGAAATGAGTTTTACTCCTTAATAGGTTGTTTTGAAGTATACAATTAATTGTCAATCTCCCTGTTTAAAGTGAACATACTTCATGTTTGAAGGATCTACACTTCCCACCCCTTCCTTCAAGAACCTTAAGATCCATCAACCAGTCAGATGCGAAATATATATAGCGAGAATTAAAGAATCTAAAACTCTGGAGTTGTTTTGAGTAGCAGCTCACAGCCCTTTCACACACACATAAAACCCACATGTAGTTAACTTAAGTTTTATATGTCTTCATTTCAGCCGCCTAATTTGGGTGGGAAAAGACACAACTGCTGTTATTATTAAACAAATGAGAGACCGAAAACTCCTTGCAGATCTACTTCAGATCACCCAAAGATCTATCATTATATTTTTGTTCTGTCCAGCCCTGTTTTAAAATTGAAAGCAAAAGGGCTTTCAATGACTCATGCTGTTTCAGGTACAAAAAATTTCAGCAAACAGGTTAGGGTCAGTGAGTGGAGTTTCATCAATAGCAATGTTTTTTCCTGTTGTTCATATTAACAACATAATGCATAAACATTCAAAAATTTAAAATTCATTGTGAAGGTGGTTCTTAAAAAACATCACCCCAGGATGTAGACATTGTTGTCTCAGTGATTAGACAGACAGACAATTCTAAAGTAACAGTGAGACAGTGTAAGATTTATTAGTTTATGAGGTTTCTAAACATTTCTAATTCCATCCTACTTCAGTCCAACACCATGAAAAAATACACACACTGATATAGTCTTTCTTGTGATCCCAGGATATACTGAAATCTGAGCATGGATTTTTGTACAACAAAACATGTGACAAATGCTGTGTTTCAAAGCAAAACGTTAGTGCATGCAACAAGGAGAATTTGCACTCAGAGGAATAAAATGGGGAAAAAGGAATCACAGTTTTTATTTAAATTGCAAACATGGCTGCAGAAAAATCCCATGAAACTCTACTTAAGTGTGAAAACCCTTTCTGGTTCCCCAGCTTCAGAACAGAATAGATTCCCATTCTTGTAAGAATCTATGTGACAAACTCCTAGCTGGTTTGGAGAAACTGAAACCTTTCAGTTTATTTCAATTTATATCTATGCATAAACATGCACATGAACAACCAAAATAGTTTTCATCCTCAACTGCTATGCTGACAGAATAAGCGCTGTGCTGATAGAAATCCTCTTCTCATTCTTTTTCTCTCTCATTATCTTAAAGAAGACTGTAGAAGAAAGGAAGATAAGCCATATCATTGCTGCAGTAGCTGGCAGTAATTTTTGAATCTCTAACATTTTCACAATGATAGAGGCAAATGCTTCTAAGGATAAAATAAGAATGAATCACAGAGAATATGTTTTATACCATCCATTTACCTGTTTCTCCATGCCATCTATTGTATAATAAAGAACACTAACCTGATGCAAAATTCACTCCACTGAACAAGTTCAAATGTTGGGATGATGATGGAAACTTTTAGTTTACCATTCATACCAAACATACAAGAAGATAAAGGTCACGGATAAGTGGCATCAATCACCCACAGCTCTTTGCTTGGAATTGTTCGGTGCTGAAAGCTTATATCTATTCCTATCCCACCTCCTTGTTTGTCCAGCTACCACTTCAGTTTAGTAACACTGAAAGGAAGTCATTGAAAACTGAATGAGTGCTCTTTGTACACTGAAGGGTTGTTTAGGGGAAAGTTCAAGCTTCTTTGCAGGGGTAGGATGGATGGCTATGTGTTGACAGGAAGGATTTCAAGTGCAAATAGATTGCCTCACCTGACAGACCTCTAACCAGGAAATACCATTTTTCTTTGCTGGGTCTGTTATACTGTATAGTGGTAAAAATCATGTATGAATTTCATGGGTTCACATGTTGCAGGGTTACAGCCAGAGATTTGGGCTCCTTGGTATAATGTCTGTCAAGAGACAAGACAGCTGTGAAAGGGCCAAATGTTTCCTGTCACCACGAAGCATCAGAAATGTACTCCTAATCAATGTCTGAAGTGAAAGAATACCGGTAGTTAAATTTCAATTCTGAGAATTGACTGGTGTATTCTGCTGAGCATTGGAATTAGAATTACACAAATAAACAGATTATCGTTATTGCCTGGTTAATATCTCTCTTGAATAGATGGGGGAAAACTAAAATACTTTGTGGTGCACTTACCCTACATGCACCCTATAGTTTGAAAATGGAGCTATATGAAGTACTGAAGTGTCCTTGCCTTTAAAGAGCAACTCAATTCCTCAAGATCAGAGTCCAAGGCTGGCCCTGCCATTTAGCAGGGTGAGGGAGTTCCCTAAACAGCACATCTTTAGTATCCTCAAAAGGAAGCACTTTATTAGAAATTTCTTTATTATTGTATTTTACTGCTGATCAGTGTGTATGAGAGTTTCTGCCGCAGGTGTCAAAAGAACTTGAATGGGTTTGGATAGTATCAACCTTGACTTGGGAGTGGCACTATTTTCTGATCAGTCTCACAAAGCAAAATTTCTTAGATTAGCACTAGATGCTTCATATCATTTAACTTGCCAAGAGGTGTAGGTATCATAGCTACTGGGGGAAAGTCTTATTTGTCGTCCCTTCCCCATTTGTATGTGCCTTCAAGTCATTTGTTAACTTATGGCAATCCCATGAATTGCATAGGATTTTCCTAGGTAAGAAATACTCAGAGATGGTTTTCCTAGTTTCTTCCTCTCAAAATATAGTCTACAGCATCAGGTATTCCTTGCTTAGCTTTGAATAATTATTTGTTTGTTTGTTTTATTTCATAAGGAATGGGTGCAGTTGTCACACTAGTTTTAGCTGTGCAAATGTGCTCCAGGTCACTGCTGGAACCTAGGCATCCAGGCTCAGAGTTGAGTCCAGGAATGTGCTTAAACTGCAAGATTTCAGGAGTGTACCCCATCCAGCAAAGATGGAGTCCCTGTTCACAGATTTGTCTTTTGATTGACCAGAAGCACCTCTGTCTTGTTTAGGTTCAATTTGTTTGCCCAGTTCATTACTGACAACACACATTAGTTGAGTACTGAGACAGCTTCCTGGAATCAGATGGGAAGGAAAGGTAGAGTTGGTTGTCCTCAGTATATTGAGGACAAAACGCTGGATGACCTCTTCCAGTGTTTTAATGTAGATGTTAAAATGGCACGGAGGCCAACAGCCAGGGAATCAAACAGGAGTCCCCCAGCACCACCTTCTGAGTTAGCTCCTCCAAGAAAGACTGGAACCACTTCATAACAATGCCCCCAAGTCCCAAGTGTTGGCCCAGAAAGATGGTATCTAAAGCCATTGAAAGGTCCAGCAGAACCAACAGGGACATCATTAGCCCTTGACCAGTCCCCTGTGTGGGTTATCCACCAAGGTGACCAAAGCAGTCTCCACTCCCTAACCAGGCCTGAAGCCAGATAGAAATGGATCTTGATAATCAATCTCATCCAGAAACCCCTAGAACTGGGAGCCACTACATGCTCCAGAACTTTGCCCCAAAGTGAAATATTAGAGACTTGCTCCTAATTATTCAATCCAGGCCTAACCACAGCCTCTTTTAGGCAGGATGGAAACTTCCAGTTCCCCTC
Source organism: Phrynosoma blainvillii (assembly GCA_026167975.1). Classification (NCBI taxonomy): domain Eukaryota; kingdom Metazoa; phylum Chordata; class Lepidosauria; order Squamata; family Phrynosomatidae; genus Phrynosoma; species Phrynosoma blainvillii. The sequence continues at coordinate 111,932,839 of JANUYF010000003.1, forward strand.
TAGCTGCTTTCAGAAGCCAGGAAGGGCAAGGATCCAGTACCCATGAAGTGGATCTCACCTTTTCAAGATGAGATGCGAACTGGTGTTTTTAGAGTATTTAGGCACGTGCTTACTGTGCTATTATACAGTGAACAGAACACACTAGAAGATGGAAATAAGTAAACCAAAGAAGACCTTGTCACTTTAGAATATTTGGGTGAATTGTTCATAACCTCCATTGTTTTCTTTAGCATCAGTAAAGATCTTGCTGGAATTTTCCAACAAGAGATGCCCCTTCTTGAATGGATTGTTCAAAGTGACTTGTATATATCATTTTAGTAACCTGATACAATTATAATTAGATTTGCTAAAATACCTTTTGTTTCCCCTTGAATGGGGATTTTTATAAGATAACTCTGAAGCTCAGACTTTGCTCACTTCAAATTATGCCAACATTCCTTGGGATTCTGTTGACACGCCTCCAATTTTCCCTATTTCCCTATTAAGGCAGGGGTCAACAAAGTGTATTTTGTGGGCTGTACGCAGCTCTCAAGGCCACTTTTAAGTCCTGCAGCATCCCCCAAATTAGGATTGCTAGACCTCCAGGCACTGCCCAAGGTTTCTGGGACTGAAGCCATAGGCAAATTCAGGAAGCTCCTGACATGTGTATGGTGTCAACATGACTTATCTGTAAATTAATGTATATCTGGCAGTAGGCTAAATGGGAGTCCAGTAACAGCAAGTGGGGAGGGGAGGAAGCATATGAATGAAGGTCCAGAGCAGTACAATGGGCCCTTGGTGTCTGCTGGGTTTTGGTTCCAGGACCCTCTGCGGATAGCAAAATCTATGGATGCTGAAGTCCCTTTAAATGCAATGAGATAGTAAAATGATGTTCCTTATATAAAATGGTAAAATCAAGGTTTGCTTTTTGGGATTTATATATCTTTAAAATATTTTCATGCTGTGGATGGTTGAATCTGTGAATATGGAGAGCTGACTGTATTACATCTGGAAGATGTTTCCCACATTGGCTGTTGCTACGTTGCCAGAAAACTTGGGAGGGAGAGGAAAGAGCTCAGCTTCAGTCTGGATTGGGGTTGGAGAACAGGAAAATAGTGAAGGTGTGTGTATGTGTGTGTGTGTGTGTATGTGAGAGAGAGAGAGAGAGAGAGAGAGAGAGAGAGAGAAGAATGGGGCAGGCAAAGAAGGAGATGGATGTGAATTTGGGGAATTGGGAATGATTTGGAGGAAGCTGTTAGACTCCAGGCTTGCTGATAGAGATGATGGGAAATTGGATGGTGGTGGAAGAAAAGTAATTGTTGTGCTGAAGTAGGAGAGGAGATCATTCGAGGTACTATTATTTCATCATGTTTTCATAAGAGGATTGATTATTGTAGCCAAGGAAGAGAAGAAGAGAGAGGCTGAATATTTTTAATCTATTTCTAATTTGGAGGAAGAGGCTATCATCAGTGGCAAAGAAATAAAAAGAATGGGGAGTTTTGGTGAGAATGGAGTCAGAGTGAGGTACTGATTTGCTAGAATGCCAAGAACACAAGAGGAGGAAACATTGACCTGGACCTTAGAAAGAAAGAGGAGAGAAAGGGCCTTTGCAGACTGCTAGAAATAGTGCAAATTGAGTCCACTTTAAGGGTTAGGGTTAGGGTTAGGGAATCATGGGAACTGTATTTTATTGTGGCACCAGAGCTCTCTGACAGAGAAGGCTCAATGTCTCAGAAAAAAACAAACAATTCCCATGATTCCCTAGCACTAACCCTAACCCTTAAAGTAGACTCAATTTGCACTATTTCTGGAAATCTGCAAAGGCCCAAAGTGAAGGAAGACTATAGTAAGATTGTTCTTTAGATAAATATGACAGACTGGAAACATTTGTTGCTTTATTTTGTCTAGCTTGGAATGGATGACAGCAACTTTGTTTCTCAACTGAGTTGCTGTCTTTTTGCTCTGGCTACACTATAACTCCCATCACATGCCAATCATTTAACCCAGGGTTTTGGGGTATGAACATATGTGTACAGCAAATCCAGAGAGAGATTATTTGTTATAATTTTTGTAAACTGTCTTGAGTTCCAGTGCTGAGAGAAGGAGAGATATAAGCAAATATGAAGAATTTTTTATTGTTATTTATTTTGTATCTGCCTTGGACCTCTGCCTCTTCACTCTGGAATGGAGGCAATCCAGGGAGAGGGGCTAGATTTGGGAACAGCCCTGTTAGCTAAAAGTCTTATGTTTGTTTTCAACTAGAGAAATATTCGCTTCGTGTATGCATATGTGTGTGCCCATGCATGTGTTTGAATGACAGCTATGATTGATGCTTAATCTGTGATACTTAATACAATCATTGGTCTACCCCTTTGACATTATGCAAACATTTCCCAGTGTGACATCACCATGGGACTGACCCTCAATCTTAGGTTCTAGCCCAGAAATCTCAGGGCTTAGGGTGATCCTGATCTGGCCACCCTACCCACAATTGTGTGTGTGTGTGTGTGTGTGTGTGCACATGCACACATGCTAAAAATGTCCACCATGCCACCTGTGGGGCATTTTTACCAAAGCAAAATGAAAATCGGAGTGGGGGAGCACGTTGTGCTTGACCTCCAAATCCTGGCAGTTTCCCACCCTGTTTTTATGGTTATCTGAAAATAGCAACTATGTAGAATATCTTCCTTAAAGTGAGGGATACAATTCTATTCAGCCTGCAATTGAAGGCATGGAGGTGGATGGAGAGACAAAAAGTCAGACATAGTCTTGCTTTCATGATATCTAGCTAAAGAACTCTAGGCTGATTGAGGTAGAAGACAGGAAGCAAAAACAACACTTCTAACTTGTCCTGGATTGACTTACTGAGCTCAGTAAGGACAGGAATTTTACCTAACTCAATGAGATCAAGGGGAAACAATGAAACAATGAGATTTCTTCCCTGGTAGGTGGATGCCATTTGCAGTAGGTGCCTTTTGCTGCTCTGCTACAAAGAGGAAAAAGCCTCAGACCAGCCCTGGCTGTCCACATTTTCTTTTCCTATGAATTATGAGATTCATTTATGGGACAATGTGTTACATATCTACTGGTACTCTAAAAAGAGGACCAGTTCCAATCTTCAGCAGACTACTTTAGGGAAGGGTAATGACACTCTAACAGTGGGTGGCTTAGTAGTTAAGATGATGATTCTGATGATCTCAAGGTCAGAAGTTTCAGGCCCAAGTGCCACGTGATGGAGTGAGCTCCCATCACTAGTCCCAGCTTCTGACAACCTAGTAATTTGAAAGCATGTAAAAGTGCAAGTAGATAAATAGGTACCAGTTTGGTGGCAAGGTAACAGTGTTCCATGCAATCATGCTGGCCTTTGACAATGCTGGCTCCCTCCGCCGAGTAACGGAGATGAGCACTGCTCCCTACAGTTGGACATGACCAGACAATCATGTCAAACCTTTACCTTTTAATGACACTTGATGGGACTGTACAGACTGGCAAGAAATGCCAGTGTCGGGGTGGAGTGGAGGCATGGCATACACATGGTGCACACCCCAACTCCACCCCCAAACCAGCGCCACACCACCCGCTCGACCAGATGGTGGATGGCATCAAAACATTTCTGTGGCATAGTGTTTACACATGCTGCACCAAAGAAAGGCCGAAGAGCCACTGCCGTGGTAGCAAGAGCGGCTTTTTCCTGCCCCAAAAAGGAGTAGCATTTTGCTGCTTCTTTGGGGGCTGGAAAAACATTGAATTGGAGCCATGGTGTGCAGTTGCCGTGGCCCCAATCTGGTGCTTAAAGGGGCAGTGTAGAGCCACTCCTTCAAGGTGGTCTGCTTCACCCCTAACTTCCAGTGAAAGTTCAGAGGGTTTTCTGAGTATTTAGCTCAAGCACTCAAAATGGTCCAGAGTGCCTTTGACCTCCCCTACTTCTCTCTCATTTGTTCAAAGCAAAAACCACAAATATTTTGCTGCAATGCACCCTGGACTTAACTATGTCACATGTTAATTTGTTGCTCTTATTTTATATCTTCAAGTGAAGTTCAACCTATGGTGACCCCTATCATATGGTGTTCTTGGCAAGATTTCTTCAGATGAGGTTTGCCATCATCTTCCTCTTAGGTTCAGAGGATATGACTTGCCCAAGCCCACCTAGGTAGTTTCCATGGCTTAGCAGAGATTTAAACACTGGCCTTCCAGAGTCCTAAGACTTTATCACATGAGGGTGGAAAAGTGGAACGAGAGCAAGATAGAAGTGTCTGTGGTCATACCTTATCACATGATGCCATGTCTGTCTCATAGCTGTTCTGTAGTCCATCTATTGCTGGGGTGGTCCTTGATGCCACCCAATCCTGCTGCTTTTCCACTGTTGATTCATGTATGATAAGTTCCTCCTGAAATAGTGCCATGATTATGCTCCTGTCCTCCTTTCCCCCCTCCCTCTTGCTATTCTCAAACAGGCTATTTTTGTTTCTCTCCCCCCCCCCCCCCACATTTCTTTTCTTTTACTGATTGCTTTTACTCAATGGATTGCCACAATTGCACAATTGTGCTAAAAATAAATATAAATATAGACCGAAAGGCATGTTGGGGAGGGCATAGAGTAGGGAGGTGGGGCTATGGAAGCTGGCATGCAGAAGATAGAACCCAGGACAGAAGTAGCACCATGGTGATGTGGAAGCTCCGGGTGATAATGACTACCCCTACCCCAATATGTTTGCATTTCATAGACTAACATGATTGTGGTGCCTTACAAACCTGGTGTGATAAAGTCCTGAGTCTAACACTCAAGCCACTATATCACACTGGCCCAAACTGATACATAGATTTTGATTTTGAGTTCCTGCATGGCAGGGGGTTGGACTGGATGACTCTATGATTCTATGGAGCATATTTTCCTTCTGAGGATCCTGGGACTTACAGATAAATTCATGTATTTATTTATTTATTTATTTATTTTGGTGCCCCCAGTCAAGGTGATGTGGCTGCTGTGCTAGAACTAGCAGGATGAAAGTGATGGAGAGCTTGTAGGAATTTTAACAGAGATGTTTGCATAGCCATACATTCCCACTTCAAATTTTATCTCCCAATGTATTATATTCTTCTCTCCATGTTCAGCTTCTTCTTTCATAGTACAATATTTTGTTAAGAACAAACAATTCAGACTGAATGGTAATCTTGCTTAACTCATGACAAACATGTTTCTTTAAGGCAGTGCCAATCATTCTCACTTGCTATTTATAACACTGCAGTTTAGAAAGGAAAAAAAGGAAGGTCAGGTGATGCCAACCAAAAGAACAGTTAAGCTTACTGAAATTTGCAAAGAAGATATTAGTCATTTCTGCTCACAAGGCACTTTCTTGAACAAATATCTGAGTCATCAACCTAACAACAAGAGAAGAAACCTCTATAGAGATATTTCTTTACACTTTAGACCAGAGGAAACACAAACTTTGATGATATTGCTATAAAAGGTTTGGTATTTTAGAATATTTTTAAGAAATGACTAAGGGAAGGCAAGTTTTGCTGTCTCTAGAATTCCAGAATGCCTATCTCAGCTGAAATGACATAGTGAGGTGGGTGTTTTATTAAATGAAGGGTTGAAGGGTTTAATAGGCTTTAGTATTATCATTAATACCAGTTGTAGTTTCAGGTTTTGGGAGTACTTAGATAAGATCTCAGAGGGAGCACCTATGTTTTTCTTGTGAACAAGCCATTTTTAAAAGCTGCAATGCCATGGACTCTGAGGGCATTAGATTTTGGGGGAACCAGGATGGAGATTGAAAGCTGGAATAAATGTGCTAGTCACTTTGAGAAGAAATCATTCCATCATTACTACAGGGTTTGAGGAAATGTTTAGTGTTTCATCTAGTCAGGTTTCTTGGAATCATGCAGTCTGACCATGTTGACAAGATGCTTGAATCAGTCTGTCTTATGACATGTAAACTTGAGCCTTATCCATCTTGGCTGATAAGATCAAGATGAACTGGCTGTATGAGTCCAATGTTGAGGAATGCCTCCCACTGTCAGGGTGAAATGACTGCCGTTTTGAAAGAAGCTATAAGTCATTCTCTCATGGAGAGGACTTTCCTGAACCCATAAGTATGTGAAAATGATCACTTCATTTCCAGTATCCCCCTTTTGGACAAGGAGTATTTTGGGACAACTTCAGACATTCGGGGGGTGGGAATTATTTGGGCCCATTTCAATCTGGTTTCAAGCTGAAGTATGGTAATGAATCAGCCTTGGTCACCGTGTGAAATATCGGCATCCTCCTGGATCAGTGACTATCAATACCGTTCTGTATGGTATCCTACTGGATTGGTTCTGCACAATGAGAGTAGGAGTCATGCTTCTATGGTGATTCTGTTCCTGTCTACAGGGCTAGTTATAGAGATTGACATCAGGGATCTCATGGCTGTGGGGTACCATGAGGTTCCATCCAATTCCCCAAACTATTTAATATCTGCATGAAGCTACTGGGTGAGACCTTTAGGACTTTAAGAGTCAGGTGCTATTGATATGTTGATGGCACTGCTCTACTTCTCTGGCTGCCACAGGCAGATAGGATGGTGCATTGTGCTGGACCAGTGTCTGGATGCTGTAATGGATTAGATGAGTATGTAAAAACAACAACAACAAAAAACAAAAAACCTAACACTGAATTCCAAAATGATAGAGGGTTTGTGGATTGGTGGTGCTTCTGGGTCCAGGAATTGGAAAAGTGCCCCAATGGGGTTGCACTTCCTCTGATGCAGCAAGCATGTAGCCAGTGGCATCACTAGGGGGGTTCAGCGGGTGCGGGCCACACCAGGTGACACCCTAAGGGCGGGGGGGTGACACCACTGCTCATCAAACACCTACCTTTGGGCTGTGGCATTTATCCGCTTCCTTTTAAAATGCTTTAAGAGATGGTGGGAGAGGGGTGAAGGTTAGTGAGAAGAGAAAGGAGAGGACCCCCTAAATTTTAAGATTAAAATTTCAAATTTCAAAATTTGATATTTTTTCAAAATTGAAATTTTAATTTTTAAAATTCTTTTTAAATTTTCTTTAAAAACATCACATTTTAACCAAATATTCACTATGTATATGTAAATACATTTAGGTTGTGCCCATGATATTGTAATTTGAAGGTATAATTTTAATTTTGCTAGTTGTTTATGCATGACATTCAGTGGTATATGGGAATTACAATTTATGAGTAACATTAGTGCAAAAAAGCATTACCAAGGATTCTGTATGGTGTGAAATGGGAGGAGGTCAATGGGGTGTGTGTGACTCCATGAGTTACCACACCGGGTGACACCAATCCTAGGGATGCCACTGCATGTAGCTTGGGATTACTCCTGAACTATCTCTATCATTGGAAATCAAATTAGACTCCATAGCATGGGGTGCATGGGGTGCATAGGGGATGTCAACTATCATGGACAGGGATCACTTGGCCACAGTAGTTCATGTTCAGGTAACTTTCTGATTAGACTATTGTAATGTGCTGTATGCAGGATTTTATCAGGATTTGAGGGCTGTAGCTAGCCCAATATACAGCAGTTAGTTTGCTGATGGGAACATCCTCTAGAAATATAATTATACTAATTACACTAGGCATCTGCTCTGAATTCAAGATATTAATGATGAAATTTAAAACCCTAAGCAGTCTGGATATTTGAAGGAGTGCCGCTTACTATGTGCATATTCCTGAGTAGTAAGCTATACTGGAGGAGCCGTTCTCTGTGACCTAAAAACATGAGCAATATATTACAGGAAACTCAGGAAAGGGCCTTCTTTGCTGTCACACCCTGATTTTTGAAAACCTTCCCCTTGAAAGTTCAATCAGCAATGATACTGTTTTTACTCCAGTAACATGTTAAGAAATCTTGCCTAGATCTTCACAGGAAGGCAATAGCTAACCTCCTCTGAACAAATCTTGCTGAGAAAATCATGATACATTCACCTTAGGGTCACTATAAGTAAGAAATGACTTGAAGGTACACAACAACAACAACAAATATATGGTTTTAAACTGTTTTAAATTGTTTTATATGTTTTAAATTGCTACATTATTCTTCACTTGTTTTAAACTGATTTTGGTCTTTCACTGCTTTGAGATAAACTGCTTTGTTTAAGCAAGCACATAAAGGAACCAGCTCACAACTTTATAGTTTGCATTAAATTAATTCCACTGTAGTATGCAGGACCACAGCTGTGAAAGTCCAAGGAAAACATTTGCAGTGTAATAGTGCAAATCACCAATTTAACTAAACAACAACAACAACAAAAGGCTATGACTGCTTTAGCTTTGGATCACTCAGACTTTGAGCTTGTTTTGTCTCACACAAGATAATTTTACAACTGTTTCCCAAAAGGCCTTCACTTTGGTTGATGACATGCTTTTTCCGTGTTATAGCGGCAATCCACTACTGAAATTCAATGTATACGTTACTTAAAATATGAATTATTCTGCTAATATCAGTGTAATAACTCACATACTTAGCTTTAAGATTAAGGCTTCTGATAAACATATTTACCTCTTTTCCCACTGGAGGAAAAATAGAATTTACTTCTAATTTCCATGAAAAAATGTGAGTGAGATACATTTTTGCATGCAATTTTTAAAGGTAAAAGCCATCTATAAGTAGTATGATCCATATGATTATAGTCAGGCAAACAAATGTTCCTTGACTTCACTGTTGCATCTCTGACAGCCACTGCTGTACAAACATTATATCTGAAGGTTCAAAGTGGGGAGCCTACTGTTACACAATCAGGTTTCCAAATTGTGCAGAGAGCCTGTACATACTCAACAGGTTTCTGTTTTCAGACCTTCAGCCCCAGTATGTGGCTCATGCAGGGTTGAACCATAAAATACAAAAATAGAGCATGATAAAGTATCTAAATACAGTTATTATATTATTCTGGTGCTGATTTGGTTTCAATTAATCTGGACCCAGCCTGTTTTGATCCAGACCCTGAATCCAAATCAAGATGCAGGAATGATCGCCGTTCTCCCCACTGAATTTTATTGGCAAAACCAAAAGGCTATCATATGGGGATTTAAAGTTCCCCCCCCCCATACATCCACAAGAGATTTGGAGACACAGTATACCCTAAGAAGGAGATTAACACAGTCCAACTTCAGACAAATAACTATGGGGTGGTGTTTTTTTATGTGTGTGCTAGGCATCTGCATAGTTTGTTCTTTTTTTAAAAAGTTCTTGTTGATTACTCAGCCTTGATAATTCACTTAGTGCTGCTTTTGTACCAGAGATCAGTCAACCAAACCAGAGGGATCTTGTAGCACCTTTGAGACTAACTGAAACAAAGAAGCTGGTAGTTAAAGTAGGATCAACAGTGTGATAAATGTGTAGTTTGAAAGGCTTCTGGTGTTTGTGTGTGTGTGTTTAAAGAGGACAAACTTCGTTTGCACACAAAACATGCACACACTCAGAAGGAATTTTTCTTGCAGAATGGCTTACTATCCAAGAATAGGCCAAGGTGTCCTGGCAAAACATGTGATGGGACCCACAAGGGAGATTGGAGTCTTTGTGTCAGAGTGTGGTTTGTGTGTGAGAGAGAGAGCAATGCTATGACACTACATAATGTTGTTGTTATTACACCATTATTTTGCTTTGCAAAACTATTTGTGTATTGGACATTTAGAATATCACCTGGTGCATTTCTTTATTGTGTTTGTGAGTTATGGGTCTGGCTTACAATCAACACTGAACAGCCAACCAACCCCCCCCCCCCAAAGGCTTCCTGCATTGTTCTTGAGAACAACACAAAATCCAAAGTCCACGGGTAGACAGTGTAACTTTATTAGGACCGATGTAAATTCATGTAAATACATATAGATTTAGGATATGCTATTAATTTTGCAAGTTGTTTATGTCAGACTATTTATTTCTATTACATTCAGTGATATACAGGAATCACCATTTATGAAAAACATTAGTACAAAAAACATTACTAGAGAGTCTGGCACTGAATGTCCTTGGGAGGAACACCAACCCTAGTCTATATATGATTATTAGGTATGTGCTAGTAAGATATTGTCTTAATATTCTTAATATTGTGGATTTCAGTTATTCCCCAAAGGTCCTATGGTGACCCTATCATGGGGTTTTCTTGGCAAGATTTGTTCAGAGGAGGTTTACCATTGCCTTCCTCTGAGGCTGAGAGAGTGTGACTCAAGGTCATCCAGCAGTTTTCCATGGCTGAGCAGGGCTTCAGACCTGATCTCCAGAATTGTAGTCCGAGACTCAAACCATGGCTATCCAATTAAACCTGCTATAGCAAATTATTTATTGAGCCTTCCTCATCAACTGAAGGATTTTGCAGTATATGTGTTTGGGTGCACTGAGACCCCAGATGAAATCCCAGTGGTTCCAGTCAGATAATTTTTGTTGGTAAACAAGATTAGTAATACGTGAAAGTAAGACTGCTGTATCTTCTTGGCTGGCAATCAAGTCATTTCCACCAAACCATACTGCAGTTGGCAGAACCATGTCTTCTACTTTGTACGAAGGAGGATAGCTCTAGAAAGCATGAGACAGTGAAAAATACATGTTAAAAATACCATCAAATCTTATCAGTGAGAACATCGTCTCTCATTTTGGACTGGAGATATAAATATGTTTCACCACTTTTCTCATCCTCATTGAGAAAGGGTGCCATAACACATCTCTACATGGTACAAGAGGGTTTTTTTGTGAATTTTCTCAATTATTTTTCTCATGGAGGGAGACTTTTTTCTTGTTTAAAATCATGTATTTATATGATATATTTGTGCAAAATGCATTTTTTTGCTCAAGCAATTTTTCTACAACAAGCCCTGATATGCAAAAAATCAAAATATGGAACAATCTTCCAATATTATCCAGCAGACAGAAGGCTTTTTAAAAATTGTATGCTTATACATAGGAACAAAATAAATGAAGACTTGTATCTCCATGCTAACCCGTTTGGAAATAATCTACAGGGATATGTGGTCTATTAAAAACTCCCTGAATAATAAAAACAGAACAGCTATGATTTACTAATGTGTTTAATAGAAATATTGCAACCCTTTGAGATTTTTTGTGAACTTGGTCCTGATTTTCCTGCCAGATTTACTCACTTTTCCAATCACAAAACAAGAAAAATCTTGAGGCAAAGTGGCAATTGCAAGCCTACATATTCCATATTACTTTGTGGATCAAACCAGAAGATGCATTTCAGACTTTGTTTTTAGAAGAGGTACTCCCTCAGGTGACCAAAGATGCCTTTTAGCAACAAGAAGTGATAGGCTTCATCTATGTATTTTACATTTTGTGTGTTTTGTGATTGATCACTGAAAGATAAAAAATGGTTTTATTTGTAAGTCTGATTGCTGAGGCACAGATCTCTGAGAAAATCCCATTGTGGGAGGTAAATGGGTTTACCTTAGGGAACACATACTGCCCTTAAAATGCCCCTGGGTTTGCTATTAGATGAGATTATGGTGGATGAGAAAGATGGTGAGAAAGCATCTCTTTTTCACCTCTTTTTAAAACTATCACTACAACTGCTTCACACAGAGAAGGGTACAAGAAGTGTTGCATGTTGAGTTTTGAAATAACATTGGCACTGGAAATGATGAATGATAGGTAACAACAACAACAAACATGACCAGAAGCAATCATGCCTTCCTTCTCACTTGATCTGAGTGGAAAACAAGAGCTCAAAGACTAGGACACTCACACTAAATTTGGGATTATTCATCTGTCAGGTCTAATCTGCACTGCAGAAATAATGCAGTTTGATACCACTTTAACTGCCATGGCTCAGTGCTATGGAATTCTGGGATCTGTAGTTTGATGAGGTACTGAGCCTGGTCTATCAGAGCACTCTGGTGCCCCTCACCAAACTATAAATCCAAGATCCATAACATTAAGCCATGGCATTTAAGTGGTTTCAAACTGCATTATTTTTGCAATGCAGGTTAGACCTAAGACAAGCTCTTGTGATATATCAAACATTAGATTCACAAACTAAACTACATATTCAGGAACTAGCCATGCTAAGGTATACATAGCATGTTGTGAGTGAGCCTTAGTTTGCACTAAGGACACAACAATTCATTTCCTTCCCCTCCCTCCTTTATATTTTTATCTTGGAGTAGGCCAAGGATCAGCATTCCTGCAATGGTTAACTGGGCAACTCTAGGACAGCTAGTTACTACTATTCCACAACACTGTGGGGAGAGGGATTAGTTTTTGAACTACAAGCCCCAGAATGCTGCAGCTGGCATGGTTAGCAGCTATTCTCGGTAATGAATTCTGGGAGCCATATTCCAAAGAAATAACTTTTCCAACCTCTGCTAAGTAGCAGAAGAGGGAGGATCCAAGGGCAAAGAATCAAGCTCTAGATTTTAGTCCAAACTTTGAAAGAGCTATCTAAAGTATGGAGTCTGATTTGGGGATAGGGTACAGCTCCTTTAAAGTTCAGACTAAAATCCAGAGCAGATTCACTACCCCTTTGACATTAGAGCTACCAGCTGCCATTTATGGTATTCCTCTTCACTGGGGAGCTTATCACACACCATTTAGAGTGACTTTATCCCAGTTGCATTTAATTTTGAAGCCAGATCTTATCACACACACTGGGGGCCAGGCGAGTGCAACCTAGCTGCATCCTGGATCCCAGCTGCACTTATCCAGCATCTTTTCAAAAATGATAGACTCCCATTTTTGAAAAGATACCAGATAAATGCAGCTGTGGTCCAGGATGCAGCCAGAATGCACTCACCCAGCCCCTGGCCCGTGTGATAAGTTCCGACTTCAAAATTAAATGCAACTGGGATAATTCACTTTCAACAGCATGCAAAAAACCCCTAAGTGGCTATCAGGAGTGGACAGTTCCATTCTGTTCTCTCCCCTCTCCATGAATTTTTAAAATCAAAAATGGGTGGTGAAAACATATGAGTTTCTAGGCTTACAGTCACATGGGGGAGAGCTTGCATGTGCACAATTATACTTACATGAAACATACTTTCAGTTTTTCACCAAATGAGAAGAGATTTGGGAGTGGAATTGGTATTGAGACATTCAATCTGAAAGGGCACTTAGCTTATCTTGCTCTGCTCCACCTTCCACATATTCAGTTAAATGCCTGAAGGGGCCCCTTCATATTATCCAAATGTATACTAGGAAAGCACTTGAAAATAAATAGGCAAACAAACACACACAGTGTGTACATGGCCAAGCAAAAATTAAGAATTTGTGAGATTTAAGTCCATGTTTAACTTTCACAGCACTCATGGCGGGAAGGAAGTAGCTAATGTTATCTGAATTGTTGTTACAGACAGCAAGTGATATTTTACCCATCATAAATAAGTGCTTCTTTTATAAATGCATCTAATTATAAATTATCTAATGTTTATTATACAGTCAAACCTCGACATTTGCAGCTTTAACTTTTGCAGATTTTATTATTCGCAGATTTAACATGTTCTCTCTAGGAATCTCTGAGTTCTCCAGCATGATTCTATGGTCAGCATCCACCATAAGTCACAATGGAGGATCTAGAGATTCCTAAAGAGGTGTTCTCTCAGGTAAAAAGAAATAGTGGTTTTTATTTGTGGTTTTTCCACTTTCACAGAGGACCCAAACCCCAGCAAATGTGGAAGGCCCACTGTACATTTTTCTCTTACCTGGTTATATTTCACCTGATTGTCACTCCCATAATCAAAATATTGAAATAATCCTGAATCTCTGGTCTGTCAAAAGAATAGGGAAAAGGTAGCATTATACATTCCATGATATATATTACTAATACATTGTCAAATGCATTTTATTGGAAGAATACCTCATGAAACAAGTAGAGGGTAAAGGACACTTGGTGTACTCTGTCAATTCTTCTAGCAACTGGCTGATATAGGAATTAATGATTCATCTGCTCAAATAAATCTCAGTTTTAAATATCTGCTAATATAAGATTTTACTTATATTGCTACAAGCAATAAAGGAAAGATGAGAAACAAAACAAAAAGATGATAGGAATAAATTAAGAACCATGAACACAACAGTGTGCAAAGATAAGAAAAATTATTAAAACGACAAATGTAGAGAAATAGAAGACAACAACAAAAAGGGAAGAACGAGAGATCTATTCCACAAGATTCGAGAAATCAAGAGAAAGTTCAAACCAAGGACCGGGATACTCTATGACAATAAAAATAACATAATTCAAGACCAGGAAGGAACAAAAAGACATTGGATGCAATACACAGAAGAACTATACAAAAGAGAAAACAAAATGAAGGATACATGGAGCAAAGAGCCATATGAAGATGAACCCCACATTCTAAAAACTGAGGTGGAAGCTGTAATAAAAGAAATGGCAAAAAGCAAGACTCCAGGAACAGATGATATACCAATAGAATTGTTGCATTCCACACTGACAGAATCAACTCTAGTGCTAAACAACATATGTCCCTGACACCACTGCTCCCTGACACCACTGTTGTTCTAATGTTTTAATTATTGTTGTTGATTTATTTGATATTTTAATTATTCTACTAGTTTAATTCGACTTTTATGGGGTGGGTGGGTTAGGGATTGGGGGGATGGAATTGTTTTAACTGCTGTCTTGTTTTAACTTTGTACGCCGCCTCGATTGCCTTGCAGAGGGGCGGGTTAAAAATAAAAATTATTATTATTATTATTATTATTATTACTATTACTATTATTAATGTCAACAGATATGAAAAACAAAATGATGGCCAACAGATTGGAAGTGATCAATATACATCCCTATCCACAAAAAAGGAGACACAAGAGATAGCAGCAACTATATGACTATAGCATTAATTCCCATGCAAGCAAAATTATGTTCAAAATACTGCAACATAGACTCCAACCACACATGGAGAGAGAAATCCCAGAAGTCCAGCATGGTTCAGGAAAGGAAGAGGCACCAGGGATCACATTGCAAATATACGATGGCTAATAAAGCGTAGCAGGGAGTTCCAAAAGAAAATTATAGACTATAGCAAAGCCTTTGACTGCATAGATCATAAAAGGCTATGGAATGCCCTTAAAGACATGGGAGTGCCAACACATCTGATAGTCCTAATGAGGAATCTGTACTCAGGACAAGAGGCTACTGTCAGAACAGAAGACGGAAAAACAGAATGGTTTCCAATTAGCAAAGGAATCAGACAAGGCTTCATCCTATCACCCTATCTATTCCACTTATATGCAGAACTGGGAACTCTGGAAACTGTAGTTTGTTGTATCACCAGGAGTCTCTGACAGAGAAGGCTAAATGTCTCACAAAACTACAATCCCTAGAATTCCATAGCATTGAGTCATAGCAGTTAAAATGTGTCAGACTGAAATATTTCTTCAGTGCAGATGCAGCCTCTGGCACAAAAACAGATTAAAAGTGTACAACTCTTTACCTGTTTCCAGTGTAAAATGTTTTTAACTGATGTTCCATCTGGATAGCGAGCTGCATACACATCTATACGGCTCTGAAAAAAATATTGAAAAATAAATAGGGAACAGAAGGATTTATCTATACATAAATGGGAAGAACTGATGGAAAGAAAATTTGATTTAAATGAAATATTTAGTACAATTAATGAAGTATTTCAGTGCAGTTCTAGCACTTTTTGAGAAATGGCTAATATGAAAGTGACAAGACTTATTCTAATATTTTTGCCATCTCTTTGATCATTAGCCATATATATCAAAGCAGGAACAGAGCAATAGGGCATGCTGCCCCACAGAGGTTTGTCGGCTGTAATGCAGCAGTCCTCATAATTATCTGTTGGCTATATTGGCTGAGCCTTCTTGGAGTTGTAATATAGCCACATTGTTTCATAAAACTAAAGACACAGAACATCTTTTCATAAAATTAAAAACTAAAGACAAGCACTGCTTTGTTTATATTGATTTGATATGTAAGCCACTCTAGGGTGTCTTTCCAGTGGAACCGCAGAATGCAAGTATTGCAGGAACAATGTTTGTAAACACCAATACTTCATTATTTCTCTCTTCTATGATAAATCCACAGTGCATTAACATATATAATTCTTGAACATTGAGCCACAAAGCAATGCTGAAGAATTACACATGCAGATGAATATTCAGATGTTTATAGCTATCAAACGATACTGTATGGATCTTTTGTCTGGAAACAAAACATTCATGTAAAGTCATTCTCTTCTCATTCGGACTTATTTAATTGAGATAGCACCACACAGTGGTGATGCATGGAACTGGGAAGATAAATATTGGGAAATATTATTTCGAAGGTAGCTAAGGAGATGTAGAGTGAGTGGAATGAAAACAGCAGAAACCTTAGAATGCTGTACACTGGATGCAAAAGCTAATATATGAATTATTATGGAAGAGATGTGAAAAAATATTTGCTGGACTGGATAAGACTTTCTGATCTGGAATCCAAACATATCCAGGCTCTGAACATTTTGATGTCTTTAAATAAAATAAAAAAATCACTAAAATAAATGGAAAAACAAAGCATTTGATGGCACTTCAAAACATACAGCATTGCAGAAATGTTTGCAGACTACTGTCCACTTCATCAGATGCATAAAATTGCATCCTGTAATTCAAACATATGGGCTGTCATTCTATTCTGTTGGTTAGTCCCAAATGGAGTAGACCCATTCAATCAATTGTCAAATGCTGAGTATTTTAATAAGGACTAACAGGATTTAGGCCATTATATAACATTAAATCAAGGACAGGGTTTCATTGTGCTTTTAAAACCCTTTGAAAGTTTTGCCTCAGTTTGTGAACAATTTAGAAGAGATTGCAAATGAGCAAGAATTTTTAATTCATTAATTCATCCATTGCACTTCTAAGTCACCCACTAATCAGTTTCCTCCCAAAAGTGTTCAATCTATTAAAAAGGATGATGATGCAATAAAATAAATATGAAAGACAGCAAAATATAAAACTAGCAACAGTGAATAAGACAGTAACTGAAGACAGCAACAGTATAAAAGTGTAAACGTGTAGAAAAACTTTAAAAAGTTCTAAATATTTGTATATTTAGTCTGACATAATCAAGTATGTCTGCAGAGGGATTTTCACAAAGGGGCTTACATCACTAAAAAGGCCCTCCCCTAGACCTTTCACAGCTCTGTACATACCATGTTTAGATTGGTTGCATTGAATCCACCTGAAAAGAAGATGAGATTTCCACAGAATTTCTGCATCAATATGTTGCTGCATAACTTGGTGGTTAGGTCTTTCACAGGTTTGCGTGACAGTATAAAGTCTCTACTGGCAAGGATGTCCTGTGGAAATATAAAAAAGTATTATTTTTAATTAACTTTTTTAAATGTAGGAGTAACTATGTGTATATGAAGGGATCTGCAGCACCTTTGAGACTAACTCAAAGAAAAAAGTTGGTAGCATAAGCTTTCATAGACTTGAGCATACTTCCTCAGATACATGAGGAAGTAGATTCAAGTCTATGAAAGCTCATGTTACCAACTTTTCTCTTTCAATTGGTCTCAAAGGTGCTACAGATCCTTTTCCATAATGTTTTCCCTCTTACTAATGTGGATATGTCTTTGAATTCTATCACTGTGTGTATATGGATAGATTTCCTGAAATCCAGTTGAAATCCCTTAGATATACAGAGAAAACAATCTATTTTTTTTTTCCATTGGAGTGTGGCATGAAGCACTCTTATGTGACTAGAATCTAACCTGGCAGAGTCTTATAGGCTGAATGCTATAATGTTTTCCCTTAATACTGAAAGGTATTGCAGTGTTGATGATATTTTGTTACAGGATTTTGGGACAGTTGACTTCTAGAGTCCGTTTATAACAATTGACAAGCCAATACCTTGGATGAGTAGTCAGGAAGTGAGGATAACAGTTTCAATGTAGGGCTTCTGGCATACTTTATAGTAATCACAGGAGCCAAAGTAAAAAACATTTTGATTTTTTGAGACAGCTCTGGCATGGCTGAAAAAGCTATGAAACCTAAGGAAGAAAAAGCAAAACACTGTGATCACTTAGAACTGTTTCTAACTATGGCTGCATCTGCACTGCAGAAATAATGCAATCTGACAAGACTATAATAACTGTCATGGCTCACTGCTACAGGATGCTGGGATTTGTAATTTGTTGTAGCATCAGAGCTCTCTGACAGAGAAGGCTAAATATCTCACAAAACTACAAATCCCAGAATTCCAGAGCATTGAGCTATGGCAGTTATAGTGGTGTCAAACTGTATTGTTTCTGCAGTGCAGATGCAGCCAGTATTAAAGAAGTTTACTCATACCAACTCAGGACTCTACTCATATCAACTCACAAGTCCCTCTGAATTCAACCTGGCTTTTCTTTTAAGATGGGTGTGTCTAGAAATAATAATAATAATAATAATAATAATAATTTTATTTATATCCCGCCTATCTGTGCAACAATTGCCAGTAAAGCATGGACCAAGCTGATTAAAACAAACCTTCTCTTTTCTTTTAAAATTACAGTCATCAGGTGAATTCATAATAATTTACTTCAAGCTTTGGATGTTTTCACACGGGGCTTTAGGTGGAGGCAATCCTACCTCCCGCCGGCCCCACTCCGGCTCCTCTTCCAGCTTGTTCAAACGCACGCCGCAGAAAACCCCGTCCCTTCCGGTGTCATCCCTGCGTACGTCCGGCTTCTAGCTCCGTGTGTTCAAACGCACGGAGCCTTAAGTCCGGCGTCCTTCCGGCGTCCCTCCGGCCACAGCACGTCCAACTCCGGCTTCAGCGGCGGAAAGGTAATTCCGACTTTTAAAAGGAATTAGCCTGCCGCCACCAGAGCCATTCCGGAGTGGGGCTGGCGGGAGGTAGGATTGCCTCCACCAAAGCCCCGTGTGAAAACGTCCTTTGTCCCTGGAACTATCTTTGCCCTTAGAGCCACTGTACTCAAGACCATATTTATAGATTGTGGGGTTTATTTTAATGCAGAATACACTGCAGAAATAATCCAGGTTGACAACAGTTTAACTGCATGGCTCAATGCTATGGAATTCTGGGAATTTAGGGCCTTTGCAGACTGCCAGAAATAGCGCAAATTGAGTCTACTTTAACTGTCCTGGTTCAGTGCTAAGGAATCATGGGAACTGTAGTTTATTGTGGCACCTGAGCTCTTTGACAGAGAAGGTTCAATGTCTCAGAAAAAAATACAATTCCCATGCTTCCCTAGCACTGAGCCAGGGCAGTTAAAGTGGACTCAATTTGCACTATTTCTGGCAGTCTGCAAAGGCCCTTAGTTTTGTGAGACATTTAGCCTTCTCTGTCAGAGGCTCTGGTGCCACAGAATTGCATAGCGTTCAGTCATGGCAGTTAAATTGGTATCATCCTGCATTATTTCTGCAGTATGGATGCAGTCAAAATCACAGCTAAAATATAATGTGGTGAGGAAAGCAGAGAGATTGGAGTTTATCACACAGGAGGCTAAGTGGCCAAATCCCGTGCAGAAATGGGATTTAAGTCCTGGAAAAATCCCGCAAAAGCAGGATCATTTTCAGACGCATCGGGGGCATTGGCCATTAATGCAACATTAACCTGCACAGAAAGTGGACAAAATGACCACTTTTCACTTTTGATAAATTCCCAAAAGTAAAAAGTGGTCGATTTTGTCCACTTTCTGTGCGTGTTAATGTTGCATTAATGCTCAATGCCCCCAACATCATCTGAAAACGATCCCACTTTTGTGGGATTTTTCCAGATTTTGTCCACTTTCTATGCAGTTGTTGTCCGAAACCAATCCCACTTTTGCAGGATTTTCTCTGATTTTCCCAGATTTAAATCCCGTTTCTGCATGGGATTTGGCCATATGATAAACTCCATTGTTTCTCTTGCTAATTAAAAGACCTACAATGACCTACACTACATGGAGAACCCCAAACCACATTGTTGGGACAATGTGGTATGCCTAGAACTTGGGCTCCAATGCAAAGATCTACTGGCATCTCTACCTCTCTCTCTGGCCATGTAATTTTCTTCTTTAACCCTTTTCTGAAAAGCCCTTTATTATACCCCTTAAACTGAGTTAAACAAGGTTATGAAGGTAATGTGTAATTCCATTTTGGCATACCAATTGTACATCCTTGAGAATAGCCAACATAATACAGTTGTTTCTGTCTAGTTTTCTTCAAAATGAAATTTATCATTGCTGGAAGATCATACATGGCCATTTCATGGAAACTGAAATACAAAATTAAATTTTAAAAGCTGGTTGTTAAAAAAAAAATACTGAAGAATAAATGAACTACACCTGTGTGTTTAACTCCTTCACACACTAATTATTTGAAGAGGTATCACATGTTGACAGGGAGTGCAGGGCCATGCATCCTGCTCCCCACCCAAATCATGTAATTTCTTCTCTTCACACTCAACATGCCAATATTATGTGTGGATATCTAGAGAGAAAATTTTGAGATCCAGAAGTTCAGTAAACTGTGAAACTTTCATGTTTAATATGTGGGTGCATGTAAATGCTAAGGAGCTTTAAACTGTCCTGGAAGCACTACTGAAAGGTGCTGTATCATTAAAATTAGATAATGTAAATTAATAAACTTTAAACATATCAGGCATGCTTATGCTTTTGCAGTTAGTACACACTGAGATCTCACCCTCAAAAACAATCCTTGTTCCAAATTGTTACTTGGGGGTAAAGAAGGCTAGATTATTTTTTTTCCCATCCAAAGTGTGGGGAGGCATGTTCCTTAACAATTTTGCAGTATTCTGATGAATGTCTCTGCTTATGTTATAAGAACAATGAATAAATGTTTGCAAGTGTGATTAACATTAATGATGTCCATGTATAATTTAATATTGCCTCAGTAGAATGATTGAATAAAGGCATATGCTCCAACAGTGATCAATAGATCAGCAGATTAGAGAGAAATATAAAGGTGTCGGTTGATATTTTTTTCACTTCAGATTACCTGAAATCCCAATATTCTTCATCATCAGCTGATAGATTCTGGTGTTTCCTTGACCAGCTTGTTCCTCTGTTGTTTCCCAGCCAGACATCATAACCGGCATCCGCTAAGATGAAACCAAGGCTGTTGTTGGCCATATTTTCAACCCAGTGACTAGCTTCCCCAAACAGTCCATGCTGCAGGAAAACAACAGGCTTTGGTCCTGTTGTTATTTTAAAAAGAAAATTTTAATTCCAACAGTTAGCACCATAACAAAGATAAAGGCTGCATCTGCACTGCAGAAATAATCCAGTTTGACACCACTTTAACCACATGGCTCAATGCAATGGAATTCTGGGAATGTTGGTTTGTTGTGGCATCAGAGCTTTCTGACAGAAAAGGCTAAATGTCTCACAAAACTACAATTCCCTGAATTCGATAGCATTGAGTCATGACAAAGTGGTGTCAAACTGGATTATTTCTGCATCAGAGCTTTCTGACAGAGAAGGCTAAATGTCTCACAAAACTACAATTCCCTGAATTCGATAGCATTGAGCCATGACAAAGTGGTGTCAAACTGGATTATTTCTGCAGTGCAGATGCAGCCATAGATAATTAACCTCTCCCACATTCATCTCAAAGCCATTCTCAAATTTCAGTACTTTATTTCGGTTAATTTTTCTAGTCTTGGGCCACATTGACTGAAAGTGTTACTGTTTTGTGCAATAAAACATTTACCGGTACTTGCATGGGTCTGAAGTATGAATGCAGGGTAATATGTTATTTAATGTAGACCACGTGACTTCTGTAGCTACCTCTGCAGCCCAGTTGCTTTTCAGCTTAATTTTTATCTTTGCATGTGTAATGGTATGGATGTTAAAGATTTTTTTACTGTTTTGATAGACAGTGGGTTTGAAAGAAAGATTGGATACCTCTGACTGTAAGATGTCTCCTTCCATAAGGAATTCTGTTTATTGTCAAATAGTAATTATCATCTGTCAACACTTCATACTCTTCACTGGGATATCCTCTGTAGACAATCACCTGACTCTGAAAGAAGAAAAATTAAAGTCCTGACTTGGCTTAACTGATAATGTTTTCATCTAATGAGACAGGGAGATGCTAAGTAGCTACAGATGCAAATAATAAAATCTCCAGTGACACTTGAGAATACATGAGGAATTCCAATATAAACCGTCCTGAGCTATACATCCGAGACTACTGAGCAGATCATAATTGCAATTCACAAAATTTATTTGATGCAGGAAAAAATACCAACACACACACATAATATTTATTTTAGGACACATATATATGTAAAACATGTACTTCAAGAAACATTTACAGGACAATTCTGTTGTAAAGCATTTTGTGATCAAAGTGCTCCAAGAAGGAAGGAAAAGAAAAAAGAAGTCCTTCCCATTACAACCAATAGATCAGGTATTTACACCATATCTCAGTCTAGTATAAACATTCTTTCATGTTGGAACTATGGCACAGGAGGGCTTTCAGTACTGTATATTCAGAAGCCTTATCACATTTCAAAAGTACGCCAAGATGCAGCAAGACAGAAGATGCTTTCTCCTTGCCTCTTGGCATGCTCTCGAAGCACTTCCATTATCTTCCTGAGGGATGTTGTTGTTTTGTGTCTTCAAGTAATTTCTGACTGATGAGGCTTTCTTGGCTAATTTCTTCACAGGGGGTTTGTCACGCCATCCTCAGAGGCTGAGAGTGTGTGACTTCCCCAAGGTCACTCAGTGGGTTTCCATGGCTGAGCCTGAGGGATACAATCATAAAAGTGTTTCTTTTGTCACATTGGGAAAATCCATTTGGCAAAAGGCATGCTTTTATGACCATCTCCCTCTGGAGGAAGAATAGAAGTGCTTTGAGGGCATGCAGAGAGGTAAACAGAAAGCTGCTTCTCTCTTGCTTCCTGTTGGTTTATTTTTGTAATGTGATGAGGCTCAAAGTCTCTCTCACTCTGACCATGGCATGCATTTAATAGCACCAGTCCTGCCCTACCCACCACCACTAGACTGCTGACATGGGAGAAGTAATGGAAGAGTAGAATCTGAGACTGGAACTCCTCCTCTAAGGCAGTTTCCAAGATAAGGCAAGAAAGAATCCAGTTTAAGAAGGTGGTACACACTTCCTTCCCTATTGCAGTGCCTCTGTGTAACCCCCACAGATGGTTTACATAACTTTAAAGTGGGTTACAAAGACACTGAAATAGTTAAAGATATCCTGTACCTAGGCTCAGTCATTAATCAAAATGGAAACTGCAGTCCAGAAATTAGGAGAGGATTAAGACATGGGAAAGCAACCATGAAGGAACCAGATAAGATCCTCAAGTGCAAAGTTCTATCATTAAATACCACAGACATGCTTCTTCATATCACTGGGAGGGAATGACACAAACTATTATCTACTATGTAATGGCTGCTATGTATATCTCCCCTGCCCTCTTCATCAATCTCTGCACTTTCTAGACTTCAGAGGAACAGAAAGAAATACTGCTGTTCTGCATCTTCAGTCATATATTAATGGCTGATTTCACCTGCTCCACCATTTATATCTTTTTCTGATTTTTGTTTTACTATCATTGGTTTCACAATCTATCAGTTGTTACCAACTGGTTTTGGACTATCAATAATTCAGATTCTATCCAAGAATCTAGGGATCAGTGAGATATCACTGTATAATGTTGCATATTCCATCCTGTGTTGTTTTTTTTTTAAATAATTGTGCTATTATAGTCCTACCTACAGTGATTTCATTCAGATGTCCAGTTGGAGGAGGAGGAAGAAGAGGATTATTTTGCCTTCTGAAAACTATAATGCAAGAGAGCTTGCAAAAATCAAAGCAAATACAAACAAAAGCACATGCAAAGACTTAAACTAAAAGGGTTCTTTTTTGTAAAAATGCAATTAAACTAACTATATAATTAGAGCCATTTCAAACAAATTCATAAAAAGGTAAATCATTGGAGCAGCATGCTATTAAAATCCTTGATATAATTCTGTAATTTTGTTGTGTGACTTCAAGTTCTTTCTGACTTATGGCAACACCAAAAGAAACCTATCATGGGGTTTTCTTGACAAGATTTGTTCAGAGGGAATTTGCCATTGACTTCCTCTGAGGCTGAGATAGTGTGACTAGCTCATAGTCACCCAGTGGCTTTCCATGGCCAAGCAGGGATTTGTAGACCAATGCTCAAAGCACTATACCACACTGACTCTCTATTTTCTAGCAGCCTGTAGAATATAAATATTTTCACTTGAATATGATTGACTACTTAGCTTACAACATTCATATGGATTTCAGGATTCACATCTCTTTTTCTCCTGGTTAATTCTTGTGAGCTTTCAATTGTTTGTATTAAGCAGGCTGTTGCAATAAGCCACCACATCTTCTTTCTGTTCTTTTAAAGGGAGGCAAAGCAAACAGAGAGAGGAAAAATAACACATGAATCACTACAACAGTAATAGTAACAAAATACTGAATTCTCTCTGATTAAAATGTAACATGGACTGAAAATACACCAAACTGCATTCTCTCTGATTAAAATGTAACATGGACTGAAGACTGCACATCCATTCACTGTGCTGTTAGTAATAACAAGTAGGTTTATGCATATTTCTTTCAATTAATTTTGCAAAATTGGGGGGGGGGCACTTGTACACACATTAATCCTGTGTAATTACACAATTAGCATTTGAATGTGGGTGATGAGTTCTGGTAAGCCATCATGCCACATATTTTTCTCCTGCCCAGCACATTTAGTGCAAGGAATGAAGGGATCATCATTTGAATGTCCAAAATAAAATTGGTTTGCATATTAACAAAATCTAGGACTTTTGGAGATTTTTCTCCCACATTGAAGATGTCCCGAGGCAGATAGGTCAATCCAACCAATGTACATTTCCCAATTGTAAACAGGAGGTGGGAACATTTTTGATTCTCAATCCATTCTTCAGTTTCAGCCAGTTTTCGTTTTTGTTTTTTGCATAGCATAATACATTTATTTATGTATTCTGAGAACAGTGAGGTGGCATTGGATGAGCCATGCTAAAGCCAACCTACATGCCCCACCCCAGTTCTTTATCAGAGATAGAGCAGCCATACATTTGAAATGAGGAGGGCATGTCAACTATGAAATTACAACCGTCGGAGGAAAAGAAAGTTAATACAGTATTGGTGTGCTTCCTCCTTCACACAATCAAGTTTAGGAAAGCAAATAACAGGTCACTAGACTCAGGGGGGTTGCAGACTGCCAGAAATAGTGTGAATTCAGTCCACTTTTAGGGTTAGGGTTAGTGCTAGGGAATCATGGGAACTGTTATTTTTCTGAGACATTGAGCCTTCTCTGTCAGACAACTCTGATGCCACAATAAAATACAGTTCCCATGGTTCCCTAACTCTAACCCTAACCCTAAAAGTGGACTGAATTCACACTATTTCTGGCAGTCTGCAACCCCCCTCAGAAAACAGGAATTATTGCTAACAGCAAATTAAAGAAATTCCATGAAATTCGATGGGAAAATACATTAAGTTCAAGTTTGATGCTAACAGGGCATCATAATCTTCAAGCCATCCTAAAGATAAGACACATGTTTCAAGATCAGTAATTATGCATGAAGCTTTCTCTGCCTTTACTTTGATAAAGGGTGGTTCAGTCCTCCAAACTTCACTCCCCACTGCAATGTGAGGCTCCATTTCTCCCTACATACCCTCACTATCCTTGTCCATGCCACTTCTCTTTCCAAATTCACTACTAGATGCAAGATTCTCAATGAAGCTCCCGTTGACACTCCTCTTTTCCACAAATTCTCTCCTAGACCTAAGATTCTCCATGAAGACCCCTTTCTTTTCCATGGCACTCCTTTCTTGCCAGCCAACCGCTATGCCCTCATCCATCTGAGATCTAAATTCGTCACTCATTTCTTCTTCTTTCACGCATTTCTATCCCACCTTTCCACCAAACTGTAAAAAGGCAGCTAATAGGCAACTAGAACAACTTAAACTGTGAAAACCATTAAAACCAGTAATTAATTTAAAACCATGAACCAACCATTAAAACAGTTTAAAAAGCCAGATTGAAAAAGATATGTCTTCTCTTCTTCCTTCTTTAAAGCAATGAGAGTGGGAAGTAATTGCTACAGTGAGTGAAATGTATTTTGTTGTGATCTAGCAACAACACCCTCTCTCTCTCTCGTGCTTTGACAGGCCCTCTCCCACGTAACTATCAAATGGGCATCTGTAGGTGGCCACTTCTGATGATCTATGCCTACAAACATAATAAGATAGGTGTTTCCTTATATAGCCACAAGCCACTTAAGGGCTTTAAAGATTAAAACTTTGAACTGAATTCAGACAGCAAATGGCAATTAGTGCAAATCTTTCACTACCAAAGGATATGATTTAGGGCATGTCTATATGGGGCAATTACATACACACACACACACGTGCTATCACCATAACCTGTCTACATGATGCCAGGCCAAAGCCCCTATTCAAGTATGGACCATCTTCATTGCAGGAGGCCAGTATCTTGCCGAATCCACCCTATCCCTGGCTAAATCAGATTTTTAAAAAATCACCTTTTGCTCTGGATTTTACAAGAAAATGCAGAGTACTTTGCAGTGATACTGGGCAGCTGTTTACATACATGTCCTGTTGTTGTCACCTGTTGCCAGCACCATGTAATTGAAGCTGGGCATATCATTCCTGACCTCAGAGGGAGTGACTCTCACCACTGCTGGCGGGTTACAGCAGGAGACATGTGTAGACAGCTGCCCAGGATCACTCTGTAGTGTGGAGGTAACCATTGGGGGCAGTGGTGTCACTGGGAGGGTGCAAGGAGTGCAGACAGCAGCAGGTGACACCCTAAGGGGGATGACACTACTTCTCCTCAAACATTTGCTTTTTGGCAGAAATGGGTTCTGCCATTTGCCTGTGTCCAATTAAGATGCTGAAGAGATGGTGTAAATGGGATGAGGCTGAGTGGATGAAGAGGTCCCAGGTTTTTTAAAAAATATATATATTTCAAAAAATTATTTTTTAATTTTTTTTAAAAAAAATGTTATTTTAAAATTTTCTTTAAAAACATCATCTTTTACTAAAGTGTCACTTCAGCCACGTGAAACTATGTATACGTAAACAGCAAGACTGAGGCTGTGCATATGATATTGTAATTTAGGGCCTTTGCAGACTGTCAGAAATAGTGCAAATTGAGTCCACTATAAGGGTTAGGGTTAGGGTTAGGGTTAGGGAATCATGGGAACTGTATTTTATTGTGGCACCAGAGCTTTCTGACAGAGAAGGCTCAACGTCTCAGGGGAAAAAAAATTCCCATGATTCCCTAGCACTAACCCTAACCCTTAAAGTGGACTCAATTTGCACTATTTCTGGCAGTCTGCAAAGGCCCTTAGAGATATAATTTAAATTTGCTTGTTTTAATATCACAACTATTACCATGACATTCAGCGATATGCAGGAATTACAATTAATGAGTAACATTAGTACAAAATCATTACTAAAAGGATTCTGTATGGTGTGGGATAGGAGGAAGTTAATGAGGGTACATGACACCAAGAGTTACCGCACTGGGTGATGCCAAACCTAGTGACGCCACTGGTTGGAGGGGGAGAGCCTGGATAGCCCCAGGGCCAGAATACTCTGGAGAGAAAGGGCCTGAACAGCCAGTCATAAATAATCCATCTTCAGACCACGTTAACTGTCCTGGCTCAATGTTTGGGAATCAGGGGAATTGTAGTTTTTTCTGAGACATTGAGCCTTCTCTGTCAGAGAGCTCTGGTGCCACAATAAACTACAGTTCCCATGATTCCCTAGCACTAAGCCAGGATAGTTAAAGTGGTCTCAAGATGGATTATTTCTGGCAGTCTGTTCAGGAGGAGGAAACACTGTCAATAAGTAGAGGAGGACAGATGTGATCTGGTGTTGGACAAATGCTGATGAGCTGTGTTGATACAAAAAGGCTTTATTTGTTTTGTTCAACTTTTTTCTGGGGAAACCCATGGTCAAGAGTTAGTTCTTCTTCTCCCCCCCAAAAAATGTTCACTCGCTAATATTCGAGCTCCATTGAAACTAATGCTGTGCACGCAGGGGGCACATGGCCAATTTAAATATAGCCACTTGTCCCTCCCTGTGAAGAGCGAGACCGCTGACTCGAAGTCCGCAATTGGGGACAACTGTACACTTTCAGCCTGTGTAAAAGTTCTGCCTGTATTTGCTCTGTAAGACAGCCACTAACTTAAACATGTTATTTCAAGCACATAACTGCTTCTTTCTTTCTTTCTTTCTTTCTTTCTTTCTTTCTTTCTTCTATCTTCCAAATGGTTGGTCTGACACAGGGATAGGCAACCTTTCCCCTTTAAGGGCCGAGGGACTTCAGCTCCCAGAAGCCTCAGCCATGTTGGCCAATAGTCCCATGTTGGCCAATAGCTCCTGGGATTCTGGGAGCTGAAGTCCCTCGGCCCTTAAAGGGGAAAGGCTGCCTACCCCTGGATAATTGGCAACCTTAATTTCCTCAGAAAAAAGCAACTATGGGCCTCTACAGAGGGCACAAAGCACCGTCTTGGAAGCAGGGAAGGGGAGGGGCAGCCACACGCCGGGCACCCCAACCCCTTCCCGAGGACGTTATCATGGTGCAGCATTTTTACATGCTGCTCTGGAAGAGGTGCAAAAGAGCAGGGGTAGGCAACCTTTCCCCTTTAAGGGCTGAGGGACTTCAGCTCCCAGAATCCCAGGAGCTATTGGCCAACATGGGACTATTGGCCAACATGGCTGAGGCTTCTGGGAGCTGAAGTCCCTCAGCCCTTAAAGGGGAAAGGTTGCCTACCCCTGCAAAAGAGCCTCATGACGGCTCTTCAGGCACCCTTTTTGCTGCCTGTGAAAGGAGCAGTGTTTTGGTGCTCTTTTCCCGGGCGGTGAAAGGGAGGATCGGGGCCGACGCAGCCTCGGCCTCGATCCTCCATTTTCTGGGTTGGCCCAGGGCCACCCGTCTGCATCCCCCCTAAGCTTGCAGATTTCTTCCAGTTCTTACATAAACAGGAAAGTTATATATACATATATTTAAAACAATCAGATTTTAAAAAGTGCTTAGTATGGCAATTCATTTACCTATTTCTCAGAAAATTGGCAGATGCAATCTCTCTAGTACAGGGGTAGGCAACCTTTCCCCTTTAAGGGCCGAGGGACTTCAGCTCCCAGAAGCCTCAGCCATGTTGGCCAATAGTCCCATGTTGGCCAATAGCTCCTGGGATTCTGGGAGCTGAAGTCCCTTGGCCCTTAAAGGGGAAAGGTTGCCTACCCCTGCTCTAGTATATTTTAAAAGTTATCCATTTCTGAACAAGATAAAACAGAGAAGTTATAGCAAGTTTTGCATTTCTAGTAGTAATCAATGGGGGCACAAAGTTTGGAATTTTCATTTCTCAACCTCGTTGTGGGATCTGAGTCAAAATGGATTGGCTTCAAATGTGTCTGAGCCAGAGTAGGCCATTTTCTTAAATGCAGTCAGGTGCTAAACTGAACCTTGTGGCCAGTATCTATATTATGTAGCAAATTATACACTATACTTTATATTGCCCAGCCCTACAACATCTTTTTGTTGTTGTTGTTGTTGTTAACTCCAAAATTATAGTCCTCATAACTAAATACAACTGATTTCTTAACTATGCAGGAATGTTTAAGTATATTAAATAAAAGAATTGTGGATTGTGCACACATTATTTCTTGGTACTTGTCTCTGATGTCTGGAGTTACTCTCACTTTAAACTTTGAACATCATGATCTATGCATGCCTACTCAGAAATAAACATGACTGACTTCCATAGGGCTTACTTCCATGTATGTTTGTTTTTATAGAATTTCTTCCTTAAGTCATTCTTCAAAAGAAAAGAAAAATCCCCAAACAACTTGAGACAGGTTAACTATCACAGTACCTTTTACCACTTTGCCTTTTTCTCTATTTTATTTAATTCTTTAATTCTAATTTATGACTTCAAGCAAGTTCAAATATCACACATTTTATTATATCATTTTTACCAGCTGTCAAAGCTATGAATAGTAAATACATTAGCAAGAAATTTACCTTAAGAAAAGTAGGGAGAGCACTGTTCTAAAAGATAAATCAAACACAGAATAAGGAAAAACATTACCTTTCAAAGTCTTCTTGCTGTGTTTGGAATGGAGCAAGATTGAGGTCTCTGTAGATGGCACTAGCATAAGCCTTACTCTGAAAGAGTCCTTTTCATATTTCACCCCAGGAGTATTTTCTCTCTTCAATGACATAAAAGCCTAGACAACACAGAAATATTATTGAGCACAGTTTATTTAGGTATGTGTGGTGAATGGTATGGCATTCTTGGTTAGTTTCATTAGGAACACCTAATGATTAATCAGATGTCAGAGAGATAAGTGTGAGTTATAGATAGCATGTAGCAATGTTATCTGCAGTTTACCAGGCCACTAACAGCATAGGAAATGTATCAACATGTCTATTTGTAAGTCATTGCATTCCAGAAAATGGACTCAGTTCAGTTTATTGCACAATAGCCAACCAACCTTTTCACATATAGATTTTAAAAATCTTTACCTTTACCTTTATAGATTAAACTTTTCCTTTATGTGCTTTCCAAGAAAATCACAATTTTGTTTATAAATATAGTATCTCCAATACCAACAATATCAGGGTCAAAGCAGCACATACTTACGTCTAAATATAATGGGCACTTAGAAGAAAGTGAATCAGCTTTTGGCAATGAACAGGACCAGAGATTTTATCATTTACATTTCTTTGGTCAGAAAAGTAACTTTTTACATTCAGCATTATTAACATGTTAAGAGTAGCATTACTCTTAAAATGGGGGGGGGGGGGGAGGATGGATGCAGAATTCAGTGATGCCAAGCAAGTCTTATAATGTGACTAAATATTGGTCAGACAGACTGATTCCTCCATCCACGTTATCTTTCACCCTTCCCCTTCTGGAGCAGAATACTTTTAGGCATCTCCCCAATGTCCACAATATGCATCCTTGAAAAATGTACTCTGGGCACAACCAACAAGAACAACAAAGGGGTATTGCAGACTGGCATAAAGGGCCGGCCTGGGGTGGATTTGGGGTGGAGCAGCCGCAAGCCGGCCACCCCAACCCCCCGACACTGTCCTGATGCCAGTGACCATTTGCACAGACACCCTCCCGGCCCAGGGTGCAGACACACTACGCTGAAATGGCATGGAAGAGCCATGGTGCCAGCTCTTAGGGCAGCCTTTTGCTGCCCCTAAAAGAAGAGGCATTTTGCCTCTCTTTTAGGGGCAGCAAAAGGAAGGATCGGGGCCGCAACATGGGGTTGCCGCAGCCTCAATCTGCCGCTAGCAGGGGTGGCCCAGAGCTGTCTGTCTGCATACTCCAAAGAGAAAGGGCAAAGATCACATGGCAGGGTGTCCCATTCTGACCTCAGCAGAAGTGATGGCAACAGCCAGGGTCTCACATGGAGTTGCTTGGCCAGTGAGGCCGCAATAGCGATGGCACCGAGGAGGATGGGCCATTGGGAACATGTGGTGGGTATGCAGACACAGGGACAGCTAAGTCACTCCAGATTCAACCCAATCCATCTGTCCTCACATCCAGCACACCCAGGTTCACTTCTGGAAACTCCAGAGTAAACAGCATTAAACCAGATTAGCATCTTAAAGAAACAGATTCACTGCATGCAACATAAGGATTCATCACACAGGATACATGTTGGAAGATTTTTGCATTCTCTTCCCCCTCCTTAAATAGACAGGGATTTCCTTCATGCAAACTCTTTCCTATCTCTCTCATTCAAACTAACCATGTGACTTAGGTCACTCCCTCTTTGGGATTAACTGACTTTCTCTCAAGATTTTCAACTGAGCTGTTAGTCCTCCATCTTCCTGGCTTCTCAATGTTCTTTGGAAAGATGGTGAGATAAATATTTCTCTTTATCTCATTAGATTAGGATATAGCCTTTTATGTTAATATAGATTAAAGCCATTTTAAACTACAAACTATGTGTTTGTTGTTTTTTTGGAGTCAGTCTCAGTTCTTAGAGAAGCCACCATATATACTCGACTATAAGTTGACATTATGTATAAGTCAAGGGAAGGTTTTGGGGCCAAAATTATGGATTTTGATATGACCTATAGATAAGTCAAGGGAACTGTAGTTTATTGTGGCACCAGAGCTCTCTGACAGAGAAGGCTCAATGTCTCAGAAAAAAATACAGTTCCCATGATTCTCTAGCACTGAGCCAGGGCAGTTAAAGTGGACTCAATCTGCACTATTTCTAGCAGTCTGCAAAGGCCCATTGTTAGTGTGGTGTCAAATATGATCATTTGTGAACAGCTGTGTAAATAAAGCATTGCGTTGTTGTTTTTAAAAAGAAAGAAAAACATGCTACTTTTTAACATCTTACATGCCTGAAATTATTCTAAAGGATGAAAAATATTGTGAATATTGGGGGGGGGGGTGTTGAGGGAGAGGTGGCCTCATATTTAAGGTCTGTATGAATGTTCAAAAAGGGAAGCGTTATGGTTATGCTGAACAGACACATAATTAGCTGATAAGAAATAATTACTCTTATTGCATAGTTCTTTTTGTTGCTCACAGGTGGATACATTGCCTGATTCATTATAAAATATTTGAACTTGTACATACAATAATATGTTGCAGTTACATTCCTACAGAGAGCATGCATTGAGAGACATTCATTTGAAAAGCAATTTCAAGTGGTTGATTGTATCATACCTACATATTTGCACTTATCTGTAATCATCATTATCACATGTATTCAGCAATCACGTGTGCAAGAATTGTGCTAGCTATTTGAACATATGTGGCCAAATACTTGCATTACTCATTACACAGGTAGCAAGGCTATTGTTTTGAAGACAATCTGCTATGTCTAAGAACCAAATAATATTTTACTACTATTGTACTAATATAATAAAACAACCCCATAAAAAGTACACCTAGGCCTAAGCCTAGCAAAATTCCTCACTGTTATTTTTTGTTGGTTAAATCTCTTTCAGCTGGCTATTACTCTCATCCATCTCAAAATGTGTCTTCAAGGGAGACTTCATACTAAATCACATTTGTCAAACAACAGTAAGCTTCATCCAAGGTGGCAGTTTAGAAGAATCTATTGTCAAGATTTTAAAATGAATTATGTTGTTACATTTTATCCTCTAGGATGGTTGAGACAATGCAGTGTTAAGGTCTAAAGTCTCCCTTACATCTAAAATACTTGAAAGAGATGGTACCTCTATTCCAAACACAGACAAACTGGAGAGACTGTGGTGTTGTGAGCTAAAATGTCTAGTCAGGATTTCACTTTCTGACTCCTGGAAATGTATATGCCACCTTGGGTCCAATTTTGAGAGAAAGGTAGCATAGAAATGAAATACATAAATACAGTCAGACCTCCGTGTCTGCAGGGAATCCTTTCCAGATATATATATGCAGGTGGTTGTTTTCCCCATATACTGAAGATGGCACCCTGTACAACTGCCTTCAGTCACATAAATAAGATTACAGGACCAATAAGTGTTTTTCCCCAGCAATCGTGCTTCCAGGTGGCCAGCATGGTGTAATTGTTTGAGCATTAGACTGTGACTCTGAAGACCAGGATTTGAATCCTTGCTTGGTCATGTCAACCCACTGGGTGACCTTGGGCAAGTCATACTCTCTCAGCCTCAGAGGATAGCAATGGCAAACCCACTCTGAAGAAACCTGCCAAGAAAACCCCATGATAGTTCACCTTATGGTTGCCATAAGTCAGGAATGACTTGAAGGCACACAACAACAACAAACTGTGCTCCTAAAAGTGTCTTTTTAATGCTTGGGATCAGAAGGGTGTGATCCAAGATCAATGACTGGCATTTTAAGGACAGCTTTTAACCAGTGATCTCTGTCACTGACAAAAAGTAATACCAACAGGCATGCAGGTGGCTCTAGCAAGGTATTCAGAATTTGGTAAAAATTGATAGCCTTCATTAATTACTTTATGGTAATTAGGAGATGCCCCCAATGTATACAACAATGTATACAAAAGTTTAAAAAGCATTAAATAGTAGAATCATAGAATTTAAAGAGACCACATCTAGTCCAACCCCCTGCCATGCAGCAAATCACAATCAAAGCATCCCCGACAGATGGCCATCCAGCCTCTGTTTAAAGACCTCCAAAGAAGGAGACTTCACCACACTCCGAGGGAGAGTGTTCCACTGTCAAACAGCCCTTAAATTCAATGAAAACAATATTTTAAAAATATTAAAATGTAAAACACTTAAAATTCTTAAATTACTCCATGCATATTAAAACTCAGGTACACTCCACCCCAGCCAGCCAAGGTTGAAGGCCTGTTTAAACAAGAAGGTCTTTGCCTACTGGTGAAAAGACACCACAGAGAGGACAGATCAGGAGAGAGTTTCAAAGCCTAGGAGAAGCCACCAAGAAGGCTCTCCCCTGCGTCCTCACTAATAGAGCCTGGGAGAGAAGTGGAATGGAAAGAAATGGAGAGAAAAGTCAAAACCAACCATTTGAACTGTGACCAGAGTAGCCACTTGTCATAACACAGCTTCTCATGTGGCTGTTTACTTTTTTATTGTGCTTCATCAGTTTCAGATGGTCCACTGAATCAGCCTCTTCCATCTTCCTTGCCTTTGGACATGTAGCATCAAAAGATCAGCAAAAAAAAAGATCGATGTCTTGATATGCTTGGTCTCTCTAAGATGATGGAACCTGGACACTGAGGAGGATGAAGCCCCACCTTGGTTGGGTCCCTGGGCCTGACAAGATGATCCTGAAATCCATAGTTCCTGATGTCACTCTAGTCACTCCAGGATCTTGTCCAGTTGACTTCAAAACCATAGCTTTACTTCTGGTGTCCATTCCCTGGCTTGGGCACCTAGGCCAGGGAAGTCCTCCCAGGTTCAGTCATTTCTCACTGAGGGACAGCAGACCAGGTTGCTTGTAGAAGTCACTGGACCTCTGGCTCCATTGTCATCAGTGGGTAAGGTAAGACTGGTTCAGGCCCAAGGGATCACCTCTGAGATTTATTTTGGCAAAGTAAAAGGTGCAGGACTAGTGGAAGTGAGTTGCTGTCCTGATATTATTGCTCTGGGTTCACAGGGATTCTTCCCTGAATACTGTAACCTGGTGAGTCACCCCCTAAGTGCCCAGCCTCTCCCTTGCCCTGTTGGACCTTGGCAATCTGGCCTACCTGTGCCCAAGCGTGGTCTCTGTTGTAGTGCACTCCATTGGCAGAATGGAATTCTTCTGCTTTTGAGAGTCCTATAGCTCCTTGTAGCTCAACCCACTCCCCATTCTGCTGCTCCTGTGGCATTTATGTATCAAGCCTTTTCTCTTGAGCAGCACTGCTAGGGATCTAGCCTCTTGGTAGCTCCACTACAGGCTTCTGTGAAATTAAAGTGGATGGGGTCACTGAGGTGATCTATGACACTCTACTAAAGACTATTTTATATGTGAATCCAGTTCATTGTTTATACATTGCACTTGGGAGTCAGTTACTCTCTTGTGTCTTTAAGTATAAAAAAGCCATGTAAGCATCTGAAACTACTCCTCTGATTTTTAACCTCTAACTATTTAGCATTTGAAGGGTTCTGAAGACCAGTGCTGGAGGCAGGAAGGCTACTGAGCATCCCTGTTCTGTCTGTTTGGCCCAACACATTGTATAAACCAGGGGTAGGCAACCTTTTGGAGACCTGGGCCGGTCCCCCAAAGTCCAGGTCTCCGCTGGGCTGAGGGGGGGTGGAATGGCGGCGCGCACGCGCCGTCGTGTGCATGCACACCCTCCGCCCGCGCGCACGACCTCCCCACCTGCGCCGCCGCCACCGCTGCTGCCACTGCCATCACAGCGTGTGCGGGCGCAGCGTGTGCGGTGCATGTTGCGGCCACCATTTTGATTTCCAAAATGGCAGCGCGACGCGTTTGTGCATGTGCAGGAGTACCGCACATGCGCAAACGCATTGCACCTGCCATTTTGGAGAACAAAATGGCAGCCGCCACTCTTGCGCATGCGCAAACGCGTCACGGCCGCACGGACGGGAAAACGCGTGGTGGCGGCGCGCGGTGGCGGCAGGAGTCTGCCTGGGCCGGTAAGTCCGGCGACCTGGGCCCGAACCGGCCGGGGGGGCGTAGGTTGCCGGTCCCTGGTATAAATCCTCAAAACTAGTACTGGGATGAATGGGTTTCCTTGTAAAGTAAAGTAAAGTAAAGTAAAGTAAAGTAAAGTAAAGGGTATCTTTATGACTGGCACCAGATCAACCTGCGCCACCAGCCCTTCAGTCTTAGTGGGTCCTGTATTGTACTACACTGAATACATGGGCAGATAGAGTGGCTGCATGTGCACTCCACTGAGCTCTTCCTCCCAGGTTTATGTTATGTATACCAGATCAGTCCAAGTTGTGGATGATGGTTGTTTTATTGTGGGTGATGGTTGTTTTATTGTGGGAGTACAGTGGAATTTAGCAGCAGCACCTACAGACCAGAAGGTGGGCTGACAGCTCAACATGGATCTTGAAGGATTGGAGCAGGAGAGGACTTGAACAGAAGATAGGTTTCAAATATCTCACCTTTCTCTTAGCTGGGCACCTCCAAGTCCTAGAGTCATATATATCTCTGTCTAAGATTATACTCATTGCGGACCCTGTTCATCTCCATTTCTTAATCACGTAAACAGGTTTCGCAAACATACAATAGTAAAAACAGATAGCAGCAAGGTACCAGTGAAGCAAATTAACCAAAGTAGAGAAGTGATAACTTTGATAGGGCATCCCTCAGCCCCTATCTAACACAAACTTCACATTCCTGTCTCAGATTTCTGATTTTCAGTGAGGGAGGTAACCTTAACAGAGTCAGTCTTCACTCCCATTATATGTGAAACTGTTTCACTAGATCTTGCCTCCCATTCAGGTTTTGTGTCTGCACTCCAGCCAACACCCTCTGTCTCTCCAGTGTGGCATCCTGCTACCAGTGGCTGTCTCTGGCTTTACATCCTTCACCACCCAGAAACATGAAGGTCCTGGGATATCCTTCAGCACTCAGTCTTGGTGGTTCTAGAGCAGCCAGGATAAAACCCAATCCAATAGAGAAACAGCATCTCTGTGGAAGTAAGGCCAGTAGAAACCAGCTTCCTGCTCCACTGACTCAGCTACAAACATGTCAGACTTGAGCAAATTCAGGAACTTTGTGTAAACTTTGTGTATCAATAAGTCCAGTGCATTGAACCAACAAAAGAGTTTATTGAGAACACATAGTCAGAAATTCACCAGTCAGCGTTTAAGCCAGAACTGCCCCTCCAAGCCAAATGTGTTGGTGTGTGGATGATGAGTGTTGTAGTGATGCCCTTTGGCACCCAGCAGAGTCTGCAGGACAAGCTGGCTGCTGTGATCCACAGCCACTGTGTAGATTTGCCATCAACTGGCTCAGCTTCCCTTCTCCAGCATCCTGTCTTCCTCAGTCAAGAAGACACATTGTAAAGTCCAAAAGCATAGCTTTATTAATACATATAAAAAGTAAAAATAAGATAACTAAGTAAAATCCATTGTGATGAACTTGTCCAGTTCAGCCATACAAGATTACATCTTTAACAATCCCAAAAGCATTAGGATCCAACTTCTTGCAGTTAAAACCACTGCATCCAGCCACACACGTTCACATCTTGAACAATAAACAATTCTTAGACAAAGGATTTTCTAGGCCCTTCCCATACTCCACCTTCTAGGTGTTAACCTTATGTTAATTGGATAATGTCTGTATGATGTCTATTAACCCAGCCTCTTGCTGTCCATCATCCACCACGTGACTCTCTTTCCCAAGCTAACGATGTTTACGTATTTGATATATCTTTGTTAACCATAACAAAGTCTGGTTCCATTAGTTCTATCTCTGGGAAAGTACATTGTTGATGTCTCTGTTACCACCTGGCATTGATTCAGCCTGTTTCTCTAAATATTGTTTGTGCCTTGTCCAAAAACTGTTCTCAAGTGGAAAATTACAGACACACACACATCTTTACATTTCACCTTTGACTGTATATCCCATTCATATCCTAACAATCCCCTCCTGAAATGTATAGATGTGTGAGATCATTATTATTGTTGTTGTTGTTATTGAAACTGTCTAAGCACAATGTTTGACTCTATATATTTAAAATGACATCTCAATCTGTTATAACCATTGTTAATGTTGTTTATCTCTAAAACCTTTGTTAATATATCTATAGCAGGGGTAGGCAACCTTTTTGAGCCGTGGGCCGGGTTGGTGTCCCTCAGACAATTGGGGGGGCGAAGCACCAAAAATAAATAAATAAATAAATAAATAAATAATTTAAAAAAATGCATGCACACTCTCAGCCCCAGAAAAGTCATGGCAAAACCCCTGTGGAGATTTTGCCAAGAAAACCCCAAGAACAAGTAATAACAACAATAATCAATATCATCATGGCAGGGGGCGGCGGCGGCAGGACTGGCCTGGGGCCGGTCCAAAGGCCTCGGGGGGCCGCATCCGGCCCACGGGCCTTAGGTTGCCTACCCCTGATCTATAGTGTTGTGTTTTTGGTTTTTAAACTCTAGGCACACAATTCCATTTTAAACCAGCTCTCTCTAGCATTTTGTTACAAAACTCTAACGTATCTTGACCTGTATTCTAACATTTTTAACACCTCTGTTTTTGTCATAAAAATGTATGTCTGTGAATCTCTATATATCACAACTGACAACTCACAATTTAAATCTTATAACCACTGTTTAATCTATTTTATCTTATTTGATGTTATATATGTTGTTTTATCAGCACTTAAAGCTCTATCAACACTTAAAACTATATATCCTTATTTTTAATCTATCAAACTATTAAGCTTGTCTATATTTAAACAACAATCTTTAACCTGACTATCATATAACTTTAAAGCAAATAAACTATCTATAAAACACTCTTATTTCAATGCGGCTATTTTAAATCACAAGCCTCTATCTCTTAAAAAAAACTTATTAAATGTTTTATTGTTGTCTAATCTATTACCTTAAAATAATTGTTTTCTTTTTAAAACACCTATAACAAACAAAACTGTAATCTATTATTTGTTAACTATAAACATCAAACCTTTTACAAAACTTTTCTATGTATTTGGATATGTAAAACCTCTTATAACTTTATTTTAAACAAAACCTTTTGACTTTAAACCTGTCACCATTCTCTGAACTCTGCAAATCACACTTTCTCTATTCTTTCTATGTTGACTTACTAAACACATTTTAGCAGCAGTCTAGTAACCTCAAAAATAAGATCTCAAAAATCAAAACCTTTAATAACACATCTCTCTAGACAACTTTTCTCATTCTTTTTAAATCTCCTGAATCTAAACAACCAAAAACTGTCATCTCTTTGTGTTAACACACATATCAACATTTAAACAAGCAATCTCAAAAATAAAATGTTGTACTTACTAGCCCCTCCTTATTGTTAAAGTCAATCTCAGTCACGAGCTCTCAGCCTCAGACTGTTTTTATCAATGTTTTCAAACCTTTGCTGAACAAATCCTTTTGTTATTAACCTAGCCTTGTAACTCTCATTTGTCATCAGGCATCTTTTATTTTATATCCAATCACCTTGTGATTCTTGTTTTTAGGTCTATCAACCACATTTTAAACACCTCTTTGTCAATTTTAAACACTGGAATTTCTTGCTGTACTGCAGTGTATCATTCTCCCTCTCTCAACAGGAAAAAACCTTTTAAAACTTTTAAAACCTCTGAAACTCCCTAAAACTCTTTGATACTGTCTGAAACTCTTTAAAACTCTCCTTGAAACTCTCTGGCTCACCAGCCACTTATGTATAAACTCTTGTTTTTCTGTATAATAAACTTGTGTGTTGTTTTCACTCTCTATTAATTTTCCTTGACATAACATGTATCATTTCTGGACTTGTGTGTCTTTTGATTTTTGTCATTCTATTTGTTGACAATCTTGTCTCCATTGTCTGAATTAAAGTGTTTCCCTCACTTCTAGAGGATTAATGTTTGTCTGTCTTTTGTGTGTTGTGTGTTTTGTGCCCCTCCATTTCCTGGCACTTGTGTGTTTTAAACTGTCTCATCTTTAGTAAAACCTCTTGTTTGAATGTATCTTTTTTCAACTTAAAATCATAAAGTTAGAAAAAACCATAAGGGCATCTAGTCTAACCCCCTGCCATGCATCTAGTCTAACCCCCTCCCAATCAAAACTTAAATGTTTTTCACAATTGTTATATTTTAGACATTAAAACTTTTCCCACCATCAAGGTGAAATCTCTGTTCTTTTGAATATCTTATAAACATCACCTGTAGCACTTTCGTTCAATTTTTTTCTTTTAAAACATGCTGGCACATATATCTTTGTATATTATCTAAAACCTGTCAGATATTTTAGATTTAGTGGATCCCCACATGACATGTGTAATAATGTTGGATTTCTTTTCTCTCAGCCAGTTTCTCAAACTGTGAGCCAAGAATTCTCTTTTTTCTCTCCGGTCTATGAGCAAAGACCCTTGTAATCAATTTTTTTATATTTATCCATTGTTAAAAACTTTTAAATGTATCACATCTGTTTTAAAACTTTGACATATGAAAACTTCTGGAAAATCTATCCACAATCACTAAAAAAAATTGTTGTCACTCAGTAACACACATTTGTCCCTTTTGTTTAACAGCAACCTCAACAAGTCATTTTTGCAATTCACTTGCTCCGGTTTTGTCACAGGAAAAACCTTGACTTTTTACTCTGTGGCAAACCAAACATCTCCCAAATCATTTGTATAATAAAACATTTTAAAAAAAAATTAGGATGTATATCTCACCAGTTTAAAACAAGCTATCAAATCTTATGTTCTCTAGAATTCTATATTGATGTGCATAACCAGAATGCAATGATTCATTTCCCACACCTGTACATTTAGCATTTGTCTCACTTTGTATAAAACACATATTTTCCCTCTTATAGCTTTTGTACACACCTCCCCATCCGGGGTGATTTTATATTTTTCTCCCACAAAACTCAGTGTATATCCCCTGACACACCAACTAAACACTTTTTGTAAAACAGGTATACATAAAACATTTTCAAAGTTTTCTCACCAAAACTTGGCATGTAGACATTTTTACAATTTCTTTTGACATCTCTTACCCCTCCATCAACTAGATAAACATCTTTAAGATTGGAGGATTTCTTTATTTTTCAGCAAAACTGCAACATATGTCCCAGAATATATAGACTCTTGTCCTCAGGTTTCACCTGTTTGAGTCACAGTCACAGCTCTGTAAAACAGCTTGTAGCTTCTCTGTTTCTCCCAATGTCTCTGGGTTGTAGATAGATTGTTGATTGTAGCAAACATCCTTGCATTGCCATTTTCAAAACTCCTGCTCTGTTGCAGTTAAAACATCAGTTTCTCTCCCGTGCATCAGCTGCCTTTTCAAGACGCATTTCCTGACTTCAGGTGCTGTCTCAGGCATTTTTTTCAGAAATCTCAGCTGCTTGGTTAGGTATCCCTGAGCTAAGCAACTTTTCTGGCCTTTCTTCAAGCAAACTGCTTGGCTTAACAGTTCCATCCTTTTGGAACTTCAGGCCTCTAGCAACACTGTTGCAGCCCCACAGTATTGACCACTGTGTAAAATTTCACCCTCACCAGGGATTTTTGTATTTTTCTCCAAGAACTGTAAAGTCCTTTGACCACAGCATTTCTGACAAAGCTGTGTAGAAAACATTCATTCTTTTCTTCAGTTCCCAAAACCTTTGGCTGAAGAAACATCCTCTCCCAAAACTTTTAACTGTAACTCAGAGAGGGGTAACAGAATGAGTTCTCTTGGCTTAGGCAACCGCCTGTGTCCAGCACTCATGCTGCATTTTAAAACTGCATACATTGCAACATGTATTCTGTGACTCAAGCCCCAGCTGCTTCCATATCAAACAAAATGGCCTTTAACAGAATCGTTTGCAGCTTAAACAAAAACAAAAATTTCACTGCATTGAACCCGCAGTATTCTCAGCATTCTCAGGCTTTGTTTTTCTCTGCATCTTACTGTTTAAAGAGTGGAGATTCCT
Source organism: Phrynosoma blainvillii (assembly GCA_026167975.1). Lineage (NCBI taxonomy): Eukaryota > Metazoa > Chordata > Lepidosauria > Squamata > Phrynosomatidae > Phrynosoma > Phrynosoma blainvillii. Next base: position 111,974,872 of record JANUYF010000003.1, read on the forward strand.
CAGACACCCGTCTTTAAAGAGGTCTGCACTCTGCCATCCGGCAAAACAGCTTAGCAGTAAACTTTAACTGTTTACTTACATCTGGAGAAGATTTGAAGCCACCTCTGCTTTTCCAGCAACCACTGAAGCATGATTTCACTTGTCCTGGACACAACTGAAGTCGTGGATAGGCAATACTTGCCTCTTGGCCACATTGCAAACATGTCATTTGGACTCTTGGGCTTTTGTCCTCCTGGACATTTTGCCTCTTTGTCCTCTGGCAGACCAGCCACATCTGGTAGACAAGCCCTCTCTTTAGGCAAAAACAGTCCTAGCTGGCAGACACAGCCACAGACTGGCAAAACAATCCTCTTCAGCCAGACTAGCCACACCTGGCAAAAACAGTCTTAAATGGCAGAAACAGCCATAGCTGGCAAAAACAAACCACAGACTGGGCCCGTAACCCTTGTTGGTGTGTGGATGATGAGTATTGTAGTGATGCCCTTTGGCACCCAGCAGAGTCTGCAGGACAAGCTGGCTGCTGTGATCCACAGCCACTGTGTAGATTTGCCATCAACTGGCTCAGCTTCCCTTCTCCAGCATCCTGTCTTTCTCAGTCAAGAAGACACATTGTAAAGTCCAAAAGCATAGCTTTATTAATGCATATAAAAAGTAAAAATAAGATAACTAAGTAAAATCCATTGTGATGAACTTGTCCAGTTCAGCCATACAAGATTACATCTTTAACAATCCCAAAAGCATTAGGATCCAACTTCTTGCAGTTAAAACCACTGCATCCAGCCACACACGTTCACATCTTGAACAATAAACAATTCTTAGACAAAGGATTTTCTAGGCCCTTCCCATACTCCACCTTCTAGGTGTTACCTTATGTTAATTGGATAATGTCTGTATGATGTCTATTAACCCAGCCTCTTGCTGTCCATCATCCACCACGTGACTCTCTTTCCCAAGCTAACGATGTTTACGTATTTGATATATCTTTGTTAACCATAACAAAGTCTGGTTCCATTAGTTCTATCTCTGGGAAAGTACATTGTTGATGTCTCTGTTACCACCTGGCATTGATTCAGCCTGTTTCTCTAAATATTGTTTGTGCCTTGTCCAAAAACTGTTCTCAAGTGGAAAATTACAGACACACACACATCTTTACATTTCACCTTTGACTGTATATCCCATCCATATCCTAACAATATGATATCTTAAAACCCCAAAGCCTGTAAACTGCTCCCAACACCCTTGGTGCCAAATCCAGCACCCACCTTCAATTCCCATGTCTATTTCCCCCATCAAGCCAGCCCCCCTTTTCCAAACCTTCTCACCAGCGCTATCTCTCTTCAGCACAGGCATTCCACCCAACACCCCTCCTTTCAGTTACATCCAGACAACAACTCTCTATATCCCACAGCTTACACATTCCAATGGCCCAACTTTCTCAAAACTATTCTAGCCCGCTACAATTACTCCCAACGTCCCATACCAGCTAACCCATTTGCTCTTACCACTAGCTTACCCACAATCCCCTTCTATCTATAACCTATATAGTAACTATAACATTCAAATCAACAGCAATAAAAACCTGACAGAAACCATGCACGCAGGCATGGTTCTGACAGTTGGCAATCTGGCAATCTGGTTCCTATTATTAGGTGTCCGGGGATTGCAATGCAGTGCAATGGAACCACTTCTACTGAAACCAGGAGGACATGAGTGTGAATGCTTTAAAAAATTTTATTCCTTATCTACTATCTCATTCCATTCCATACATAATCCATTCAGATTTCAGAGTTGATGGGAAAATATTATTCAGATCTATGCAATATCACTACTGTGAGCCAAATCAACTTTAATACTGTGATCCTGTATACAGTTCTTTAAAAGACAATGTATTAAACTGATGAGCTTTAGTTCTGAGTGAACATATGTAAATTAGTCATGCTGTATTTATAAGTTGTTTTGCAATGCAGCACCAATATAATGGAAAGATGAGGAAGGATACTATGAAACTTCATTCTACATAGTGAAGTCTATAGCTAAAATGGGAGTTTCATATGGTAGTAGTAATAGCTCATGTGTTGCACAGAACAGACAAGGAGATGACTTGCTGGGCATTCTCTGCATCAGATGTACTGTTCAGAACATTAAGAAACAAAAGAACAGTTCCATAAGTTAACCTTCAGGGCTGCAGAAACACATATACAATCAAATCAACACAAGTTACTTCAATCATAGTATTAAACAGGTATCATATAATATCAAACTAGGGCTAAGGAAAGAAGCAAGGACAAAAGCAAAACATTAACCAATAGAAGTAAATTGTATATATAAAATCAAAACAAAGGTGTGTGTTATATATTTATTTTGATCATTGATAAAACATGCCATAAATGCAGTTAACATCTGGTCTGATATGCTTGTGCTGATAAATGCCTTTTAAACTATTAGAAAATAATGTCACTGATTTACAACTATAAACAAATCAAAACAAAACAAGCAAAACAAAACAGCACATGAGATGGTAAACACATAACTTGTCCAAAAATTTTAATTAATTTCTAGACAACATTATAAGCAAATAAGTTCTCAAGTAAGAGTAAGGCGTTGGGAAAGTACAGCGCTGAGACTGCACAAGTTCCTCAAGGCTGTTTTTGAGAGTCCAGGCTTACCAGTACATATTATTATTTTTTTAAATGGGGGAGTCAACATGTCCCCCATTGCCTCATTTTCCCCATATTCCCCATGAGAACATTTAGGCCAGAGGTAGGCAACCTAAGGCCCGGGGGCCAGATGCAGCCTCCCGAGGCCTTTGGACTGGCCCCAGGCTGGTCCTGCCACTGCTGCCGCTGCCCGCTGCCCCCGCCGCTGCCACCGCCGCCCACCATGATGATATTGATTATTGTTGTTATTACTTGTTCTTGGGGTTTTCTTGGCACCCCCCTGGTGACTTCTCTCCAGGATGAAGAGGAGCCATTGCTGAGCACCCTTTGGGTTCGGTCAGTCAACCAGTTCCTAATCCACCTAACAGTTGTATTCTCTAGCCCACATTTTACTATCTTGTTTGCAAGAATATTATGGGGGATCTTGTCAAAAGCCTTACTAAAATCAACATATGCTATGTCTAGCGCATTCCCTTCATCTAGCAAGCTGGTAATTTTATATATATATAAAAGATCAGATTAGTCTGGCATGACTTGTTTCTCTGAAACCCATGTTGACTTTTAGTGATAATGGCATTTCCTTCTAAATGTTCACAGACTCTCTGTTTAATCAGAGTAACTGGGCGATAGTTGTTGGGATCCTCTTTTTTCCCCTTTTGCAAGATGGGGACAATGTTTGCCCTCCTCCAGTCTGCTGAGACTTCTCCTGTTCTCCAGGAGTTCTCAAAGATTGTTGCCAGTTGCTCCGAGATTACATTTGCCAGTTCTTTTAATATCCTTGGATGTAGTTCATCTGGTCCTGGAGACTTAAATTCATTTAGGTTAACCAGGTATTTCTGTACTTCCTCTTTACTTATTTTGTGCTGCATTTCCCCTATTGTGTCCGCTGCTCCATTTTCCTCAGGTTGAACACTCTTTTCCTTTTGTGAGAAGACTGAGGCAAAGAAAGTGTTGAGTAGTTCTGCCTTTTCTCTGTCCCCTGTTAGAATTCCTCCATCTCCTCTGCACATTGGCCCTACCATTTCCTTCTTCTTTCTTTTGCTACGGACATACCCAAAAAAGCCCTTTTTATTGTCCTTAACCCCTCTAGCAAGCCTGAGCTCATTCTGTGCTTTGGCTTTCCTGACTTTACCCCTACATGTGCTAGCCATTTGTTTGAATTCCTCTTTAGTGATTTCACCCCTTTTCCATTTCTTATACATCTCCCATTTAAAACTTAGTTCAGTTGAAAGTTCTTTCATCCAACCCAGTTTGATGAGACACCTCCCATTTTTCCTTCTCATTGGAACAATTTGAGATTGTGCCTTGAGATACTCCCATCCATCCTGAACTCCCTTCTCCTTTAGTATTCCTGACCATGGGATCACTCCCAGTGTTTCCCTAAGTTTGTTTAAATCAGCTCTCCTAAAGTCTAGAATGAGTGTTTGACTATGCCTAGCTTCTCCTTTCCACTGTATAAGAAACTCCAGGAGAACATGATCACTCCCACCTAAGGATCCCACCACTTGCACCCCATTGACCAGGTCATCCCTGTTGGTTAGGATCAGATCTAAAATAGCTGATCCCCACGTTCCCTCTTCCACCTTTTGGACAAAGAAATTGTCTTTGAGGCAAGTGAAGAATTTGCTAGACATTGAAGTATTGGCTGAGTTTGACTTCCAGCAAATATCAGGATAGTTGAAGTCACTGATCACTACTACATCTCTCCAAGTGTGTGGTCATCTGTTCTAGAAAGGCATCATCCAATTCCTCAATTTGACTTGAGGGTCTGTAGTAGATTCTCACAATAACATCCCTGTTGTTTCCTTCCCCTTTAATTTTTATCCAGATACTCTCCACTGTTTGGCCAATTTCTCTTAAAAAGGTTATACCTACATTCCAATCATGAGACTCATCCCACCAGGTTTCAATGATGTTTATTATATCATATTGGCTTTGTTGTGCTAGGAGTTCAAGTTCATCTTGTTTATTTCCCTTGCTCTGCGCATTAGTGTAGAGACATCTAAGAGCATATGTCTTCCCCACTTGCTGTCTGCGTAAGGGTTTTTTCCTCCCACTGTTGGACCCTTGCATTATTTACCTTGTTCCCTCTATAACACTTTTGACTATTATTTCCAGCCCATGATGTACTCCTACCTTCCAAGATACCTTCCAAGATACTGTCGCCCTCCCCAACATGACTCAGTTTAAAGCCCTCCTGATCAAATGTTTGAGACTATTGGCAAAAATGCTTCTGCCAACTGGTGTGAGATGCAGCCCATCTCTTGCTAGAAGTCCACCCTCATGGAACCACAGCCTGTGATCTAAGAATCCAAATCATTATTGGTGGCACCATCTATGGAACCAGTTATTCACGTCTGCTATCTATTTTTCCCTTCTTGGACCATACCCTTCAACTTGGAGAAGAAATGAGATAACAACTTGTGCGTCCAGCTCTTTCAGCTTCCTACCCAAAGCCTCATAATCCCTTCTGATATTCTGAAGACTGTGCCTTGCAGTATCATTGGTTCCCACATGGAACAAGAGGAAGGGGTAACGGTCAGTAGCCTTGACAAGTCTTGTCAGCTTCACTGTCACATCATAGATTTTTATCCTAGGGAGACAACACACCTCCCGGGACATCTTGTGAGGCCCACAAACCACTGCTTCTGTACCCCTCAACAAGGAGTCCCCAACCACCACGCCTCCTCCGAGGCTTAGCAGTGACTGTTTCCTGCAGTGGTACTCTTAGGGTCCCCTGCACTGTCCCTGAGGACTGTCCCTGCTGCTCTTCCTCTTCATCCTTGATAAGGGAGAGAGCTTCAGATCGATTCTGTAGCTGCAAGCTCCCAGAATGATCCCTGGCTTCCCTACTTCTGTGTGTGACATTCCTCCAGGTGTCCACCTCCTGTGTGCATGAAATGACCTCCTCCTCAACAATTTCCTCTGTGTGGTCCCTGTCCAAGACTGTTTGTTCCACTCTGTCTAGGAAAACCTCTTGCTCCCTAATGTGCTGAAGTGTAGCTACCCGGGGCTCCAGCTACTTGACTTTCTCTTCCAGGAGGACTACAAACTTGCACTTGGTGCAGGTGAAGTTCCCCACATATCTTGGCAAGAAGACAAACATCCCACAAGCATTGCAGGTGACTGCAGCAACTCCCTCAGTGTCCATATTGAGAAATCTTAAGTAAGCACTGAAACAGGACTGCGGGCTTCTCCCTGAAAAAGTCCCCTGGTAAAGACTCACATAAAGGGTCCCTGTTCTCTTGGTCTTTTCAGACTCTGCAGCAAGCTCAATCAACTGGGTTTCTAACTCTAGAGCAGGGGTAGGCAACCTTTCCCCTTTAAGGGCCGAGGGACTTCAGCTCCCAGAAGCCTCAGCCATGTTGGCCAATAGTCCCATGTTGGCCAATAGCTCCTGGGATTCTGGGAGCTGAAGTTCCTCAGCCCTTAAAGGGGAAAGGTTGCCTACCCCTGCTCTAGAGAGCTCCTGGATGCTACCTCATTCTGGAGGCAAGTCTCTGTCTCTCTTCCTTTGAGCAAAAAACAACAACCTCAAAGGCCTTTAAATAATAATAATAATTAGGAGAACCTCTAAAAAGAAAGGTCAAAGCCCTCCTTCTACCTGTACTGTGCTTTTCCTTATCCTATGAAAAAAACGGTGTGCCTAAATTTGCATCTGGGAGGAGTTGTATAGTGCTAATTGGCTAGCTCCACCCCCTATTAACTTACAAATGTGACTCACCAAAGCCCTACCCACTCAACAACAGTCACACTCTCCCCAAGTGTTTTTAAAAAGAATTAAAACACTCACCCACTCAATATGGCTGCTCAGAAATTGCTTTCCTTCTCCCTCCCTGGCAGAAACTGACCTGGAAAGTGTTTTTGCTTTCCCTATCTGTTGGAGCTGGTGGAACAAAGAAGAGTGTTTGTGCTTTCCTTATCTATTGGAGCTGGTGAATGAGTTATGGTTAATTATTTTACTCAGTAGAGAAGGTTCTAGACAACATTCTGGCTGGTGGTTGAGTCTGGCTGCCCAGATTCTAACCATTACAGGAAATATTGCTGGCTAAGAACAACACTTATTGTAATGGATAGAGTGTTTCTTTGTGCTGCATTTCTTTTTCTAATGTAGCCAGCAGCCATGGTCCTGCCCTGTTCTGAATGTTGCAGGATCCTTGAGTGGTGCAGGAGGGGGGGGGGCGGGCGGGCAGATAGAAGCAACTCTTTTTTGTAAGTACTAATACCCTTCCAAGAATAGCACTAAATAGGCATGACTGTGTTTCCCCCCCCCCCAAAAAAAACCCTTGAGTTACTCTGCATTACCTGTTCTCATACGTTGGCAGTGGCATATTTTCTCAGTTGTAGCAGTTACAAACTAGAAGGCAGCGCAACTCTTTCAGCAAGCTGCCACATGTTCATTATACATGAACACTGTTGACAATCATGTTGCTAAACTCTGGACAATCTGTAGTTTCCAAATATCCTTTGAAATCACTCAAGTGTGGGAAGGTAACTTCTATGTTAGGGGAGCCCTCTTACTTCTGTAAGCTGCTCAGTGCAGTTGAAAACTGTGACCTGGATTCTAACTTATGCACAGAGACTACTTGAGTACAGCAGTCTGCCAATGCAGAAGCAGCCTTTCAAATCTATGGAGGGAGGTAATGAGGCCTTGGTGGGGGGAATGGGGTCTTGCCTTCACCTTCTCACATGATTTACATTGCAGGCTCCTATACAAGGCTTATAGATTTATTGAAACCTATTGTCATTCCAAAATGTCACAGGATAGCTAAATTGGCAAGGATCAGACACCGAATTTTGTACACCACGCCCTATATACCAAAAATGTTCAGAACATGGGACTTTTCTTCTTCCCAAGCCAAATGTCAGCAATCCAACCTAGTTTTAGAGTGACTAAAAACAGAGGCGAAGGGGGGCAACATGGATGATCAGATGATATTCTACAACTAGGATATATTTCTGAGCCTGGGGGTGACAATGCTGTGAGGCAAAAGCAGCCCTTTGGTAGTTAATAGTTCAACCTGCATTGACATAAATCACATGGAGAGATATGAAAATGTTCTTCTGTGCACAGAAGGCACATAATACACCATCCCTCATGAATCTTTGAAATATTTAAACTCCTCACACAACCTGCCCACCATATGGGATGAGGAAGTGTGGTATCAAAGCAGGCATTTTGTGCTTCAAATAAAAGTATGTTTAAAACATATTGGAGCACCATTGGCTATATCCCCCACTTTGTCTTCCTTTGCAAAACAACAACAATATGATTAAAGTTACAATATAATAAAGCTGGTGGGGGAATTATAGTATTAAGGGTGGAAGTTGATCAGTTCTATAAGTGGTTTGTAAAGTCTGTCAGGGGCATCAAGTCCCCAAAGAAAGTCAAAATGAGTCCAATTAGATAGGCTGTTTTCATAGACTATACTGCGAATGCGACACATTAAAGCTTTGACATTATCAGGATCTGCAAACCAGTCCTTTTCACCATACCATACAGTAGTTGGGACTCTCATACTTTCTAGGTCATATGACGGAGGGTCAGTCTAGAAACAGGAAAGGAAAGGAAAGGAAAGGAAAGAAATTGAGGTGTTTTCTAAGTTGAACCTGCAAAATGTTAAAAATAAAGTTGTTTTTTTTAAAAAAAAAAAAACCACCTGAAATTACTGCTTAATTCTTTCCTATGCTCTTGTCTTTGTGGCTTGAATCTTGTGTAGAACTGTTACATCAGTTGTTGATTGTTAAGTCAACACTTATATAAATCCCATTGATTAAATGGATCGACTCTTGTTGGAACTACCAATATGATTCGGGTCTGAATTTTCTCTTAGGCCAACAGAGAAATAATATAAGCAAACCTTTTCAGACTCATAAAGGACTCTATTTGTTTTCAGTAGCTCTCTCCTGTGCTATTGAAAACAAATATCTCAAGTGGTGGAAATCCTTGCATAGCTTCACTTCTGACTAAAGCCATCAAAACTGGACATTTCTGAACACTGTGTCATTGGTTTGATACAAGCACATAACTTTGATCTATATAGAGCTCCCTCACTTGCAGAAGCTGCTTGCTTCACTTTTATGCAGATTCAGGTAGGCAATTGATAGCTCTTCAGGTGGCTTTGGACATCAGTCCTCCCTACCAGCCTTGGTCAATCTAGCCAGTGATGAGGGATGATGGAAGCTGTGGTTCAACAACATTTGGAGGGTCTTTCATCGCTCACCTTTACTAAGGAATGTGTACTTCTGAGTGCATATTCATTTGCTTAGTTCGAACAGCCTGTACCACTGAAGTAAATGAGACAGGTTGCACCTGTTTCTGCTAGATCTACATGAAGTTTTATATGTTAGTTAAATATCTTACCTGATTGTATTTATCCTGGTTTCCACTCCCATAATCAAAAGCTCTGAATTTTCCCGTTTTGTATATCTAGGAATGGAGAAGAATGGTTCTTAACAATTGAAATATTGCAATCAATTTATTGTGATTAATCATTCCACTAAATCCAGTCCTCTGATAACATACAATAACAGTCCACTATAGTTTCTTCCATGATATAGTAGTGATTAAAGTAAAATACCATAGAACTTAATTTCACTTATGTGTCTCATAGCATTCTAGCTATGCAGCCAAACATGACCTTAAATGTATTTTTGTATTAAAGTATGTCTGTTTACTTGCTTCTCTGTTTTTGGTTTGTTTGTTTTTTTAAATCCAGGTAGCATCATAATTCCCATCACACTCACCCAGCTTGATCAATAGTAATGAATTATGGGAGTTATAGTCCAAAACATTTGGAATACCAAAGTTTTCCTGCCCTGATGTTCATATTTAGTGAGCTTCTGACACTAATGCCAAGTCAACTAAAGCAAAATTTCAGGAACTCTACCCATTTTATTGACCTTTCTGATTGAGTCTAACCATCTGGCATGTGGTCTTCCTCCCTTTTCTACTCTCCTTTCCCTTCCTAGCATTATCGTCTTTTCTAGTGAGGTATGCCTTCTCATGATGTGGCCAAGTAGGGCAGCCTCAAATTTGTCATCTTGGCTTTCAGGTAGAGTTCAGGCTTCATCTGTTCTAGGACCCCTTTTTCTTGTTCTTCTTTTCTTTTTCTTTTTACTCTTTTTGGCTGTCTATGGTATCCTCAGAATTCTTCTCATGCTCCACATTTCAAATGAGTTGGTTTTCTTTCTATTTTCTTTCACTGCCCTTCCCATTCATAGTCTTCTTATGTCTTGACTGCAGTTTCCATTCTGATCAATGTTTGATTCAAGGTAGGGGAAATCTTTGACTATTTTGATTTTCTCATAATCTAGGTTGAATTTATGTAAGTCTTCCATGATCATTATTTTTGTTTACTTAATGTTCAGCATTAAAGCTAGCAATATGTTTTAGTGGAGCTGTATACATTATATACTTTGCTATATTGAAATATAAATTGTGAACTTCGTATATTCAACATGCACTAGAGGTTATTTAATAAGATAATTTAACCAACTTTACAAATCGTTAACATCTTCTCTGACTTCTGGGGGAATGCTCCAAGCTAGTTTATATTTCTGCTCATTTACAATGTGCAGCTTGTTGTGACCTTGAACTGCATAAATTGATGAAGTGGCTTAAATTCAGGTATGCAGACAGACTGCAGACTGCCAGAAATCATGCAAATTGAGTCCACTTTAAGGGTTAGGGAATCATGGGAACTGTATTTTATTGTGGCACCAGAGCTCTCTGACCGAGAAGGCTCAATATCTCAGAAAAAAAACAATTCCCATGATTCCCTAGAACTAACCCTAACCCTTAATAACTCTTAAAGTGGATTCAATTTGCACTATTTCTGGCAGTCTGCAAAGACCCTAAACCATTGATGGGCTAGGCACTGATTATATCTAACAAATGCACTGAACACAGCTTGGCATTTTCAGATAGTTTACCTGTCCCCAGTGAAGTAGATTTTGAACAGATGTTGAATCCGGAAAATGAGACATGTAGACATCAATGCGGCTCTGCAAAAGACAATTCAGACACCTTGTTTTTTAAGAAGAGGATTTCTTCTCAAGACCCTTTCTTTTGTACATCTTCCCTGGGGGGCGGTTCCCCAAGCTTTCTGCTACCACCATCTTGTGATTTAATAATGTTTTGGTGACAGAAAGACTCACACTTGGAGCATGGATTTACTATTAAAATATAGGAGTTGGAAATCCTTTTTGCTTTGCAAGTCAATTTTCTATTGGCCAATTGGCCAAATTCCAGGGACCCTGGGGACAGAATTCCAGCAGTGGGTGGGTCTACCATCATGGGGTGGGGCAAATAATAGTGGCTGAGGTGAGATATAAATTTGAGTGTTTACCCACCAAACATACAATGTACAGCACAATTCTATGAATGTCTACAAAGGCATCAACACTTGCAGGACTTCCTGGGTTGTAACATACCATTCACTTCCATCCAGCAGCTTTCTGGTCTGCAAATCTACTCTGTGTTTAAATACCCTCTTATCATGAGATGTTTAGTGGACATTTAAGCATTTAAGTCTGAAATAGCAAAAATGTATTTCACTTTATACATACCATGTTTAAGTTTTTCTCATTAGATCCACCAAGAAATGAGAAGCTCCAAGAGCAGAACTTCTTGAAGATTTTAGAGCTGCATATATGATTGATGAATTGTCTCTTAATCTCACTTCTCAGGGAAAAATCTCTCTTGCCCAAGAAAGACTGAAGATATACCAACAACATTATATATAATTAAGTCAATAGGAAATATTAGATGTAGTTAAATCAATAGAAAACAATATGTGCTTATGGCGGTAAATAATGTTCCCGAACAAACAAGGATCTTTAGGTCAAGCTGGTTGGATAGATTGTGGTTCTGATGTTGCTGGAAGGCCATCTCTGTAACATGTCATGCCTGAAACTCAAGGCAGCTTACAAATTAAAATAATGGCCTACAGTTAAAAGATATGAAAGCTCAGCATTGAAACAGAATTGAATTATTAATGACACGAAGCACAATTTAAAGCATACAATTAAAAATGATAAAGAGCAATTTAAAAACAATACACTCACTTAAAAACTCTTTAAAACCCTCAGTGATCAAAAACTATTGGAATTTTAAAAAAGAAAACCAAGCCTTTGCCTGCTAGTGAAAGGACAGCAAAGAAGGGGCCTTCCTAGGAAGTGGATTTTAGAGCCTAAAAGCAGCCACCGAGAAGGCCCTAAGCTACATAAAATGAACATGTCCAGAGCAGCAAGTGACTGCTTGCTTTTGCAAATGACTCATCACATTACATTACAGGCAAAATGTCTGTATCATTTGACTACAGTTCAAACACAGATGGACAAATCAATGTCATGTTTATCCAATGTTCACAATAATTACAGATTTCTACCCAAGAAATTTGTAACAGATTTTTGCATGAATGGTCAGTTATAAGCTGCACAGAAAATTCAGAGAAATGTGCAATTCAAAGATAACTATATTTTTATTGATGTATTTATATGAGTAATACACATTAGGCTGGGTCAGTTATAAATGTGGACCAAACAAAATTGTCTTCATGTGCAATATTTTTGGAATGAACCAACATGCATGTCAGGAGTTCAAAGAATCAGCAGTCAGATTATGCATATGCATGTTTGAATCAGTCCTATGCTGAAAACATATCCCAGAAAAGCAAGAATAAAATAATTGACATTATTAGCATCATTTCAATAAAGTCATGAATCAAATACCTTTATTATTTTATCTGGCAGGAACAGCAGTTTGACAAAAGGGCTTGGGGAATTCTTGAGTGTACTTAGTGGCGCTAAGGCATGAAACATTCTTATGTTTTCAGCCACATGTGGCATAGATGAGAATGCAATGAAACCTAAGAAAAATAATGTAAAATAGATTACAGGAAACTCACTTTCTCAGGCATTCTTGTCAATCCAAAACATATTGAGTAGGGAAAGGGTGGGGTCAATTATTAATGCTGGGAATGGGATTGCCACCTTGGTCAAGCAAGATGGTTGGATAACATTACTGGGTTGGTGGGACCCATCCTTTCCCTAAGCTTCCTTCTGCTGATGTTTAGACAAACCCCCTCTCTCTGACATTTATTTCCCCTTCTCTGTGAAGGAAGATATACTGAATCCTTGAAGCCACCTCCCCCACTTGTGGTCCCCATGGGAAAAATGAGTAAGTAGGGTATAAATCCTTACATTTTCTTTGGATTTAGATCAGACATGGCAGTGAGTTGAGATCCCACTGTGGTCTCTTATCTTCTCTCAGTGATTACAATCTGATCTCTCTATCTGGAACTTGCATACCCAATTGGGAGGCAAGAAACAGGTAGGACAATGTCCCTAACTTCAGGTGTGGAGCATGAGAGGAGTGCTGAGAAAGAAAGGTCTCCTTGAGACCCATTGTGGTCTGGAGTTGGACCCCATATGGGATGGACTAGTCCTGCAGGCTTGAACAAAACAATGGGTTCCCTCTAAACTAGAGAATAATTTTAACTCAACAAAGTGGATTTCTTTCTGACTATACATAGATATTTTATTTTTCACTGTTTTGGAATAATTGACATAGACACAGAAAACAGCATTTTCTGCACAGAAAACAGAATTTGCTTTGCAGAAAAAAAATTCTATACAAAAAGAGCATTTTATCCAAGAAATGCGGTTTCCTGCAGTGGAATTTCTATAATTGAGGGTTTATTCTGTGCATATGGCTGATTTGTGTAGAAAACAATTATTTTCTGTGTAGGGAACAACATTTTCTGTACAGAAAATAATACTTCTCTGTTGAAATATTTTCTGCACAGAAATTGCTGTTTTCTGTGCAAAACAACCATGTGCTAGGTTTGCACAGAATAAGTCCCAAATTGTGAATAAGTTTTGAAAACTGCTTGGTTTTAAAAATCTTCACAGTAGGCAGGTAATTGTTAAAATTACTTGTTGCTTTCTTCAAGAATAAACTTAGTGAAGAGTTACATCCCTAATCCTAAATCAAAATCAAATGGACCTGCAAATCAGAAGAGATGTACCTAGCATTTATCCCTATTCATCAGGTTTCCAGTCATACCTTAATCTCTCAAGTGTACATGTTATATCCAGATTTTGTTGTGTCTTGTTAATTTCACAATGATATTCTTAACATACCTTGAATAGCACCCTGAGAAAATCCAACAAAATGAATCTTGGGGATTCTAGTTTTTTTCCACAATAAAAGAGATTATTGCTGGAAGGTCATATCTGGCCATTTCATCAAAACTGCAAAAAAAGTTGCAAAAAAGGAAAATTGGCAAAAAAGGAAAATTGTTTTGAGATCAATAAATGAGGCTAAGAGATTTTGGGACAGATTAGAAAGACAGAGAGCGAATAAAGAGAAGAAAAATAAAGATAAAGAAGAAACAAATAATGCGGATAAAGGAAATAGACCAGAATCCCCTAAAGTAGCGGAAGTTGGAATTTTAGCGAGAGGGGGAGGGGAAACTTTAAATTTAGAAGAGGAAAGTCAGGAAGAATTGGGAGAAAGAGACTGGCGACATAACAGAGATAGAATACCAAATGATGAAGAATTGGAATTAGAACCACCAGAAGAACGGGATAGCCAAGAGGAAGAGCTTCTAAGAGATTTGTGATTTGAGAGTGACTATATAGGGTGAGTTATATAATATGTTTATGTAATACAAGTACTTAAAGGGTTGATTAACTAATTGATAAGATTCTAATTGTCATTATCCTTTAATTTAATATATATAAATATACATAAAAAAAAATTAAAAAAAAATCCCTAAATATTATTTAACTCGAGGAAGGGGAATTTTGAAGGAAGGGAAAGGAAAAGGAAAGGGAAGGAAGAAAGAAAAAAGAAAAAGAAAAAAATGGATAAAATTAAATTGATAACTTGGAACATAAAAGGAATGAATACCCCCCAAAAAAGGAAAAAAATCTTTCATTATGTTCAAAAACAAAAACCAGATGTTTTATGCCTACAGGAAACACATATAAGGTCTAAGGATTCTAAATATTTAATTAATAAGAAATTGGGTCAAGAATACATAGCGGCAGCACGAAATAAAAAAAACGGAGTAGTATTATATATCTCAGAAAAATTTGAAGCGAGAGAATTATTCTCAGACCCCTTAGGACGATTTGTTGTTGTTGAAGTTAGAAATAAAGGCGAAAAATTAATAATAGTGGGTCTGTATGGTCCCTTAACTAACAAAAAAGTTTTTTATGAGACCCTGCTAAACCGATTAGAAGATATTGATGAAAATGAAAGAGTCATAATTTTAGGTGATTGGAACGGAGTAATCGACCCTCTAGTTGATAGAACCTCTTATAAAAAGATAAAATCAATACAAGGTAAATTACCACAACGTTTTTTCACTTTACAGGATAGGTTGATGTTAAAGGATGCTTGGAGAATAATCTATGGGAATAGTAGAGATTATACGTTTTTCTCACACCCACATAATTCATATTCTCGAATTGATATGATTCTCGTGTCATCTATTTTGACTAAGAGAATACACAAAATAGATAATTTACCAGCGGTCTGGTCAGATCACAATCCAGTGATGATGGTATTAAAAAATGGAATTAGAGAATTTAATTGGAAATTGGATTTGAAATTATTGAGAAACGACCAGACAATTAAGGAAATAGAAAAGAATTTGGAATGGTTTTTCCAAGAAAATATGAATAAAGAAACACCTACAAATGTGGTGTGGGATGCTGGAAAAGCGTATATGAGAGGTTTTCTCATTAAGAAAAGTATTGAAATAAGGAGGCGAAGAGAAAAACAAATGGAAAGTCTGAAAGAGGAAATCAAATTGAAGGAAGCTAAATTAAAAGAAAATCCAATTAATAAAAAAGTACAATTAGAGCTTCAGAAACTACAGAAACAAATGTCTATAATGTTAACAGAAGAAATACAGAAAAAATTAAAATATATTCGTCAAAGGCACTTTGAATGGGCTAATAAACCTGGAAAATATTTGGCATATCAATTAAAAAAGGCACGAGAAAAAAGAGCTATTTATTCATTAAAAGAGGGACAAAGTATATTTTTTTCGCAGGATCAAATTAAAAGAATAATGTTTGAATATTTTTCCAATATATATAAAGCAAACAATAGTAATTTGGAAAAGATCAGTAATTATTTAAAACAACAAGATATAATTAAAATGACAGAAAAACATAGAAATTATCTTAATAAAAATATTGACTATCAAGAACTTATGGAAGCAATAAATGATTTAAAAATTGGAAAAGCCGCTGGTCCTGATGGATTTAATGCAGAATTTTATAAAAAATTTAAAGGACAATTGTGGAACCCTCTATTGACGACATTAAATAAAATAAAAGAAGGATTCATTCCCCAAACATGGAAAGAGGCAATGATCACCTTAATTCCGAAAGAAAACAAAGATAAGACTGAACCAAAAAACTATCAGCCAATTTCTTTATTAAATGTCGACTATAAAATATTTGTCAACATCATTGCAAAAAGATTAAAAAAATGGCTGATAGAATGGATTTTTGAAGACCAATCGGGGTTTCTTCCAAATAGAAGAATTCAAAACAATACCAGACATGTAATCAATTTGGTGGAATATTACAATAAAAATATAGATAAACAAGCTGTTTTGATATTCTTTGATTTGGAAAAAGCTTTCGACAATTTAAATTGGGAATTTATGAACAAATTAATTGATACACTAAATATGGGTTCAAATGTTTTAAAATGGATAGAATTGATTTACAACAATCAAAAAGCTAAATTAATAATAAATGGCGAAACGACAAAAAATATAGATATTCAGAAGGGGGTAAGACAAGGGTGCCCCCTTTCCCCTTTATTGTTTATTATGTGTTTTGAAATTTTATTGAGAGACATTCGTAGGAATAATGAAATTAAAGGTGTTAAAATAAAAGGTGTGGAATTTAAAACGAAGGCTTTTGCGGATGACTTAATGGTGTCAATAACAGACCCACATGAAAGTATACCTAAATTGTTGCAAACGATGGAAAGATTTAGTTTAGTGTCAGGACTCAGAATTAATAGGGAAAAATCTATGATGATGTTTTTGAATATCCCAGAAAAAGAAAAGCAATGGTTAAAAGATAAAACTCAATATTTGGAAGCGAAAACAATTAAATATTTAGGTATAAATTTTACTACAAAAAATTCGGAACTATTTAAAAACAATTATGAGAAGATGTGGTCGGAAATTAAACAAGAAATGAGTAGATGGAAAAATTTGAAGTTATCCTGGACTGGTAAAATAGCAGCGGTCAAGATGAATATTTTACCTAAAATGATGTTCCTCTTTCAAAACATCCCAATATTGATAAATGATGCACCTTTTATAAAATGGGGAAAAGATATTTCCAAATTTATTTGGGAGGGTAAAAAACCCAGAGTGAAAATGAAATATTTACAGGATGTGGTGGAACGTGGTGGACTAGGTTTACCTAATTTTAAACTATATTATTACGCATGTGTATTATTTTGGTTAGTAGATTGGATATGTCTAAAAAATGAGAGGAACCTGAAATTAGAGGGATTTGATAACGTTTATGCTTGGCATGGGTACTTAATTTACGATAAACTAAAGGTCCATCAAAATTTCAACGATCACTATTTGAGACGAGCCCTTTTAAGGATTTGGATGAGAGTAAAAAAAAATTGGCCAGATAAAGTACCATTATGGACAGCGGTGGGTGAAATGGTGAACAAGGAGAATAAATTTAATAATGAATATTGGTTAACGTACAGGGACCTATTTAAAAAGGAACAGGGAAAGGAGATAAAATCTCAAGAAGAATTAAATAAGGAGGGATTTTCATATAGTTGGCTTACATACAGACAAATAAGAGAAAGATATATAATTGATTCAAAAACCAAAACGATAGGAGTTATGGATAAACAATTTGAGGATATTATTTTTGAGGAGAGTAATAAGAAGATATCAAAATTGTATAAACTTTTGTTAACACTTGAAATGGAGAGTGAGGTGATTAAACCCCAATTGGTTAAGTGGGCCCAGAATTTCGGATCTAATATAGAATTAGCACAATGGGAAAGGACTTGGCGAAAGAGACTTAAATACACATTAAGCAGTACGATCAAAGAAAACTTTTATAAATTACAATACCGGTGGTATCTGACCCCGCTTAAGCTTGCAAGGATGAAAAATTCCTCAGAAATTAGATGTTGGAAATGTGGGAAAAGTGAGGGGTCCTTTTACCACATGTGGTGGAAATGTCCAAGAGCTAAGGAATATTGGGAAAAAATAATAAAAATAGTGTCTGAAATTGTGGGAACCACCTTGGAAAAAAACCCACAGATGTTATTATTAAATATTATAAAAGATTATGATTTGGAAAAAAGGTTTGGTAAATTACTTTTTAATCTTATTATCGCAGCAAGAATAACGTATGCCTCTGAGTGGAAACAAAGGGATACTCCGTCTGTTCAGAAATGGATGTTGAAAGTTATGGACATAATTGAAATGGATAAATTGACAAATTTAATAAGAGGAGAAAGTGAAGAAAATTTTAAGAAGACCTGGAAACCGGTGGTGGATTATTGGGAAAAAAATAGGGAGTTAGTTACGACAATAGGTCTGTTATAGAAAAATATGTATAGTATGTATAGATATAAAGATATAAGAAGTGTATAGTCAGTATAAATTGAAAGGTTGTTAAAGAATTAGTATAAGTACTTTAATCAATTTTGTATAATAGAAAGCAATGGGTTATGCGTATTGATTTGTTCGTTTATCATGTATGGTGTGGAATGAAAGAATACATGGTAAATAGAAGTTAAAAAAAAGGGCTAAGCACAAGGAAAGTCTAGCTTTGGAAGTGTTTTAGTTTATGTAGTATTGTATGTTAGTGGATTTTTGTTGTTGGTTAAGTCTGTTTGTTATTTTTGTTTTATTTATGTATGCATGTATGTAGTTATGTATGTATGTATTGTATTGCATGTATATGTATGGTAATTTGTTGAGTTAATAATTGTCGAATATTTTTTGTAATAACGATTTTTTTAATAATAAAATTTTTCTAAAAAAAAACAAAAACTGCAACATAAGTTATAATTTGCTATTAATATTAGTTGAAGATACCAACACTTTTCTCATGTAGAGTAACAGAACCATAGCAGGATTTCAAAGTCCTTCAGGTTGGCTATACATACCCTAGAATCAGACCTTGGACAGTTTGTCTTTAAAATAATAAGTAATTAGCTGATGCTCATCATCACTTCCAAGTTACACAATGGTCATTACTTGTTTCTTCTTCCTTTAAATATGACCCTGAGATCTTATTAAGACTTGCTTTCAGCCAAATTATTATTATTGCACTTAAAATAGAAAATGGCCCCAAATCCACCAGATTCTCCCTGAAAATGTTTTAGAAGTAATTAGCAATAATTGCACATTATAAATGAATAATAAATATATAGTACTCATTACAATAAAATAATGCTGCTACCAATTAGTATATTAGTTTGCTGTTATGTTCTTGGTACAGCTCAAAGCTCCTCCTTGTTATTCCATGGATACTGTTGTTGTTTGCAATGCATTTTTTCAAAGCTTTGCCCAGGATTGTATGGTCTGTCTTAATAATTGAAGATTCTTGTGAGGACTGGTGCCATATTAACTGCAAAACTGTTCAGATACTGTGATCCAGAAGTACTGATGAATGTATTAAACTCTTCCACAGACATAATCTCACATGCAGGGAAATATATACATAGAGCATTTCATTTCATTCTGAAGAAGCCAATGGGAAAACCATGAATGTATCCTTAAAAGTCTTATACAAATTAATAATATAATTATTATATTATATAATAATCTATAATATTGGCCTCTGGACTCCTCATAACATAATTATTATTTAGTGATGATTATGGATCTTTCCATTACATTTTTTCCAGTCTTGAATTTGGATAGCAGGTTTCCTGATTATGGTTTATTTTAAAAAAAACAACCATGGTGTTCCAAAGGAAAGATATAAACAGTTGTCTTCCTGCCACATTTGACACCACTTTAACTGCCAAGGTTCCATGCTATGGAATCCTAGGATTTGCAGTTTGGTGGGGCATCAGATCTATCTCTCAGAGAACACTAAATATCTCACAAAACTACAGCTCCCAGGATGCCATCACTTCGAGACATGGCATTTAAAGTGGTGTCAAACTGGATTATTTCTGCACTGTGGATGCAGCCTTGGTAAAAAGTTATGAAGAGCTTACAAAGTAGAGCTGGCACTAATTTCACTCCACAATTTGTCTCTTTGTCAGTTCTCTTTGTTTTAGTATAGGCTGAGTATCCCTAATCTGGAATTCCAAAATCTGAATGACTCCAAAATCCAAACCTTTTAAAACTACAACACAAGTAGCATAGTACATACATGTAGTATATTTGCATAGCTAGAGAAAGCATTACAAATATAAGAAGGAGTCCACACCTCCCACTATCTCACAGATCCTTAATCTCTTTCTGGCTTCATTATAACTCATTATGTATATGCAAATACAGATATTCCAGAATCTGAAATATGAGACACTTCTGGTCCCAAGCATTTTGGATAAGAGAGACTCAACCTATATTGAATATTTACTGTTCTCTATGTACAGTTGGCCCTTCATATCCACTGATTCTGCACCCATGGATTCACCCATTCACTGTTTGAATTTTTTTTTTTTAAATCCAAAAAGCAAACTTTGGTTTTTCTGTATTATAAAAGGGACACCACTCTACTACACTATTTAACATAATGGGACCTGAGCATCCATGGATTTTGGTATCCCTACAGGGCCCTGGAATCAAACCCCAGTTACCAAGGCCCCCTGTATTATTGAACCATGCATTCATATACTAAATTCTGGCATTCATATACTAAATTCTGGAGTGAAACATCCCATGCTACTCCTTTAAATTACACACTTGAAATGTCACATTTATTGTTTGACGGGAAAACTGGAAATACTAGTAACCTGAATTCATGTGTGAATGTATGCTTTATTCAGCTGTACTGTAAAGCGGTTGCAAAATATAGTAGGTAGAAACACTTTTTAAAAAGGGTTTTTTTATGGTTTCTACAGACTTAATTTTTGATTACCTGTAACTGGAATATTGTTCTTGACCAGCTGAAAAAATTCTGTGCTTTCTAGACCAAGAGTTTCCCCTGTTGTTCCCTATCCAGACATCACACCCAGCATCTGCCAGCATGAACCCAAGACTGTTGTTGCGCATATTTGTAACCCAGTTGCTTCCCTCCAAAACAAAGCCATGCTGCAAAAGCACAACTGGTTTTCTATCTGCAAAAGGAATCACAAAAACAATTATTTCTTTACAGCTTTCCCCCCCAATTATTGCATGTCAAATGAATTTGGGAGAAAGCTAGATGGAAATATGAAAAACTGGTGATTTGGTGCTTTGGGGAATCTTGGTCTTTTCTTGTATCAGAAAGAAAAGCCATAACTATGTGTAATGACATGAAAGTGTTATTAGAAACTTATGAATTATACATGGACAGGGTTCCTAACAAGAATGGCGGCTTCTAAGCTACTGCTCTCAACCAAATGCAACTCTTCTTGCATATGAAGTTCATGAATGTTGCAGTACAGCAATACAATATAGTGGCTTGGCCTCTGGACTGAGAGGATCCAACAAAACCTATAAAAAGAGGAGGGTCTCAGACCAAGCAAAACACCAACTAAAAATGGGGAGAGGTATGCAAACACTCCACCAGAAATGTAAACATGAAAATGATATTATGAGAAATCTGTACAGAACACAGAATAGCAAATGTCTCAACACAAAACCACCAAAGCCTATAGGCAATGAAATATAACTTAATCACATACACTATAACAAGTAGTGTGTATAGTAAACATAAGTTTAATGCATACACTATAGATGGCAGCTAGATTATAATGATAGTTTCAATCTAAATTTAGATATTTTGTGCTGCATTTCAATCAATGAGTGGAAGAAATGTGTAAAATGAAGAAAAGGCATTAAAATGCATGCACTGGGGAAAGTGCTGACTAACATATGCAGAAATTTTAATTCAGTAGTCAGAATTCTTGGATCTTTGCAAGTGTACTGGCATTTGTGGAAAAGAGAATTAAGAAATTTTGCAATGTTTATTATTCAGCAAAGGGGTGTTGTGATATTATTATGTAGGTGAGACAGCTAAGTGACTGATGTACAATAGGACCAATGTACAATTGGGACTGATGCAGAATGAGGACTAATGCACAATAGGGACCAATGCACAAAGGAACACTGGCTAGGGAGAGCTGATGCACTTTGGGACATTCTTGCTAGTGCCCTAATACACAACTTTACAAATTACTAGGAAGGTTCCTCAGGACCATTGATAGGTAGCAAAACCATTTTTTCTCAAACATCTCCTGTAAATTAAGAAGACTTCCAGTCCTCATAGTGTTTTTACTCACATATGTTCGAGGGTTTTCTTTGGCCACAAGGAATTCTGTTGATGCTGAGGATATAACCATCAGGTGTTACTACTTCATATTCTTCAGCTCGATACCCTCTAAGGCGGATGATCTCACTCTATTGAGAGGCACATACATTTAATTCCATCTTGCTTTTATCTTACCTTTGAATTACTGATCAATTATCTTGGAGATATTTTTCCACATTTATTAACAACAAAGAGCTACTAGAGCCTTGGGAAATATGAAATGGAAATTTCTTTCTTTTTTCTGCAAATTTGGAATTTAAAATGTGATAGGAAGGAAGTAGAAAAATAAAAATCTCCTTGGTAGACAGGTATGTTGACATCACTATTCTGCGATCTCTAGGCAAAGTCCCAGGGCCACTGAAGAGTTTGGGACCCCAAGACCAGAGACAGATATCCCAGTTTAGAGCTTTGAAACAACTAGTTAATTAACTAATTTTAAAAATTGTTAGATTTTCCTCTAGTGGGGCTTAGCTCATTACATTTCCTGATTAACACTGGTCAATTCTATGTGTTAATGCTTTAATTGATTTTAGATTATTAGAATCCATTAGAGTAGATAGTTCTATTCCTGCCAGATTCAGGAAAAGAGAAAGTCCACAGGAAAAGAAGGATTAAGATTACAGGAAATCTAACACATAGTTCTTTTCTTAGGTTGGCTAATCTGTCTGCTGTACCAGTTGGGAAGCTCAATCAGGAAGTAATGGAAGAAGAACAGTGGTGGTGGGGAGGATACATCCAGACATGGAACGGGATCTGTGGGGATGGGTGATAAGTGATTTGCTTGTTCAGTAGTAGGCTTTCAAGCAGTCCAGTTGTTTTTAGAACATCAGGACTTTTAGGCCTGAAAGGCTAGTGTTCTGCTCAGCAACATTAGCACATGTTGAGATTGTTGGAGAATTTCTGTGGATGAAGTGTGTGTTGAGACTTTCTTTATTTCTCCACTATTGCTTTATTTCCATTTCTATTGTATCTTATTGTATTGCATATTGTCATTTGGGGCAAATTGCCATGAACTGTTTTATTCTTCTTTTGTATATCTACTATTGCTCACACAGTGCTAGGATTATTAATGGAAACTTTCCTTTCCCTCTCTCACACAAACCAAGTTCCTCCTTGTTTCTCCATCTCTTCCCACTCCTTCTTCTGCTTTCCACCCATCACCTGCTTCAGTAAGTTAAATACTTTGGGGGGTTGGTTGGAACTATTAACTACAGTTAACTAATTTTTAACAAAATGAACATGTGTTGGTATTACTGCTATTTTAGTATTAATATTAGTGGTCAAAAATTAACCTCACAACTTCTAATGTTTAACACTCTGAAATTAATTCTCAAAGCTAATATTCCAAGCTCTGTTTCAGCCTCAGATCCTCGCATCTGATCTGAGCTCCCTACTGCTACAGAAACATCCACAGCTTTTCTCTCCAAGTTGCATGCCTGCGCTTCTTGGTTGGCATGGACAAATAGTAGAATCTTTGATTATTTGAATCCAATGCCTTTCCAAACCCTCTTCACACTACCACAATGTTGGCTGTGTCTGGGTGGTTGGAGAATTTAGACCAGACTGGGAGCTGAGCTAAGTGCTTCTTTCAAAGCAAATTGAGATTGTTCAACAAAAGAGAAGGGAAGAGAAGACAACTTTGGAGAAAAAGAACAGTAGTTGTTGTTTATCCAATCTTAACCTCCTGACAGAAGTCTAGGAAAGCTTAGGAAATGTCCCAGCACTCCAACTTTGGAGTGCTCATACTTTCATATTGGATTGCCATGCTGAAAGTTGAATGCTTCAAAGTAAGGGCCTCGGCAGATGACTAATAGAGTCGTCTTGGAGGCTTGGAAGAGGAGGGGCAGCCGCACGAGCGGCGCCCCTTCCTCTCCCTGAGGTCGCCCTCGGAGTTGCCGGCCCTCCGCACGGCCGGCGCTCCGGGGATGCCCTCACTCCGCGGCGACCGGACGCGCCGCAGCGGAAAAGACAGCGAAAGTGCGCCCGCCGCTTTTAGGGCGCACTTTCGCTGTCTTGAGGAAGGAGCGCTGATTTAGCGCTCCTTCCAGGGACGCCGCCGGTGCGCCGAGGTGCGGAGGCTGCGGCCCCGCGGCGCGCCGGCCCAGGGCGTCCTGGACGCCCTCGTCTGCTTCCCCCCCAAATCATGTTAATTCTAAAATGGCAAAGACTGTTCCATCCCTGATGAATCAATGTCCATGTAGGAGCTTCTTTAATTTAAATTTAATGTGAAAATTAGGAAAAAATGTAAAAAGAAGGAAAGGAACATATTTATTTATTTATTTCATTTTAATGCCATCTTTCTTCCAAAAAGGGACTCACAAGATTAAAAAAAACCTTTAAGAACAATTTTTAAAAAACAATTTGGGATCGAAACATATGGGTGCAAAGGAGAGGAGTGAGGTCTCACTGGTGTCCTTCATGCCAGGACTGTGGCAACCACATGTGTCCAGTCCCAATCTGGGCCTCCACTACAGTCCTGAACCAGGCCGCTGGAAGGAGCGGATTCTTTCCACTCCTTCTTGGTCCAGTTCTTTTTTGTTGTCACAGCCTCTACACAGCTTGAGGCTATGTTCAGGGCATGCATTGTCTAAATGCCATGCCTCCAATTCAGCCTGAAGCCGCATCTTTTAGCCTGTGTGTTTCAGGCCTAAAATAGCCTAGTTAAAACAGTATAAAATTAAAAACATACAAAAGTTTAAAAAAATCATAATCTAAAACACATATCCCATATATATATTAGAAAATGAACTGAAAAGACACATAGACAAGAGAGGGCTATTTAATATTATGCCTTTATACATGGGAAACATATTATAGAAGAGGAAAGAAACTCATATAGAGATTTTCACATGTGATGATCAGGGACAGACAGGCTCAGGAGATTATCACATTACTTTTGCTACCAGCATAGATATGGGATGTAACTTTAAGAAAGTGGATCTTATCGCATTCACCCACCTTTGGGCAGTAGGCAGCCTGTTTACAATCCAAGGCTTTTCCGGGCTTCTCTCACATCTTTTCGTGAACGTGACTTTCCCATTTTTGAAAAACTGTGGCAGAAGTCCAGGTTGCGAATGGGCTACCTGCTGTACAGCAATGGGTGAATGTGATAACCACATAACTCCAGTATTAAAATCTCTCCAATGGCAGCCTATTGGCTTCCGGGCCCAGTATAAGGTGTTGGTTGTTACCTTTAAAGCCCTAAATGGCTTGGGCCCAACCTATCTTTGGGACCGCCTCCTCCCATACAATCCTCCCCACACACTCCGTTCCTCTGGGAGGAATTTGCTTCAGCCAGTAAAAGCAAGGCTATCTGCAACCTCCCAGAGGGCTTTTTGGGTAGTTGACCCCAAGTTATGGAATGGCCTGCCGGACGAGATCCATCAGATTACGAGCTTATGCAGCTTTAAAAAGGCTGTGAAGACAGATCTGTTTCAGCAAGCCTTTCCTGATTAGATCAGGAGATGTGCGTCTCCATCTCTTAGCTTTGGCTCGCTACTGCCTTTGTTTGCGTATAGTCCCTTCAATTATTCAATTTTATCCTGTTTTTAAGCTGTGTTGTCTAGTTTAATATTGTTTTAATGGGGGAGGGTGGGGTCTTGGGGGGGGGTTAGCCTGTATTTTTTAATTTTAATTGTTGTTGTAAGCCACCCCGATTGTTTGACAGAGGGGCAGGGTAATAATAATAATAATAATAATAATAATAATAATAATAATAATCTGCTTTCTTAAAGTTATATCCCACATCTATGATGGGAGTAAAGGTAATGAAATAATCTCCTCAGTCTTAAACCTTTTGCTACCTGAGATGAGGAGGAAGATAGCATCTGCTCCCCTGCCCCATACCATCTTCAGAAGGCAACTGTACTGTTGGATCCTAGCTTAACATTGGCTATGGGTCATTCTGCAGCAACTGAGGGAACAGGCTAATTTTGGCAGCCCAAATTAGGCTGCATGGCATTGCCAGGGCTGCCCTCCAAAAGAGTGGAGCAATAGGCAAGTGAGTCATCGCAACTGTCCCCATGTCACTCCATGGCCTGCCACCTGAGCAGCCACTGTCTAATGATAGAGCAAGCCCTGTGTATATAGTGCATACATTAATGTTTTGTACTTATGATGTGTATCAAACAAAGGGGCTATGCTGATGGGAAAAAGGGGTGCTTTGAGGGTGACTTGTAGGTGTGGCCTTTAGATGACACATGCCCAGTACAAGGTGTTGGTTATTACCTTTAAAGCCCTAAATGGCTTGGGCCCAAACTATCTCAGAGACCGCATCCTCCCATATAATCCTCCCCGCGCCCTCCGGTCCTCTGGGAGGAATCTGCTGCAGCCCCAAAAAGCTAGGCTTGCGGCGACCTCCCAGAGGGCTTTTTCTGTCGTCGCTTCCAGACTCTGGAATGGCCTGCCAGATGAGATCTGTCAATTAACATCATTGCACAGCTTTAAAAAGGCTGTCAAGACGGATCTCTTCCGGCAGGCCTTCCCGGATTAGATAGCTGGCCTTGGGACCCTTTAGTCCTGGTACTCTTCAGCCGGACTCTATTATAATCCCCTTCAAATTTGATCAGTAGGGGATTGTTGCGTGCTGATTTATAATTGAATTTTTAAGTTTTTTTATTGTATAATTACTGCTCAAATGCAGTTGTTTTAATTTGTAATTGATTTAATTAATTTTTAAGGGGGGGAGGTGGGATTGACATTGTTTTATTCGATGTATTTTATTATTGTTGTTCACCGCCTAGATTGGCTTGCCACTGAGGCGGTATATAAATAAACTATATTATTATTATTATTATTATTATTATTATTATTATTATTATTATTAAAAGTCTCCAGGAAAGCGCCCTCTAGCCATCGTATGCCAAGAAAAACGCTCCAAAAAGGAGCTGCTTCGCATGTATGTATTTATGCAGCAACACTGATGTACCAGAAAATGGCTGTATAAATGCACTGTAGCACATGCGGCAGAAACTGACTCGGCGATCCAGAGCATGAGCCCTACGATGCAAGCTTCAATTTAAAGCGGCCTATGCTTCCAGGTGTGGATGCACTGGTGCAGGTGTGCTTGAATATTAGAAACCTAGCCCTAACTGTAACCCTAACCCTAACCCTAATTGTAACCCGACACATGTGCCCTAGCAACTGTCCTCTGTTATGACAATAAATGCATTCTGTTGCATGTATGCTTGCTGTCAGCATGCACAGCAGTTTGCATGAAAGAGGCTTTTGTGACCTCTTCTGTGCAAGTGTGCATAAGACCTGCACACCACTTGGCATGATGTGGGGGGGTGCTCCTGGAGCAACATTTGTCCATGTGTCCTGTTGACCATGTCCCTTGCATGACCACCAGCTGCATGTATCCAGTCTGTCCACACAAACCTCCCTTGCATGTACCTCTCCCCTCCCACTTGATCTGTGTGGGACATGTTTTGTGGAGGATGAGGAAGTGTCTTTTTAGTTGACAGACCAGTTCCTTTGCCCCAAGGGTGGCACAATCTGACAGTGACACCTGTCTACTGCACCCACTCCTTAGGGGGAAGCAGAGGTCAGCGAATCCTTGCATGATATGTGGGTGTATGACAGATCCTGTGCAGGTGCACAGGGATGCTGAACTTCAGTTACCTTTGTACACAGAGAGTAACAGACTATATACTAGCCTATGACAGATCCTGTGCAGGTGCACAGGGATGCTGAATTTCAGTCACCTTTGTGCACAGAGTGAGAGACTGTATACCACCCTATAACAGGTCCTGTGCAGGTGGTTTCCTGCACTGATGCACAGGTGTAGAGAGTTGGTCCTGCACACCTGTGCATGCATTTGAGAACAAAAAAATTAAAGTAGCCACTGCCAGCCCATGCAGTTGCTCCATCTCCCTTTGTAGCCTTCTTGGGGCTGGGGGTGTGGTTGCTGGGGCTTCAATACAGCCTCAGAAAAGCTGCATTGACTCCCCCCAGTGCGATTGCTCCATCCCCATTTAGGGCAACCTCAGGGCAGGCAGTGCAGTTGCTGCAGCTTAGGGAAAAGGCAACTTCAGGTCACCTTTTCCTGCCCGTCTGCATAGCCCCAAAATCATCAATTAAAATGAGTCTGTATTCATTTCTGCACTCCTCCCCCCCCTTTCCTGACACAGCATTGCTTGTCCCCCTTATTCTTTGCTACTTCTAATAGAGATAAATTTATAAAAGGCAGTAATTCTATATGCTCCACTAGAGTGCTGAATATTCATTCATAATGATTGATTTAATGAAAACATCTATAGTGTCTATATATTTTCTATGTTATGACCAGTAAAATCTTCATCACCACCACCACAATTATAACTTACTATGTTCATGTATGCTTCCGGATTCACAGATCCTTTTGGGGGTCCTAGTCCTTTGGAAGATAAAATTCCTTGGATTGTGCACACCACCAGGAAAAGGAGCCACATGTTGAATCTTTATTTGAACAAAAAGGTAGCTATTAGTTTTGCATGGATAACAGTTTCATAGAGGGAGAACTGATAAGATAGGCATGCATAATTGAATGAACACAAGCACGTAAACTAATTCAAAAATAGTGGCGCCCTCTGACAGACTGATACCCATAAATGTTTTGACATGGAAGCAAGACCATACAAGGCTATAACATTTAACAACTGCATTTTTTATTACTTTGCAGTCCTGTATCTACCTACCTAGGAGTAAGTCCCATCAAAGGACATCATCACAGTCGGCTGTTATAGCACTAATATTCTACTTTAACTGTTATGGCTGCCTCCTGTGGGATTTGCAATTTAGGGAGGGACATGTAGAATTCTCAGCCAGAGAGCTCTTAGGCCTCCCTGAACTACAAACCACAGAATGCAACAGGAGCAAGCCAGAGCACTAAAAGTGGGAATAGCAGCACTATAAGAGTGTAGTGCAGTAATCTACTAACTGAAAGAAAGAGGTTGGTAGAGTTGGTAGCTTTCCTAGACTAAAGTCTACTTCCAAATGTATCTGAGGAAGTAGAATCAAGTCTAGGAAAGCTCATGCTGCCAACTTTTTTCTTCCAGTCTCAAAGTTGCTTCAATATCTCTTTACATACTGGAAGTTATTTTTTTGTTGTTGTTGTGTGGCTTCGGCTATAATCACATTACACTGTTGAATGGACATTCTCACACACTTACGGCATATACAGGCCTGTCCCTGGCTTCCCACTCCACCAAATCCATCTGAAGAAGTAGACTTAACTGTACCAAATCTCCTGCTGCCAACTTCTTTCGTTCAGTTGGTTCCAAAACATACTGCAGAAATAATCCAGTTTGAGACCACTTTAACTACCCTGACTCAGTGCTAGGGAATCCTAGAAATTGTAGTTTATTGTGGCCCCAGAGCTCTTTCTGACAGAGAAGGCTCAATGTTTCACAAAACTTTGTGTGAACCACAAACCCCAGAACATTGTTTAAAGAGATTTTAAAATTCTTATTTCTAGACATATTTTCCTCTGGAAATAAATATTTATAAGTGTATTTTCTCTCAAAATATAGGTTTAAATAGCATTTTGATAAGCCTTTTGTTTTAAGCCAAGAACTTCATTTGAACATTTTAGCTGGTGGATAATTTAAGTATCAAACTACACATTAGTTTAGGAAGTTCAATAGATAATCTTATAATTCACAAAGGTGAACTTCTTTAAATATATCTTGTGTCTTGTGACAGAAAAGCAGAAAATGAAAAAAAAAACTATATGGGTTTTTGGCTGTTGTTGTTTTCATTCCAAATGCAATGCTCCCAAAAAGTTTTCATCCCAAAATGCAGTGCTGTTGTATAAGATTTCTTTGCTGGGGTTTCTTGGCACTTGGAATAACTTTTACTTCATACATTGTTTGAATATTTCCATCATTAATATAAAAGGATTCAAAACTAGGGTCTAATCTGCACTGCAGAAATAATGCAGTTTGACACCATTTTAACTACCATGGCTCAATGCTATGGAATTATTGGATTTGTAATTTTGTGAGACATTTAGCCTTCTCTGTCAGAAAGCTCTGATGTCACTACTACAAATCCCAGGATTCCAAAGCATTGAGCCATGGCAGTTAAAGCAGTGTCAAACTGCATTATTTCTGCCATGCAGTTTAGGCTGCATCCACACTGTAGACATAATCCAGTTTGACATCACTTTAACTGAGGGCCTCTGCAGACGACTAATACAGTCGTCTTGGAGGCAGGGAAGAGGAGGGGCAGCCGCACGAGCAGCGCCCCTTCCTCTTCCCGAGGTTGCCCTCGGAGCAGCCGGCCCTCCGCACGGCCGGCGCTCCAGGGGCAACCTCCTGCTGCAGCGTCCAGATACGCTGTGGCAGAAAAGTCAGGGAAAGTGCACCCTACGTGTTTAGGGCACACTTTCCCTGATTTCTGAAAGGAACGCCATTTTTGCGCTCCTTTCAGGGACGCCGCCGGAGCGCCGCGGTGCAGAGGCTGCAGTCCCGCGGCGCTCCGTCCCAGAGCGTCCCCGACGCCCTGGTGTGCTTCCCCCTTTAATCAATGCTAAGAAATTCAGGGAATTATAGATTATTGTAGAACCAGAGAAGGCTAAATGTCTCACAATTCTCAGAATTCCATAGCATTGAGATAGAAGCTAAAGTGGTGTCAAACTGGATTATTTCTGCAGTGCAGATCCAACCATAGACCTAGAACTTCAAGAGCTAAGCATCCAAAGCCTCAGTAGATAAGACTGAATTGACAAAGCTGTGGTTTCACTGTCTTTCCACATCTGAATTATCTCATTCTCAAGTTTTCCCCATCATATATACATGTGTACATTTTGGAAAGTTATTATTAAAAACTAGACTGCCTTTCAACCATTTGTTAATCATTTGTTCCTAGCACTGTGCATGAGATCAGTGAATTCAAGAAAAATGAATCCCAGTGATGCTTGCGGAAATGTAACATTTATTTATATATTCTATTTTGGCAAACTAGAGAAGCAGGCATTACTATTTTATTATTCCAATAAAAACAGACACAGAAGTCATGGGACTCCAAGGCAAGTCCCCGTACCACTGAGCCCACCTGCCAACTCCACTTTCCCTAATAAACATGGTAGACATTCATGAAAATGCATTCTTCGTGCATACATAGCCAATGTATGCAATCACATGGATCTCTCTTGCACTTGAGATGGCATCCTAAATGGTTAAAAGAGACTTTCCCCCTTCTTGAAGGTAAGAGTTCTTCATGTGCTACTGTTTGCATGCAGAGAATTCATGCTCATGGATGGCTGGTCATCTATTGAGGAGGATTAATCTGAACCTCCCCACTAAAAATTGCTCATGTGATAAAAAAATCTTCTAAATACATGAAAGAAATGGCATAATTAACTGAAATATATATAAACTAAGATATACATCTAATCAAGTAAGAAATATGCATCCTATCAATTAAATAGAGCCTCTCATCCCTTCAAACAAAAGCAAGCATTTGCAATCCATGCATCCACAGACACCAAATCCACTATAGACTAGCTGAGAAATTCACAAGTTACTCCAGTAACAGCAATGCAATGGTAGGGGTTTCCTCAACAAAAAATGTGCAAGCTTTCAGAGGGCATTACCAGAATCCTCTTGGTGCCACCGGACGGGAATTGATGCTGAAGAGTTGGTTGCTCTAAGATAGGAAGGAACTTGATTTTGGAAGAATGAGAGTTGACTCCCTTATAAGAACTCCTTTACTCGTGTTTCTATAATCATATCTCTTTATATAGTGTATTTTTCATAGACGCCTGCTCAGTGCCTGCTCAACATATTATTATCATAAGGAGTGTTCTCCAGTGATGTCATTGTTTCTTTCTCAATGTTTTTCTTCTACAGAACCTCAGCTGTACAAACAGACTTGCTGTGAATGTAGGGTTTGTTTGGGTTTTGTAAAATAAAAGAATTAAGTTTGTTCCCAACATCTTCAACCTTGAAGTCTACTAAAGCAATATGATTAGTGAGCATGAGTGAGGAGAG
This sequence comes from Phrynosoma blainvillii, assembly GCA_026167975.1. NCBI lineage: Eukaryota > Metazoa > Chordata > Lepidosauria > Squamata > Phrynosomatidae > Phrynosoma > Phrynosoma blainvillii. The sequence goes on from JANUYF010000003.1 coordinate 112,007,009, forward strand.
CCAATGTCCAGGCTGATATAATATAACCAGGTGTGTCTAACTAGACTGGGGAGAAACATTCAGCTGTTTTTGATAATCACATTGAAGTAAATGTGAGTCTTGTTTGTAACTGAGTTGCATCGAATGAGAAATTAATGGAGGAAGCTTGATACCCTGGAAGCAAAGACATAATTCCCTGGAACTGCACTCCACCAGGGTTTCTGTTTTGGTTGCAAAATTTGTTATCTGGAATGATAGTCATACCTCTCAGGACGCCAGAAAAATTCCTGTCTCAGCTATGTAATAACAGGAATAAGTATTCTATATAAAGCTAATTGCACAACATTCCCAGGGTTCATTCCCACTTACATTTAACCTGGTTTGTGATTCACTTTTGCTCCAGGTCGGTGAATCGATTCCAGTCAATGCATCGTTCCCACTAGTTTGTGCCACTTCAAAATGCCTGTCAATCATCTACGCACCATCGGTGATCCAACTAGCAACACATTCAAGAAACATGGGAGGGAGTCATGGGTGCCAGAATTCTCCCCTGGGATGCATATATATAAAAAATGAACCCATAGGTCACACCACAAAGCACAAAGGCAGCGCTGGAGAAAAATGGTGGATTTCCTCCAAAACTGGTGAGGGATGTGCCAACCCTCTGCCACAGTAATCTCTCTCCTTCAGTTTGATGCAACTCAGGTCCGTGGGTCCCACTTGCTGAACACATTTGCTACTCGCTTCTTTTCAAAAGGACCAGCAAAAAACTAGTGTTTGAAAAGAGTGTGGGGTTTTGTTTTGTTTTTTGCATTTGTCTCACTTCAAAGTGAGTCCAAATGATCTCAGTCACATCTGAAACCATTTCAAATGGGGCGGAGGCACATTTAAAGCAATCAGCAAATCAATGTAAATCATAGTGGGAATGATCCCCCAGATTTAATATTTTGTGGATTACAGTTCACTACATTAAATATATGAAATGTTTCCTCAGTTGGCAAGTATGAGTGAGATACCCATGGACTAAATGCAATGAAAGGCAAAAATAGGTCTGTGATGATTTTACATAAGGCTTAATATAACCATATGAAAGACAGGCTCATTGCCCAAGATTTGTAAGAAAGAACCATCATTGGAGGACCTCCCACCCCCCACCCCAATATATAAATAGTGTTGTCTGAAAAAATATAGACCTTCAGTAAATACATTTTAAACCCTTCGGATTCTTCTTCTTCATCACTCTGGTCTTATCTAACTGTAGATTTGTTTTTCTTCCATTTTCATTACACCTAGGGCTGATGCAGATGGCCCATAAGGGGCGGCTCTGTGCTGCCCCTGGAAGTGTCGGATTGGGGCAACTACACACCATGGCCCCAATCCTCCTATTTGCTGCCGCCTCCAAAGGAATGCTGTGGTTGGGCATGCACCATGGAGGCGAAGGCGGGGTGGCCGGCATGTGGTCGCCCTGCCCCAACTCCACTCCCAGGCTGGCCTAAAGTGCCAGTCTGCATCACCCCTTAGTGGGTATTGTAGGTTAACAAATGCCTGCTGCAGAGCATCTGTTGCTTATGCAAAGTGGCAAAAAAATCCCTAATATGCCATAAACCTCTTTGTTGAGTCTACCAGTGCCTAGATTGCTGTAGTCAAAGAATCCCTGCTGAAGAACAACCACAACTGATATACCATGGAAAGGCCATACAAAGGTACTATGAGTCACTGAAGACAAAGATGGTTGTAGGTGTAGTTCCAGCCTGAGAACTTGGTCCTTCAGAGGGAGGACAGTTCCATTCAGGACATGTAGACTATTTCTCAGATATAGGAACCCCTCACCCTCATGCTCTCTTGCTACTATTTGCCCAAAATGTATTAGTCCTGAGCAATGAAGCATACTGGTGCAGGCCAAAATTCAGTGTCATTGGAATAAGGAATATGATTTAGGTTGTAGTCAGAACTTTAAGGGACCTATCCTGGATTCTATCCTATTTGGAGGGTAGTAGAGAAGGTTCTGTAAGTCATATTCTGCTTCTAGCATCATCCAAGATCCTCCCAAACAGAGTAAGGAAGTGCTGGCCTTGGCCTTTCCCTTTCCCTTGGTTCTGTGTACAATATCCACAGAGAGGGATTCTGTTTTGGTACCATGGTTAATAGGAAGGATGGATGAATTTAACCATTTTTGTTTCTCTCAGGGCCGTTGCAGACTGCCAGAAATAGTGCAAATTGAGTCCACTTTAACTGCACTGGCTCAGTGCTAGGGAATCATGGGAACTGTAGTTTACTGTGGCACCAGAGCTCTCTGACAGAGATGGCTCAATGTCTCAGAAAAAAATACAGTTCCCATGATTCCCTAGCACTGAGCCAGGGCAGTTGAAGTGGACACAATTTGCACTATTTCTAGCAGTCTGCAAAGGTCAATTTATCACTTTTCCAGTCTTAAATTTATTTAATTTTGATACCTTTTCCAGGTTTTGTGTGGTTTTGTTTAAAAGTCAACATGAAAAATGAATTGAATTTATTTAATTTGTTCATTACATTTATTTTAGGTTTGATTAATTTTTATTAATTTAAAATTACAAAATATTTACAATAAGTATTTCTCTTCATTTCCATTATTAAATGCATTTAATTATAACAAGTCTGCTTTAATGTTTTAACTTCCTAGATTGTTACTTGCTTTCAGGACTAAAAAAAAAGATGTTTCACCGTTCCCAAATATAAAAATCATCTGCCTATCTCTTGACTTTAATCTATAATCTCTCTTGACGTAATTTGAACTGACTTGGGATTTATATCACTTTGCTTTATTTTATTGTGTTTATTTATATTGATTATGACCATCGTTTTTTGCAGTATTTCTGTAGTTCTTCCCAGTCTTTATCCATTTCATCCTTCGGGTTCTTGTCCATTGTTTTTGTTAGTCTATCCATTTCAATATTATCCAAGGATTTAAGTAGCCAGTCTTCAATGGTTGGTATCTCCTTTGTTTTCCATTTTTGCGCGATTAGAATTCTGGCACTTGTGATCATGTATAACAGTGTTTTTGAGTGTCTTTTGGCTTCTTTGTTAGAAATTTTATTAGTCATATTTAATAGATATATTTCGGGTATCATTTGAAATTTTATCTCAAAAATTCGTTCGATTTCCGAGTGAATTGTTTCCCAAAACACTTTAATTTTGGAGCATTGCCACCACATGTGGAACCAGTTTCCAATTTCTGTCTTGCACTTCCAGCATTTATCTTCGCTTTTTTTATAAATTTTTGCTAATTTAGATGGAGTTAAATGCCATCTATATGCCATCTTCAAGTAATTTTCTTTCAAACTTTGACATTTTGTGAACTGGAAAGTCCTCCTTCTGGAGTATTGCCAATCCTCTAGATTAATGCTCCTTTGGATATCTTTTGCCCAGTTTATCATTTCAGTTTTAACAATTTCTTGTTCTAATTTTCTACCAAGAAGTATTTTATAAATTTTTGAAGTTTGTTTTGTCTCCTTTCCTTCTAAGATTTTGTCTAATTCATTTTTTTTCCAGTTCAAAATTGAATTCTTTTTTATCAGCCTTAAATCTTTCTGTTAATTGATAATATATCAACCAATGGCTTTTCCCATCGAATTCTTTTATTTCATTTGGGTTTTTCAAGAAGTACTGGTGTTGATTATCTTTTTAAAAGATATCTCGATATCTTATCCATTTTGTTCCTGTTTTTGTTCTTTCAAATAATGCTTCCTGTGGAGAGAGCCAACCAGGTATATTAGTGTAAAAAATTGGCCTGATTTTTTCCCATGTTGCTATGATTGATTTACGAATAAAGTGGTGTTCAAACATTTTATGCACTTTGGTTTTGCCATACCATAAATAGGCATGCCAACCAAAGTGCAAATTGAACCCCTCAAGGTTCAGTAGTTTTTGATTCTTGAGTTTGATCCAGTCTGACAAGTACACCAGAGTGTTAGCTTGATAATATAAGTATAAGTCTGGGATATTACAGCCACCATTTATTTTGGTGTCGGTTAGTGTTTTCCATCTTACCCTTGCCTTCCTTCCTTCCCATAAAAAAAATTTTAAGCTCTTGGTTCCAAACTTCAAATGGTTTTGTGTTCGTAATTATTGGGAGATTTGCAAATAAGAAATTAAATTTGGGTAAGATGGACATTTTAATTGCGGCTATTTTCCCCAAGAAGGACAGTTTTAGCCTCGCCCAGCTTCGTAGATCTTTTTGCACTTTTTTCCACATCACCCTATAGTTATTATCAAATAAGTCGCTATTTCTGTTTGTTATCCATATACCTAAGTACTTTGCTTTTTTAACGATTTTACATCTTGATTTTTTTTTGCAATGTTTCTTTTTCTAAGATGGTCATATTTCTTGTAATCAACACTGATTTATCATTATTTAGTTTAAAACCGGTTATGGTACCAAACTCTGTTAATATGTTAATTAGTTTATCAATACAGTTAAGTGGATTTTCTAGGATTATGGCAAGGTCGTCTGCATAGGCTCTCAGAGAGTACTCTTTTCCTTTTATTTTAGTTCCTGTGATTTAGGGGTCTGCCCTTATTTTGTTGTTTAATGTTTCCAAAACTATAATAAATAGTAGTGGCGATATTGGGCAGCCCTGCCTTGTGCCCTTCTGTATGGAAATTGGATTTGATCTTTCTCCATTAACCATTAAGTAAGCATATTGTTCTTTATATATGTTCTTAATCCAAGTTAAGAATTTGTCTCCCACTTTTATTTTTTCAAGTACTCCTAACAGACAATCCCATTTGAGATTATCAAATGCTTTCTCCACGTCTACCAGGAACAATGCAAATTTTTTTTTCATTATTTTTCTCATAATATTCAATAAGATCCAGTACTATTCTCATATTTTCCTTTAGTTGCCTTGAGGGAAGAAAACCAACTTGATCCTCATGTATGATATCTTTGAGAACTTCTTTAAGCCTATTGGCTAATATCATTGTGAATATTTTAAAATCAATATTAAGGAGACAAATGGGGCGATAGTTATCCATTTTAGTCTTTTCTTTACCTTCTTTTTGTATTAAAGCAATATTCGCAAATTTCCAGGAGTCTGGTATTCCCTCTTTTATAATAGTGTTAAAGGTTTCTTTGAGGGGTTTTCGTATTACCTCTTCTAATTTCTTATAGAAGAGGGCTGTAAAGCCGTCTGGACCAGGTGCTTTGTCTATTTTTAATGAAGATATTGCTTTAGAGATTTCTGCTTCTGTGATTTCATTATTTAGTATTTCATGACGGCTTTCGGGTATTTCAATGTGTACTTCCTCTTGAAGAAACTTCTTTAATAAATCTTGCTCTAGATTTGTTCTTGGTGGTTGTCTATATAACTGGATAAAGAACTTGGAAAATTTACATAGTATATCTTTTTGTGTTGTGACAGTTTCATCATTGTGTATTATTTTGTTTATCATCCTTTTTTTCTTACTTTTCTTAGTTTATTTGCCAACCACTTCCCCGTTTTATTGGCAAATTCGAATTGTTTTTGACGGGTTTCTTGTAGTTTTCTATTTATCTCAGATGTAATTTCTTCCTGTAGATCCTTTTGGAGTAATTTTATGTAATTTTTGATATTCGTAGATGTTGGGTTAGCTTCCAATTCTATTTCTTTTTGCCTTATTTCTTGTTCCATTCTTGTGATTTTTTCTTGCTTTTCTCTTTTAATTTGAGCTCCTCTTTGTATTAGAAGGCCTCTAACCACAGCTTTGCAGGTATCCCAGATTATCTTGATTTTACTGTCTGTTGCTTTATTCTCTTCAAAGAAGAGCATCATTTGCTTTTTTAATTTTTGGAGATATTTATTGTCTAGTAATAGTGTATCATTTAACTTCCAGAGATATTGTTTTTTACAAAGTTCTAATTCAAGGAGAATTGGATTATGATCCGATTCTACTCTAGGGATGATTTCCATTGATTTTATTTTTGTCATTATTCTACTTGTGGCCATAAACATGTCAATTCTAGATGCTGAGTCATTCTGTGTAGAAAAGAATGTATATCCCGGTGTTTTCCCATATAGTTCAGTCCAGACATCTCTAAGTTTAAGTTGTTCTTTTAAGTAAAAAAAGGTTGATGGCAACTTACCTTGATTCTTCCTTATTATTTTCCTTTTTGATGTTCTGTCTTCCTTTGGGTTTATAACTGCGTTCCAATCTCCCATTATGAGTATGTCATCTATTTCTTGTTCTTCTATTTCTTGTTGGAGATTTTTAAAAAAGACTGCTTTATTTTCCATGGGAGTGTAAATTCCTATAATTAATATTTTTTTATCCTGTATTTTAACTATTATGCCAATATAATGGCCTAAATTATCCTGAAAGCATTGGTATGCTTCATATTTATTTTGAACATATAACACAACCCCCCCTTTTTTTTTCTTTTCATTATTTGATATGAACATTTGACCCAGTTTTAAATTTTTTATATATTTTTGATCGCTTTTGATTTTAATTTCTTGCAAACAAGTAATGTCCAGTTTCTTTTTTTCTAAATAATGAAATATTCTTTTTCTTTTTGAAATTGAGTTTATTCCTTTAACATTCCAAGAACAAATTTTTATTGTCATTTTTATTTGTTTGATTTTTAATATATTTCTAAAAAATTTCTAAAAAAGAAAAATAATAGAAAAAGTAAACTTCCCTTGTCTTTCTTTCTAGGGTGTTTCTGATAAGATTTCTTCTTCTTCTTCTTCTTCTTCTTCTTCTTCTTCTTCTTCTAAACTTAGAGTCTTTCTGGGATTGTCTTGTTCTATTATCAAGTTTGCTTTTTGTGTGTTATCTTTTAACTGTTCTGCTGGGATTCTCTGCTTACTTGTTTCCTTTTCCTTTTCCTTTAGTTGTTCTGGTTTTTTTTTTTTGCGGCTTGTTATTGTATTTGTTTTTCATGCTTTTTTCTTGAGTCAATTTTTGTGTTAATTCTTCTTCTTCCATTTCTTCCTTTATCTGTTTTTCTGTCTCTTCTGCTTTTTCTTTTGAGTTTATCTTGTATCTTCTTTGCCTGTGAGTAAATGTGATACCTTCAATCCTATCCCAAATATATTTAATTCCAAATCTTGTTAGCGTTTGAGTTAGCGATTTGTATATCTGTCTTCTCTTTAATATCACTGTTAGTATGTCCTTAAATATTTTTATATCTTCTCCCTCAATTTTACATTTGTCTGTGTAGCTTTTATTAAGAATCAAATCCCTAATCCTTGATCTTGTCAAGCATATGACAATATCCCTTGGCAATTTTTTTTCCCTGGCCATGCTTGAGTTAACTCTGAATATCCGGTCAGTTTCTATATCTAATTCCGTTTCTGGTATTCCTAGGAAATCTGCCAAATCAGGGATTACTCAAGAGTAGAGATTTTTGTTGTGTTTCTCTGAGAGGCCTCTAAGCTTTAGGCATCTCTCTCTATAGCGTAGTTCCTGAATTAACATATGATTTTGTTCTTTTCTTTGGTCTTCTGCTAAGCTTTTAGTTTTTTCTTCAAGTTTTGATGTTTTTGCTTTTAATGTTGCCAAATCTTTTTTCATTTCTTGATTTTCTTTTACAATAGTTTCTATAGTCTTTTCAATTTTCTCGAAGCCTTTCTTTAAGTTTTCATTCGTCTCTAACCTGTTATCTTTTAACTCTTGTCTTACCTCTTGCTTAAAGTTCCTCATTTCTTCTATTAGTTGTTGTATAGTGTCCATTTGTTTGACCAGCATTTCAATTGAGCCTCTTCTGTTTGTTGTTGTACTGTTTTGCGCTCTTGTAGCTAAAGATCTTAATCCTGTGGCCAATTAAGAGATTATTTGAGCTTATTCAAAGTATATGCTTAAAAATCTATTTTTGTATTTTTTGATTTGCTTTAACTTCTTTCTTTTAATATCTCCACTTATTCCTTGACTTCGTAGTCCTGTTGTAATCAATTGTTGTGTTATTATGTCCTTTTATTTGAAACTTTCTTCCCAGGCCTGTCCAGTAGTTTATTTTGTCTTTAAATCAGACAGATTTATTTGACTCTAAGTGGATTAAAGTCTTAAGTGGGCTATTTACCTTGTTCCCTTTTGTCAAGTAACATTTCTATTATTTTTCTTGTATTGTTTCCACCGTGAGCTTCCTTGAAAACTCAAGGTCTCACAGAGAAGCGGTTGGCTGCTTTCGGGAAGCAAGCATGGGAATACCACGTCTGCTTCCTCCTGCAAGCCCCACACACTGAACCTCTTCCCAGAGCTCCGATCCAGGAACCCCCGGCACCGGTTCTCTGCAGGATTGGGCTTATAAGTGTTGATCCCAATCCTCTGCCTCACCTCGTGGAAGGAAGTTTAAATATGTCCTAAACAATATTTACAAAAAACTTAATTATAGAAAAAAGAACAATTAATAATGCAAACAAATGCTAACTGTTCATTACATTTATTTAAAGTATTTACACCCTGCTTTTCAGCCACAAAGCCTTTCAGAGAGGCTAATAGGGGGGTTGCAGACTGCCAGAAATAGTGCAAATTGAGTCCACTTTAAGGGTTAGGGTTAGGGAATCATGGGAACTGTATTTTATTGTGGCACCCGAGCTCTCTGACAGAGAAGGCTCAATGTCTCAGAAAAAAACAATTCCCATGATTCCCTAGCACTAACCCTAACCCTTAAGTGGACTCAATTTGCACTATTTCTGGCAGTCTGCAACCCCTAAAAGATTGCTAATTTGACACTTCTCTGCCCTGGCCTCAGAGGGAGAGAAGAAGAGACAGCTTTTGCTGGACTTAATCCTTTCCCCCACTGCCATTCTTTTTTCCTTATGTGTTGTGTCTTATTTAGATTTTAATCCTGAGGGCGATTGTCAAATTAATAATTTGCAAGCTGCACTGAGAGCCTTTGTGGCTGAAGAGTGGGGTATAAATACTCTAAATAAATAAATAAACCTGCTAAAGATTCCCTGTCATCTAAATGACTGATAAAAGTTTTGAAGAGTTATGGCCCTAGGATAGAACCCTGAGGCACTCCACGTGAGATTTTCTTCTAATTTGAAGCACAGCCACTGATAATTACTCTTTGAGCATGCTTTTCCAACCAATTATGGATCCATCTGACAGAGTTCCTATCTATTCTACATTTAATCAGTTTACTAAAGAAAATATTATGTGGGACCCTATCAAATGCTTTGCTGAAATGCAGATAAATGACACCCACAGCATTCCCACCATCTACTAAACTAGTGACCTGATTGAAAAAAAGATAAGATTAGTTTGCAGGACTCATGCTGACTCCTACTGATCACTACATTGTCATCAATATACTTACAGACAAGATCCTATATAATACATTCTAATATTTTTCCTAGTATTCAAGTATGACCTATCTGTAGTTTCATGTATCTCCTTTTTTGCCTTTTCTGAAGAGAGAGACAATATTTGCCCCTCCCCATTCCTTTGGCAACTCATTTTTTTCTCCAAGATTTCTTTAAAAGAATGATGGCAAGTGAGTACAGTTGCCCCTCCCAATTCATGGAGGATCCATTCTGGACCTCCCCCACCCCGTGAAAATCGCAGCTTGCAAATATCCGAGCACCATCGAAACTAATGGCATGTGTGTTGGTGGAGCATGCGTGGCCATTTTAAATATATTCGCTTGTTTCTACCCGTGAAAAGTGAGACCGTGGACAATCAGTAAGTTTCTTCAGTAATTTGGAAATTGAGTTCATCTGTCCCTGCAGATTTGAATTCATTTATGTTAGTTAGATGATTACTGACTAAAGGTAAAGATTTCTCTTGATGAGATTGTCTAGTCATGTCTGACTCTAAGGGGTGATGGTCATCTCCATTACGAAGCTGAAGAGCCAGCATTGTCAGACAACTCTATGATCAAGTGGCTAGCATGGCTGTACAGAATGCTGTTAACTTCCCACTGAAGTGTTACCTATTTATCTACTTGCACTGTCACATGCTTTCAAAATGCTAGGTTGGCAGAAGATGGGACTAGTGATGGGGCTCACTCCATCACACAGCACTTGGGCCTCAATCTGCTAACCTGACAATCTTGCAATCATCAGTCAGTGTCCTAACCATTGAGCCACCATGTCCTTTAATTCCTGACTAAAAAGATTAAGGTAAAAGTATTCCCCATTGGCAAGGTTGTCAAATCATGTCCAACCATAGGGGATGGTGCTCATCTCAGGGGGGAAGCAGATGGGCGGCGCGGGGCCGCCTCAGGAAGCTACGGAGCGGGACTGAGGCATCCGCGTTCTTCGCCCCCACGGTGCGGCTTCGCCGCCCCAGGAAGGAGTGCTAAAATAGCGCTCCTTCGACAAATTGCCGAAGGTGCGCCGCAAAAGGCTGCCGGCGCACCTTCGGCACCTCTTCCGCTGCAGCGTGTGCAGACGCTGCAGCAGAAAGGCATCCTCAGAGCGCTGGCCATGCGGAGGGCCAGCTGCTCCGACAACGTCTTCGGGAAGGGGTTGGGGCGCCCAGCGTGTGGCTGCCCCTCCCCTTCCTTGCCCTGAAGACGGCGCTTTGTGCCGTCTGCTTAGCCCCTCAGTTACTAAGCTGAAGAGCTAGCACAGAATGCTGTTTACCTTCCCACTGAAGTGGTACCTATTTATCTACTTGCATTTGCATGTTTTCCAACTGCTAGGTTGGCAGAAGTTGGGACTAGTAACAGGAGCTCATTCCATCATGCAGTACCCAGGCCTTGAAATGCCAACCTGCCAATCTTGGAATCAACAGAGTGAGCGTCTTAACCACTTGAGCCACTGCATCCCTGACTACCTACCTATTATCATGATTTTAAATTCAGATCCTTGCCAATCTCTCTGCTGCTGCATGGAAGCACACAGTTCTCTTCTTTACAGGAAAAGTGAACCAAATAGTATTGAGTAGTTCTGCTTTAAACTGTGACCTATTAGCATTTTGCCATCCTGATTAAACAGCAACTCTCTGTCAACTTCATCATTTTTCTTGACTGAAATTTATCTGAAACCCCCCTTTTTTGTTTGTCCTTTCTTGCCTAGCTAATCTCAGCTCATTCTGAGCTTTACCTTTTCTTATCCTTTTTTTAACCCTATCCCTGCACACTTGGGCTACAGATCTGTACTTTTCCTTGGTTATTTGTCCTTCTTTCCATTCTATATGCATACTTTTTCATCTTTTCATTTCCTCCTTGAGTTTGCTGTGAAGTCACGTTAGCTTTTTCAGATATTTCCCAGTTTTTGTCTTCTGAGGGATTTGCAACTCCTTCTTCATGAACTCCCACCCTGGCTGGCTGTGTTCTTCATTTAGCATATTTAGCCATGGAATTCCATTTAGTAATTCCCTGAACTCATTAAATTCAGTTTTCCTGAAACCCAAGGTCCATGTTTGACTATACTGTTCTTTGTCCTGTCCAAGTTCACTGAAAGCCTAAGCAAAGTACACCTGGAGCCTTCACATATTCACCTAAATGCTTATCTTTTTGGAAGACAGTGTTGAAATCTTCCCTTATTTCATTCTCACATACAGGAAAGAAAGAATTGCACAAGTCTGTTCTCTGAGTGAGATTGTGAGTTTTTCCATTTGTATTTGCAATTTTTGGATCCAAGAGCATGGGATTTTTCATATTTTGGACTTTTTGCAAATAAAAATTGTTTCTACAAAAACATTTTTCTGCAAAATCATTTTTGTACAGAAAACAGGAGCAAAAATACTGTGCAAAAATACTGGAGTTTGTGCAAATGATTTTTTCCCCAAAAAATGGGGGGGGGGGAGAGGAACTCTCAGTGATTGATCATTACTTTAACAAGGTGTTTGCACATGTCAAATCACCTTCTCTAATTGATGATAGCAAAATTTGTGAATATGTTTTACATCCGTAGTTGCGTGACAGAGTATGCACAAAATACACGTTCATGTGTATTAAAAGTGTCCTGAAGAGTTGGACTCATTTTTCTGGAAATTCAGTATTCATGTATCTTCTAGCAAACTCATGAGTTCATAGGCTCTTTGGGTGATCACGTTTTGCATTCATTCTCCTATATAAAACCTTTCTTCTGCATATCACCCACAGGATTTCATTTTTGCTGCTATGAAGCCCATTTTCACAGGCAGTAGAAATTGGGTTGGCATTTTAGCTATTTCAGGGGGGAAATCTGATTCCTAGAGGATGATGTCATTATCAGGATGCAATGATGTTTTGAAACAATCTATGCAATACTATCTGAAAAGAGATGGATGAGTGGTTTTGAATTTTTCTTCTTGAAATCTTCTCCATTCCCAAAACCTAAGAGAAAAGGGATGACCTTTAAAAAAAAAAATTCTTCAAAGAGTTTTGCAGATTTGCCCAAAAGTTGTATTTTGCAGATCTGTGCTGTGTTTAATTATATTTACACATAACTTTTTCAGGAGTTACTTACATGCCATTATAGGAGGAGACAATCTAAAGAAAAGTTGTTATGTATTTTGCAGATCGGCTCCATTTTAATTAGATTTTGGAAAACTATCTCCCTAATGTGATTTTTCTCTATATACAGTTCTCTATATACAATACTGATCTACTGACCCTATATTTACTCTGTATTTCCTGGTAATTTCTTGCACTGAGGATCTTTAGAAGAATATTAGAACAATTGTTGTTTTTATAAAAAAAATCCTTATAAGCTCTCTGTTCATAAGTGAATCTGAAGGAGATTTCATTCCACAACCCTTAAAGGTACCTATTGTCTTCCTGGAGTCAAAGAATTTGTCTTCTTGCCTAACTGGCTCTTCCTACAAATTTCACAGTCTCCACAAATGTGACAGGTGAAATTCTTGCAGCTCCAAATCTCTTCTTAAGAAAGAAGGAAGAAACTTCTTCAGTCTTTATCCCTGTGGTAGTCTCTATCCCACCCTATGCTATGATTGAATCATCCATTGTCTATGCCCAACCCACATAAGGTGAACAGAGGGCAAGAACAAGCAAGCCACCCAGAAGACAATTAAAGAGAATGGCAAAGGCACACCATCTTGGAAAATATCCAGAAAGGTCCTAGGAATGGGGAGGTAGTTGTTGCCCGTTCCACTCCTTTGTGTGGAATGTGAACTCTACACACACCTCTGTGGAAAGTGCAAGACAAGCACACATGCAGGTGTCTACATTTTTTTTTATCTATTTCAAAATCTCATTTCCCCTAAAATAACAAATTGTATGTATAGCGGGCCATCCACTATAAATTCATTGGAGTTAAGGGTGCAGGACCCCTGTAAAAGTGAGAAAATGCAAAAAAAACAAAAACATATTTTTTTAATCTTAGAGAACACCTCTCTAGGAGTCTCTAGATTCTCCGGTGCAACTTTATGGTCAACCTCAGGCATGTCTAGGTCCTCCAACATGATTGAGTGGTCAACTTCTGACAGAGTCATGCAGGAGGACCTAGAGATTCCTAGAGAGTACATATTAATCAAATCCACTGATAATCAAATCCGCAAAAGTCAAAAGCCGCAAATGTGGAGGGCCAATGGTATTCACTTTGTAATACATAGCACTGGCTCTCAACTAAAGAGTGCCCTGGACAAGGATTATTTTTAGTGCTCCCTCAGACAGCAGTTAAGCACTGTATGGCCCACTGCCACTTCGGGGGCAGTGCATGCAGATGATGCATATCCCTGGAGTGTCCAGAAGGCACTCCAAGGCTGTCTAAGGATTACTGAAGCCACCAGAAAAAAGAGTGTGGAAAAGGGGCTCATTGGTGGCAGCTTGTCTGAGACCATGGCAGCAGCCCACTTTCAGAGTGGGCCATCTGGTTGCCATGGTCTGTGGCTGATCAGGGCTGAAGCAGCCAGAGTGTTTAGGAGGCAGATGTGATGTTGTGGGCCTGGCTACTGTCCCTGAACAAAGTTACAGGCAACATGTAAGAATTATTACATCCACAGAGCATATGAGAGAGTTTACATCAATAGTTTCTCTTTGCTCTGGAATCAAGAAAAATGATACACAGTATTTCCTTCATTTTTTTTACTTATATGGGGAAAAAGACAATAGGGATTGGATTGTACTTCTCCTGACTACCTCCATATTCCACATCCTTTCTGACAAAGTTTCTTCTGCTTCCAGGGGCTCAGTCACACAGGTCTTCTAGACATGCATTCTAGACTTTAGAAGAGCTGATTTCAGTAAACTTAGAGAAATACTGGGGGTGGTCCAATGGTCAGGAATACTAAAAGAGAAGGGAGTTCAGAATGGATGGGAGTTTTTCAAAAGGGAGATACTGAAAGCACAATTTAAAACCATTCCAATGAGGAGAAAGAATGGGAGGTGTCTCAAGAAACCAGGATGAATGACAAAGGAAGTTATAACTGAGCTAAGTTTTAAATGGAACATGTATAAGAAATGGAAAAAGGGGAAATCACCAAAGAGGAATTCAAACAAATAGCAAGCACATGTAGGGGTAAAATCAGAAAAGCTAAAGCACAGAATGATCTCAGGCTTGCCAGAGAGGTTAAGAACAACAAAAGGACCTTTTTTGGGGGGTATGTCCATAGCAAAAGGAAGAAGAAGGAAATGGTATGGCCACTGTGCAGAGAAGATGGCAAAATGCTAACAGGGGACAGAGAAAAGGCAGAACTATTCAACACCTTCTTTGCCTTATTAGTCTTCTCAGAAAAAGAAAAAGGTGCTCAACCTGAGGAAAATGGAGCAGAGGGAAATGCAGCACAGAATAAGTAAAGAGGTAGTAGAGGAATATCTGGTTAATCTAAATGAATATAAGTCTCCAGGACCAGATGAACTGCATCCAAGGCTATTAAAAGAATTGGCAAATGTAATATCAGAGCCATTGGCAATAATTTTTGAGAACTCATGGAGAACAGGAGAAGTCCCAGAAGACTGGAGGAGGGCAAACATTGTCCCTATCTTCAAAAAGGGAGAAAGGGTCCCAACAACTATCATCCAGTTAGTCTGACATCAATACCAGGAAAGATTCTAGAGCAGATAATTAAACAGTGAGTCTGTGAACATTTAGAAGGCAATGCCATAATCACAAAAAGTCAACATGGGTTCCAGAGAAACAAGTCATGCCAGACAAATCTGATCTCTTTTTTGATAGAATTACCAGCTTGGTATATGAAGGGAATGCTGTGGATATAGCATATCTTGATTTCAGTAACCCTTTGACAAGGTTCACCATGACATTCTGACAAACAAGATAATAAAATATGGGCTAAACAAGGTAACTGTTACATGGATTTGTAATTGGTTGACTGGTCGAAGCTAAAGGACAATGGCTCCTTTTCATCCTGGAGCAGTGGGGAACCACAGGGTTCTGTCCCGGGCCCAGTGCTATTCATCATCTTTAACAATGACTTTGATGAAAGAATAGAGGGCATACTTATCAAATGTGCAGATGACACCAAATTAGGAGGATTTACCCGAGAGGACAGAATGAAAATTTGAGAAGACCTTAATAGATTAGAAAGCTGGGTCAAAGCTAATGAAATGGATTTCATCATGGAGAAATGTAAGGGACTGTACTTAGGGTGTTAAAATAAAATGCATAGATATAGGATGGGGGATACCTAGCTTAATGAGACTATGTGTGAAAGGGATCTAGGAGTCCTAGTAGACCACAAGTTGAACGTGAGTCAACCGTGTGATTCAGCAGCTAAAAAGGCCACTGTTATTTTAGGCTGCATCAATAGAGGTATAGGGCCTTTGCAGACTGCCAGAAATAGTGCAAATTGAGTACATTTTAAGGGTTAGGGTTAGTGCTAGGGAATCATGGGGTTGTTTTTGTTTTTGTTTGTTTGTTTGTTTGTTTGTTTGTTTGTTTGTTTTTTGCTGAGACATTGAGCCTTCTCTGTCAGAGAGCTCTGGTGCCACAATAAAATACAGTTCCCATGATTCCCTAACCCTAACCCTAACCCTTAAAGTGGACTCAATTTGCACTATTTCTGGCAGTCTGCAAAGGCCCATAGTGTCTAGATCAAGGGAAGTAATAGTGCCACTGTAGTCTGCTTTGGTCAGGCCCCACCTGGAATACTGTGTCCAGTTCTAGTCACCAATTCAAAAAGGATATTGAGAAACTGGAGAGTATCCAAAGGAGGGAAACTAAAATGACGAAGGTCTGGAAACCATGCCCTATGAAGAACGACTTAGGGAAATGGGTATGTTTAGCCTGGAAAAGAGACAGTTAAGAGGTGATATGATAGCCTTGTTTAAATATTTGAAGGGATTTGAAGGGATGAAGGGATGAAATATTGAGGATGGAGCAAGCTTGTTTTCTGCTGCTCCAAAGAACAGGACCCAGAGCAATGAATGCAAGCTACAGGAAAAGAGATTCTACCTCAACTTTAGGAGGAACTTCCTGACAGTAAGGGCTGTTCAATAGTGGAACACACTCCCTTCTTTAGAGGTTTTTAAACAGAGGCTGGATGGCCATTTGTCAGGGTGTTTGATTGAGAGTTCCTACATGGCTGGGGGTTGGACTGAATGGCCCTTGTGTTTTCTTCCAACTCTATGATTCTATGATTCTGGTCTGGGTTTGCTGCTATCCTTTTCTCCTGCTCACTCATGAAGGGAAGCCAGGCTTGATGCCATTCTTATGCCTTTCCCTGTGGGAACTGCCACAGGTAATTACCCTCCAGTACCACGTTGCCTAGAAATCTTAGACCACATTCACTCACTCACTCAGCATGAACTCTCTGCCTAGTGGGCATGGAATCAGTGGCATCCTAACCCCAGCTGTCACCCAGTATCTGGGGGGAGGGTGTTGGGGGGCAGCAGTGGCCATGCTCCCTCTTTTTCCTTCACTGCAGTTACAGCCTTCTCATTAGGAAACTGCTACTGCCATGGCAAAACTGAGCCAGGCACACTTGACCTTCTCTTTCACTGCAGCAGCCTCCTCATGAGTTGCCACCATGGTGAAGCTACAAATCCCAGAATTACATAGCAGTGAGCCATGGCAGTTAAAACCATGTCAGGCTGCATTATTTCTGCAGTGAAGATGCAGCTTATGTTTGGGGCCATAGGAAGATAAAAAGGAGACTGGAAAAGAAGAAAGTTGGTGACTTGGAACAGAATGGGTGTGGGAGAAAATTGCTTTATTTGATTAGCAGCAGACCAAAGTCCCCAAGAAGCCAGGGCCTTTTCAGAGTGTCCATGGACCTTTATTGTTTGAAACCTTTCAGGATGGGGAAAATTGTGACTCTGCTCAGTAACTTCAATGCAATGCAATAACTATGTTTGCCATTCTTAGGGTGTTACTTGCACAGTTTTAGGCTCTTGAACAATTAAAGGAAACAGTGGGACTATCCAGACTGGCAAAAATAGCCAGTGTTTTGGCAGTTTGGGGGTGTGGCGACCACCCACCACCTGCCCTGACTCCACCCCCAAAGTGGCATCATGCTGCCCACCCAACCAGACAGTGGGCAGCATGGGAACATTCCTATGGCACCGCGATTACACACAGTAATGCTGCAGGAGTGGGGAAGAGCCATGGTAGTAGTGAAAGGAGCACCTTTTTTCCAGCGCAAAAAGGAATGGCCTTTTGCTGCTTCTTTTTGCTCTGGAAAAATGGCAGATCAGGGCCACGGCATGCAGTAGCCATGGCCCCAATCTATCAAGCAAAGGGGCAGAACAGAGCCATGCCTTCAGGGCTGTCTGTTTCACCCCATTATCCTCAAACCCATCTCCAATTTATTTCTGACTTGGTTTATCTCCACCACCACCCATTTTGCTTCTTACCCCCTCTCCCTCCTTCTTACACAACCAGAAGACCTTTTAATGTTAAAGTTTAAGATGGGTGCAGAGAAGACTGGGTTCTTATACTTGATCACTAAAACTGCAGTTGCATAGATTGTATTTGAGATCCCTGGCTTCTGCATGCAAAAGCTGTGATCTAGCACTGATCTCTGTAGGCCATGCTTCTTTGCTGAGAGTGGGAAGGAAGGAAGAATTCAATTCTGTGGAATATTCTGTATATTGTCAGCGAATCTCAACCATTTCAGATATTTGTCAAATTTATGTCCCGCCTTTCTCCCACAATGGGATTCAAGGCAGCTAAGAATTCTCAATTCACCAACTAATCTTTGTAGCCATCCATTTATTGGTATACTTGTGCTGGATCAGTGACTTCTAAAATGAATCACTGTTTATTAACTTTAAACAAGGCATTTGAAGTATGAATGGACTATGTGTTGGGGGTGAAAAGAAAAAAAAAGATGCAGGTGTGTGACAAATTGAAGAGGTTGCAAGAAGAGAGCCCAAGCTTTGGGACAGTATCCCCCAACCTGAAAGTTTAAAGACTTGGTGGTTCCCCACCAATCCCAGGCAACAATCCTATTATGGGCTTTGCAGTCAATGTGAGGAAAATTTCAGGTTGGAGAAAGGCAAATCTAAAAGGATAAAAAGTTCCCCTTTGAAGGACCCAACAACAAAATGTGTTCCGCTAAATTCAACAGTATTAATGTCCATGCCATTCTATGTAAATCCCATGACCTGGCACAACATGGACACTTTAATGAAAGACAGAAGTAATAATAACTTACCCATTTTATGCTATTTCACTTTTTTACTATTTATACCAGTGAATTCATTTTTGAATTTCTAATGTTTAACATTATAAAATTAATTTTCACACCTAACATTCCAAGTTCTGATGGTGTTTTATGTTATCTTAAGCGCTATTGAAATATTTCTTATGGCAGTGCCCCAAATGGAAGAGTTCCAATAAACAAGATTCATTTTATCAATTACAGAGATAGGATATATATATCTATATATCAATATTTGCCTTTTCATCTTATGCATTGTCAACAGCATCGATGCTTATCTACTAAAAAGTAAATATTAATTTCTGTCACATCATACGCAAAGTGCAATTTCAGCAGGATAAAAGCATCTTTGACCAGTATTTATCACATGACATTGTGTCTGTTCTACTGCTGCCTTCCATTCCATTCATTAGTGTTGTACACCTTTCCATTCATGGGCAAAACCCATCAATAGGGTCTCAATCGCAGTGCTATTCCATTACTGCCCTCATGCAACAGGTCCCTTCCGCTGCAGTTCCACTTCTCAAGTAGTCACATGATGTGAGTGGCTGTGATTTTGCTCCTTTGCCCCCTTCCCCTTGCTTGAAGTGGAATGTTTTCCTTTCCTCTTTCTTTTCTTTCTTTTTTTAAAAAAATATTTCCTTGCATTTTCATAGTTTCATACTGCAATTGCATCAAAAATAAAAATAAAAATAATATTTGTGAGCTATCTTGTATCCAATTTGGAAGAAAGGCAGGGTATCAAACAAACAAACAAATATATAGAAAGGCACGCTGGGTAGGCATAGGGTAGGAAGGCAAGAATATGGAGGTTGTGCGGCAGACAGAGTGAAGGACCATAAATCACCAAAGCAGCACCTCAGTGAAGTGTCATAATGAATGCTCTAAAACTGGCATATTTCCATTTCCTTAAAATAATGCAATTGTGATGAGAATAGTGCAGCTTGAGGCCACTTTAACTATCCTGGCTCAGTGCTAAGGAATCATGGGAAATGTAGTTTATTGTGGCATCAGAGCTCTCTGACAGAGAAGGCTCAATGTCCTAGAAAAAAATATACAATTCCCATGATTCCCTAGCACTGAGCCAGTACAGTTAAAGTGGCCTCAAGCTGCACTATTTCTGGCAGTCTGTAAAGGCCCCTAGTTACCATTTGAACTAACTTTAAAGTCTTCTCTCATCTTTACTCACATCATTTTATTCCAAATAGTACATCTTCCACTTGTTCTCTCAACTCATCTTCATCCATAAATATGTACTGTCTGCCAGACATACTGTACCTCTCAGTCACTCTATATGTCTTGTGGTCAGGCAAAGGTAATGACAACACAAACCTTTCTTTTCAGGCTGGCCAGCCCTCCATAGATGCAAATCTCCAAAGTTGTACCCTGTTTCTTTCCTTACCTGATTCATGCCTTCACAGACAGGAGAATAATATAGAGAGGGCCAAACAGGACACAACAAACCCATAATCTCTGCAATGCTG
The DNA here is from genome assembly GCA_026167975.1 of Phrynosoma blainvillii. Lineage (NCBI taxonomy): Eukaryota > Metazoa > Chordata > Lepidosauria > Squamata > Phrynosomatidae > Phrynosoma > Phrynosoma blainvillii. The sequence goes on from JANUYF010000003.1 coordinate 112,026,946, forward strand.
AGGCTCTTCCAATAAAAGAGGTATCTTAAGCCTTACAAATCAGTTATCTGGTGCAGCTGCATGGGTGGAATTAACCAGAGAAAAAGAAATACTAAGCAGTGAGAAGTAAAAGCATATTTTCAGTTAATTTCTGGTTCAGGAGCTGTGTTAAAAGATGTTTTCTTTCAGACTATGGAAGTAAAGGTTTCTCATTGATATGGAATACATGCAGTTTCAACCCATGTTAGATTTTATTTATATTTCTCCATCAGATAAAGCACATCAGTATAAAGGCGTTTGGGAGCGTCAAGACCCCAGATAAAATCAGCGTGGTGCCAGCTAGGAATAGTCTTGTGGAAAACTAAATTAGTGAGTCGAGGCAGCAACTGTTCAATGTCCTTTGAATGTGCAATAATGTCATTCCCACCACTCCATACAGCTGTTGGTACGTTCATCTTTTCTATTTCATAAAATGGAGGCTTGGTCTGTTGGTTAAAAAAAAATAGGAAACAGAAAGATTATTTTGATACATTTGCTTTCTCCCACCTTCCCCAGAACTTTCATCTATTAATATAATCAAAATTCTTGACTAAATGACATTAAGCCCTTAAAAATGATTCTTTGATAGTTTCTTCCTTCTTATCATCTGTTATATGTGTATCTCTACCCTAATAATGAGTAATAAAACTCTCACATGAAAGGTTTACTTAGGTTTACCATTTGAAGACCATCATTTCATATAATCCTCTAGACCACTCTAGGGCATTTAAAATTGTTGAGAAGAAAACATTGATTTATAATCCAATATACATTTAATTTTTAAATGTCTTTTGTCATCTTGGCATTGAAAAATTAAAATTTTGGATTTCACAATAATTTAATATGTGGTATCTTAATTGAACAAACAGCATAGTACAGTGGTTTGAGCATTGGACTAGGACTCTGGAGACCAGAGTTCGAATCCCTGCTTGACTATGAAAAGCTACTGGGTAACCTTGGGCAACTCACACTCTCTCAGCCTCAGAAGATGGCAATGGCAAACCGCTTCTGAAGAAACTTGCCAAGAAAACCCTTAAGGTCTCCATAAGTTGGGAATGACTTGACGGCACATAACAACAACAACAACAACAACAACAACAACACATTTTAATTGTTTCTTTAAATTAATTTTAGTAGTGAAAATTCACAATCACAACACACCATTGCACACAGATAACCAGGCTTAGGTTACATGATGAAGTGAAGAAAAGTCAAGAGGTTGTATGCATAGTCTTTGTCCCACATGGGATGGTTACTTAATGCAAGAGTTACATTAATCATTCATATACAAAATGAATATTTATGCCCATAGTTACAGTTAAATAGGAGTTGATGAATCTGTTAATTTTGGTTTCTCTCAGTCTCTCCCTCTCTCCTTCCCTCCCTTTTTTCTTTCAAGTTGTTCCATCATATCTCCACTTCAATTTGAGTTTGCTTTAAAAATATCTGCACAAACATTCATATGCATTTCTGCCTAACATGAACCTTTCCTCTTATGTATTGCTTTTGCATATCAAGGAATTCCAAAAGTCAGTATGTGCTTTATAGACTATAGCAAAGCCTTTGACTGTATAGACCATGAAAAGCTATAGAATGCTCTTAAAGACATGGGAGTACCACTATATTTGATAGTCATCATGAGAAATCTATACCTAGGACAAGAGACTACTGTAAGAACACAATATGGTGAAACAGAATGATTCCCAGTTGATGAAGAGATCAGGCAAGGATGCATCTTATCACTCTGTTTCTTCAGCTTGTTGTCAACATTGGGTTAATCCTGCCATGATTTTCCTTTGATTGTTATGGTTAAGTTTGATATTTTATAAGGGTTATTTTATATGTTAGATAATTTAGAGTGTTTGCTGGCCTTTGCAGAATGGGATTTGTAGCTATGTATGTGTTAATTATATGGGGCAGTGGGTACTGGGCTTTATATAGATTGTCGGTGGAGACAGTTATATAATGGGAGGTTAATATGCTTTTAATGGGATGTGGTGGCTTAGTGGTTAAGATGCCAATTCTGACAATTGTAAGACTGGAAGGTTGGCAGTTTGAGGCCCAAGCACTGCATGATGGGGTGAGCTCCTGTCACTAGTCCCAGCTTCTGCCAACCTCGCAGTTCAAAAGCATGCAAATGCAAGTAGATAAATAGGTACCTCTTCTCAGTGGGAAGGCAAAAGTGTTTGGTGCAGTCATGCTGGCCATATGACCATTGGAATTGTCCTCTGACAATGCTGGCTCTATGACTTAGTAATGGAGATGATCACCGCCCTCTACAGTCAGTTATGACTAGACATTCATGTCAAGGAACTACCTTTACCTTTACCTTTTTAATAGGCTTTTGGGATTAGCTTATTTTGTTATGTTAAATTGCATATGAGAAGATTGTATTCTGGGGGTTTTATGGTTGATATAAAAGAATTGTGCTACATTGAACTAAAGGGAACAAGGCCATCCATGCCTATTCAAAGGGTAAAGAAATCAGTTTTAGAAGTTAGCTTAGTGATGGAGGGCCTTTGCAGACTGCCAGAAATAGTGCAAATTGAGTCCACTTTAAATTGAGGAACTGCCCTGGCTCAGTGCAAGGGAATTATGGGAACTGTAATTTATTGTGGCACCAGAGCTCTCTGACAGAGAAGGCTCAATGTCCCAGAAAAAAATACAGTTCCCATGATTCCCTGGCACTGAGCCAGGGCAGTGCCTCAATTTAAAGTGGACTCAATTTGCACTATTTCTGGCAGTCTGCAAAGGCCCGGAGTTAATAATAGAACTATAACTAAGGGCATCTACAGACCAGCCAAAAAGGCCAGCCTGGAGGCAGAGATGGGAAGGGGTAGCTGCATGCTGGCCGCCCCAACTCCAGCCTGACGACGTCCTGATGCCGCACACCGTTACACACAGCGCGTGCTGTCAGGACATCCTCCTGGCGCAGCGTTTTTACATGCTGTACCGGAGGGGGCACTTAGGGCACCCTTTTGCCACCCCTGAAAAAAGCGGCATTTTGCCACTCCTTTCAGGGGCAGTAAAAGGGAGGATCAGGGGCATGGCATGTGGTTGCTGCAGCCTCATTCCACAGGTAGCAGGGGTGGCCCAGAGCCACCCATCTGCGTAGCCCCTAAGATATTTTAATAGTGTTACATGGGTTCAATGAATAGATGTAAAATGTATGATTTTGTATGTTTTAATATGTTCAAAAATGTTTTAGAAATTTTAGCTGTTTAAGTTAAAGCAGCTGCGGAGAGACAGCTTGCATTAATTGGGTTTGCTAATAACCTGGGAAAGAAATGTACAAGAATGTGTACCTGTTACTGCACTGAAGTGTCTGAAGGCCAGTTATCGCTAACAAGGGCAGTCAGCCCCAAATGGTTCAAAATCTCCGGGAAGAAAAGGGAGTACATCTGAAGAGATCATTGTTTTGAGAACTGTGTGTATTTCAAATATTATTTTGAGAACTGTGTACCCACCAATTCTGAGGGGGTAGTTGGGATTTTCATCTGCTTTTATTTGATGTATATGTACTGGATTTTCATTTCTGTCTAAAGTTGCCTTACTAATCAGACCGTTTATAACCTATCTAATTGATTGATTACTAAGCATACACTGTTGTATTTTGGTCACATCATGAGAAGGCATGACTCACTAGAAAAGACAATAATGCTAGGAAAAGTGGAGGGCAGCAGGAGAATTGGAAGATCAGAGGCCACGTGGATAGATTCCAGAGGGATCACAGGCATGCATTTGCAGGATTTGAGCAGAACAGTTGAGATCAGAGAGTCTTAGAGATGTCTCATCCACTTGGAGTTGAGACCAACTTTAAGGCAGCTAACAACAATAATGATTTTTGTGCATTCTGTTCGCAAATTTGTGAATATTTTCTTTGTATTAATTTCCTTAATATGCATATTTTTGAAGTGTTGGTGGTTACAAAATTTCATCACAGAATCTAGAAAAGTTTGAATAGCAAAGAACAGATGTGTATATTAATTGGGAAGTGTAAATTTGGTAGGTTCATATCAAATGTGAAATAAATGAATGTGTCACCATTCCTAAATTAAAAATGACATTGACAAACTGAATGTGACACTACAGTTATTTATTTTTGATAATGATAGCCATGAAAGTTATACACATAAGAGGTAGAGAAACTGTGTGTATCTATTGAAGTAACAAGAATATTCAAATAAAAGAAATCTGAAGACTTTCAGGAAAAAAAGGAATAGTACTTGTCAATAGTAGTAATGGGCAAGAAGCAAATTCAGAGGGGAATTACTATCCCTATAAATTACCTCCATTTAAACACATTTTGTTTGCTTCATTTGATATGCCCCCAGTATTTCAGATCATTCCAAGATATTGAAAAGTGTGTATACAGTTTATAAAGACCATTATTAATAATTACCCTTTAACAATAACCCAAATCACTCATTTAATATTTCAAGGTATCTGGCACATGACAATTATCACTGCTGCTTTCCTTACCATATTGTATACAACTTTGTTCTTACGCCCATAGTCAAAATATTTAAATTCTTTTGATATAGCGACCTAGAGAGAAGGGAAAAATTATCAAATCTGATAAGCTTTCCACATTTTTAATTATAAGAAACCCTCAATAGATATAAATTTAATATCTCAGAATTTAAATTACCAACATCTCCCACGATTTTATTTATTTTTTGTGAAAGCTCTTGCTAAAATATTGTAATTTTTAGAAAGTATTTTAAAATCAACATATGCTTGGGCATATTTTGCTATTTTGGTTAATGGCATTATTCAGGAATTTCAGATGTAAAGAACTTTTTATATATTACTTGATACAACTCTCATTGCAATATTAAAACACTTAGAAAATAATTTATAAACTGAGACAGCAATTTTGAAATAATTACATTTTTTAAAATGAAAATAAAAAATTTAATATTCACATTGAATTGAATTGAATGAAAAAATTTTGAATATTCACATGTACACACCAGACACTCAAATTTCTGTGAACAGCAAACAGTGACGCATTTGGTATTGCAGAGAAAGCATTTATGGTACTCTACCTGGCTCCAGTGTCTTATTGTTTTTACGGAAGTAAAATCAGGATAAGTTCCAAGATACATATCTGCTCGACTCTGGAAAAACAGCAGAATGCACTTTGGTAACATTTCTTAACAATGAAAGAAATGACTATATTAAGAGATGCATGGATTGATGGTCACAACCCAGTAGGTCTCAATCTCTCTCTTTCTTTCTCTTTCTGCAAGTAAATTCAGTATCGTACATTTGCATGTTCAGTTTAGATGTCAATATCATGTTACCTACATTAGTAAGGCAGTTGAGAGTACCTTTGATTGTTGGGAGAATGAATAATCTGAAGGATTTTTATTGATGAAGAATTTTATTGATTTTATTGAATGTAATGCCATAAACCTCATTTTGGGGAGCAAAGGCAGAGTCAAAATCTAACAAAATAATTTAATCAATATTGAATGCCAACTAATAGAATGAGAGATGATACTCCATTTTGCAGACTAAAGTCTAAGAGTTTTATCAGTGAAATATAACACGTCAGCAAAAATGCTACAATTTGAAGAATCTTGGGGTTTTACTTATAAAATCTCCTTAAGATGTAAAATTCTATCCTTCCAAAAATTTTAATTAGTGAGCATCTTTATAAAGAACATGATCTGGTGGTACATGTATAAAGAAACATCTGGGAAATGTTAGTACTACTATCTCAAAAATGTTGGTGCTATGGCTAGGATGTGGATACATTATGAAGAAGTAAACTACTTTTTTGAGAAATATATGGAAGTAATTCCTTTGCATTAAAGTATGGTATACCTCTGAAATCTGCCCATTAAGCTTAATGGAGGTCGCCCCTCTGCGAATATGCAAAACCATGGACTTCAAGTCCACAAGAATGGAGGGGTGACTGTATAACTCTAGAGATCACAGTTTAATTCCCTACTCAGCTATGGAAATCCACTGGGTGACCTTGGGTAAGTCACACACTCAGCCTCAGAAAACCCCATGATTGGGTCACCTTAGGGTCACCATAAATTGGAAATGACCTGAAGGCAGACAACAACAGGAAAAAATAGAACTTAAGGGGTATATGTTTCTCTTTCTGGAATGGATTGCCTAGAATGTCTGTAATTGTTTAGCCTTTCTTGATAATTATTTGAATTGTATATAGTTTTATTTATCAAAAGAAAGAATCCACTTACCACATTTAGATTACCTCTATTAAAACCTGCACAAAGGAAAATTAGCTGGAGACAGAACTTGTCCATTACTGGATAGCTGCACAAATTGGCATTGATGGCTTTCAGCTTGTTACTAAAAAATCTGAATTCCTTATTGCCCCATACATTCTGTAAAACAAAAATATGTAAATTATCATAGATCTCTTTACAAGCATGTTCAACTCATGATTCCTTATCTGCATAGGAGGTTCTTGATTAAGTTCTAGTGGCACAATGCAACCCCATCCCTTTTCTCATAATACTTTCTAAATGGTTTTTACAATATTTACAGTATTTTCACTTGAGCCCCTAAATACACACTTGCTCTTATTTAGCCTTCTTGGGCCATTTTTAAATATCATCTGCTTGAATGGAATCTTGTGTGGTATCTGGTACCACTTTTAAACTGGGCATGGATGTCTGAAGTATCCCTGTTGCAAAACCTCCTTGCATTGGAGATAGCATGTATGCGGGGGGACATCCGATATCCACTTCTCAATTGACTAGTGAATGGACCACATTGATTAAGCCCCTGCTTACTGATAAATGGAGCTTGAGGGACTTCCACTGTGTAGGGACTATGAAAGTCCCCCCAAACCCCATTTTCTGTTAGGCAAACACTGGGATCAACCCCCTGTTCCCACATCAATCACGAATACGTAGCAGTTATGAATATATAACTGTAGGTTACATGTCCATAACTGCCCAACAGGATTCCAATTGCCCCCCTTTTGTTTGTTTGTTTGTTTTGTTTGTTTTGTTTGTTTGTTTTATAAAATATTTTTTTTCTGCATAGGAACACTGGCTGGCATCCTGTTCAGTGTTTACAAGATCATAAACCAGATTTAACATTCACATTTATGGTCATAAATGATCATTTTTGACCCCTAAAACCTAGGTTGGGATGCATTGGGGTGAACAGAGGACACACCTTTTCTGGTGGAAAGAACAATTGGATGTAAAGCAGGTAGCCTTTTGATTCAACTAGGATTTATTCTGAGACTGTTTACAAAGTGAACTTCAGAGCGCTGATGTAAATCCTTATCTATGTGAGGACAAATATTTACTGTAGGTTTTTTGCTGCAGGTGGGAAAAAAGAGCATTCCTCCAGGGTATTCTTTCCAAGTGCAAACATTCCAAAAGAGAGGAGTTATTCTATTTTTTTATTTTAATATTCCTACATAGAAAACAGTGTTATATTCACATTTTCTGCATACACATTTTCTGCATATAAAACAGGGGTTTGCCCCCTAAAACTCTGTGTTTTTCTTCACAGAGTTTTTCCTCTGCAACACTTTTGGATATTTGAATATCAGAAGAAAAATGCACAAAATTCTTCCTGACTATTATTGTTCCTGATTCTTCCTGACCATCATAAAGCCATTTTTTTGACCTGGGAACAACTGATTACAAATATTCTTTCCAATTATATCTCAATGGGTGACTGTCCACCACTGAACACATATATTGAAATGGTGAATCAGTGCACGGAAACACTTGAGAAATACCTACTTTTTTGAATCCATCAGGAAGTGATAGAAGCATTTTCATGGGTCCCTTAGTGCTACCCAATGTATAGGGAGGAGCAAAGCACATTAAGAGCTTTATCTTTTTAGCAAGCTGTGGCATGACTGAGAAGGCAATAAGACCTGTAGAGAAAGGAGAATTGTAAACATTTCAGTTGTGCAAAGTTTAGGACTGGGCACATGTCTACTTCTTGCATGAACCTCTAGGTATCTACAGTGAGTCTTTTTTTTATGACTTCTGGGATGTCATAAACCATTACTAGTGAAAACTCTTTCCTTGTTTCTGTATCTTTAAGCCTATTTTCCAAATGCTCTTTTTCTAATGTATATCTGGATGTGGGCTAGGTACATGTCTCAGAAAGGAAATATGTTATAGTAGCACAGGTACTTTCTTTGGTAATAAGGATATATTGAAGATATATTTCAAAATGTGGCACATAGGAATAACATTCTTTTTTATTTAACAGGTGACTTAACAAGTAAAGTAACTCTAGTTGCTTCTGAAGTGCTTATAAAGAACCTTTTAAAGTATTGTGATACGAATTTCCAGGCTTTATGATAGTCTCTAAAACAATCTTCTCATTTTTAAAAAAACATATTGTGTTTCAGGGATGAGTGAACAGTATAGATTGTCAGGTGAGGGTGAAAAGGAAAGAAGAGATGCATGAGATCAGTAGTAACACTTCATTGCCCTTGTTTTTATATACCATGCTTTAAGGACAACCTTCTCCATTCTGGAACTTTCCATATGTCTTGGACAGCAGAATCCTACCATCCTGAGACAATAGTTGGATTGCATGGTATATAGCCATCTTCAAAGTAGCAGATTGGGAAAGGCAACTTAAATTGCAAAAAGGGTACTTCTGAAGAAGCCACTTAGGAACAACAGTATCAATCAAAATATTATATGCCATTTTCTCTTTCAGTTCTGTGGTTCCTAAAATTAATGTTAACAGCTTATTGAGTAGCAAGTTGATGTATTAAAGTTTTCCTTATCCAACATTAATTTAAATGGACTGAATTTTCTAGTGCTTTAATTTTTAACAATATATGTCAAGCCTTTTCTGTTAATGCCGCACTGTCTGCTTCATCTCTTACTTAGGGCACATCTCTGCATATGATTGCAATACCATGTTGACTGGTCCAGCAGTCTGATCCCAAACTCCATTGATGGAGGTGACTGGATCATGTTTTTTGCATATTCATTTTGTAGCAACATTCTTTCTTTAGGATGCTCATGATAGTGAGCTTTGATTAGGCAATTCCCAGTCTTCAGATTTCATGTTATGGTGATACTAAGAGTAGATAAGATGTGACCTAACAATGCTGAGGAAGAGAATATTTCTTTCACTAAAATTTTTGTATGCTAATGAAGCTTCCTGAGCCATGTCCAATCACAAATTTCTGGGACTTGTAAAAGCAGCCTTGTTAAGAACAATCTTTTCTGTGTTCCCCCAAATGACTTTCTTGTACTATACCCCTGCCTCAGGAATAACTTAGATGTTGCTGTTTTCTACTCTATCTTCTACTTCATCCTCACTATGTATTTCCACTGCTCTTACCATACTTGTTTTTCTTAGTGCATAAAAAGATGAAGCTGACAATAGCCACTAATTTGAAGAGCTCCATCTGGAAATACCTATTGATTCTTTTCCTTGAAAAGTTCCATTATGGGTAGAAATCAGAGAGTTATCCATACCTTCATTCATTGAAATACATCATTTTCTGGATTCTAACAGTTCTGCATATCTATGAAACAGATTCATGTTTCCATACTATACATAACTTTATGGAATTTAATACTATATTAGCTGAGCTGTTGGATTTAAAAAAAATAGACACATGTGTTGAGGTGAGCCTACTGATGCCTTTCTGTTATGTCAGTAGGATTATTGTTTTGATTATTGGGGGCAATGAAGAAATGGCCATCTTGTCTTTTAGCACTTCTCATCACATTATAATAATAATGTTTGATCAGACGGGCCTTTGTCTGATCAAACAAGTTCATATGCTTCTAAAGATATTAGAGCTCTATCAGTTAAAAGGGGACAATCTACTCTGAGATTTTGAGAAGTTTTAAAGCTTTGTTTCCATGTTTTGGCAGTAGACTGACAACTCAAGAAGGATACAGTGATAGATTCCATTGTATCCCTATCAACTTACCAACTCCACCACCCTGGGAATGGCCAATATAATACAATTTATCTTGCTGAGTCTTCTGTAGGATAAAGTCTATGGATGCTGGAATATCATACATTGCCATTTCATGAAAACTGTAACAGACACAAACATAACAACACTCAGTTGACACTATCTGAACTAGCATAAAAAGTAGAAGCTAACATGTCCCACTCCTTTCAACTACAGAACTAACACAGGATGTTGCACTATAATGAGCACATTATTTAGACAAGATTCAACTTCTTTTGTTACAGAAATAAATAGAAACTGTATTTTAACCATCCCCTGATATGTTTTCCTTGCTTAAATTAGCCTCAAAGTCCTAAATGTAGGGTAGCATATGATTTTTTTATTTTATTTTTTTTTTTGTTACCATTGTTTTGTTGTTATTGTAAAATCAATAAAAGTCAAACCTGGAAAGTTCAACAAAGGTTTTTTTTTTTAAAAGCCAGCCATGGATACAAGATATTTTAAAATTTGACAGATGGCAAAATAGTTTATCTTTATCTTTTTCTCTTTCTAGCCACAACCAATCAGCAGGCTAGTTTCTTATTTCCCCCTGCCAAAATAAAATTATTTGGCAGAGGGAAATAAGAAACTAGCCTGCTGATTGGTTGTGGCTAGAAAGAGAAAAAGATAAAGATTTCAGAGCCAGTGAGAACTTAGGCAAAAGATTGGAACAGAAGGAAAAAGTCCTGGATGAAAGTAAGGGGGGTTGCAGACTGCCAGAAATAGTGCAAATTGAGTCCACTTTTAGGGTTAGGGTTAGTGCTAGGGAAGCATGTGAATTGGTTTTTTTCTGAGACACTGAGTCTTCTCTGTCAGAGAGCTCTGGTGCCACAATAAAATATAGTTCCCATGATTCCCTAACCCTAACCCTAAAAGTGGACTCAATTTGCACTATTTCTGGCAGTCTGCAATCCCCCTAAGTCAGAACTCCTGGTCAGTTTCTGACTGTCTGCTTGCTCCCAAGGGTCCTTAAAGTGACGAGGTAAAGACAATGAGAGAGAAGTGACTGGGACAATCCTGATTTTCCCTGACAGTCCTCTCACTGTCTCTTGGCTCCATGCATTAAAATGATAGCCATACTCTGCATTGTCATTGCCTCATCCTACAATGGTATGCTAGAGATGTAGAACTCCCATTGTCCATATTTGTCCTCTTTTTTCCATGCTGAGAAGAGTGCTGAAGTGATACTGCTGCCTGCCTCATCCTCTCTCATGCTGGGGAGTGCAGTTGGGTGGATGTACTGCCCTGTGCACCAAAACAACAGTGTGGTGTAGGGATGGTCCCTGTCATCATGAAGCAGCAACCCTAGAGACTCATCTCCAAAGCAGAACATGCCCTCTTAAGGTTGTAGGAGCAGCAGCAGCTAGGAGCAGCTCTGCATTTACTACCATCTGTATTCTTCTGCTTGAAGTGACCAGTCCCTCACCAGGGTTCATCATAGAGCTGGGCCTGAACTGGAATATAAGCTGACCAGAGATAATAAAATATCAGGGAATATGTAGGAACACAGTTTCCCCAATTGGTTTCTCTACTGGTTTATGTGTTTATGGAGATCTTTTTCCTATTGACGGTTTTGTCAGTAAACTTTTGAAATGTCTATATTGCTATAAGATCAATCCACTCAAGCTAGAGTGCTAACTGTCCCCTGAATGTACCTGAAATTCCAGAAATCTTCTTGATCAACTGTCAGGTTCTGGTGCTTTCGAGACCATGTGGTTCCTCTGTTATTTATTATCCATACATCATACCCTGCATCTGCTAGAACAAATCCCAAGCTATTGTTGGGAAGATTTCCAATCCAGCACCTACCTTCAGTCACCAAACCAGGTACAAGTAATACAACTGGCCTAGGCTCTATTAAAGAAAGATAGAAAGAAGAGATTGGATTATGTATGGTCATTTTTGTCTAGGAAGATTATCTCTCTCTTTCTCTTGTTCAATACTTCACCATACAGTCATCAGTAGTGATGTCTAGGTAATAAACGCAGACTGCTATCTTTACAGAACAAAAGACTACTTGTTGCAAAATTATTTTCAGGGCTAACATTCCATTTTTGTCATGTAAAGAAAAATACATTTCAGAATATTAGTAAAATATGCACAGCTAAGATCAGATTTTTTTTATTATGTTTATCTGTTCCCACGATTCACTTATTTTTTTTTTCCTGCATGAGAAACTGCAACCTTTTTCCTCCCTTTGCTGGTGGGATGATGAGAGGTTTTTTTGTTTTGTTTTGTTTTAAATTATTCTCCACATGATACAAACAAAACTTCAATTTTTGCACAAAATACTGGATTTCACAAAAATATTCCAAAATACAAAAAAGTGAAAAATATTAAAGAACTCTTATAATATGTTGGTATACATCAAAATGCTCTTACTTTCAAAGGATGATAAAAATGGTGAATATTCTTCATATTCCTGTATTCACACACTTACTATAAAATCCCAAATAATCCGAGATTTTAGATTTCACACAGTTGAGCAGCTCCCATTTCACCAGCACTTCACCTACTTCTGCACTCACACACGTTATCCCCACATTGCTTCTATATAACCATTTGTGAGAAAAAACTGGACCCTTTCTCTGTTTTGAAAGTCTGGACTTTGTTCAGATTCCGTTCCTTATAATAAATGTTAGGAGATAGAATTACCTTCATATAGTTATACAAAATATTAGCATTTCATGTAATACTAGTATTACAAAAATACCTGGTTTCCCAGGGCTGTACATTCCATGATGAATTCTGTTTGCCTTCAGATAATAGCCATCATCAGTCAAGATTTCATGTTCCTCACTGGGGTATCCCCAATAGTGGATGATTTCATTCTGCAAATAAATAGGAAATATCTTGGCATAACAGAATATTGCTAAGGGATCTTGTAGCACCTTTGAAATTAATTGTGTGAAAGAAGTTATAGCACGAGTTTTCATAAAGCTTATACTACAACTTCTTTCTCACAGTTAGTCCCAAAGGTGCTACAAGGTCCCTTTGCATACTGATAGTCAATATGTCTCAGAATATTGCTAAGAATGCTAAGAATAAGTAATGTTACTTAACCTAAATCATCACAATATGATGGATGAAATGGGATTGTATATAAATAAAAAATCCTCCCAACAATTTGAAAGTTTTCCAAAATCAGTCAAAACCTTAATTGTGATGCTGCTGTACATGCAGTAATGGTTAACTACTAAAGAAATGAGATTTTTGCACTATAATGTTTGATCTGAAACCCAGATTTGCAAAGCAAGCTCCCATGTGCGATGCTTCTTATGAAAATTTCCTCAGAAGCTGAAGAAGATACAGTGGAAGATCTGGAGAAGAAAAGAAGAACTGATCACTGAAGTTTTTGACTTGTGAATCCCTTCACATCAATGCAAGCGAAACATAGGTGATTATTACACCAATAGCAACAACTGAACACATTCCAAAAATGCAAAGGAAACTAAAAGTTCAAGACATATTTGTTGCAAAACAGTAGTTTCTCTAAGGGCCAGAGCAGATGAGCGGGGAAAAGTGGCTCAATCCTAAGTTTTCTGAAAGCAGGTCAAACTGCCATTGTTCATATAGCCTGCTCCCAAGGCGGGCTGAACACTCACAAGCAGTCTGTACCATGTGGTGTCCAGCCATGGCACTAGTTTATTTTTTCCTCCTCCCCACAATGCATGTGCACCATTGCATGAACACACCACCTGGTGAACACCAGTTACATGCTCTCTTTCCCTCCACTTCACTTAATAGCCCCTGTTGGACTGTGTGGTTTGTGTATGCTGTAATGACATCTATTGCATTATTGGCAACCTGCTATATTTGTCATACTGTCACATCATTGGATGTGTGACACCTTGGTGGTGCAGCTGGCCATATGTGCACATGTACACTCAAATGAACACCCCCATATGGTGAGCAATGGTGTCAGCAGCTGGTCCCAGGGTGAATGCTCCAGACCACTTCTGAATGCTAGCTTTCCCACATTCCCACCACTGGTGCAGAGCTGTTTATATGCCAGTGTAATTATGTGCATTTTCCATGTTGGAGTATCAGAGCTTCAGTTTTTAGCCCCAGGACATGGCTTCCTTTTGCTTTCTACCTGGTTTCACCTCATGCATTATTTAAACAGTTAGGCTTCAAGTCAGTTTGAAGCCACTTTATTTGGCCAATGCAGATGGCGCCTTAGTGATGTGAGACCACTTAATTGTATAACAGATGATTCTGTGAGTCAGTTTAGCAGAGTTATTGTTTAGTATTAATTATGTCTGTTAACTGCTACCATACGTCCTAAGGTAGGGATGTTGAGTCACAAGGAGGAGATGTGCCACACATGCTCCATTCTGAGAAGGAGAAGGGAGATTAAAATTTCCTGCCCTGATTAGATTTATGCTTTAGCAATTGGACAAGACAGATTTTCTAAGAAAGTAATCCTGGATGCATTGTCACCCCTCATTACAGGCAAAGCTTTAGTACCACCCTTCTACATGTACAATATGTACTAGAACACTGTGAGACAAACAGACAGATGACAGACAGATGTGAAATGGTAAGGGATACACATATTCCAGATATGGATTGGAATTCTGTTGGTTAGTTCCACATAGAATAGGCCCTTTGTTCTGAATGTTAAATAGTGTGTCAACTTGTAGGTCAATTCAATTGATTCGTTGGTTCTAATGCTAATCGAATGCCAGGGAAGATTTTAGAGAAGAATTCTAAGTGTTTACAGTAAATGCTTAAACAGGAATCACTAAAAGTCAACATGAAATTCTTGAAAACAAGTCATGCCAGACAAATCTTACAAAGTTACAAGTTTGTTAGATGAAGGGAATGCTGTGGATGCACTGTATACTGAATTCAGTAAGGCCTTTCACAATGTCCCCATGGCATTCTTACAAGCAAGCTAGTAAACTATGGCCTAGACAATGCTGCTGTTAGCTGGATTTGTAATTGGTTGAATGATCGAACCCAAAGGGTGCTCATCAGTGGCTCCTCTTCATCCTGGAGAAAAGTGTGTAGCAGGTTGCCACAGGGTTCTGTTGTGGTCCAGTGCTATTCAAAATAATTATTAATGACTTGGATGGTAGAATAGAGGACATGCTTATCAAATTTGTAGATAACACCAAATTAGGAGGGGTAGCCATTACACCAGTAAACAGAATCAGAATTCAAAATGATCTTAACTGATAAGAAAACTGGGCCAAAACTAACAAAATTAAATTCAACAGGGAGAAATGTAGGGTACTAAACTTGGACAGTAAAATTAAAATGCACATACATAGGATGGGTGACACTTGGCTTGACAACAGTACATGTGAAAGGGATCTAGGAGCCTTTGTGGGCCACAAGCTAAATATGTGGCAGCAGTATGATGAGACAGCTAAAAAAGCCAATGTGATTCTCAACTGCATCAATTGCAGTAGAAAATCATGTAGTATTGCTGACACCCTGTACACCCAAATGTACAGTGGGCCTTGGTATCTACTGAGGTTTGGTTCCAGGACTCTATGTAGATACCAAAATCTATGGATGCTTAAGTCCTATTAAATACAATGACTTAGTAAAATGGCACAAAGTTTGCTTTTTGGATTTTTTTTTAATATTTTCAAGTTGTGGATAGTGTAATACATGGATGAAGAATTTGTGGATATGGAGGATCAACTGTATAGAGTCTAGATCAAAGGAGGTAATGGTGCCACTTTATTCTACTTTGGTCAGACCTCACCTTGAATACTGTCCAGTTCTGGGCACCACAATTGAAGAAAGGTAGTGACAAATTGGAATGCGTC
This sequence comes from Phrynosoma blainvillii, assembly GCA_026167975.1. Classification (NCBI taxonomy): domain Eukaryota; kingdom Metazoa; phylum Chordata; class Lepidosauria; order Squamata; family Phrynosomatidae; genus Phrynosoma; species Phrynosoma blainvillii. The sequence continues at coordinate 112,042,705 of JANUYF010000003.1, forward strand.
CAGAGAAAGGTGGCCAAAAGGCTGAAAAGTCTGGAAACCATGCCATATGAGGAGTGGCCTGGGGAACTAGGTATGTTTAGCTTAGAGAAAAGGTGAAGAGATGACATGATAGCCCTGTTTAAGTATTTGAAGGAGTGTCATATTGAGGATGGAGCAAACTTGTTTTCTGCTGCTTCAGATATGAAGACACAGAACAATGGGTTCAAGGGTTCAAACTACCAGAAAGGAGATTCCACCTCAACTTTAGGAAGAATTTCCTGACAGTAAGAGATGTTCTACAATAGAATATGCTGCTTTGGAGTGTGATGGAGTCTCCTTCTTTGGAAATTTTTTAACAGAGGCTGGATAGCCATCTGTCAGGATAGCCTTGACTGTATATTTCTGCATGGCAGTGGATTGGACTGCATTGCCCTTGGGGTCTCTTCCAGCTCTCTGATTCTATATCTGTCTGGTTCTATATGGTTTGAACATACTGGATTCAAAGGAACAACTTGAACATTGTATCTCTCCCCCCCCCCCATCTTTATTCCATAGTTATTCATAAGAAAACATTACTACATCCATTCAAACATTCACATGAACATCTTAATATTGTAATATCATAATCTTACAGCACCTTAAATATATTCTATAATGGTTTTTACCTACTATATACATTTTATTTCTTTTTCTACTCATTCTGCTTGTCTTCCTTTGCTCATCTTCCCTCTCTCCTCTACCTTCCTCATTTCTCCTTTCCTCTACCTTTCTCACTCTCCTTATTTCACCTCCCTTCATCCTCCACTTTCCTTCATCTCTTCTCTTCTTCTCTTTCTTCTGTCCACTATCTCAACTTCTCACTTTCTCTCAACTTCTTACTTACTACATACTTTCTTACACATTCCTCCACCTTCCTCTTAATTTCTACTCTCACCCACCTCACTTCCCCTCTCATACTTCTATATTTAATTAATCTTAGCTTGACTTCCTGATCTTTTCAGTTCAGGGCTTGTTTCACCTGTTCCTCTCTTTTCTGATACCTAATTGCCTTACCTTCATTTTTTCTACCTAAACTTGTAGGCACTTTCATATATGCTCAGTTGATCTTTGTGTTTTAACCAAGTTTCTTTATGTAAGTTCTCCCTTTTATGGAATGCTTTATGAGTTGACACCCATAATGAGATTTTAGAACATAGTTTGCTTTTGGATTTTAACCAGACTCTTAATAGTGGCCGTTTCACAAAGTGATTCTAAAATTCTTTATTTGTGCACATTTTCCCATACCAAAGGAATGCATGTCAGCCAAAAAATAAGCCAAAGCCTTCTAATTGCAGTGAATTGAACTGCACTGAACATTGTACTGTCTTTGAGCCCCCAGCTTAACCCTATCTCAAGATGTGGGGATCGGGGAGTTTAAAATTCTCTGCCTTACATGGCTTTGAAAATGGAGATTGTGCCATTAACTGCTTGCAAAGTCCAGGTTTTCAAAATCCTGGCTTTTGAATTGTTCACTTTTGTGTGCTAAGCTGAACTTCTTCATATCCTAGCATGGAGCTCTCACAGTTTCTCAGCAGCAATCTATTAACAGCAACCTGGTGAGCTGGGATGAGCATAATGGACTAAAGTGGAGAAAAATGTGAATGGGAAAGTGTGTATGGACATTAAATCAAATTGGTTTACAAGATAATAATGAGCATTTTAGCATCTCTGTACACCATTGTACACCATGCTCAGTGTTGCTCATTTTCATCAGGTCACATCAGCAAAACAAAAAAATAAAAACAAAAAACCCAAACCTTAAATGTTATTCAGGGCTCCTAATATGCATGGCAAACCACTACAAAGAAACAGATTCTCCCCAGCAGAGACAAAAAATATGTGTGATATCTCAAGTTTCCTGAAAAACAGGATCAGCTACTTTAATGTTTACATTCAACCTTTTAGTTAAAATTGTTCATCTGCTAATCTAGCAAAATTAATTCTTTCAAAGTAGTATCCTATGTGGGATAACCAAGCAAGGTATGAAGTCACTGTTACAGAAATAGAGAGAGAGAGAGAGAGAGAGAGAGAGAGAGAGAAAAGCAAAGAAAATGATAACCCCCCCCACACACACACACAGGATGTTATCACACAGGGTCTAAAGCAGTCCCATCCCTGCGCCATCGCGGTTTTTTTCCCTTGTTTTCACACGACGTCGCAGAGAAACCCCACCCAACCCTGCGCCATCTCTGCACCATCGCGGATCCTTGTCCCGTGTTTCCACACGACGTCGCAGAGAAACCTCGCCCATCCCTGCGCCATCCCTGCACCATTCCGGCATCACCCGGCATCATCCCCGTTCTTTTGAAGGCCGGGTTCTTTTGGGAATGATGCCGGAATGCTGCAGCTTTCTGGGATGGCACCGGGATGGGACTGCTTTAGACCCCCGTGTGATAACGTCCACACACACAAACACTTTTCTTCCTAAATGAATCTGAAAAAGCAACTTACAATGGTCATAAATTCTTGAGGATTCAAATGTCTCTTGCTTGTGAGTTCTTTTGAATCTATAGTCTGCTGGACTAAACATGCCACTATGATGAAAAGCCACATCTTAGACCTGTGTAAAAGAACACATCATTTCAAAGAGTAAGTGCTGAGTTTCTGAAAATATTAGACTTTGGAATGGCAGCAAGGACCTGGAAAAAGCAAGTGGGGGATAGAGATGGAAAGAATATTTGGAAATATTTGGAAAATGGTTGAAAAACCCTCCCCTCCCCCCCCCCCCCCAAATGTTGAGAAACCCTGTGGAGAAGAATCCTGGACTGACAATAAAAAGTGTTTCCTGTGCAGAAAAATGCTGTAATTTGGAATTTATTCTGCACAAAATTCATATGTACAGTGGGCCCTCCATATTCACAGGCATTAGGGGCACAGGACCCCCGTGAAAGTGGGAAAACTGCAAATAAATAAACACTTTTTTTTTTTACCTGAGAGAACATCTTTCTAGGAATCTCTAGGTTCTCCAGCACAATTATGATCAAGATCCACTGGATTGACCATAGAATTGCACTGGATGGCCTACAAATGTATAATGTTTCTATTAAACTTAATAACCAGGCTTCATGGATAAACCAAAAAGAATTTATTGTAACAGATCAGAACAGAAGTATATTTCTTTGCTAGAACTGAATAGCAAGCATTGTTTTCATTATTATATCCCCTACATATTCCATTCCCAGGCTGTGGGAGCTTGAAGACTCCTAGTAACTGCTTGTAATCTATAACCTCCTTTCTCACAGTAAGGCTTCTTCTAGCTGCCTCTAGTCATAACAACAGTAAGCACACAGCTAATAACAATATCAGACTGACTACATCTAACAGTAACATTACACTACTTCAAACATGGCAGAAGGAACCCTTACACAGGGAACCCTGACATCATGCCTAGAGAAGTATTTTCTCTAAAAATTTCTAGATCCTCCAGCATGACTTTATGGTCAACCTCCAGCATAGTCATATTGGAGGACCTAGAAAAAAACATACTAATCAAATCTGCATATAGTCAAATCTGCAAAAGTCAAAGCTGTAAATTTGGAGGGTTGACTGTAGTTGATTTGCATAGAAAACAGCATTTTCTGTGCAGAAAATACTTTCTGTGGGAAACAACCACAACTGAATTTCACACAGAATAAGTGCAGAACTGTGAACAATCTTCAAAAACTCCCTTTTTTTAAAAAAAAATAATTTTATTAATATATAAAAACATGAATACATAATTACAACACATCAACAGTAACACCAACAAATTAATACATATATTCACATATACATATACATATACAGTCATCCATCCCATACATCCACCATCCCATTATCTCATGCATAGCACTAACTAAAACAAAGTAACTTCCTGAACCTTGATCCAACCCTATTATTCTTACTTAATTCAACCTGATTGAGTCTTTTGTTGAGTACTTTTTGTTCTCCCAGTGATTTCTGAAATTATCATAGATTGAAACCTAATCTTTGATTCACGTCTCTAATTCTAAATATCTTTGAACAAATCTTTGATTGTTCATTACCAATACCTATACCTTGATTATAATCTAAATATTTTTATAATTTTCATATAACTTAAATTCTCCCCTTTCTTTTGCAGGTACTTTAACAGCAGTTCCCAGGCAATTTTTTGCTTCAACCATACTTCTCCCTTCAGCAAGCAGGTAAAAATCTCCCTGGTTTTTGAAGAGTTTCTTGCACTGTTAAGAAAATTGTTCACATTACTCATTGCTTCTTTTGAGAAGAAAATTAGAGAAGAATTACAGCCCTAGTTGGGAGACATAAGGCAGAAATAGTGCAAATTGAGTCCACTTTAAGGGTTAGCGTTAGTGCTAGGGAATCATGGGAATTTTTTTTTTCCTGAGACATTGAGCCTTCTCTGTCAGAAAGCTCTGGTGCCACAATAAAATACAGTTCCCATGATTCCCTAACCCTAACCCTAATCCTAGCAGTCTGCAAAGGCCCATAGACACTGAAGGATCAGGCAAAAGACTGGTTAATTATCTATAATCATGAAACAACAAAGCATGTTAACAGATTATTAAAAATTTAAAGTTGGCTCTGCGACATATCAAACTGGATTATGAGGGACTGGTTTAACTACACATTGCTACTGCAGTTTATGGATCCTTTTGTTTATGTTTATGCTTATGGATCTTTTAAAACATGGGTGTGCAGTTTCATCCTTATGATTAAGTGGTTTCATAAGCAAGCTTGTGGGTTCTGCATTGCAAGTGTATAAAATCATGTGTGGGAAGATATAAACACCACATAGCGTTCCTTTAAACTGATTAATAGTGAGTATTGTTTCAAGAGAAAAAGAACAGCAATAATTTAGTGACTGATCCCCTAAGATAGCCATATTAGGACTTTTTCTGAAGGTATAAGAGAATTATGAAGAAGTATCCCTTCATTCTATAAATACAAAGATGCTTGTAAATATGAATTGACTGATCTGGCATTTTTCATCTATAGTACAGTGGGAACTTGATATCAGTGAGGATCCATTCCAGGTCCCCCCACAGATACTGAAAAACACAGGTCCTCAAGTCCTGTTCTTCTCATGGCAGCACGACATGGCAGCACGACATGCAGGGACAATGGTGGCTTGCTGTCTGCAGATGGCAAGTCTGTATTTATTAATGGCATTGTCCTCTGAGGAAGAATTGCCATCAAGAATACACAGATTTTTCTTAGTTTTCTGACCATTTCAAGGATGATGAGGATAGAATTATGACATTTCAAGGATAATGCAGATAGAATCATGTCATGGGGCCATCCTAGCCTCTCTAGGGAGGGAGTTCCAAACCCTGGGAGCAGTCACCAAGAAGGCCCTTTCTCTTGTTCCCACTAAATGAGTCTGAAAGGGTGGTGAGACAGAGAGAAAGGCCTCTCTGGATGATCTCAGTGCTCTAGTGGGCTCGTAAAGAGAGGTACGGTCTTTCAAATAACCTGGATCCAAGCTGTATAGGTCTTTATAGGTGAAAAACAGCACTTCAAATTGTGCCCGGAAATGGACAGACTGATAATGAAACTATTTCAACAAGGGAGTTGTGTGCTCCCAGTAGCCAAGCCCCAATTACCAACCTGGTTTCATCTCTTTGGGCAAATTTAAGTTTCTGAGCACTTTTCAAAGGCAGAGATTTCCACTCAAGATGTTGCGATGACAAGACTTTAATACGAAAAAAATGTTTTGGTGGGAACTGGGAGTGGTCAAAACAAGGTACATTTATATGATGTGTAGATTAGTGCAGGAGGAAGTGGTGATGGAGGAAATGGTTGCTACTTTTTGAGGGCAAGAGGATTGTCTTGAAAATGTGTTTACACCTTTTTTTGTCATTTTGTTGGGCTTAATATTGTTTATTTGCAATGCATAGTTTGTGTACTTCTGGTTGATTCTTAATGTGACACATTTAATTGCATCACCAGAAACTATCCCTTGTAATCTCTCCTTTGTAACATCACCAGGACCTGTCCCTTGATATTATAAGGGGTTGGCCCCAGGTCTTCGTTTTTGGCACTGAAATCCTAGACTCTGGAGTATCCCAGACTTGGCAACCGTAATCCTCTGGCCTTTGTGATATTCCCTTGGAAGACTCACATGGACCTGAATATTTGGGGAGCAAACGGAAGGATTGCCATTTGCATTACCCTTTGCTCCCTCAGTTGAAGAACAGTTAAGGAAAGAAAACTGGCACATGACCATTAGGAATATATTAATACATTTTAAAACATCCTAGTAAAAGGAGATACATGTTCAAATTTGATTTCAGTAGTGGGGCAACCTTTGTTGTCGATTGAAAGACAACTAAGCCAAAAGATATTAGGAAACAAGTAGTTCTTGATATGGTTTAATTTTGATAATGTGGCATGCAATCCTGTCTTTCTCCATATATTTGGCAGAGTTTGGATGTAAATAGTAGGTAAGAAGTTTTTATTACAGTCACAGAGAAATCATAATAACAACAAAAATCACAAATAAAACCAAGATATAGATAACATCTGTAAAGTTCTGGTATCTAAGTCAGTCAAAGGTTTGCAGTAACTGAGCTTTTGTCCTTATTGAAATATAAAAGTGCTTTGAGAGTGATTCAGAAGCAGATGGAATTCTGTCACTTAGAATTATCTTAATACATACAAGTTGTTTTCTCAACCAGGAAATCTGGAAAGGGGTATAATTAATTCTTGTCTGTTATCATTATAAAAATTACAGTTCACTGGAATATACAAAAGAGTTCACAGCTCCCTAATGACATAGTACCCATTCAGTAATCCCACTAGGAAGACAGGTGGTAGCACATCCATATGAATGAATGAAAATGAAGATCTCTATTTCCAAACATATAATTAATTAACCTCAAACTTCCTGAATAATTTTTAAATACCCAATTGAATGGAAAAACTGAATTTAGAGATCATTAAGAATAGGTCAGTGTGGACAACTGCCGGAGCTTGTGGAACAGAATGTAGGTTAGGGGGCCTAGGACCTCAAAAGGATGCAACCCTTGCTGCAGATACATCCTTTGGGACTTTACTTTTTAAAAACAAAACAAAAGTGGGGCATGGAGAGCAATTTAGTCATTGGAGTTTGAGATGGGGGGGGGGGGGGGGGCTGGTCTCTTTTAATCCAAAGAATCAGAAAGAAAACTATTGAAAAATAGGGGTTCAGGGCATCAAAACAGCTTTGAGTGACCATAAGCAGGCCCACAGCCATATTCTGATCATCTCTGGAGTAAATGTTGATGATCGATATCATATAATTGAAAAGCAATGCTTGAGCTCTTTCCTTGGCCAGAGACAGACAGGACCTTGGAGAAAGTCCCTCTGATATAAATTCACAATGTTGTTGCTTTTAACTGCACTCAAGTCAATCTCAACTCATGGTGACCCTGTGCATGACACATCTGCAAGACCCCGTGTCTCCAACAGCTCTGCTCGGGTCCTGCAGGCTCAGGCCCATAGTCTCTCTGATTGAGTTCACAATGGGCAGCCTGAAACCAAGTATTTTTGTAGCAAGTCACTCACTATGAATAACAAGCTGTTGTTAACTGCCCTTGAGTTGACACTGACTCATGGTGACCCTGTGAATGAGACATCCTAATAATCTTCACCATCCCATATCCCCTGTCCTCCCCTATTAAAATAAGACTTCCCTCTTTCCTGTAGCCACCACTGTAATATATATTCCAATTTCACCTCCCTACATTGTATTGTCCTTATTTATTTTTCATGAGTTATCTATCCTTTAAGTTTTCATGTTTAATAAGTATAGCTCTGGTCTCAGCCCTAACTTAAACCTCAGAATTTTAAACATCCTATTACTAATTTTAATCCTTTTTTCCCTTTTTTATACTTCTACTACATATGATAGAAAATTCCAATTTGATTATCACAAGGGTGATAAATATTCTTCACCTCTTTATGCATTTTTGCCAGTTTTGTTTTGTTGTGTTTTTTGTTGTTAGCTACCTTTGAGTGAACCTGGATTCATGGCAACCCTGTGAATGAGACATTTCCAAGCATATCCTCTTCCTCTATGCTCAGTTCCTGTAGGCCAAGCCTGTGGACTCCCTGATTTAGTCTGTCCATCTAGCATGCAGTCTTCCTCTCTTTCTCCTTCTCATGATGTGGCCAAAGTATGACAGCCTCAATTGAGTCATCTTGTCTTCCAGGGAGAATTCAGGCTTGATTTATTCTAGGATCCAATTGTTTGTCTCTTTGCCTGTCCATGGTAACCTCAACACTCTTCTCCAGCACCACATCTCAAATGAATTAATTTTCTTCCTGTCTGCTTTCTTCACTGTCTAGTTCTCACATGGTAGATGGTAATGGGGAATACAATGACTTGGGCAACTCTGACTTTAGTAATCAGCCCTATATCTTTACACTTTAGCATTTTATCTAGTTCTTTCATAGCTGCCTTTCCCAGTCCTACTCTCCTGATTTCTTGACTGCAGTCTCCATTCTGATCTATGTTTGATCCAAGGTATGGGGAAACTTTAACTTGTTGGATTTCCTCATTATCTAGATTGAATTTATGTAAATCCTCTGTGGTCACTATTTTTGTTTTCTTTATGTTTAACAGTAGGCCTGCCTTTGCACTTTCTTCTTTGACTTTCTTTAGTGATTGTTCCCAGTGTGTGATGCTTTCCACTGTATGATGTAGTATGATGTCATTTGCATATCTTAGATTGTTCATGCTCTTTCCTCCTATTTTCATTCCTCTTTCTTCCTTCTGTGACTAGGCAAGATTCCCTCCCAGTGGGTTTCATAGCCCAGTGAAGACTACATTTCTGCAGTGGGTATGAATTCAGAGAACCAGCACTGTTAGTCTGGAATATCAGTATGCACAGGGTGTTCTATGGAGGACATTCAAGGAAAATGTAGGGCAGGGGTAGGCAACCTTTTTGAGCCAGGGGCCGGGTTGCTGTCCCTCAGACAATTGGGGGGGGGGGGGGCAAAGCACAATAAATAAATAAATAAATAAATAAATACATTTTACACAATTAAAAATATATGCATGCACACTCTCTCAGCCCCAGAAAAGCCATGGCAAAACCCCTGTGGAGATTTTGCCAAGAAAATCCCAAGAACAAGTAATAACAACAATAATCAATATCATCATGGCAGGCGGTGGGGGGCGGCGGCGGCGGCGGCAGGACTGGCCTGGGGCCGGTCCAAAGGCCTCGCGGGGCCACATCCGGCCCCCGGGCCTTAGGTTGCCTACCCCTGATGTAGGGTGAGATCGAATAAAAGCTAAAAACACTCCTAGAAATGTCAATTCATGCTTCCTAGCCATGTTAAAAATGGTCCAAAACACACTGAAGAAATAATCCAGTTTGAGATTGCTTTAACTGTCCTGGTTCAGTGCTAGGGAATTATGGGAACTGTAATTTTGTGAGACATTTAGCCTTGTCTGCCAGAGAGCTCTTGTGCCACAATAAACTACAATTCCCAGAATCCCCTAGCACTAGAGCTAGGGTAGTTAAAGTGGCCTCAAACTGAATTATTTCTGCAGTATGTTTTGGACCTATTTGTGACTTGCCCAAGGTCACCCAGTGGGTTTCACAGCCGAGCTGGGAATCGAACTCAGGTCTCCAGAGTCATAGTCCAACACTCAAACCATTAAACCATGCTGGTTCTCACTTTATTATGTACTCAGCTGTATTTTTTTGATGAACATTAAAATGGCTTTTGGCTTGCAATATACTTATGGAACTGAGCAAGACATAGGACGTTATCACACGGGGAGTTGCGGGGAGAAAGTGGAAATAAACAGGCATGAGCGGAAGTCTTTAATTTACGGGATTTGTCCCATTCCGCCTCGTCTGATAACTAAATTCGAATTTAAAAGGGGGTTAATTCGAACGAAAACCTGATCTTTTCATTTTGGGTTTTTGTTTGAATTAACCCCCTTTTAAATTTGAATTTAGTTATCAGACAAGGAGAAACGGGACAAATCCCGTCAATTAAAGTCTTCCGCTCGTCCCGTTTATTTCCATTTTCTCCCTGCAACTCCCCGTGTGATAACGTCCATAGACTTCAAATTATACTTTACTAGCCACAAATCATTGACTGAGTCTACATTTAAATTGTTCTTTTCATTTGTCCATTGTGCTGAAATTAAGGGGAGAAAACCCATTCAACGTTTACATTGTGTTCTCAGGCAGCCCACTGCCAAACACAGTTGCTGTCCTTCTCCCTTCTCCCCTCTCAGAAACACACACACCTAGGGCTCTGGATGTGAGGCTTATCTGCTGCTGCTGCTGCTGCTGCTGCTGCTGCTGCTGCTGCTGCTGCTGCTGCTGCTCCAAGGAAAACAGAAACTGTCCAGGAGGGATCCCAAAAGGTCTCCCATTTTGAGCATGGCTGAGAAGCATGGATTTATATCTATATGGGTGTTTTAGCTCAGGGTGATAAGACTTGGTCCTCCTCCTTTTCAGGACCTGTTGTCCATTTCAAACTCCTGTCCAGGAGGAATTCCAAAGGTCCTTCATTTTGAGCAGGGCTGAGAAGGATGGATTTAATATTTATATGAGTGGCTTTTTTGTTTTGTTTTTGTTTTGAGTTTTTATTTGGTCAGGTCCTCCATTTTTTCCTTTGGGTGTTTTCCCCCTGGAAGTCCCACCCCCTGGATGTAAGTCCCATCCCTGACACCCGGTGACACCTGGTGAGGGAATGCCACTGAATTTGGGCACTTGGTCTCTAAAAGGTTCACCATCACTGCTATAGTCTATAAAGTAAATGCTGATTTTTTTTTTTTCTGGAATTCTTTGGCTCAATTCATTATCCATTGCATGTTTCCGATGTGGTCCCTAGTGCCTCTTCCTTTCCTGAATCCCACTTGGACTTCTGGCAATTCTCTCTCTATAGATAATTGGAATCTATGCTGTAGACCAGGGGTAGGCAACCTTTCCCCTTTAAGGGCCAAGGGACTTCAGCTCCCAGAAGCCTCAGCCATGTTGGCCAATAGTCCTATGTTGGCCAATAGCTCCTGGGATTCTGGGAACTGAAGTCCCTCGGCCCTTAAAGGGGAAAGGTTGCCTACCCCTGCTGTAGACTTTTGAGCATAATTTTGCTTGTATGGAAAATTAATGCTATGGTCCTATAATTGCTGCAATCTTTTGTGTCTCCTTTTTTTGTGTGGATGTATATGGATAGTTTCCAATCTATTGTCCACTGTGTTGTTTTCCATATTTGTTGGCATATTTTGCCAACCATATTTAACACTGGAATTGATTGTTAGTGTGGGTTGAAGCAGTTCAACTGGGATATTGTCTGTTCCTGGTGATTTTTTTCTCCACTTTCTCTGAGTGCCACTTCCACATCACTTTCCAAAATTTGGGGTTCATTTTCATATGGTTTATGTCACACGTCACTCATTATTATTATTTTGGTTCTTTTATACAGCTCTTCTGTCTATTGCTTTCATGGTCTTTTTATTTCATCTTGATTATCTAGTAAGCTCCTATTCTGATTGTAGAGCATACCCACCTTTGGTTTGAATTTCCCTTTGAGTTCACAGATCTTGTAGAAGAGGTATGTCCTTCCTTTTTTGTTCTTGTCTTCTATTTCTCTGCATTGTTTATTATAGTAATTTTCTTTATCCTTGCATACTAATTGCTGAACAGCTGTGTCCATGGTTCTGGTTCTCTTCCTGTCTCCTTTTTCTTTGCTTCTCATCTCTCCTTTACTGCTTGAAGTGTTTCTTCTGTTATCCGTTGTTGCTTCTCTTTCTTTTTGCCCACAGATAGTGTCTTCCTGCATTCATTCTTGATGATGTCCCTGGCTTCTGTCCATATTTCCCCCTTCATGTTGACGTTCCTTCATGTTCTCCATCACTCTTTCTCTTATCTTATAATATGGGAGCCATTTTAACTGAAATCCTTTCTCCTCAAGCTGTCTCTTTAATTTTTCCATTTTCCTGCTTCACCCTTCAATATACAGTTGCCCCTCCATTCTCGCAGACTTGAGATCTGCATCCTTTACCTCCCCATGGGTGACGAACGGAGGAGGACAAAATGGCACACCTGCATGGCCCCATGGGCATGCACCTCCATTCTAGCCTATGGGGCTTGAATATAAGCAATTTTCCTTTCTTGCAGGGGGTCCAGAATGGATCTCCCACGAGAATGGAGAGAGACTGTATACCCATATTTCATCCATTTAGATTAACTCAATTCCATTCTACAAAACACTTCCTGTAGAGACAACCAACCCAATATTTTAGGATCAATTCTGTCTTTGCATCTAGTGATGTGTCAAATCAATTTTCTCCTCTTGATGATGAAGAGTTAGGGTGTGTGTGTGTGTGTGTGTGTGTGTATATCCTCATTTGTAAAGTCCCACTTTTTAAAAGTTATTTGTCTCTGCCTGTCAGAAATATTTTTGGCAGATTTCCCAAAAGATAATAGAGGACAATTCTAACATTTGTGCTAATTATGTGTTGATGCCAATTTAATTTACGGTACATTTTTTAAACAAAATGTGTTATAATTAACATGTCAAGAGGAAATTAACAGCTACCCCTGCATGTCAAGAGGAAGTTTGGCAGTTCGAAGAATATTCCTTAGCTTGAAACAACTTGAAGGGACAAAAACAAAAACACAAGCACAACCAATAAATTTTGGTTGCAGTCCCAACAAGGAATCGTAGATTTGGAACGGACCAAAAAGACCATCCAGTCCAACCCCCTTCTGCTATGAAAGAATACAAACATAGAATTGTAATTAAAGTATTCGTTTTATCCTTTTACCTAGTTACCTAGTGGATTTCCATGGCTAAGAGGGGATTCAAATCCTGGTCTCCCCAGAGTCCCAGACCAATGCCCAAACCACCACAGTACACCGACTTTCAGCAAGGTTTATTCGGAGGAGTTTTGCCACCATTGCCTTCCTCTGAGGCTAAGAGAGTGTGACTTGCAGAAGGTCACCCAGTGGGTTTACATGGCTGTGCTGGGATTCCAAGTTTAGGATTCTTTATGTATTCCTGCATGGCAGAAGGGGATTGGATGGCCAACCCCCTTCTGTCATGTAGGAATTCATAGAAAATCCTAGACTTGGAAAGGACCCATTGCCTTCCCCTGAGGCTAAGAGCATGTGACTTGCCCAGAGTCCCCAACATAGGATCTTATAGTTGGAAGGGACTCCTGTGGTTTAGCTGGGTGGTGGTGGAGGAGGGATTTGTAGTTTTACAAATTTCATGGAATTTGTAACTTTACAAAGGTCTCCAGCCTTCTCTGCCCTGCAGAAACTACAGATCCTAGGATTCCATAAAACAATGGCATTTTCAAAGGTACCAAACTGCATTATTTCCTGGGATTTGTAATTTTACAAAGCATTTTGGAAAATAAGCATTTTATTTTGGAGAATAAGGGATGACACATGTTAACTCTCCCTTATCCAAAATGCTTATTTTCCAAAATTCCAAAATATAACTACAAATCCCGTGATAGGATTACATTAGAATTGCATCCTCCACTGCAAACCTGATGTTGAACAGGGGGTCATACTGCATGTCCTCTGGGGTCCTTTAAATTGACAGCACACTTTTAGTCTCCCTTATATGGCAAGAAGTCCTGCCAGGAAGACACAAAAATAATATTGGCCAGAATTTGGGATGACTTGAAGGTCCCTAAACATTTCTCTCTATTTTCCTCATTAATATGAATATGAATATTATATTAATTAATAAAATAATTTTAATTCATTTATAATATCCTGTCTTTCTCCCAATAATAAGCAGCTAACAACATTTTAAAACAATGTGGATTAAAAAACACTACAAAAGTTACATGAATACACAAAACATTAAATTCACATGCTATTTTCTTTGATTTAAATTGTTACCAATGGAAGATCAGGCAGACTCCTGGAGTTGTACTGGATGGTCTTTGGGGTAGCTTCCAACTCTAGCAAGTTTAACTGTAACTAGTTAAAAATTCTTTTTTTTTTTAGATGCATGCAACAAAACCAAGGCAGCATTTTCAGTCCATTACCAGAAAAAAACCCTTTGGTAACACCCAGTCTGAATAGTTCTTTACTTACACAAATTACGCAAATCCTGCCCATCAAATGGTCATTTCAAAGCTTCCGTCCTGTCCCATAATTTGCAAATGATAACAAATAATAATTCTTCCTGCTTGATTAAATAGGTCAAAGTTTTTAGAGCATTTTAAAGAGGTATGAACCATTGAGAGGCAAATTTCAATGAATAGTGAGAGAATTATTTCCATCACTATTTGTATCTAACCCAGATCCTCAATAATGACCTTCTGACTTTATGGTTCTTAAATTCCCTATTCATTGCAATCTTTCCATACAACAAATACCCATGCCAACCCACTCTTAATTCATGTCTATCCAAATCCAAATCTCTTTTGTTATCTAGTGTAATCCATTGCTTCAGTCAAGCTGGACAAGAAGCTTCATAATATAATTTTAAGTCTGGTAAACCCAATTCTCCTCTCTCTTTTGCATCTGACAATCATTTCCACCTAATTCTCATCTTTTTTTCCCCTGACCTTAAAATTTTTGCTAATTCTTTTTGCTACTTATTGAAAGGGGTATTTGGAAGAAAAAAATGGAATCATTTTAGGAAGAACATTCATTTTAATAACAGATTTTACCCAATATATATAAATTTAAATTTCACCCTTTAATTAAGTCTTTACTAATGCTATCACAACATTTCAAATAGTTATTCTCAAATAACTGTTGGGTTTTTTCAGGATATATTTATCCCCAAATATCCAACTTTTGAGTTGTCCACAAGGGCCAAAAATCCTATATTCCCCCCATCCTCGCATCATCTAGTTCAGAGGATGCAGGCCAAAACTTCAGGTGCAGGATCCTACCTGCCCAGATGTAGAACCAGAGAAGCCAGCCTGAAACCTAGGGTAATTTGGCCCTTGATTTGTCAGAGAGTTTCCTAGAAAGTGAGTGGCAAATCCCAGCTGTTCAGATGACCCCCCCACTCCTTGCCCTACTACACCATCACTCATACACAGAAGCCCCCCATCTCCATGTCTGACACAGAAATGGGGTGCCTAGTCACATGGGTGCAGCCAGACACCCCATTTCCACACCAGATATGGCAATGGGGGGCTTCTCAGTACCAATGATATATAATGTTGCACTTTGGTGAAATAAATGCATAATCTAAAGGGCTACAATGGCTCAAGTGGTTAAGGTGCCAATTCTGATGATAAGAAGATCAGAAGGTTGGCAGTTTGAGGCCTGAGTGCTGCATGATGGGGGGAGCTCCCATCACTAGCCCCAGCTTCTGCCAACCTAGGAGTTTGAAAGCATGCAAATGCAAGCAGATAGATAGGTGCCACTTCTCGGTGGGAAGGTAAACAGTATTCTGTGCAATCATGTTGGCCACATGATCACAGAGTCATCTCTGACAGCGCTGGCTCTTCAGCTTAGGAAGGGAGATGAGCACCACCAGCTATGGTCGGACACGACTTGACAACCTTCTCAATGGAGAATACCTTAACTTACCTAAAGACATATGAGTATGCTTTCATCTTAAGATTTCCCCAGCTCTTCTTCTTTTTCTTTCTTTCTGGATACATTTGCGTTTTTTGTTACACTTCCCCCCCCCCCAAAAAAAGCTGTTGAAATAAAATTCATGCTACAAGAGGATTAGATCACTAGATCGGTTTTGCTTTCTCCCATTTTTGATTTTTTGAGGCGTGGAAGAATTTTTTCCATTGGCTGTATGATCACATTTGTGGATCTTGGAATACTCTTACCAAAAATGACCCAACAAAGTGTTCAGCATCACCCACTGGCCACATTCAGTAGCTACATCTGCTCCCATTATGGAAAGGGTTATATTATACACAGAGAATGGTATACTTTATTTCTTGAATTACAACAGTAGCAAAAACAACAAAAAAGTCTCTTTTTCAGGCTCTGGCTATGCATGCCTGCCATGTAGTTATTAAAGATGTGGAGTGTCTCAGAAAAAAAAGAGATGTCAACCTTGTATCTTGGAATATAGGTTTGAATCATTTTTCCACATACATTTTGCTTCATAACATATATGTAGAAATCAGTAGTCTAAGGACTTTGGAAAGTTCTTATCAACAAACAAACAAAATGAAATTCCCACCCATTCTTTTCCTAAGACAAACTGTATAGAACTATATAGTCTTAGAAAATTGTACAGTTTACAATGGAATTTAAATATTCAGTTGTGAATTTTAGGAATATTTATTTGGAGAGACAAGTTTGCCTCACTTCCACAGCATTGTATTTTAGTATAATATTTGTCATGTCTACTTTTCTTATAAGAACTGCTTGACATGCCAGCTCTCAAAATGATATTGCATTTGCAAGCCAAATCATACTTCCCCAAAATGGTATTAAGAACATTATTTGAAGAAAAGATTTTGACTTACTTAGTGCTGTTCTCCCATATAGCTTGAATCTTTATGGATGTAGTATAGAACTTACAATACAAATGACCATGAGTAATAAAATGAATCTAGCTGTGCAACACATAATTATATCCAAGTGTATAAGGACACTTTTGTAAATGTAAATGATAATAATTAAAAGCTAGGCTAGGACAATTTATCTGATAAAACAATACCATAACACACCCATCACAGTGACAATACTTTTAAGTACATTCCAGATATGCAAGTATGGAATGTGTATGGGGATCTGGCTTCAATAAAAAATATGAAAGAAAGAGGTTACCAGTGGTGAAACAGAGCTGTTAACTCTGGTTCACCCAGATCTATTAACTCTGTTCACTCAGTGAATAGTTCACTTGCAACTGTAGTACTCATGTAAGCCACAAATAAGACTTTTGGGGGCAACATTTTGGAGTGCTGTATCAATAATGATCTTGGGCTTCGGAAGCCCACCATTATATAAAGTGAAATGCCTGTTTCAGACAACTGATGGATGAAAGGAGCAGCAGTTTCAGTAGCATAGCCTAATGTCTAGTAGACCTGGGCAAGGATAAAAACCACTCTTTGTTCTTTCAGACCTTCCTCAAGTCAGCCTATGGACACCACTGAGGGATATGAGGAAAACTCCAAGGGATGAACATCCCACTCCCAGTGCACCTGAGCAGACTGAAAAATCTAACCTGTCACTGCTGGAATAGGGAAGGAAGGAGGCTTTTAAGGGGAGAGAGATGATGTTGAGGAAAGGAGCCAAGGAAGAAGTGGGACAGAAGTAGAAGGAGCACACGGAAAAAACAGTGGTGGTGGAAATGCAACTGAGGCAGAGCAAACAGAGCCAGGTATATTCAGCTGGTTTTCCTCCATCCTATATCCTCACAAGGTATGTTCAGAAATGGAAGGGAAGGAATGAAAACAGTGAGAGAATGGCTGAGCCCACACCTAACTAAGGGCCTCGGCAGACGGCTAATAGAGCCGTCCTTGGCGCAAGGAAGGGGGGGCAGCCGCACGCTCAGTGCCCCTTCCTCCTCCCGAGGTTGTCCTCGGAGCCACCGGCCCTTCGCACGGCCAGCGCTCCGAAGACAACCTCCTGCTGCAGCGTCCGGACACGCTGCGGAGGAAGGGTCGCCGAAAGTACGCCACAAGCTTTTGCGGCGCACTTTCGGTGACATATGAAAGGAGTGCTATTTTAGCGCTCCTTTCTTGGGATGCCGACGGTGCGCCACAGGATCGAGGCATGAGGATGCCTCAGTCCCGCGGCGCACCTTCCCAGGGCGGCCCACGGCCTCCCGTCTGCTGAGGCCCTAACTTTCAACTGACCCATAGTTTACCAATGAGTTATTTATAGTTCATAACTAGTCTAAATGTTCTGAACTGGGCAAATCAGCCTTCACTGCCTGACAGTTAGGGATTTAATCCTTCACTAAGGACTTTATCACACAGGGGGGAATCGGGGGTTTAAACAGGCATTATCCAGGGAAAGTCACACAATCGCAGCTATGATTATCACACACATCACGATTAGAGAGGATTTATCCTGGGAATAACTAAGGAATAACCAGCAACAAATCATTCACGGGATTTCCCCGTGAATGATTTGTTGTTGGTTATTCCCTGGTTATTCCTGGGATAAATCCTCTCTAATCATGATGTCGTGTGATAATCTCAGCTGTGATCATGTGATTTTCCCTTGATAATGCCTATTGAAACTCTCGATTTCCCCCGTGTGATAAAAGTTTTTTTTTTCTCAAAGGAAGCAACAAGTAATTTTAGTAGTTTTCTTCCTGCTTTGAGAAAGTCTTAGAAAACCATGCAGTTTTCAAAGCCCGACTTATTCTGTGAAAAAACAACACCTTCTCCTCCTCCACCACAGAAAACAGCATATTTACTTATTTATTTATTGCACTGAAGACAACAATTTTCTGAATAAAAATAGTATTTCTATGCAGAAATATTATTTCCTACATTGTTGTTGTTGTGTACCTTCAAGTGGTTTATGACTTATGGCAACCTTAAGGCAACTACACTCATCCCTCCCTGTTCAAGGACTTGGAGTCTGCGGTTTTGGTCCTTCACAAACAGCAAGCGAGAAGGGACAAAATGGCGTGTGCAGGAGCGCACCGCCATTGTAACTAATTGGGCTTGAATATCCATGATATTTCTGATTTGCAAAAGGGTCCGGAATGGATCCCCCACAAATTGGGAGGGACAAGTGTATATTACAAAGTTTTCTTGTTAGGATTTCTTCAGAGTGGTTTTGCCTTTGCCTTCCTCTGAGGCTGAGATAGTGTGACTTGCCTAGGGTCACCCAGTGGATTTCTATGTCTGAATGGAAATTTGAACCCTGGTCTCCCCAAGTCCTAATGCTGTTTGCTATGCAAATCAACTACATCTGAATTTTGTGCCGACGCCGCCTCCAGGCTGACAGTTAAAACTGCTGGATATCTCTTAGCAATCCTCGGCTCTTGGCTCTCCCCTGCTATATCTAAGGGATATTGTCGTATTAAGGATATTACTTGGGTTGGCATGGGTACTTGTGTTGGTATAGTCTTTGGACTATTTGAGTGTATTCCATCTATGTTCCAACCACTGCACCCTGCCAAGGGTCAAAATTTGTACCATTCTACCTGAGGCCGGAGATGAGACGGGAGCGGCTATCGGAGTTGTGCTGGGGAAAGGGAGGTATGGTCGGAACTATGGAAACCAATGTTGCAAAAGAAGACGGGATTGCTGGTTGAAAGCTATCCCGCCTTCAGTTCCCTAGGTTGCTCAGAATGGCTTAGGGAGCAGACCAACCATACCACAGAACCTCATCCTGCTCCTTTGCAATGCCAGGACAGTTAGAAATAAGACCCATATCATCCAGGACCTCCTCCTGGATGAGGATGATGACCTGGCTTGCTTTACAGAGACCTGGCTGGGAGAGGATAGCGCAGTTACATGGGCACAGGCCCTCCCAGCCGGGTACTCTGTCAGTGAGCAGGTGAGGAGAAGTGGGCGGGGGGGCGGAGTGGCTCTAGTTCATAAGAACCACCTGACCTTAGCCAGGATACCTGTCCGGAACACAGTCCACTTCGAGTACATGTACCTTAGCCTAAAGACCAGGGATAGTTTAGGGATTCTGCTAGTCTACCGACCACTCCGTTGTCTAGCAGACTCCCTGACCGAGCTGACACAGCTGGTCTCTGAGCTGTTGTTGGAGACCCCCAGACTGTTGGTTTTGGGGGACTTCAACAGTCCGCTTGAGACCAGTTTAACAGGTGTGGCTCGCGAGTTCATGGAGACCATGACAAACATGGGCCTATCCCAGTTGGTCAATGGGCCTACACATTGTGCAGGTCATACACTCGATGCGGTCTTCAGTACGGAACAGGAATATTTGTGGGCGGAGGTTGTGAATACCTCCGCATTGTCATGGACGGATCATTTCCTGGTTAAGTTGGAACTGAGAGCCAATATCTGCCCCACCGGGGGTGGTGGACCCATTAGAATGGTCTGCCCTCGAAGGCTAATGGAGCCTATTGGATTCCGGAAAGCCTTAGAGGGTTCCTTGGTTGGGAATGCCGGTGACCCTGTCGACGCTCTGGTTGACACTTGGAACATCGATCTTATCAGGGCTGTCGACACGATCGCTCCCAAGCGTCCTTGTCAACCCGCTTCTAACCGTAAGCCATCGTACACACCTGAGCTTAGGAGAATGAAGCGGGCTGGACAACGACTAGAGCACAGGTGGCAGAAGACTCAACTCTTATCTGACAGAACTCGCCATAAGAACTTTCTTTGTTCTTATCGGGAGGCGATACGTGCGATGAGGAGAGCTTTCTCCTCGGCTCGTATTGCGTCTGCAGAGTCTCGTCCAGCAGAGCTGTTTAGGGTGGTGAGGGAAATGACACAGGTGCGCCCTTTTCTGGAAGTAAGGGATCTCAAATCTGTTGTGCACGCACTGGTAACCTCACGCCTTGATTTCTGTAACGCGCTCTACATGGGGCTACCCTTGTGCTTGACTCGGAAACTACAGCTAGTGCAAAATATGGCAGCCAGGTTGCTATCAGGGTCATCTAGGAGGGATCACATCACTCTGGTTTTGAGGTCCCTCCATTGGCTGCCTATTGGTTTCCGGGCCCAGTACAAGGTGTTGGTCATTACCTTTAAAGCCCTAAATGGCTTGGGCCCAAGTTATATCAGAGACCGCCTCCTTCCATACAATCCTCCCCGCGCCCTCCATTCCTCTGGGAGGAATCTGCTGCAGCCTCAAAAATCTAGGCTGGCGGCGACCTTCCAGAGGGCCTTTTCTATCGTCGCTCCCAGACTCTGGAACGGCCTGCCGGATGAGATCCGTCAATTAACATCTCTGCACAGCTTTAAAAAGGCTGTCAAGACGGATCTCTTCCGGCAGGCCTTTCCGGATTAAATTGTCAGGCCTCGGGATTATTGGGACCGTCCCTCATACACCTATACAATGCCTTTAGAATTTTAACCAACAGGGGATAATGGTTTGTATTAATTTAAATTTATATTTAATTCTATGTAATAGTGTTTTAACCTAATTTCGATTGTTTTAAATTGACCTTGATTTAATAATTTTTTAAGGGGGGGAGGAGGGAATTGTCTTGTTTTATGCTGTATATTGTTTTATCCTTGTTCACCGCCCGGATTGGCTCGCCACAGGACGGTATATAAATATATATAAATAAAATAAATAAATAAAAATATATTATTATTATTATTATTATTATTATTATTATTATTATTGTGCAGAATAAGTCCCCAGTTACAGCATTTTTTGCACAGGCAACAGCTTTTTTTTGTGTACAAACATTTCTGGGTAAAAATATTATTTTCTTTGCACAAAATGCTGTTTCCTGCACAGACAATCTTGTTTTCTACACAAAACCAACTTGTGGGAATTATGTGCAGAATAAGTGCTGAACAAAGATTCTCATCAATCCAGGATACTTCTCATCAGGATTCTCAACACCAGAACAAAATGTTTTTAACACGTTTTGAATTTTTTTAAATAAACTTTCCATCCCTACTCCTAGTTCAAGGTTGGGAGGGATGGACCATCTACCAAACAATTCTGTGGTTCTCTGAAATCCAACACCTAGCCTACCCTTAAACTTCATATTATGTTAGAATGATTACTTATTAGAACTGATTGAGTGAACAAAACCTGCATTTCGAAGTGAAAGAAAATGAAGGTGGCAGGAAGTTGGGATCGGACTCAGTATTCTAGAAAAAGTCTTGAATCATTTTGCTTGAATCATTTCAGTGCTCATTCACTTCACCTGAGCATCTGAGCTCATTAAGGATCATATATCAAAGGTTTCATGCTTCCTATTGACTATCATGGGAACTAGCAGCCCATAACACTGCCAAACTGCTGATAAATATGTGCAGGAGTTTTTTATTACAATGTTTAAAGCTGAATCTCCTACTCCTCCTTATTCTTGTTCAAAAAACAATGACAAATAATCTTTTTATTTCTTCGTAGAACAGGAAACTTCTACTACATGATTGATTAATTGCATATATTTTGGCCTGTGAATGTATTTCTTTCCCCCTATACCGCAGATATTTCTGTGATTTCCATCAGGTTACTTTGCCTAGTTCCACCCATCTACTTTTTCAAGGAATAGGATTCCCAATCTCAGGGCTTTGCGCCATCTTGGAGGCAGGGAAGGGGAGGGGCAGCCACACGCCGGGTGCCCCAACCACTTCCCGAGGACGTCATCATGGCGCACGCCATTACACATGGCACGTGCCGTCAAGACATCCTCCTGATGCAGCATCTTAATGTGGCAGAAGAGATGCAGAAGAGACGCACGGCGGCTCTTCGGGCACCCTATTTGCTGGCTCTGGAAGGACCGGCATTTTAGCGCTCCTTTCAGGGCTGGCAAAAGTGTGGATTGGGGCCGAGGCATGGGGCAGCCTCAGCCCCAATCCTCCATTTCCCAGGGCAGCCCAGGGCCGCCCATCTGCATCCCTCTCAGTCCCAAAAAGAGAAGTGGAACTCCTCTCAGAATGATCAAAACCACTGAGCAATTTTGTATACTCTGCATGAGAGAAAGCTAACTGTGCCCAAGCTGATAAAAACTTGAAATGATCTTGAAACACAACAGGCAAAACATAGATAGCTGTTGTTACCACTTATTCAACCATGTTCTGTCTGTGTGTGCAATTCTTTTATGACAAGTTTGCTAAAACAACAAACTGTAAGTTGTTAAGTAAGTTGTCCTGAAATTATTTTTTAACTTGTTAAATCATTTAATATATTTTAACAATTTAAATTTTTGCTTAAACTGTTTCAGAATTTGACAGATTGGCTTTATTATGTGCCTCCCTGGGATATTTAGAGGGTGATATATAAATATTTATTATTATTATTACTATTGTGTTTATTTATATCCCACCTTCCTCCCAATACAGGGACACAAGGTAGCTAACAAATCTAAACAGTCCAAGTTAAAACAGTAGAAAACATTAAAAATATAAAGTTTATAAAACAATTAAACAATTAAAACAATTAAAACATTACATTATTAAAATTTTAAAGTTTAAAACTTTTTAAAACAAAAACAAAAAAACAGCATCCATATCATGTGAAAGCCTGGCTGCATAAAAACGTCTTTACCTGTCACCAGAAGGACAGCAGGGATGAAGCCATCCTGGCCTTTCTAGGGAGGGAGTTGGAGAGCTTGGGAGCTGCTACTGAGAAGGCTGTCTCTTATTCCCACCAAATGCACCTGAGAAGGTAGTGGCACAGAGAGAAGGGCCTCTCCCGATGACCTCAATACTCTGAGGGGTTCATACAGGGTGATACGGTCCTTAAATTAGCCTGGACCCAAGCCGTATAGGGCTTTATAGGTCAAATCCAGCACTTTGAATTGTGCCCGGAAACAGACTGGCAGGCAATGGAGCTGTTGCAATAAGGGAGTTGTATGTTCCCTGTAACCAGCTCCAGTTAACAACCTGGCTGCAGCTCTTTGGACAAGCTGAAGTGTCTGAGCACTTTTCAAAGGCAGCCCCACTATACAGTGCATTACAGTAATCCAAACAGGATGTAACCAAAGCATGTACCACCGCCAGATCTGACTTCTCAATTCATTATTTATTTATTTATTATTTAAATAAATGAATAAATCATTTTGAAAAATTCATTGTTAATTGCAAAAGGGTGAGGGTGGGAGAAAAATAGGATTTCACCCCCCAAAAAAACCAAAACAAAACAAAACAAAACAACATCCAAATAAGTGTGTGGAGGGATGTATTGGTCTTTTTACTCTCGCAGAGAAGTGTAAAATCTTGTAACATTTGAAAATTTGTTTGCTAACCTCATCCTCTCCCTCCCCCCACCACCGAAAAGCAAAGGAACTCATGCCAGGAATCAAAACCTGGGAAAAAACAAACAGTTGAGGTTGTCAATGAAATGTGTCAAGCGTGCGTGCGTGTGTGAATGAGTATTATTTACCTCCTTAATCTAGTTATCTGAATATTTTCTTAGCAAGAATGACTTATACAAGTCAATACGGAGCATTTCATTTCATTTTTATGATGCCTTTTTCCCAGAAAGAGACCCAAGGTGGCTCACAAATAGATTTAAAAAAAAAAAGTTACAATTAAAGTTTTAAAACATCAAAATAAAAACAGTATAAAATTGCATACATTAAAAACAAAACAAAACAAAACACCCATAACTAAAACATGCCCCCATATAACACACATCCCGTACAAATGCCACCCCACAATTATGTAATAAAAGCCTGTGTGAATATAACTGTTTTGGCTTGCTGGTGAAAGGAAAACAGGGAGGAGGCCAGCCTAGCCTCCTACGGAAGGGAGTTCCAGGCAGTGGGAGCAGCCACTGAGAAGGCTCTCTCTCATGTCCTCCCCAAACAAATCTGAGATGGTGGTGGGACCAAGGGAAAGCCTTCCCCTGAAAATCTTAGTGTTCTGGCAGGTTCATAAGGGGAGATACGGTCTCTCAAATAATCTGGACCTAAGCCATATAGGGCTTTATAAGTCATGACCAGCACTTTGAATTTTACCCAGAAACAAACCTGCAACTAGTGAAGCTGTTTCAGTAAGGCAGTTGTATGCTCCCTATAACTGACCTCAGTCAGCATTCTAGCTCTGGCATTTTGAACTGGCTGACATTTCTGAACAGTTTCCAAAAGCAGCCCCATGTAGAGTGTGTTACTGTAGTCTAAATGGGACACTTTCAGGTCCTCTGGGAGGAATCTGCTGCAGCCTATAAAAACTAGACTGTCTGTAACTGCCCAGAGGACCTTTTTGGCAACCGCTCCCAGATTATGAAACAGACTGCTGGATGAGATCCATCATATTACCACCTTAAATAGCTATAAAAAGGCTGTTAAAACGAATCTCTTCTGGCAGGCCTTTCTTGAATAGATATCCCAGCCATCAAGAGACAACCCAACCTGCTCCCCTGATTCTGCTGCAGTTATTGTTTATTTGTCTAATATTAGACAAATTGTTAGATTGTTAATAATTTGTATTATTATTTTAAGTGTGTTTTTAAATTGTCATTGCTTAATAGTATTTTAAGGGTTGGGTGGGATTGTGGGATATGAAATGTGTATTTTAATGTTGTAAGCCGCCCTGGTTGTGTTATGCAGAGTGGGATAATAATAATAATAATAATAATAATAATAATAATAATAATAAATCATGTGTCACCATAGCCAGATGTGATATCTCAAGGAATGGTGTTGCTAGTACAGTAGTTTTAACTGTGCAAATATACTCCTGACCACTGCTGAAACCTGGGCATCCAGGCTCAGAGTTCAGTCCAGGAGAACACCCAAGCAGAGAGCCTGAGATTTCAGGGGGAGTGTAACCCTAATGAGCACAGACAAAGTCCCTATTCCTTCATCTTCCTTATGACTGGCTAGGAGCACTTCTGTCTTGTCTTGCTTAAGTTTCAATTTGTTTGCCTTCATCCAGTCCATTACTGACAGCAGACATTGGTTCAGTACAGACTCCTTGGAATCAGATGGAAAGGATAGAGTTGGGTGCACACCTTACCCCAAAAGTCTGGATCACCTCCCACCTTTCAGGTAGATGTTAAATAACATGGGGGACAAAACTGAAGCCTGTGGGACTCCATAGGCCAGGGAGTTGAACAGGAGTCCCCCAACACCACCTTCTGAGCTTCCCCCTCCAGGAAAAACTGGAACCACTGCACAACAGTGCCCCCAAGCCCCATCCCAGAGAGGCAGCCCAGAAGGATAGCATGGTGTGTGGTATCAAAAGCTGCTGAGAGGTCAAGCTGGACCACTATAATGAATAATTATCATCCAACCTACTTTGGGCAAGGTATTGGAATGTGTGGTGGCTTCCCAACTCCAGGGGTTTCTGGACTAAATGAATTATATAGATCAATTTCAATCTGGTTTCAGGCATGGTGGATGCAGGGAACTGGACAGGGGGAGTGTGTCCCTGTTAGTTCTGCTGGATCTCTCAATGGCTTTTGATACCATCGACCATGGTATCCTTCTGGGCCACCTCTCTGGGATGGGATTTGAATGTACTGTTTTACAGTGGCTCTGTTCCTTCCTGCCATCAATATGCAGATGACACCCAACTCTATTATTCCTTTCCACCTCAATCCAAGGAGGATGAACCAGTCCTAAACCAGTGTCTGGCATCAGTAATGGACTGAATGAGGGCAAACAAATTGAAACTTAATCCAGACAAGACAGAGGTGCTCCTGGTCAGTCAGAAGGCAGATCAGGGAATAGGGATCCAGCATGTATTCCCTTGAA
The DNA here is from genome assembly GCA_026167975.1 of Phrynosoma blainvillii. Lineage (NCBI taxonomy): Eukaryota > Metazoa > Chordata > Lepidosauria > Squamata > Phrynosomatidae > Phrynosoma > Phrynosoma blainvillii. The sequence goes on from JANUYF010000003.1 coordinate 112,068,937, forward strand.
ATAGGAGTTTCACAGTTTGGGAGTACTCCTGGACTCAGATTTGAACGTGGAGGCCCAGGTCTCTGCAGTGACATTTAAAGCGTGTGTGCCAACTGCATCCATTCCTTGAGACATCAGTTATGGCCACAGTGGTGTGTGCCTTGGTTACATCCTGTTTGAACTCCTGTGATGTGTTCCACTTGGGACTGCTTTGAAGAGTGTTCAGAAACTTCACCTGGTCCAAAGAGCTGCAGCAGGCTGTTAACGGGGCAGCTTATAGAGATCACACAATGCCCCTGTTGAAATAGCTTCACTGGATGCCAGTTTGTTTCCAGGCACAATTCAAAGTGCTGGTAATGATCTATAAAGCCAGGGGTAGACAACCTTTCCCCTTTAAGGGCCAAGGGACTTCAGCTCCCAGAATCCCAGGAGCTATTGGCCAACATGGGACTATTGGCCAACATGGCTGAGGCTTCTGGGAGCTGAAGTCCCTTGGCCCTTAAAGGGGAAAGGTTGCCTATCTCTGTATAAGGCCCTATGTGGCTCAGGTCCAGGCTATTTAGTAGACAGTATCTTTCTGTATGAGCTGGCGAAGACTCTGAGATCCTCAGGAGAGAGCCTTCTCTCCATCCCACCACCATTACAAGCACATTTGGTGGCAGCACAAGAGAGGGCCTTTTCTGTGGCTGCCCCTAGACTCTGGAACTCCCTGCCCAGGAAGGGCAGAATGGGCCTTGCTTCATTGTCCTGCCAGCAGGCCAAGACCTTTCAAGTCAGACAGGCATTTAAAACAGAACATTTTAAAGAACAGGCTGGGTGTTGTATTCTTTTAAATGTATTTAAACACTTTTATCTTTTAAAATATATTTTATTCTTTTATATGCAATATGTTTTAATATTGTAATAATTTAATTCTGTTTTAATGCAACACTTTTCTGTGTTTTTAATAGCACTGTTTTTAATCTTGTAAACCACTCTGAGTCCCAGTTTTGGGGAAAGAGTGAGATTAATAATATCTTTCCTGGAGAGAGTCTTAGTAAACACATAATAATATGAGAATTTCAGGCTTTAGAACCATTTTTCTCTACTTGCTTTATGGAATAATGGCCTCTAGGTGGAGTGAGTGCATCTTTCTTTATTTGCCTTTGCAATCTAGGCAAACAATTCATATTCTGTGAAGGGTGAGCATACATGTTAGAGTTTGTATAAAGAAGAGAAAAGGAAATTAATTGAATAGACTGCTAATTGATTATATTGTTAGACCTATGCTTTAGAGCAGCCATCCCCAACTTGGGGGGAGGGGGGTGCAGACCGGCACTTTAGGCTGGCCTTGGGGTGGGGTTGTGGAGTTGGCTGAAGGGTGTTTGCTGGTATCAGCTGCAGCGGTTGGCTGTAGGAGGTTTGGGGAGGGGGTGGGCCCCCTTCTTGGTGGGGGGCTCGGGATCTGGGAAGAGTTTTAGTACTCTGGAAAGGGTAAGGATAGGGGCTCCACTTATGGGACCTGGGGTGGGAGGGTGATGGAAATGGCTGGCCCAGGGAGGGAGCTGGCACATTTCCATCCCACCCCCAAAAATGGGAGACTCAGGGGTTTACACCTGGGAGGGGTTCCATCTGTGTGAGTCTAAGACTATGAATCAAGCTATTTTCAGGATTCCTGTAATGTATTTGCATACTATTGCTTTTTGGTAATGAATTTAATGTGGTTACAAGTTTTGTTTGCTTAAAAGCAGAGTCGCTAAACATGACCTCAAGATGTTTTTTTGGACTTTGCTTCCCAGCATTCCTCACCATTGGCTATACTATCTAAACTGATAGGAGTTGCATTCTAGAAAAATTGGAGATGGGGATAGGGGTTGGCACATAATTCCCACCCTTGCTGTAAACACTGCCTATTTCTGTCATATCTTGCCATAAAGCATTGATTTTGCACATTTTTGTCCATCTGTAGCATTTACCATGTTTGCTCTTGCTACTTTAGTATATTTAGTAAACACACTACTAAGCTAATACTTTCCTATAAAGGAAAAGGTTGTTTAAATTATACATTCCCACAAGGAAGAACAATGAATTTTCTCCCATCATTGGGAACATCTTGAAAATTGTACAGTTTCCAAAGGAATTATCACAGGGGAGCAAAAGATCTCCCTAGACTCATATTTTTTCATGCCCCCCTACCAGGCATGTAGTGTCCAGGGAGAGAGAGGGCTGTGGAGGATCATTTCTGGCTCATACAATCATGGATCACAGAATTGGAAGAGACCACAAGGGCCATCCAGTCTACCTCCCCCCCCCCCCACCATGTAGGAACCCAAAATCAAAGCATCCCCGACAGAGGGCCATCCAGCCTCTGTTTAAAGACCTTCAAAGAAGGAGACTCCACCACACTCTGAGGGAGTGTGTTCCATTGTCGAACAGCTCTCACTGTCAGGACATTCCTCCTAAGGTTGAGGTGGAATCTCTTTTCCTGTAACTTGCATCCATTGTTCCGGGTCCTGTTCTCTGGGGCAGCAGAAAACAAGCTAGCTCCCTCCTCAATATGACATCCCTTCAAATTTTGAAACATGGTTATCATCTCTTAACCATCTCTTCTCCAGGCTAAACATACCCAGTTCCCTAAGTCATTCCTCATAGGGCATGGTTTCCAGACACTTCACCATTTTAGTCACCCTCCTCTGGACACGCTCCAGTTTTTCAACATCCTTTTTGAATTGTGGTGCCCAGAACTGGATACAGTATTCCAGGTGGGGCCTGACCAAAGCAGAATACAGTGACACTATTACTTCCCTTGATCTAAATACTATACTTCTATTGATGCAGCCTAAAATCACATTGGCCTTTTTAGCTGCGGCATCACACTGTTGACTCATGTTCAACTTGTGGTCTACTAGGACTCCTAGATCCCTTTCACATGTAGTCTCATTAAGCCAGGTGTCCCCCATCTTATATCTATGCATTTCTATTATTATTATTATTATTATTATTTGCCGTAAGTGCAGTACCTTACATTTCTCTGTGTCGAAATTCATTTTGTTAGCTTTGGCCCAGCTTTCTAATCTGTTAAGGTCGTTTTGAATTTTCATCCTGTCTTCTGGGGTATTAGCTATTCCTCCTAAGTTGGTGTCATCTGCAAATTTAGTAAGCATGCCTTTCCCCCAAGTCATTGATAAAGATGCAGAATAGCACTGTGCCCAAGACAGAACCCTGTGGCACCCCACTGGTCACTTCTCTCCAGGATGAAGAGGAGCCATTGCTGAGCACCCTTTGGATTCAGTTAGTCAACAAATTACTAATCCACTTAACAGTTGTAACATCTAGCCCACATTTTACTATCTTGTTTGCAAGAATATCATGGGGGACCTTGTCAAAAGCCTTACTGAAATCAAGATATGCTATGTCTACCATATTCCCTTCATCTAGCAAGCCAGTAATTTTATCAAAAAAGAGAGATCAGATTAGTTTGGCATGACTTGTTTTTGAGAAACCCATGTTGACTTTTTGTGATTACAGCATTCCTTTCCAAATGTTCACAGACTCTCTGTTTAGTGAACTGTTCTAGAATCTTTCCTGGTATTGATGACAGACTAACTGGACAATAGTTGTCGATATCCTCTTTTTTCACCTTTTTGAAGATGATGTCATGGCCAGCCAAGAGCAGGTCTCGGAGGAGGAGGATGGGGCTCCTCCAGAGCAAGAGGTAATTGAGGCTACACCAAGGGCAATCCTGCTCCAGAGCAAGAGGTAATTGAGGATACACCAGGTGTTAATCCTGCTCTCCCAGAGCCCAGCCCTGATCTCCCAGCCCCAGAGGAGGAGGCTCAGCCAGGTCCTAGTGCTCATGGGATTCCTCTGGTAGTACAGCAGCCTAGTGGTGACTCTGGAGAGGAACCAGGCTTGAAGGTTCCCTCCTTCAGGCAGCACAGGGCTGAAAGTGCTGGCAGACGCAGATCCCAGAGAATTGCTGCGAGGCAATTAGCTAATCAGCCTCATCTGGTATGGGGGAGGGCATACCATATTTAGGAAGCAGAGAGACGCCAACTCAATGCCAGAGTTTATTGCATGATCCTTTGGTGTGATTGCTGCCTGAAGTGGCTCCCTGTACCTCGACTCTTGACTTCGGAACGGACTGGACTATTGCTACCCTCTGGCTGACCTGACCTTGGACTGGACTGACTATTGTGACTCCTGTATTCCTGACTTCAGCTCTGGTTTTCGGTTTGCTCTTTCTCTCACTTCCTGCAAGTTTGGTGGACTATTTCCAGCTGCATAGCTAGTTACCTTGTTGAGCCACCCTTATCAGCGTAGGTTTGTGTGTGCTGGCTGCAATCCAGGACAGATGGGGACAATGCTTGCCTTCCTCCAGTCTGCTGGAGCTTCTCCTGTTTTCCAGGAGTTCTCAAAGATTATTGCCAGTGGCTCTGAGATTACATTTGCCAGTTCTTTTAATATCCTTGGATGTAGTTCATCTGGTCCTGGAGACTTAAATTCATTTAGGATAACCTGGTATTTCTGTACTTCCTCTTTACTTGTTTTGTGCTGCATTTCCCCTATTGTGTCCTCTTTCCTCAGATTGAGCACCCTTTTCCTTTTGTGAGAAGACTGAGGGGGAAGAAGACGGCGCAAAGCGCCATTTTGGGGGCAAGGAAGGGGAGGGGCAGCCACACGGTCGGTGCCCCAACCCCTTCCCGAAGGCATTGTCGGAGCGCCGCCCCCTCCGCACGGCAGCGCTCCGACGATGCCTTCCTGCTGCAGCGGCCACACACACTGCGGTGGAAGAGCCGCCGAAGGTGCGCCGCCAGCCTTTTGCGGCGCACCTTCGGCGACTTGTGGAAGGAGCTCTATTTTATCACTCCTTCCTGGGGTGGCGAAGCTGCGTCGCGGGGCCGAGGTGTGGGGATACCTCGGCCCCATGGCGCAGCTTCCCAGCGCAGCCCACGGTGACCCGTCTGCTTCCCCCCTGAGTCAAAGAAGGTGTTGAGTAGTTCTGCCTTTTCTCTGTCCCCTGTTAGAATTTCTCCATCTTCTCTGCGCAGTGGCCCTACCATTTCCTTCTTTTTTTCTTTTGCTAAGAACATACCCCAAAAAGCCCTTTTTGTTGTTCGTAACCCCTCTAGCAAGCCTGAGCTCATTCTGCTCTTTGGCTTTACTGAATTTACCCCTACATGTGCTAGCTACTTGTTTGAATTCCTCTTTAGTGATTTTGCCTCTTTTCCATTTCTTATACATCTCTTGTTTAAGACTTACTTCAGTTGAAAGTTCTTTTGTCATCCAACACAGTTTCTTGAGACACCTCCCATTTTTCCTTCTCATTGGAACAGTTTGAGATTGTACCTTCAGTATCTCCCTTTTGAGAAACGCCAGTCCATCCTGAATTCCCTTCTCCTTTAGTATTCCTGACCACTGGATCACTCCCAGTGTTTCTCTAGGTTTAGTGAAATCAGCTCTCTGAAAGTCTAGAATGAGTGTCTGACTATGTCTAGCTTGTCCTTTCCACTATATAAAAATATTCCACCTAAGGATCCCACCACTTGCACCCCATTTATCAGGTCATCCCTGTTGGTTAGGATCAGATCTAAAATAGCTGATCTCTTGTTGCCTCTTCCACCTTTTGGACAAAGAGATTGTCTTTGAGGCAAGTGAGGAATTTGCTAGACCTTGAAGAATTGGCTGAGTTTGACTTCCAGCAAATAAATATTCTGTTTAAAAATTCTGCTGTTGAATGTCAAGTCAACAGCTGCTGGGGGAAAAACTGCAATTCAGAATATAATTCTGAATGAGTATGTCAAATTGGGTTGTATCATAGAGACCTGGCTGGATGAGGTGCAAATATGTCTCAGCTTTGCTGCCACATTTTTCTCAAGGATGGAGAGGGATGAGCATAGTGGTGTTGGGGGTTGTTGTTTGACTCCTTGGCTGCTGGCCTCAAGGCTCTGATTTGTCCCTCATGCTAATCAACATTTACATGAAACTGCTGGAAGAGTTTGTCTGGAGGTTTGGGTTTGAGTGCCACCAACATGCTGATGGCACCTAACTTTATTTCTTCTTCCAGCATGCTCCAAGGAAACTTTTCTAATTCTTTATTGGAGGTCTTTAAACAGAGGCTGGATGGCCACCTGTCAGAGATGCTTTGAGTAAGAGTTCCTGAATGGCATGGGGTGGGATTGGCTGGCCTTTGTGGTCTCTTCCAACTCTATGATTCTATGAAACCAGTACCTGATACTTTAATGGCCTGGATGGAACTGAATTCATACAATACAAAGATGGTCCTGGTAAGGCACCACTAGAGGGTGTGGGGCAGGGGTAGGCAACCTTTCTCCTTTAAGGGCCAAGGGACTTTAGCTCCCAGAAGCCTCAGCCATGTTGGCCAATAGTCCCATGTTGGCCAATAGCTCCTGGGATTCTGGAAGCTGAAGTCCCTCAGCCCTTAAAGGGGAAAGGTTGCCTACCCCTGGTGTGGGGGATACAGATTGCACTGGGTGACATCCTAAGTGGGGTGATACTACTGCTGCCCAAAGTCTACCTTTGGCAGAAACAGTCTATATAGCATTTATTCAACTGAGTCCCTTTAAAATGCTGCACTCACACTCAGCAGAAGAGAACATATGGGATGGGTAAATGAGCAAGCCCTCCCCTTTCTCTACCCACTGAGCCTCCAAAGCATGGGGTGAGGAGAGCTCTGAGTCCCTCTGAAAAGAGCTCCCATTTTCTGTTCCATCTATTACAGCCATGCTTGAAACAGAGTGGATACACCCCTTCCTCTTTTCCCCTCCCACCAAAAGAGGAGAGGCTGGGATGGAGAGATCTTATCCTTCCTTCTTCCCTACTCACAAAAGACTCAAGAGCAGGAAGAACAAAAGTAAGACTAAAGAGGGATGGGAGAGACGCACAGATGCATTTGCTTGCAGCTTGCTCTAGCCCACCTACCTCAACTCCAACAAGTATGGAGTTGGAGGACAAAAGCTCTCTCTGTGGTGTGTGTGTGTTTGAGAAAGAGAGAGATTGAAACCTGGCTATACAAGAAGTGCCCTGGTGGCAGGAGAGTTTCAAAACCCACCAATTCCCCAGCAGAATGAGTACAAGCAGTGTATGTGCAAAGGACAGAGACTGGTAGGGATTTTGCTGTGTGTCCACACGTACGTGTGTGTGTGTGAGAGAGAGAGAGAGACAGACAGACAGACAGAGAAACCAGGCTGCATAGTGGCAGGATAATATTATGTGACCTTGACCTAGGGGAATTTTAATTAGTTCAATTAATTTGGCTGGGTGACTTCAGCCCAGGGTTTTCCCAAATTATACATAAGGTAGTGGAATAGAGAATTAACAGATGAAAGATTCTTCCAATGAATTGTACTTTTGTTAAGGTAAAACACACTGCAGCGCATGCACACATATAATAATAATAATAATAATAATAATAATAATAATAATAATAAATTTTTATTTATAGCCCACCCCTCTACGCAGCAATTGGGGCGGGGTACAATAATATTTAAAACAAAACAAAGTTAAAAACATTCCCTCATCCCATAATCCCACCTTCCCATCCCCTTAAAACAGAATTAAACAAACAAAAAAAAACAATTAAAATACAATATTAAATAAATTAAAAACATCCAAGATAACATAAGGAATCAGAATAACAAATTAGGGATTCATCTCTCAGCTGACAGTTATTCCGGGAAGGCCTGCCGAAAGAGATCCGTCTTTACTGCTTTCTTAAAAGCAGCAAGCGTAGTGATAAGACGGATCTCATCCGGCAGGCCATTCCAAAATCTGGGAGCGGTTGTGGAGAAGGATCTCTGGGAGGTCTGGGACAGCCTAGTTTTTATTGCCTGTAGCAGATTCCTCCCAGAGGACCGAAGGGCGCTGGGGGGATCATATGGAGAGAGGCGGTCCCTAAGATAAGATGGACCCAAGCCATGTAGGGCTTTAAAGGTCAAGACCAACACCTTGTACTGTGTCCAGAAACTAATCGGCAGCCAGTGGAGGGATTTCAGCACAGGTGTTATGTGCTCCCTCCTTGATGTTCCCGTAATTACCCTGGCTGCCATATTCTGTACCAGTTGAAGTTTCTGGGTTAGGCACAAGGGTAGCCCCATGTAGAGTGCATTGCAGTAGTCCAGACGTGAGGTTACCAGGGCATGTACCACAGCTTCCAAATCCCTCACATCCAGATAAGGGCGCAGTTGGCGTATCAGCCGAAGCTGATAACAGGCGCTCCTGACCGCCGCATTCACCTGACTAGTCATGTGAAGCGACGAATCAAGGAGTACCCCCAGACTGCGAACACAGTCCTTGGAGGAAAGTGTGACTCCATCCAGGACTGGAGACTGTATTCCCAGATCTGGTTTCGGGCCTGTAACTGTGAGTACCTCCATTTTGTCAGGATTCAACTTCAATCTGTTTTTCCTCATCCAACCCATTACCGATCTGAGACAGTCATTAAGAGGAGAGACGCCATCTGAAGTCTGAGATGATTATCTGCTCATGGAGAGATATATCTGGGTGTCGTCAGCGTACTGAAGACACCGAGCTCCATGCCTCTGAATGATCTCCCCCAGCGGCTTCATATAAATATTAAACAACATCGGGGACAGGATATACACTCACACTCATGCAATAGGTTTAGGGGAAAGACAATCAGCAATACATACACACACAGGGGTTTGTGGAATTCATAAGAAAGGCTTCACAAACAGATTAATTACCCAAAACCATGGTGCTCCATCTCATGATGAAGATATACTCAGCTGCTCAAATTTTGGAAGCAGAGTTGGGAGGGAGGGCAGGATGAGGGAGACTAGCAGAGGAAGTTCAGAGAGCCCTAAAAAGATCCCCCTGCACTTCCCTTCTAGCTCAAAGAACAAAGGATTTTGGAATCCTTATATAGCCCACAAATGGCTTCAGGCAAAGGGTTCAAACGATGCCGTATCTTCAAAGGATCGCTTTGAGTTAGATAGATTCCAGAGGTGGGAATGGCTTTTTCCTCTGGTTCTTGTCATGAAAACATCCTAGTCCATAAATCTGCTGTAAAAGAGTGTGTATGTCTCCTGATTGTGACTCCTATCTCACTGCTGTGGTTCAATGAGGTGTCTACATGGTTTCTCCACCTTGAATCTAGGGCTGTGCTGGTAGCTTTCATCTACAGCTCTGCATAGGGCCATGGGGGGGGGGGGGGAAGCATGCACACCCAAAAATTATGGCCATTTTTCATAACAAGAGCTTCAAAATCACTCATTCCCAGACTTCCAGTTGGTTATGGCGGACCATTGAGACGTCTTCTGAGTTGAGAGAATCCTGTGGTAAAAACTTCCTATCCAATGTGGTCTTAGCACTGTTTTGGGCAGCTAGACTACCCCCCTGGTAAGGGAAGTTTGGAGAGGGCTTTGGTACAAAATTGATAAAAGATATTTCTGCCCTGTACTTGAAGAATTATGTGGAGAAATGGAGGCTACCAAGAAGCTACCCAGCTGCATTGTGGTAACTGCCTAGGACAGGGGTAGGCAACCTTTCCCCTTTAAGGGCCGAGGGACTTCAGCTCCCAGAATCCCAGGAGCTATTGGCTAACATGGGACTATTGGCCAACATGGCTGAGGCTTCTGGGAGCTGAAGTCCCTCGGCCCTTAAAGGGGAAAGGTTGCCTACCCCTGGCCTAGGCGAAGCCAGGAAAGCCACCAATTTTTAATATTGCTTTTAATTTGTGTGTTCATCGGCACTTGGAAGCGGAATGGAGTTTTTTTATTATTATTATTGAGATTAAAAACTGATTAAATACATTTTGATATACCTAATGCTGATTTTGGCTACTTGAACACAATAAAAGGTAAAGGTATTCCCTGTTGTCAAAGTTGTCAAGTTGTGTCTGACCATAGGGGGCAGTGCTCATCTCCATTACTAAGCAAAAGAGCCAGCGTTGTCAGAGATTGCATGATTGCACAGAACACTGTTTACCTTCCCACTGAAGTGGTACCTATCTATCTACTTACATTTGCATGCTTTCAAGCTGCTAGGTTGGCAGAAGCTGGGACTAGTAATGGGAGCTCACTCCATCATGCAGCACTTCAGCCTTGAAGTGCCAACCTGCTGATCTTGCAATCAACAGAGTCATTGTCTAACCACTTGAGCCACTGCATCCCTTTGAACACAATAACGTTAGGGTGAAGTAAAAATAATAATTATTTATACTCCGCCCCTCTGTTGAAACAATTGGGGCGGCTTACAACGATTAAAATTACACCAAAAATACAAACTAAACCCCACGACCCCACCCTCCCCCATTAAAAAGGTATTAAATTAGACATATTAAAAATTAACATAAAATCTCAAGCAAAATTGGAATAATTAAATGATTACAGACAAATACAAGCCGTGCGCAAGCCAAGAGCAAAAAGAGGTAAGGAGACACAGTTCCTGAGGATCTAATCAGGAAGCTAATCAGGAAAGGCCTGCTGGAAGAGATCTGTCTTCACAGCTATTTTGAAGCTGCTTAGGCTTGTAATCTGACGGATCTCGTCTTACAGGCCATTCCATAATCTGGGGGCGGTTACTGAAAATGCCCTCTGGGAGGTTGCTGACAGCCTAGATTTTAATGGCGGGAGCAAATTTCTCCCGGAGGACTGGAGTGCATGGGGAGGATTATATGGGAGGAGGCAGTCCCGAAGATAGGATGGACCCAAGCCATTTAGGGCTTTAAAGGTGATAACCAACACCTTATACTGGGCCCGGAAACTAATAGGCAGCCAATGGAGAGATTTTAATACCGGAGTTATATGGTCCCTCCTAGATGTATCAAAAGCTGCTGAGAGGTCTAGAAGCACCAACAGGGTCACACTACCCCTGTCGATGTTCAGACACAGATCATCGGCCAAGGCAATCATGGCAGTCTCAACTAGTCCTGGGTACAAGTCTTGCCTTGTTGATTTGTTGGTTTTTTAAAATTTCATATGATGGGTATTATAGCTTGAAGAACACATATTGTAATTCCATGTGTTTGGTGTCCCTACTTTGTGTGTCTGAGAAGCTGTGATTATATTGGTGGGTTTAGCTATAAACTATGGCTCTGATATTGTGTTCAGGGTAGAAACAGGAGATATGTAAGTACATGTAGCAGTCAGTGGGTATAGTCTGGTGCTCAGATATACATTGTGTAGTTATACAGTAGTATCCAGAAAGTGAACTTGTTCTTTGATAATTCCAGGCTGAGATTGATGATAGAGTGGAAATTGTTGAAATTCTGGTGAGATGTAGTGGGTAAGTCCTTTCCATGAGTCCAAATTATCAAGATATCATCACTATATCTCATGTAGAGGGAAAGTATATGTTGTTACCAAAAGTGAAGTAGTTGCGAGCAAAGTGGTAGACATTGATGGCTAGGTCTGCTAAGGTCCCATCCTGACAGCTCGCAACATAGTTGGTTTATATATATGAATGCGCATGCACAAAATAAAAACCAGGTCCAAAACACACTACAGAAATATAGTTTGAGACCACTTTAACTGCCCTGGGTCAGTGCTAGAGAATTCTGTGAAATGTAATTTATTGTGGCACCAGAACTCACTGGCAAAGGTAAATGTCTCACAGAACTACAGTTCTCAAAACTTGATACAGGATGTTTATTTTTGCATTATGCTACAATTCTTTGGGCTTTTACAGACTGCCAGAAATAATGCAGCTTGAGTCCACTTTAACTGCCCTGGCTCAGTGCTAGGGAATCATGGGAACATTGAGCCTTCTATGTCAGAGAGCTCTGGTGCCACAACCTAGCGCTGAGCCAGGACGGTTAAAGTGGACTCAAGCTGCATTATTTCTGGCAGTCTGTAAAGGCCCTTTGTCTGCATATATTGACTCATTCACATCCACATACCAATTTTGCTGCTTTTCCCATTCCTCTATATCCTCTTTAAAGTTTGCCACTGAAGAGACTTAGGGCTGGCTATATCAATCTGTAGAGCTTTTCTCTGACATTTCAAAATGGGTTCTTTACCAGGACATGTTTTCTTTTCCACAAATATGAGGACAGGCTGTCCAAGGGAGGCTTCTCCATTGGTTTTATAGCCTCACAGTGCACTCTTCCTCACACAATTCTCTCCCCTTATCTCCTTTTCCCTCCTATGCCTCATCTCATGTCCTTACAATGCTTCTGGCACTCATGCTCCTGGATGGTTTACCCTTGCTTCTTATGCCACCCGAAAGGCAAGAGCAAACTTGTTTTTCACAGAACGATTTCACAAAAGAATATCTCAACATTTTAAATTTTACCATTTAAGAAACCTAGAAGGAGAAGATGAAGATGAAAGCTTGGAATCCAGGCCATATTATGGTCCAAATAGGCACTGGGTAGCATGTCTGGAATCAGTGAAAATCCTAACTAAACTGGGAGTGATTAGGGCAACCCTAATCATAAGGTGTCCCCCTCAAGGAGCAGAGGACTGGAGAAATGAATTAGTGTTCCTCTCTTCCTGGAAGGCCTTTGTAGATGCTGCTTTAAGTCCTTTACAATTTTCCCAACTTGCCCCCACTCCCTGCACTCATCACCTACCTCTGCAATGCCCTCTTCTCTTCTTAATTCTTGTACACTTATTTCTTGCAGAAAAAACATTGAGGGAAGGGTGGGTCAATGTTTTGCCCACATATCAGCAAGGGCTAGAGACTTTTTTATTATTGAAAACTTGAGATTCAGGCCCAGATGATGGTCCAAATGGGGACTAGGTTGCATGCCTAGAATCCAGGTAAAACTCAGCCAAGCCAGATGTATGGTAGCCCTAAATGTAAACCCCATTCATTTGGCCTACACAAGCTGAGACTACCAAAAGCATTCAAAATTAAGCCTCTCAGGAGAACTCTCCCAAGACAGCCGCTTCCTTTAGACAAGATGGAACATGTCCTTCCCTGAAGGATGCATTGATGATATCCATGAGGAATCTCCTCATTGCATCCCCCCCCTGGACGGCCAGTCATGATGGGCAAGGGTCAAGAGGGCAGGTTGTCTTCCTCACCTTACTAAGCAGCTTGTCCACATCCTCGGTACTCATGGATTGCAGCTGATCCAGGATAACTTCATCGGCGGAGTCACTGGACACCTCGCCTATAGATTCTGTTACAACAGTGGCGTCTAAGTCGGCTCTTATCTGGGAGATTTTGTCTGAAAAGAAGTTGTTAAATGCGTCACAGCAGGCCATCGTCAGGTTAAGTAAGGGATTTGGCACAGGGGGCACCTGCGTCATCTCCCTCACCACCTTAAACAGCTCTGCTGGACGGGACTCTGCAGACGCAATGCATGCAGAGGAGAAAGCTCTCTTCGCTGCACGCATTGCCTCCCAATAGGAACAAAGAAAGTTCCTATGGCAAGTTCTGTCAGATAGGAGTCGAGTCTTCCGCCACCTGTGCTCTAGTCGTTGACCAAACTGTTCTGGCATATACCAAGGCCTACGGTTTGAAGCGGGATGGCAAGGATGCTTGGGAGCGATCGTGTCGATAGCCCTGGTGAGATCGCTGTTCCAAGTATTGACCAGAGCATCGACAGGGTCACCGGCATTCCCAACCATTGAACCCTCCAAGGCTTTCTGGAATCCAATTGGATCCATTAGCCTACGAGGGCAGTCCACCACCCCCTGTGGAGAGGATGTTGGCTCTTAAGTTCCATCTCGACTAGGAAATGATCCATCCATGACAATGCGGAGGTGCTTACAACCTCCGCCCATGGATTTTCCTGTTCCGTACTGAAGACCGCATCGAGTGTATGATCTGCACAATGTGTGGGCCCATTGACCAATTGGGATAAGTCTCCATGAACTCCTGAGCCGCGCCTGTTAAACTGGTCTCGAGCGGAATGTTGAAGTCCCCCAAAACTTAAAGTCTGGGGGACTCCAACAACAGCTCCGAGACCAGCTGTGTCAGCTCAGTTAGGGAGTCTGCTAGACAACGGGGTGGTCGGTAGACTAACAGAATCCCCAAACTATCCCTGGTCTTCAGGCTAAGGTACCTACACTCGAAGTGGACTGTGTTCCGGACAGGTATCCTGGTCAAGGTCAGGTTGTTTTTGTGGACTAGAGCCACTCTGCCCCCCCCCCCCCCCCCGCCCACTTCCCCTCACCTGCTCACTGAAAGAGTACCCAGCTGGGAGGGCCTGAGCCCAGGTAACTGCACTATCCTCTCCCAGCCAGGTCTTTGTAAAGCAAGCCAGGTCGGCATCCTCATCTAAAAGAAGGTCATGTATAACATGGGTCTTATTTTTTACCGACCTGGCATTGCAGAGGAGCAAGGTGAGGTTCTGTGGAATGGTTGGTCTGCTCTCCAAACCATTTTGGGAAGCAGAGGGAACTGAAGGCGGGAAAGCTTTCAAGCAGCAATCCCGTCTTCTTTTGCAACATATGTTCCCTCTGTTGCAACCATACCTGCCGTTCCCCTGCACAACTCCGATAGCCGCCCCCGCCACATTCCCGGCCTCAGGGAAGGCAATGGACTCAAGGTCAGTAGAAAACTTAGGAGGCTGGGGCATAAGATATTTCTAGCCCCATGGCCTAATTGTTATGATGACAAATAACAAGGGCCAGGTATTCCGAGGAAAGGAGAGAGCGAGAGAGAGCGCTCACTGCCCTGCTCCAGAGTCCACTTTCCAAGCCTCCGCTGATGCCGGTGGTAAGGCTGGAGGAGGCTTTATCGGCTCCCATGGGGCTCCCTTGGGGCCAGGTGTTCCAAGGAAAGGAGAGGGCGAGAGAGAGTGCTCACTGCCCTGCTCCAGAGTCCACTTTCCAAGCCTCCGCTGGTGCCGGTGGTAAGGCTGGAGGAGGCTTTATCAGCTCCCTTGGGGCCAGGTGTTCCGAGGAAAGGAGAGGGAGAGAGAGAGTGCTCACTGCCCTGCTCCAGAGTTCACTTTCCAAGCCTCCGCTGGTGCCGGTAGTAAGGCTGGAGGAGGCTTTATCGGCTCCCTTGGAGGCAGGTGTTCCGAGGAAAGGAGAGGGCGAGAGAGAACGCTCACTGCCCTGCTCCAGAGTCCACTTTCCAAGCCTCTGCTGGTGCTGGTAGTAAGGCTGGAGGAGGCTTTATCAGCTCCCTTGGGGCCAGGTGTTCCGAGGAAAGGAGAGGGCGAGAGAGAGTGCTCACTGCCCTGCTCCAGAGTCCACTTTCCAAGCCTCAGCAGTCTACAACCACTTACCACACTTCATTATATGAGGGGCCCCAGAGGAGAAGGCCTCTAAAGATGGTCTTGGAAAAGGTAAAGCTAGTCCCTATTTTTCTAAAATAGTGTAAGATGCAAGACAGATGGAGCAGTCCTGCTGATGACACTTGGACTGGGGGACAAAAGTAGCTTTCTGCATCATGACACATGGGCTTCCCATGGCCTGAAAATGCCAGCCTGCAGTGAGTTTGGGGACCAGATTATATTTAGGGTATAAATATAGTTTATATTTATGATGCTGGAATAAAGGTCTAAACTCTAATTTAATTGAAGCACTATAATTTTATTTTATAAAATAGCAATGGGATTTTCTAGAACATTAATCCTATTGGTAATCCGAATAATTATTCTGATGAGAACACTCCACTTATGGAAAGTTCTGAATGATTTCAATGAGTTCATCATATACTTCTTGATGTGCATCAAGCCCAAAAATAAAATCATAATGCATCCAATGAGGAATTTCTTTGTAGTATATTAAATTCCGCAGAAGAGGCAGTAATTGTTTAGTATCCTTCGGTGTTGCTATTATGTCACTTCTGCCACTCCACACTGCAACTGGTACATCCATTCCTTGTATGTTGTATGCAGGAGGGCTACCCTAAGTAGAAAAGAACAATAAATCTCTTAGGGCTGGCATTGCAATAAAAATATTTGCTAACATAGTATTGTTTCATGAGCATCTAATGTTCTGAACCATTAACCTTTTCTTGCCTATTATCTGAGATAGTACTTCTCTTCTTATATCATTTCCTTGTACTGTGCTTCTCTGCTTATATTTTTATAAGCTATTGGCCTCAGTCTTATTGGTAGTCCCAATTACAGCAGAACAATTGAATCAATGGAATTTACATAACTGCAACATAAAGAAATGGAGAAACAGCTGTCACCTCACTGCACAATGCACAGAGTCCATATACTACTCCACTGCTACCACCATCAGCTAGATGGTGCTATCTAGCACCACTAGCTAGATACATCCTTTTTGCATTGTCCAAAACAGTCTCCCTGCATGCATATTGCAACATATATCTCCATATGTCACCAGCAAGATGTTGCCCATACTCTCTAGTAGTTGAGTAGCAGGGTTTGTTGGGGCATTGCAGACCGTTACCAAAAGTTAAGGGGCAACAAAAAATTTCTTCATCACCATTTAAATTTATTATTATACATTTTGCTGAACATGTGCCCTGGGTTCTTCCCTCAGACCCATTAAAAACTAATGGATTCCATGTTTCAAGCCACTAAAAACCACTAGGAATTTTTCTTTGACTCCAACCATAAATTCATCCTCAGGACTCATTGTAGGTTGGAGGGCTTCCAGCACAGTGTCCTCTATTGTCCTCTCAGAAAGGTTCTCTGGATAGGGGAATGTTGCAGTGACTGAGCCCTGGAAGTCAAGTGCCTACAATATGCAGTGTTATGCTAAGTCCACCAGGTGACTTCTAACATAGTAGCTTTCTGCCTAGATGAAGTTCAATTAATCCATATATATATATATATATATATATATATATAAAACTAAAATCCTATTCTTTCTCTGCTGTAAGGTTCTTAGCCAGAAAACAACTTTTATTGTTTTAAGAAAGACAGATATTGTTGTTTTATATCCCACCTTTCCACCAGCCCTAGAAATTGGTACAGCTAAAAATACACACTATACACAAGTTAAAATGTAACCAAACAATCAGTAGAAACTAAAAATTGTCAATTAAAACCATCAAATATACACATACAGCACATTAACAAAGCCCCATGAGCAATTGGTCTTGAATGGCTTGCCAAAGCAAAAATCTTTCCTCCTGCCTACAGAAGGACAGCAAGGAGAGCATACAAGTTTAGCCTCTCTAGGAAAGGAGCTATGCTTTCAAAAAAACAAGCAGTTTTTCATTAGATTGCTACTACTTCATTTACTGATCTCCTGATAACTTTTCCTTTTTGATTTGTTCAGTACTGGTCTAATTAACACAAAATAGTTCAGTATTTAACACTGACTGGGAGTTGAACTTCTTTGTCTCTAATCAAAACAATGGTCCATCATTTAAAATAAAACTAATTTTGGACTTAATAGTTTGTGGTTTATTCTTATATAGCTGAACAAGCACTTCCATTTTTTAAAAGAAAAAAATACAACATTGTTTACCTGATGATATTTTTTTACATTTTCAGAACCATAGTCAAAAGCCTTGAACACTCCACTTTTCTTTACCTGTAAAGGGAAAGAAAAAAAAATATAAAAGAAAACTGTGTGTCTGTTTAAAAAACAGAATTGCTTTGAATTTTACAAATGGGAGAAGTTAAATAATGTGGATTTAAAAAAAAAAACAATCTTGTTTCTGTGAATGATAATAATAATAATAATAATAATAATAAATTTTATTTATACCCCGCCCCTCTGTCAAACAATCAAAGAATACATATAATATAATAGTACTCCTAGGATGGAGTGAAAGTTGGACTATATAAAATTCTGATATGAAGAAAAACAACTTATTTCAAATATGATGCTGGAGGAGAGTTCTGTGAATACCCTGGACTCCCAAAATAACAAATAAGTAGGTCCCAGAATCAAGCTTGCACTGTACCTAGAAGCCAAGATGACTAAACTGTTGGACTTTGGACACATCATGAGAATATGACTTGCTAGAAAACAGAGTCTGTGCTCCATATCTGCAGATCTGCCATCTGAGGATTCAAGTACCCATGGATACTTGTAAGTAAGGTGGCAGTGGAGGAGGAAGAGGAAGATGTGGGAGGAAAAGGAGGAAAAGGTAGGAGGAAGAGAAGGAGGAGAGGAAGAGGAGGTAGAGGAGGCAGGAGGAGGAAGAAGAAGCAGGAGGAGAAGGAGGAAGAGGTGGTAGGAAGAGAAAGAAAAAGCAGAAGTGGAGGAGGAGGCAGGCGGAAGAGGAAGAAGCGGGAGGAGGAAGAGGCAGGAGGAAGAGGAAGCAGTGGAGGAGGAGGAGAATGTGGAAGGAAGAAGTGGGTGGACGAGAAAGAGGAGGAAGAGGAGAAGGAAGAGGAAGTGGTGGTGGTGGCAGGGGAGGAAGGAGGAGGAGGAGGAGGAGGAGGCTGCTGCGGAGGAGACAGGAGAAAGAGGTGGAGGAAGAGGAAATGGCAATGGCAGAGGAGACAGGAAAAGAGGAGGAGGCAAGAGGCAGGAGGAAGAGGAAGTGGCAGCTGCAGTGGAGGCAGGAGGAAGAAGCAGGAGAAAGAGGAAGAAGAGGAGGAGGAAGAGGCAGGAGGAAGCAGGAGGAAGAAGTGGGAGAAATAGGAGGAGGAAGAGGAAGAGGAAGCAGAGGAAGAAGAGGAGGTGGGAGGAAGATGAGGAGGAGGAAGTGGCAGAGGAGGCAGGAGGAAGAGGAAGATGGACTGCAATGGTGGCAGAGGCAGAAGCGGGAGGAAGAAGAGGAAGAGGAAGTGGCAATGGCAGAGGAGGCAGGAGGAAGAAGTGGGAGGACAAGGAGGAGGAGGAAGAGGAAGAGGAAGTGGCAGCTGTGGTGGAAGCAGGAGGAAGACACAGGAAGAAGAGGCAGGAGGAGGAAGAGGCATGAGGAAGAGGAGGAAGAGGAAGAGGAAGCGGCAGTGGCAGTGGCAGAGGAGGCAGGAGGAAGAAGCAGGAGGAGGAAGAAGGAGAGGAAGTGGCAGCAGCAGAGGAGGAGGAGGAGGAGGCCACCTGCAATCTGCCCACCTGCTGCCAGTGAGAGCCAGAATGAAGGGAGGGAGGGAGGGAGGGAGGAAAGAAGGAAAGAAGGACAAGTCCCATTGTCCCCAATGGTGGCACAGCCACATGGCCAAACCACCATTGGGGACGATGCAGACTTGAGCATCTGCAGATTTTGGTATCCGCAGGGTGTGTGTGGAACAGATACCCTGTGAATACTGAGGGCCAACTGTACAATAATGCTTGTTAAAGTAGAAGACAGTAGAAAAAGAGGAAGAGCACACTACAGGTGGTTAGACTCAATCAAGGAAGCCGCAGCCCTAAGTTTGCAAGACCTGAGCAGGGCTTTTGATGATAGGATGATTTGGATTCTCTCATTTATAGAGTTGCCATAAGTCAAAATAAACTTGATGTCAGACTGTTGCACTGCTCTCAGATCTTCTTAACCCAAGGTGAGTTCCAGGTTTCACAGCAGATGACTGGACACTTAGAAGTGATTACATTGATAGCCCCTTCCACCTGCCTATTCCATAGTGAGACCAAGGCCACAATAGTCAGCCAGAAAATTCCTCAGGGCATTCAGGAATCCTTCACATTCCATAAAGTCTCCAAGGGTGGTCAATCTTACCAAGGCTCCCATCCCTGCCAGACTCCCATAACAATCATAAAATCAGGGAGAGGAAATTACTCTGGAAGTGTTTATGGCATGGACAACAATTATTAAAAATTAGATTTTCAGTTAAATGTGAACCCAATTGTTCATTTCATTTTAAACATTGTACATACAACAATCACTTTTATCTCATGCATTACTATTAATTTTTAAAAATCCAAATCTCTACCTGTGCCCAGTGTAAGAGATTTTTTACAGATGTACAGCCTGGTAAATGTGATGCAATAACATCAAGGCGACTCTGGAGGGGTGGAAGAACAACAACATTTTCAAGCAAAATTGACTCTAAATGAGTAAAATTGTTATGATGCATCAAATATGTTTGATTTATTAAAACAAAGTACACATACCATGTCCAGATTGTTTTTGCTAATTCCACCAGCTGAGAAAAGCAGTTTGACACAAATGTTTCTCCAGAAATCTTTGTCACATGTCTTAGCAATGAATGGCCTTGTGTTATTATGTAGAACACAAAATTCTTTCTTACCAAGGAAAGCCTGTAACATATCACGACAAGTGTTCAGTGCATCTTCAGTACATTTGTCTAATTCCCCCTCCCATTTTGTACAAGGCAAAGTCTCATCAAAATAGCTAAAATTTAGAATTAGAAAGTTACATCACATGGCACTTCACAAGACCTACTCATGCAATTAATCAGTGAAGTTCCAGCCCTGATGTTTTCTGCACAGCTTGCCACTATCCCATGTTACACACACACATATACACACATACACAAAGTCTGCTGCTAGTTCCCTGGCCTTGCTTTCACTCCAGATTATCATGAAAATGTTCCTTCCATTTGATGGTCTATGAATGGGACCACAAAATAGAGAGTTCGATGCATCCTAGTTTAATCCCTTCTCCTGTGGTTTCTCTCATTTTACCTTCTAGCTTCTTACCACATAAGAGAATTGTTGACCCTCACAAATGAAGAAAGGGGGAAACTGCACTTTCTGGGAAACTGTTGCAGTGTCATCAATCCTTAATCCTGGGTATCTTGGCTCACAAGTGAGTGCTATATGCAAAGTATATAAAGATGTATGAATGCTAGATCACCACTGGTCCTCCAGATGTTCTGGCCAACCACTTCTATCAGTCCCACCCAGCATGGCCAACAATGTAGGACCTATACTCCAAAACATCTGGAAGGCCAAGCTTCCTTGCATGGTAATACTCTCTACTCCAGATGGCCTTCCCAAATACATGATATCCTTTTATACATATGCTACCAGTTATAATGATTGAGATTTTTCAAATGAATTCTATTTTGGGAGTTTGTGTAGCACAATGACCAAGAATAAGGTGAGTTTCACAGACAGAAGAGATCTCCATGCTCATCTTGAATTAACTTCAAATCCATCTGAGACTTTTTGGAAAACATAACAGAAGAATTTGGAGCATTTTTCAAAGCCTGTTAAAGCCCAGAAAAAATGGGCTCTTCTCAGCCTCCTGAGTATTCTCCACTACAACATAAAGACATGACATTGGATAGGAATGATTTCTAGGGTGGAGAATTAATTCCTCACATGATCTAAGGATTTCTCAACCACACTTTTGTCCCCACCCCACACTGTATCTTCTTACATCCCCCATGCAATGCAAAGGAGCCACATCCAGTAAACTGCAAAAGGGGTTCAGCAATTCATCTCCAGCATGGCTTCAATTTTAACTGGCAAAAAAAATGACAGACATAAATTAAGAGAGTCTTCTCTTTCTAATAACTCTTCTATTAAGCTGTGAGCACATGGTTCAAATCCCATATTTGTTATCAATTCACGGGGCTGGGGGAGGGGAACTTTAGCAAACAACTCATTCTTAGGGTGCAGCTACACTGTATAAATAATGAAGGTTGAAACCATGGAGTTTATCACACTAGAAAAGAAACTGGATATTAGCATTACATCCCAGCAATATCCCATGAATATCATGCACTAACGTGACTTTTTCACACAACATCATCATTATTGCACAATTATCCCGTGAATAAAGTGGAGTGATTTTATTCATGGGATAATCATGCAGTAATGATGGCATCATGCAATATAGTGTAAAAAGTGTCATGTTATTGCATGATATTTATGGGATATTGGCAAGAGCATAATGCCAATATCCCATTTCTTTTTCCACTGTGATAAACTCCATAGTTAAGTGCTGTAGCTCCATCTTGTGGAATTGTGGGATTTATCATTTTACAAGGTCTTTAGACTTTTTGCCAAAGAGTGTGGTTGTCTCACAAAACTACAAATCCCATGGTTCTGTAGGATGGGAACATGGTAGTTAAAATTGTGTCAAATTGCAATATTTCTATGGTGTTGCTGCACCCTGAGTCTCACATATATTTAAAGAACATTATAATAATGGGGCTGTGAGGGCTGTTTTATGGATTACTTCAGTTATTTATTCAAGAGTTTAGAACTTTTATTAATAAAACATAAATTCATAGAAGATACAAACATTTGAAATACACTTTGGGCAACAGTTCACATTTCATTTGTTATATTTTCACCTACATCTATGTAGGTTTTCCATGGGAAAGCAATTTCAAGCTATGTAAAGAGCATGAGTAAAGGTAAACAATATCTCTGAAGATTTCAGGGACACAGTTATTCCCCAAAGGAAGATTACTGGTGTATTTTGCTACTGGAGATGAGATTTTTATCTCTAAGTTTATGGTGACTAATTTCCACTAAAAGCAATCTGCAAAGGAATTTGGTAGGCATAATGTGACCCATTTATTTCAGTTGATCTGTGTGATCTATTCTTGCTGGACTGTGTTCAACAACAAGAATTAAATAATAAGTACTGTATATATTCGACTATAAGTCAACTTCGTGTATACGTCAAGGGGCCAAAGGTTTTGGGGCCAAAATTATGGATATTGATATGACCCATGGATAAGTCAAGGGTAAAACTTGGGGGTATGTAACAAAGGATACAAAGGATGAAGCAAAGGAAAACAGTGCCAGAAAACTTACAAAATTCCAGCTGGCATAACTGGTTTTGTTCATACTAAAAGCTTCATGGATGAGAGAATATAAAGGGGGATGTGAATGCTTGCAGGATAGATTACACTCTTGCCTTTCACCAAGGGATGGTTCCTTTTTATATAACAATTCAAATACAGTACAATACTTACATTGACCCGTGGATAAGTCAACTCAAGTTTTTGGAGTCAATTTTTTGACTAAAATTTCTAGACTTATACATGAGTATATACTGTAAATATAACTAACAATAATGGTTTCAAATACGTTGTCTTCATGTGGATTATGTATTAAAAATGACACATACCTTCCCCACATTGTCAGCTAAAAATGCAAGCTTAGGATATGGTGATTTGCTATGATTCAGGAAAGCTACAGGACCAAATGCAAAAAATACTTTGATTTTTTGAGCCAGCTGAGGGATTGCTGAAAATGCAATGAAAGCTGGAAGAAAAGAATATTAACTATATTAGCCTTTCAAACACCACCAGACCTAAAATTGATTATAAACATAGTTCTACAGTTGTTTAGACAGCATAAAGAGAGCTAAATCCAGATGTTGGTCCCCACTAGAGGATGCCCATTGACTCAATGGAGTTCACATATGGACATGCCAAGTTCCTTCTTGAGTTAGCAGGTGTATTCTAGTGAAAACTAGCAACTGGATTTAACCCCTTTTCTTCTGTTGTTCTTCTTGTTGCTGTGTGCCTTCAAGTTGTTTCTCACACATGGTGACCCTATTATGGGGCTTTCTTGGCAAGATTTATTCAGGGGATGTTTGCCATTGCCTTCCCTTGAGGCTGAGAGTGTGTGACTTGCCCTGGTCATCCAGTGGGTTTCATGGCCAAGCTGGAAATTAAACCCTGGTCTCCAGAGTCATTGTCCAATGCTCAAGCCACTATACCATGCTGGTTTGTCCTATTCTTCTGTTCTGATTAAAAGAGGGTATTATAGACATCAGGTTTTCTATAACTGCCCTAAGAATGACTAGGAATTATTTGTCATGTGGGAGAATGTGCAGTTTGCCCTCTCTCTCAAGTGTTTGGAAAATCTCAGAGTTTATTTTTGGTACTTGGTTTTCCCCTAGCCTTTGGTAGGAATATTTGGAAAAACAATTTGCAGCAACCTAAATGATAGGTTGGAAGAATATGAAGGGATATGAATGTAATTCTTTTCTAATTTTGTTCTTCAAGAAAGCAATGAGTAATTTTAGCCACTTGCTTCCTGCCTTGAGAAAATCTTTGAAAATTATGCAGATTTTGAAGATTATATACACTTCAGGACTTATTCTGCTTAAAATGTACATAAACCATTATGGTAGAAAGATTGTTTTTTGCACAGCAAATGCTGTTTCTTGCACGTATGGGTGTTTTTGTGTTAAAAAAAAAACCCTGCATGTTATGCACAGAAAATACTTCCTCACAGAATTACCATATTTTGCACAGAAAATGCTGTTCCTGAAAAGTGTGAAAGTTATGCAGAAAAAAAAGTATCAAATTGTGAAGATTCTTGTCAGTCCAGGATCTTCTTTGTCAGGATTCCCCAGCATTTGAGAAACACATCTTTTGATCAGTGTTGACCATTTTGAATACTCTTTCCATCCATATAAAGGCAAGCCTTATGTGCTTTCTCTTGTCTGGAACAGATCTCACCATCTTCTCTTTCCTCTTTGCTCTCTCTTTCTCTCTCTCTTTGACTTAAGGGTGCAGATAGGCATGATACAGCAACATAGTACAGTGGGCCCTTAGTATCTGCTGGGGTTTGGTTCAAAGACACACACACACCCCATGAATACCAAAATACATGGATAATCAAGTCTCATTATATACAGTGGTGAATAAAATTGTTTCTCTTATATAAAATGGCAAAATCAGGTCCATTACACTTCACGGATGGGAGAAGAATGGGATAAGCGTGGGAGGGTGTGATAATCTTTCCCCCAATTGCACAAATAGGTTGGGATAAGGATGGGAGCAATTCGATTTGCTTCACCAGCTGATAATATCCAATGATTTCACACAATTAACTATCACATGTTGGTTTCAGTCAACATATGATGAATTCTCACACAGGTATCAGCAACATTAGGAGGTCATAGGGGCATTTTCAGTTCCCCTTCTCCCACTGTGTACCATCAAAATTAAATAATGTAACCAGAGGGAAAGAAAAACTTTGATGACTTTTCATGAAGGTATTTTCTTGTTAAAACAAGCTGTGCAGTTGGCCTGCATTTTTTCCCAAAGAAAAACCTTCCAGGAGCATGATTATTGTCTAACAATAAGTGGGTTACCAACATGACTTTGTACGGTGTAAAAAAAAATAAAAGTTTAGTCACCACACTAGCAACTGACCAAATTTGATGGTGAAAGCCATTTCATGGGTTACAAAAAACAGAACCATGTATATGCATTGCCCACTCCGTTCTAAGGAATACAAGATACCAAATTTAGCAGCAACAGGGAAATCCTAAAAATGAGGAAAACTGAGATTTAGCTCTTTGGGTTTTTCCATTTAAGGGAAAACTTTTTCATTAGACTACAATTTTGTAAGGTTTACAGAAACAGGACTTCAAAGTTTTTCCAGATATAACATTGCAAAGACTCTTTGAGAAATTCAATGTTCTATTCTTAAGAAAGAAGCAGTTGATTTCACACCAGACAGGGGTATCTAGATTGCAAGAGAAGTTACTTTTCTGTTGCTAATAGGAATTGAAATTTTACCATATGTCTTTTCTTGTTTTTTGTCTCTAATCCTCACATGGCGAGTAATGGGAGTAGCCTCTGACTGTATTGAAAGCCCTCAATAGCATCCTAACTGACAACATCTCAGATGGAATGTAGGCCTGTGAGTCTAACTTGTTGCCATTTTTGTCCTGTATGATTTTAAACATCTTTGTCTGGTGAACAAGCCGGTGAAGCTTCAAAAGCTTGCATAATGTATTTTATGCTCTGGAGCTGGCCTCAACAAAAAATGGTATCACAGCTTGTGGATTTTGTATTTAGTTGTATTTTGTTTCTAGCAGGAATTGTCAAACATATGTTATTTACTAGTACAGTTTACTGAATGTGATTAATTAACAGAGATGGCAAGGGAAGAATCAGACTCATTTACCTTGAAATTGTAATTTCGAGAGAGAATGTAAAAAAGATCATAATCAATAAGTCCTCCTTGTAGGTACATGCCCACTTAGGAAAAAGACATTGCAAAGGTGGCACCCAGAAAAGCTTGCTTGGCACCTACTTCCACAATCATTCCAGAGGTATACCAATATATTTTTAATTGTCATTTTAATCTCTTCTTCTCTCTTCCCAATCTCTTTTATGGTGCTTTCCATTTGTTTCTTTTCTCTTGGTGTATTTATGTTGCTCTTTGAACTCTGCAGTTTAAATGTTTTTGTGTCAAGACATTATGTAAAAATCCATCAGACTTAAGCCTCATCATGCTGCCTGACAGTTCATGCCCCACAGCAGTATCTAAACTAATTTTCATTCCTTTTAGTACTATTTCATACGGTAACATTCCTTAATAGAATGTAAGATCACCATTGATGTCTACAACCATAGCAACCTCTTTGAAATCAAAGATTATATCAAGATGTTTTGAAATACAAATTCAGGACATATTTCTGCTCCACCCTTGGCTTCCTGTAGATTCTCCTGCCTACACACAACATTAATTACATATTGATCTCCTGCTACTCTTTTTCTTTATGAGTTACATTTTCCTTTTGATGTGCCTCATAATCTGATAATGGTTATGAATCTGTTGGACTTGATCTTTTTCTATATGCTATATTTAAGTCAATTAAATTTTATCTTTGCATTACTGGTTATCATGTACATTCCCAGTACATGTTGCACTTCCAATGAATCCAGTGATGGGGCAACTGTGACCAAGCAGGGTTAAATCTAGTGTTAGTCCTTCTGAGTGCAGACACAATGAAATGAATAGCATTTATCAGTCACAACCACAGCTCCATTTAATCACCCTATTTGTTTAACCTATATGCCAAAAAATCATACATAAAGCAGGATTAGACATGGAAGGAGGAAGCATAAAAATTGGAGAAAGGAAGATCAACAATTTAAGATATTCAGATGACACTATACTACTAGAAGAAAATATCAAAGACTTGGAACAGTTATTGAAGAAAGTCATGGAAGAAAGTGCAAAAACAGGTTTGCAGCCAGTGGCATCACAAGTGGGAGTGGAGAGCACATACCACACGACATGACACCTTAAGGGGGGTGACCCACTGCTCCCCAAACATCTGCCTTTGGGCAGAAAGGGGCTTTGGCATGTACCTGTGTCCCATTAAAATGCTGGAGAGATGGGGTGAGTGGAGTGAGGCTCAGTGGGAAGAGAAAGGAGAGGCCCCAGGTTTTTGGTGGTTGTTTTTTTTTTTTTTTTACAAAAAAATTACATTTAAACATTTGAAAATATATATTTAAAAGACATCATATTTTACCACATTTTCATTTGAAGCACATGAAACTATGGGCCGATGCAGACCGGCCTAAAGGGCCGGCCTTAGGGTGGAGTTGAGGCGGGGCGACCACACACTGGCCACCCTGACTCCGCCCCAATGCTGCCATCATGCTGCATGCCTGACTGCACAGTGTGTGGCATCAGGGTGCCCCATTGGTGCAGCGTGCACACATGCTGCACCAAAGAGGTGCAGAAGAGCTGCCACCGTGGCTCTAAGGGTGGCTTTTTGCTGCCCCAAAAAGGAGCCACATTTGCCAGCTCTTTTTGGAGGATCAGCGCCATGGCATGTGGTTGCCGTGGCCCCAATCCAGTGCTCCCAGGGGTGGCACAGAGTTGTCCCTTACGGGCCATCTGCATCAGCCCTACATCTATATAAATACATTTAAGCTGTGTGTATAATATTGTAATTTAAAAGTATAATTTTAATTGTGTTTGTTGTTTATGTTACTACTATTACTATTACATTCAGTGATATCACAGAATTAGGATTTATGAGTAACATTAGTACAAAACCATGACTAAGGATTCTGTATGGTGAGGTATGGGAGGTGAGTTATCGCGCTGGGTGATACCAACCCTAGGGACACCACTGTTTACAGGTGAACATTAATAAAACAAAAATAATGATCACAATCATATACATAACTTTAAAATAGATGATGAAATAGTTTCAAAGTAAACACTGAAATAGTTCAAGATTTTCCATAACTTGGTTCAGTCATTAATCAGAATGGAGACTGT
Organism: Phrynosoma blainvillii; assembly: GCA_026167975.1. Classification (NCBI taxonomy): domain Eukaryota; kingdom Metazoa; phylum Chordata; class Lepidosauria; order Squamata; family Phrynosomatidae; genus Phrynosoma; species Phrynosoma blainvillii. Next base: position 112,096,638 of record JANUYF010000003.1, read on the forward strand.
AACCAAGGAATCAGAAAAAGACTGGGACTTGGAAGGACAACTTCAAAGGAACTAGACAAGATCATGAACTGCAATTTATATCACTGAATACTAAAGTTAGGGTGGTCTTTGCCACCATATTTCCCATGTCTATGTATGGCTGTGAAAGCTGGACAGTGAAGAAAGCTAACAGGAAGAAAATAAACTCATTTGAGATGTGGAGCTTGAAAAAAGTTTTGAAGATACTGTGGACTTAAAAATACAAATAAATGGATCCTAGAGCAAATTAAGCCTGAGCTCTCTCTAGAAGTCAAGGGGCCTTTACAGACTGCCAGAAATAATGCAGCCTGAGGCCACTTTAACTGTCATGGGAACTGTATATTGTGGCACCAGAGCTCTCTTACAGAGAAGGCTCTATGTCCCAGAAAAAAATACAGTTCCCATGATTCCCACTGAGCCGGGACATTTAAAGTGGCCTCAAGCTGCACTATTTTTGGCAGTCTGTAAAGGTCCAAGATGACTAAACTGAGGTTGTCATACACATCATGAGCAGACATGACTCATTAGAAAAGACAATAATGCTTAGTAAGGTGGAGGGCAGGAGGAAAAGAGAAAGACCACATTCCAGGTAGACAGACTCAAGCAAGCAAGCCACATCCCTGAGTCTGCAAGACCTGAGCAAGGCCATTGAGGAAAGGGTAACTTAGAGGTATCTCATTCATAGCATCACCATAAATTGAATTCAACTTGAAGGCAGGTAACAACAACAAAGCCACAACTAACTTAAATCCCAATTATTTCAATGGGTCTGCTCTATATAGGACTCAGGTCAGATTTGGCCCATTAAATTAGTTGTCTTCAGTCATTGAGGATTTCCTTCTGTAAATAGATGTCCAGAACTGCAGTAGAGCAAGGGTATACAAGTTTTTCAGGCCCAAGGGCTGTATCAGTAAGGCCCTAGGGCCATATTTACACTGCAGTGACATCACTAGAGGGTACAGACCACCCTGGCTGACACCATCAGAGGGAGTGATACTGGCCAGCAGCAATACATCCCAAGGTCCCTCCTTTGGAAAGAAGGGGAAGACTCTTGGCATGCCACTCTCCTTTTGGAGGGGTGAGGATGGGGATTAAGCCTTTTTGTCTGCTTCATCTATCTTTGCGGTCTCAGTGGTGGGGGGTCAGTGATAGCAAGATATTCCATGGGGTGAGACCTTCCTCCCCATCTTCACCCTCATTCCAGGGGGTCCATAAGGATGCCACCATAGTGAATGCACTGGGTGACACCAATCCTAGTGATGCCACTGATACAGTGGTAGTTTGTGGTTCCCATATCAGTGGGAGGTGGATCTACTCCAGGTTTTAATCTGAACTTTAAACATGTTGTCCAAGGTGCTGAACATATATGGGGATACATACACATGCCCATGCTTTATTGGCTTATAGCATTAATGAATAAGGCGACTTACCTCTTCTGAACTAGGGACGAATACTGGATGAAGCTGGGTATTACTTTTCACTTTCAGGAGCTTCCCGGCTTTGCAGATCAGCCAGCTGAGGGCAGATTTTAGCCAGATTTTTGCATAGATGCAGTTGGAAGGCGGCAATGGTGGCAAAATCCATGTAATAATACCTAGCTGCATCCAGTATTCATCCCTAATTTGGAAAAGGTAATTCCCTTTTTATTAATGCAATAATCTCCTTAATGTCACCAATATCCTGATTATCCTGATAAAATGGCCAGGGGAAGGGAAAGCTGCTTCAGGATCACCAAGAGAAGGGGAGCTATACCCCACTTCCCGCAGCACCCCTCAAGTGCAACAGATACTGTTGTTTCACTGACACTTGTGAGGAAATTGTGATGCTAGTTTTGGAGTTGCAATCTTGGAGGATTTTGTTGCTGTGTTGCCCATAAGAGCACAAAATCACCTGGTGGCTGTTTGAGAGAGCCTCCTTCAACCCTCAACAACCCCGCCCAGCACTACCATCTGCTGTGAACAAACAGGAATGCTGATTATCAAGAGTGGAGAGGTTTAGCAGCAACTTCTAAGTTCACAAGACCTGAGCTGAAGATTAATCTTTTCAGCTATGAGATTCAATGTCCATTGGTTTTGCCAGTTCAGTGTATGATATCCAGCTGCACAAGGTAGCTCAGTGGTAATGCTCATGTTTTGGGTGTAGAGCAGGGGTAGGCAACCTTTTTGAGCCAGGGGCTGGGTTGCTGTCCCTCAGACAATTGGGGGGTCGAAGCACAAAAATAAATAAATAAATAAATAAATAATTTTAAAAAATTAAAAATATGCATGCACACTCTCTCAGCCATGGTCCAAAGGCCTCAGGGGGCTGCATCCAGCCCCCGGGCCTTAGGTTTTCTACCCCTGGTGTAGAGAGTCCCCAATTCAGTTCCTGGCATTTCCAAGTAGAACTGGGGAAAAAACCCTGACTGAAATCTTGGAAATCTGCTTCCTATCCATGTGTAGATAATTCTGAGATTCTGATTCAGCATAGGGCAGATTCCTATGTTCTCTTTCTTCATTTATTCTATATAAAAGAGGTCATTATCTACCTGTTCTTCCCCAAAGAATGAACATACTCACTTTAAAGACAATTTCAGTGAAGCAAGAGCTATCATGTAGTGGTTTGAATTTTGGATTATGACTCTGGAGATTAGGGTTCAAAAAATGTATTGGCCATGTAAACCCATTGGGTGACCTTGGACAAGTCATACTCTCTCAGCCTCAGAGAATGGCAGTGGCAACCCATCCCCCGAAGAAACTTATCAAGAAAGCTCCATGATAGGGTCACTTTAGGGTCACCATAAGTTAAAAAAAAACCTCAATGGCACATAACAACAACTGTAACAACAACAATAAGCACTGTACTATTAAAATTGTCATGCATCTCCCATTAAAAACATGCTATTCCTGACACACTCACAATCCAACATTAGGCAGATACATTCCTTTCACCCATCTATTTCCACTTTGACTCAATAGCATTGTGCAAATTGAACAACATACCTATAGTGGAGCCCTGAGAATGGCCAATGTAAAATATTTTTTCCTGTCCAGTTTTAGCTAGAATAAAATTTATAATGGCTGGTAGGTCATTCATTCCCATTTCATGAAAACTATAACAAAACAAAAAGAAAAGTGATGCATTAGTACTTTGACATTACCCTGCCATAGCAATCTGTGACAGACTAGTCAAAATACAGCATGTTAAGGATCATGTTTCCTTACTTACTTACTTACTTACTTATTCTGTAGCAATGAAAGATCTTGAAGAACGCCTGAGACAGCATCTTATTGTGAGATTTCAGACATATCCAGATCTTATTTTACATTTCCAAGTAATGTAAAATAATGGCATTCCTACTAATAATGAGTATAATAAATGTTGTTGAAGCTTACAAAATTCAGCCACATATAGATCCTGGGCTTCATGATATTCATGTCAAACCAATCCAAACCCAGTGGGCATTATGATGCTCCTGAATGCTCTGAGTTGGATGGAAGTCAGATGAGATTGTCTTCATTGTTTGTGATATAAAAGCACACAAGCATAGCAATTCTTCAGTCCTGAATTGTACAACTAATTGTGAAATGAGTGGTATGACCGTGCACTTCCCCACTGTGCCATAGTTCATGAAACTCCCCAGCCACCAGTAATGAGTGCCCTCATGGCAGTGCTCTTGGGCTTGCACAATGGTTTGTCTTGGCCTCGCTGTGTTTACATAACCCTTGTGCAATTCTGAGAAAGTGAAATCACATACATAAAAGCATTTATGCCGGCATAAAGCCAAAACAAGATAGTTATTGTAGCAACACAGCTGATACAGCCATCTTTCCTTCAACAGGAACTACTTGGCTGGGGTAACAGCAGCAGCAGTGAAACCCTGGCCATTGTAGTGGAAGTAGGAAGGAGAAAATTGAATCTCTTTTCCTGCTCTCTGCCACACTGATAATGCAATTGCAAAAGAGATCTTAGTAGACTTTGGGAGGCATAGGGCCTTTGCAGACTGCCAGAAATAGTGCAAATTAAGTCCCCTTTAACTGCCCTGACTCAGTACTGGGGAATCATGGGAAGTGTAGTTTATTGTGGCACCAGAGCTCTCTGACAGAAAAGGCTCAATGTCTCAGAAAAAAAATACAATTCCCATGATTCCCTAGCACTGAGCCAGGGCAGTTAAAGTGGACTCAATTTGCACTATTTCTAGCCGTCTGCTAGTTTTCCAAAGACTGCTGCAACAACAGTACAATGCAGCCTTGCTATCTGCGGGGGATCCATTCCAGACACCATCACCCACTTTTGTGCTTTTTGTGTGTGTGTGTGTGCTTTTGAACAAACACAAAAGCAATCAGGTACTAGGTTCCCATTAAGCAGTGGCTTAGTGGTTAAAATACCAGTTCTGATGACTGGAAGACTGGAAGGTTGGCAGTTCGAGGCCTGAGTGTTGCATGATGGGGTGAGCTCCTGTCACTAGCCTCAGCTTTTGCTAACCTAGCAGTTTGAAAGCATGTAAATGCAATTAGATAGATAGGTACCACTTCTCAGTGGGAAGGTAACAGCATTTGGTGCAGTCATGCTGGCCACATAACCACCAGAACAGTCCTCGGACAATGCTGGCTCTTTGGCTTAGAAACTGAGATGAGCACCACCCCCTACTGTCAGTTATGACTAGACATTCATGTTAAGGGACTACCTTTATCTTTACCTTTACCAGGTTCCCAGTCTTTAGTTCAACCCACCTGAAATCCCAAAACTTCTCATCATCAATTGAAAAATTCTGATGTCTTCTACACCATCTGCAGCCTCTGTTATTTGCCAACCAGACATCAAAGCCAGCATCTGCTAGTATGAAGGCCAGGCTATTGTTGGGCATACTAGCTACCCAGGATCCACCATTTGTAAGTACTCCAGGCATCACTAACACAACAGGCTTCGAAGCTGAAAATAAAAGATTGAGTATGAAACAAATTTTCAACAAGAGCCAAAAACAATTCAAATTTTCAGAATTTCAGATTTGCAAGATAACAGTCTGAGGTTGCATGATGAAGCTCTTTCGCTAAATCTAAACTAGTCTAAGCAATACCAGAGCTTGTACAGGAGACTGTCGCCCAGCTGAAAGAGTGGGACTGAAACATAATAAGTAAATAAACTGTATCCTGTTATATTGGCTGGAGACCATTGAGACAATCTGCTTTGCTGTAATTTGCAAATGACCAACATTATCATATTATCATACATCAGTAGTTTACTGAAATGGGATAGCTGTTCTTTAACACACAGCATAGGTAAACTAATAAAGAGACCCTGTGTGGTATAGTTGTTTGAATGTTGGACTAGGTGTAGGCAACCTTTCCCCTTTAAGGGCCGAGGGACTTCAGCTCCCAGAAGCCTCAGCCATGTTGGCCAATAGTCCCATGTTGGCCAATAGTTCCTGGGATTCTGGGAGCTGAAGTCCCTCGGCCCTTAAAGGGGAAAGGTTGCCTACCCCTGGAGGACTGGGAGACCAGGGGTCAAATACCCACTCAGCTAAGAAAGCCCACTGGGTGATCTTGGCCAAGTCATACTTTCTCAGCTTCCAAGGAAGACAATGGTAAACCCCCTTTGAACAAATCTTACCAAGAAAATCCTGTGATAGTTTGCTTTAAGATCACCATGTCAGAAATTACTTGAAGGCATGCAACAAAATAGAAAAGTAATGAGCAATGCAGCAAGTAGTGTAACAAGTAACGTGTTTTCATTTTTGTAACAAGTAGTGGCAACGGGCCATTTTAAACAGAATGAATTACTTGCAAAAAGTAACCTTCCTGCACACCACCATTAGAAACCAATCTGGCTTCAAATTTCTTCTTGCTTCATGTTTGTTTATGTGAGCAGCTGACAAATATAAATGTTAATTACACAAATTAGAATATCATTATAAATAGATACAAATACTGGATAATAAGCATACATTATATGCTTTAAAATGTATTCCTATATTTTCATTCACTAAGTCTTGGATAATTAATTTTAATCTAATATGATGTATGGATCTTCAATATTTAAAAATCAAATCAGGTATCAAAACACACAATTTTAAAAATAAACTTGTTTTCCTCTTGTTTCCATTTCCTAATTTATTCCACTGGGCAATTTAATCATATACCACATCTTAGTAATATTTATGGTATTTCTATTTCACCAACTGATAAAGAAACTAAAAGCAAACTGTCTTAACTAACAATAACTGGTCTTCTCACTGGTCTATTATTTCTCTTGATGGGATTTCCCAAGTGTTGGAAAACCCATATATTAATCTAGGAACTAATAATTTTAATGCCAGCTATATCAGTTAATATTAGTTAATATTGGACCTCGGGTCGGTCCCAGAGGGTGCTGCTCGGGGACTGTAGCTCCAGTAAGAGGGACCTCACTTGTGGGGTCCCTCAGGGAGCTATTTTGTCCCCGATGTTGTTTAACATCTATATGAAGCCGCTGGGTGAGATTATACAGAGTTATGGTGCTGGGTGTTATCAGTACACTGATGACACCCAAATCTATTTCTCCATATCTCGTTCGTCGGTCTCGAATTCCAATGGCATCTCCTCTCTCAGTGAATGCCTTGGGGCGGTAATGGGCTGGATGAGGAAAAACAGATTGAAGCTGAATCCAGACAAGACGGAGGTGCTCACAGTAGCGGCCCCGAAAACAGGAATTGGGTTGCAACCTCCAGTCCTGGATGGGGTCATGCTCTCCTCCAGTGACTGTGTTCACAGCTTGGGGGTGCTCCTTGACTCGTCGCTCCTGATGACTAATCAGGTTAATGCGACAGTCAGGAGCGCCTGTTATCAGCTTCGGCTGATACGCCAGCTGCGCCGTTTTTGGAAGTAAGGGATCTCAAAACTGTGGTACACGCGTTGATAACCTCACGCCTCGACTTCTGTAATGCGCTCTACATGGGGCTACCCTCGTGCTTGGTTTGGAAACTGCAATTGGTTCAAAATATGGCGGCCAGATTAATATCTGGAACATCTAGGGGGGACCATATTACCCCGGTATTAAGGTCCCTCCACTGGCTGCCTGTTAGTTTCCGAACCCAGTACAAGGTGTTGGTAATTACCTTTAAAGCCCTAAATGGCTTGGGTCCAGGCTATCTTAAGGACCGCCTCCTCCCGTATAATCCCCCCCGCACCCTCCGGTCCTCTGGGAGGAATTTGTTACAGCTTCAAAAAACGAGGCTGGTGACGACCTCCCACAGGGCTTTTTCAGTAGTCGCCCCCAAACTGTGGAATGGCCTGCCGGAGGAGATCCGCCAATTGTCATCACTTGACAGTTTCAAGAAAGCTGTCAAGACGGATCTCTTCCGGCAGGCCTTCCCAGATTAATTTACCACCTCTGGCTCCAGAATCTCCCTCCGAGATGTTCCCCCTTCTGTGACCAGGTTCTCTTATGAGCCAGAAATTATACAGCCGCCAGCTTTCTCTTTTTCTTATGTATTGTTTCCGCTTTTATATGGAGGAATCTACCTCTTTTATATTTTATTTTAATTTCTAATTGGTTTAATAATTTTTTAAGGTGGGGAGGGGGAGGAAATTGTTCTTCATTCCTTATGTATTGATTTTATGATGTAAGCCTCCCCGGTTGCGCTCAGAGGGGCGGGGTATCAAATAAAAATTATTATTATTATTATTAAAAGATTTCTACAGTTGCAAAACCTAAATAGCATTATCTTAGAAGGAAAAAATCAATATAAACTAATTTCCTTTTATTATTAATGAATGAATGAATACCTGAATTCCCTGAATTTGTACTGCCATATGGAATTCTGTTGATTGGGAGATAATAGCCATCATCTGTAAGGACTTCATACTCTTCATTAGGGTAGCCTTGGTACTGTATGACTTCACTCTGCAGATAGATACCCCCCATCCAATGACAATCAGAAATGTAAGTCAAATTCTCAGCATGTGAGTAGCATGCACAAACAGAGAGAGGAGTCAACTAGGCAAGACTAGTTTTTCTTTCCTTTTTCTTACCACAGAGGAAAACCTTGCAGCTCCACCCAAAATATTGGTAGATACGGTTGGCTTTCACTAGACCATCCCTTTCCCTCCTGCATGATCTCACAGCTAATGTATACAGACAAATATGTGTAAGTGTAGATGTGAGAATAACTAGTGAGAACAGGGCAAGTAGATTTGTCTGGATAGGCTGAAAAGAACTTTTATACAGTTGAAGAACAATTATATCACCAGATCTTTTACTGATATCAATGATGTCACCAAATTGTGTACAGTAAAATTTTGGGCATTTAAGTATGCAGCCATTCATACCTGCTCTACTGTCTGATAAGACCAACCCCAAAATAGATGATTCTAGAAACTGTCTCAGAAATAGAGTGGTAAATATTCATGTTTCTTGTCCTCACAAGGAAGGATGGATATTTTCTACAGATTTCTCCCTGATGTGAAAGAAAACAAGAATTTCTACACAGTTCTTGTGAAATATTAGCATGTTGCAAAGTCTCCCAGCAAATTGTTTTGTGTAGAAATACCCATGGTTCTTCGGGGGGGGGGGGGGTATTTTCTGCACTTTTTTTGCAGAAATGCATTATTTATTTATTTATTTTCACACAAAAAACTACATATATTTGTTCACAGAATAATTCCCTAGAAGACCTCACAAAGTGTTAAGAATTTTGCTGCCATTCTTTTCTTCTTATATAGCAGGAAAATGAACAAAACACAATATTCTTTCCATTCCTACTAAAAAATGGAAAGTACAATATAACTGTTGTTGTGACTTAAGAAGCATGCATACATGTTAAACAGTGGAAAACACTCCCTCGGAGTGTGGTGAAGTCTCCTTCTTTGGAGGTCTTTAAGCAGAGGCTGGATGGCCATCTGTCGGGGATGCTTTGCTTTTAAGTTCCTGCATGGCAGGGGGTTGGACAGGATGGCCCTTGTGGTCTCTTCCAACTCTATGATTCTATGATTCTGTGCTTAGATTAATGTAAAAGAAATGTTGCTACACTTGGTGCATCATGTCCCCGTTGGGAAAACAAATTAAAATTCATAATGTGGACCCCCACATCACAACAGTTTTTTTCTGAGTCATAAAACAGGTAAAAGACTTACAATATTCATGAATGTTTCAGGATTCACCTGTCTCTTTTTTCTTAAGGATTGTTCTGAATCTGTAAATCCCAGGATCAAAAGGGATATCACAATAAATGACAACATCTTGGGTATCTGTAAAATAGCAGCATAGTTAGCATGTCTTTACATCTTGTTGCTTATGCTCATACCAATTTGAAGAAAGTCTGTTTTGATTTGGGTCCTGAAATTGTTGGTTCAAAAATATGCCTCTCCCATTGACTATCATTGAATTTTTAAAAGATAAATCTTGTGGGGGGGGGGGGGTTTCCAGAATCAAATGTAGTTGACAGCCTTGATAGCCTCTAGGGGTGAATTATGCTGTCAAACTGCAAGCAAATAGATGAGCAGTATTATGTTATCTGCCTTTGAGGTTTGTTTGTTTGTTTGATTGGAAGTGAATAATAATAATAATAATAATAATAATAATTGCCAAACAGAACTGGAAGAAATTTGCTTGGATAGTTGTTTCTTGTAAGGGAAATAAGGCAACCAAGTTTCAGTAGATTAGGTTCTGAGATTTTTGACTAAGAGTAACCTTTCCATTTGGAGGTACAGCCAGCCCTCCATATCCATGGATTTTTTTTATCCACAGATTCAAGCATCCTTGTATGTGATATATATATATATATATATATATATATATATATATATTCCAATAAGCAAATGTTGATTTTGTCTTTCTGTATAAGGGAAAGCATGTTACTATGCCATTGTATTTAATGGGACTTGAACATCCATGGTTTTTGGTATTCACAGGGGATACTGGAATTAAACCACAGAGGATACCAAGGGCTTACTATATCCAACAAAAAATAGGGGGTAGCTAATCTCCTGTGTTCCAGGGATGTAAATCCTTGACTGTTTGGCTCTACATGTGAGGATGAAAAACTATATTATTTTTTTCCAAACTGTGGGAGAAAATGAATAACCTCCCCCCACTGTATTCTCTCCTTATTCAAAAAATGGTATTTTTCAACTCTATGAACTTTATCACATGGGAAAACTGGGTTTAAATGATGATTATCCCATAAAAATCACACATTCGTGATTAAGATTTTCACACAATGTTGTGATTAAAGTGTCATTATCCCAAGAATATCCTGTAAAAAATCACGCATTTATGATAAAGGTTTTCACATGATGTCGCAATTAGAGCACCATTATCCCAGAAATAACCAGGCAATAAACAGCAACAAATCATTCACAGGAAAATCCCATAAATGATTTGTTGCTGTTTGTTGCCTGGTTATTCCTGGGATAATGACTAATTGCGCTGTGTGTGAAAATCTTAATTGCAATCTTAATTGAGATTGCACAATTTTCATGGGATAATCACTGTTTAAACTTCCAATTTTCCCCTATGTGATAAAATCCTATGATTCTGTAATTCTATTATCATAGGGCATTGTTGATTTTTTTTAATTGCATACACACACACACACACACACACACTCCATAATCTGTACAAAAACCAGGTTTTCTCTGCACAAATGATCTGCACAAAATAATCTGCACAAAAACCAGGTTTAGTGTTTTGTGGGCCCCACACTAAACCATATGCAGAATAATTCCTTTGCAACACTTCAGGACATTTGAATACCAGGAGGAAATTGTTCAGAATTCTCACTGGTCTATTATTTTTCTTGATGAGATTTCCCATGTGTTGGGAAACCCATTTCTTAACCTGGGAACAATAATCAATGATACTCTTTTCATCCCTAGTATGTTAATTGGAGGGATGCTTTGGCTTAGCAGACTCTGACCCTGACAATCGCAAGGTTAGCAGATTGACAGTTCAAGATCCAAGTGTTGTATGATGGAGTGAGCTCCCATCACTAGTCCCAGCTTCTGCCAACCTAGCAGTTCGAAAGCATGTAAAAGTGCAAGTAGATAAATAGGTACCACTTTGGTGGGAAGGTAACAGTGTTCCATGCAGTCATACTGGTCACATGACCACAGAGTTATACTTGACAATGCTGGCTCTTCGACTTACTAATGGAGATGAGCACCATCCCCTACAGTTGAACACAACTTGACAATCATATCAAAGGGGAAACTTTTACTTTTACCTATGTTAATTGGGGACCACTGAATGCAAATGAAGGATAACAAAGGAGTTTATCACATGGGGGAAATCCCATGTGGAAACGGGGGTTTAATGTAGAAAAAAAATGCAAAAGCGGATGTTTTTTCAGATGACGTCACTGTTAAAAGGAGGTTAAACTGGGGTTAATCCGAACAGAAACCCCTCATTAACTGCTTCTTTTTACTTTCAAGTTTTTCTGAAAGTAAAAAGAAGCAGTTTCCATTCGGATTAACCCCATTTTAACATCGCTTTCACTTTTCACACTGGGGAATCCCGTTAAATTGCTTCTGCTTTTGTGGTTTTTTTCTACTTAAAGCAGGGTTTCTGCACGGGACTCCCTGTGTGATAAACTCCATAGTGATATCACTAAGTGACACAACTTAATTATGCTGCAAACTTTCATAAGAACAGCTGTACAGAAAAGGGGCATTCTAACTTTGGTATTCTAACTATTTACTCCCCCTTTGCTCTACCATGGTTTTGGGGAGACTATTTTGGGGAGTGAAAGAGCACACATCATAATGCTGTCCACAGCCCACTAAACTGCAAAGTTTCAGAAGGACAGGTGCAATGGTTATTGAATTATGATGCTTGAAAGGCAGTTCAAGGTTTTTAAAACAGTAAGCTGTGATAGTGTTAGGAGGAAGCAATAGTAAAAATCTCTAAGGAACAGTAGTTGGAGAACACTTCATAAAGCATGTCTTTCAGTTAGAGAATGAGTCTTTCTGTCATGCAGCCTCACTCTCCTCCCCTATGTTTGATGTTTTTCATGAAGAAAAGAAAAGAAAAAAGGTATTTATGATAACATGCTGCCTGCACTTCTTAAAAACTAGAATGAATTTTCAAGTGGGTCCACTTTAGTTCTGTTACTTTGGGGAGGAAAGACATTTCCCCTTCTTTGAACCACTCCAAATAAGCCTGATTCCGCTTGGACTTTGGCCAGATTATTAATATCTTTATGCTGACAACATAAAACTTCATACTACAACATAAAAACAATTGCTGCTAATGAACTATGGTTTCTCTTTCATATGCATATTCATGTGTTTTGATACAATCATGAATTATGGGTTGCTAAATCTCTATAAATTATTGAATTTGTGATGCTGTTGGATGCTAGATTACAGCTTGGTGACTTATCTTAGTATAGTGTAGTAATATTTTTTTTTAAGTCACAATATTCCCGAAGGAAGCTTCCACTTATACGACCTGAAGAAGCTAGACGATAAGAATTGACATTGCAACACTGGACGTCACAACATGGGAACATAAAGGTAGCAGTCTACCTGTCTAAGCGCTGGCTGTAGCCCTTCTCCTCTTCCCATGATACTGCTCAATGCATTCACTCACCCTACTGGTTTTAGCTGGGCACTTCAAGGGCAGGTATTGGATTTCCCTCCCCCTTCTGTTGTGCCAAGTTTCATTGGATGGTAGAAGGTGTTTAGACCATTCCAGGTCATTCTACCCCATTCTACCAAGCTGCCAAAGTCTTAAACAAGCTCATGTATGTCAGACTGGTTGAAGTCCTTTGTTCTGAATATCAGATCAACCTGACAAAGGTTGTTGACAAGAACAAGCTGGGTGGGTGGGTAGGTCTCTGCAGGATTAACAGAGAAGGAAAACCCTGCAAAGTTGTGGGCTGTAGTTGTGTGGCTGTTAAAGACTATTGCAAAGAATTTCCCATTCTAGCTCATGTAGAGAGTTTTGGAATAACTGACTTGGGTGATGCTGTTAAATCCTGCTTGGGAGGTCATGCTGGTAAACCTATTGGGGGAAGGGGCTTTGATCAGGTTGTGGTACCAGAGACTTTGGTATTTTGCCTTCCAAAATATGCCAGGCAGGGTAGAGAGGGAAAACTTTACCAGCAAGTCTCCTAAAGGGTCAAAGGAAAGAGGATACGATACTATTTAAAACAAACAAATTACTATGGAATTTCTATGATTTGATCTTATGAGAGACTCTCATAGGATGGAAAGGGGAGGTATAACTGGAAGTCTAATTGATTAGTTCTTACTGCCTGAACCTAGAGAGCTAGCATGGTATAGTGTTTGAGAGTTGGATCAGGGTTCGATTCCCAGCTCGGCCATAAAATCCACTAGATAATCTTGGCAACTCACATTTTCTCAGCCTCAGGAGAAGGTAATGGCAAACCTCCTCTGCCAACCTCACCTTAGGATCTCCATAAGTTAGAAACTTGGAGGCACACAACAATGACAACAAAACCTGAACCTAAGCAATTCAAGCTATGTCAGACAAATTGTTTGGTGTCCTCTAGGATGCAACACTTGAGTGATATCTATACAGTACCTGCATCAAATAAGTGTTCCTGCTTAAATACATCTGACTGATCAATAGCTAAGCAAGTATAGATAGTTCTTTCACTTCTCCTATGTCTCTTGGTATTGTTTGAAGAAGACAAAGTTCTTATACAGTAGTTGAAGAATAAATGAAGAGGATTTCTTGCCTCTTGAAATTTTTAAAAGCAATTTAAACTGGTGAAGCTAACCACTGACTGATCCATTCATCTGTATTAAACAACTCAAGCTGTTCCAAACTGGAAAGTGAATATTATATTATATTCACTGTAAGTGCCAGGAAGATAGAATTTGCAAAGCAATTAGCCTAATTGACTCACAGTCCAAAATGTATGCAAAACATTTCCTTGAAGGATTAGAGGACTAAGAAAGAGATTAATCTCATACTAGTGGAAGAGAAGAGAGGTTTCAGGAAAGGATGATTTACTACTGATAACTGTTTCATGCTAGAGAGATCTTTTTTTTAAATTATTTTTAATTTTATTGCATATTCAAACATACAACATATTACATATTTTAACAAACAACATACAGAAACATCTATCAAATACCCAATTTAAAATCTATATCCCATCAAACTTGTATTCTTTTATCCCTTTAATCTACCAAATTACTTCTCTTTTTTCTTCCACTCTTTTCAACTCTCTTTCCTTCATCCTCTCTTCGGTACCTTTCTTACACCCTCTCCAATTCCTCCCTCCTATCCCCCTAAGCTTTCCTATCCACATCTCTCACTCAACCCTCCTTTCCTTCCCCTATCTTTCCTTCTCTTCACACTTCACTTCCCACTCTTCAACTTACTCACCACCTTCTCTACCATTCTTATCTTTCTCTTTATCTTCTTCTACCTACCTTCATACCCTCTTCTACTTTCATTTACCTTCTCACTCCTCATCCTTACTTTCAACTCTCTTCATACTTTTCCGAATTAGTTCGCTTCCTCCCAGCTGATTTCTTTCCTATATATACCTATTAGTTGAACTTCTTAATACCTAATTCATCAATCATGAATATTTATATATATATATTAAAATCCTTATATCAATCTAATCATTTATTTATTTATCTTCTTTACTACTATACTTTCCCCCTATCGATCCTATTAAAAAGTCATTTTTCATAACTTATAATCAAACTTTAAACTATGTCTTAACCCGCAATACTAAAACTTTAACTTCATCTTTCCAGTTACCACATTGTATAGCCTATCCCATTTCCATCTTATCACTAAATGCTTCTACAACTCTTACAACCCCTATTCTCGTTTTTCTACTCTATTATCCCCTTTCTACAAATACATATATATATATGTATGTACCTACTCTATTACCTGTACCTAAATACATATATCCTTTTTCTCTTATTCTACCAAATGCTTTATAGCTAGTTCTCCCCATTGCTCTCTCATATATTCAATTACTTTCCCACAGTCTTTAAAAAAATTTCTGGTGTTTCATCTTTCAATAATTGAGTTAGTTTATCTGCTTCCATTGCATCATATAACTTCCACATCCAATTCTCTCTTGTAGGTGTATCTTTTTTTCCCCCCAATTTTGGGCATATACCACTCTTGTCATTGTGATTAAGTAAAATAGGACCTTTCCATACTTTTTTATCGTATTCTTCCTCTAATATTCCTAATTAAAAAATTTCTGGTTTTAGTACCATTTTTATTTCTAGGATCTCATTAATCGTTTTTCAAATCATTCTCCAGTATTCTACCGCCCTTTTACACTTCCACCAGCAGTGGAAAAAAGTCCCTGGAGATTCCTTGCACTTCCAACATTCGTTATTGACCTTTTTATACATTTTTCATATTTTATCTGGGGATAGGCACCATCTATAAAACATTTTGTACCAATTTTCTTTTAACCCTTGTGATACGGTGTATTTCACTCCTGTTTTCCACATCTTCTCCCATTGGCTCATTTGTATCGGGTGTCCTATGTCTTTTGCCCATCTTATTATGACATCTTTAACAACCTCTTCCTCCATCCGCATTTGTAAGATTTTTATATATAGTAACCCTATTACTTTTTTGTTTTTATCCAACAAAATTTCTTCTATTTCTGCTTTTTTTCTGCTATTCCTCGATTTTTCATATCCAATATAACCTTCTCATAAATTTGCCTGTATTGAAACCACCCTAATTTAAATCCTTTATTTTCCAAAATTCTCCTATTTTGCTATCATAACCTTCCCTTTTTGTCTTTCTATCAAATCTTTATATGTACCCCAATTATCATCCCTATCCATCTCTTTTCTATAAAATGCTTCTTGTGGGGATAACCACTTAGGAGTCTTATCCATTATCCTACTCTTATATTTATTCCAAGTTTTCAACAAGGTTTTCTTTATAATATGGTTATTAAAAGCCTAATTTGTTTTTTCCTTATCGTACGCCAAATAGGCATGCAAACAAATTTTATTCCTTCTCCCGCTAATTCCAAAAGCCTCTTATTTTCTAGTTTTAGCCAGTCTTTTATCCAATTCAACACACTAGCTTCGAAATAAATTTTTAAGTCTGGCAAAGCCAAGCCTCCTCTTTCTTGTGCATCTTGTAGTACCTTTAATCTGACCCTTGGTTTTTTTCCCCTTCCATATGAACTTAGATAAATCTCTATGCCAATTATCAAAAGGGGTCTTACTGGTTATAATGGGTAAAGCTTGAAACATAAATAACATTTTTGGTAGAACTGACATTTTGATTGCTGATATCCTACCTAATAGGGACAATTTTAACCTTCCCCAATTCATCAAATCTTTTTTAATTTCTTTCCATATTTTATCATAATTATTATTAAATAATTCATTTGTTTTCTTTAAAATTTGAATTCCTAAATATTTTACTTTTTTCTTTATTTCCATTCCCGTTATTGTGGAAATTGTGGACTCTTCTTCCTTGGAGTCTAAATCTTTAGTAATCATAGTCGATTTGTTTTTATTTATCCTACATCCTGTCATGTCCCCATATACATTCATAATTTCCATTAAAGTTTCGACATTTTCACTTGGATTCTCCAAATTTACCACCAAATCATCTGCATAAGCTCTAACTTTATATGTATATATTTTAATTCTTATCCCTTGCAATCTTTCCTCTTTGTTAATTTTCCTAATTAATATTTCCATCACTATCAAAAATATCAAAGGGGACAAGGGGCATCCTTGTCTTGTCCCTCTTCGAATTTGTATAGCTTTTGTTTTATCTCCATTTATAATTATACATGCCCTTTGTTTCTTATATGTTTCTTATAAGGGGGGTGGGGGGGGTTCTGGGGGGGTGGGGGGGTTTCTGTATTATGTTTTATGTATATTGTGTTTTAAATGATGTAAGCCGCCCTGATTGGGTATCCATTGGGCGGGGTATAAATAAAATTTTATTATTATTATTATATTATTCTTTGATCCAAATTTGAAAATTTTCTGGCAGATTCATTTTTTAAAATAATAGTTATCCAATTAACCGAATCAAAGGCTTTTTCCAAATAAAAAAAAATTAATCCCAATTTTTTAATCACAATGTTTATCATAATATTCTATCAAATTCAAAATAATTCTTATATTATCTTTTATCTGCCTTTCAGGTAGGAATCCTCTTTGATCCTCACTAATTATTTCCTTCAGGCAATTTTTAAATCTATTTGCTAATGTCATTGTAAATATCTTATAATCAGCATTAAGCAACGAAATTGGTCGATAATTTACTGGATCTTCTGGGGGTTTTTTTTTCCTCTTTAGGAATTAAAGTTATATTTGTCTCTCTCCATGATTCGGGGACTCCTTCTTCCTTAATTTTACCAAATAGTATCTGTAAATATTCACTGATCTCATTTCTAAATATCTTATAAAAATTAATTGGTAACCCATCTGGCCCAGGGGTTTTATCCTTCTTACTCTGCAAAATAAATTATATTATTTCTTCTTTTATTATTTCCTTATCCAACTGTTTTCTTTGTTCATCACTTATAGTAGGAATCTCTTCCTTACTCATATACTCCTCTAGTTTTATTTTATCTATTGGGTGTTCTGTGTATAACTTACTATAATAATTGTAAAATACCTCTTTTATCTTATCATGTTGTGTATAAA
Source organism: Phrynosoma blainvillii (assembly GCA_026167975.1). Lineage (NCBI taxonomy): Eukaryota > Metazoa > Chordata > Lepidosauria > Squamata > Phrynosomatidae > Phrynosoma > Phrynosoma blainvillii. The sequence continues at coordinate 112,114,259 of JANUYF010000003.1, forward strand.
TATTATCTCCTTTTATTTTTGTTATTTGTTTCTTTTCTCTTTCCTTTATTAGTCTTTGCGATAACCATTTTCCAACCTTATTTGCTTGTTAAAATGTATTTTGTTTCAGTTTTTTAATCTTTTCTTCTATTTCTTTAACCATTTCCATTGATAATTGTTTTTGCAACATCTTTATATCTTTTAATGCTATATTATCCTCCGGACTTTCTTTTAATTTTTCCTGTTTCTCTTTTATTAATTCATTTAGTTTCTGCATTTTTCTCTTTCTATTATTTTGTAATATTATATTTTGTTGGATAAAAAAATCCCCTAATAACCATTTTAAAAGCATCCCAAACTACTATTTCCTTTGTTCCTTTATTCCTATTCTCTTCAAAAAAATTTTTTTAATTAACTTCTTTACTCTCTCTACTACTACCGGATTTTTAAGTAATTCCTCATTTAACCTCCATTGCTTTGATTTCTTAGGTTCTTTAAGTTCCAAAATTAACGGATTATGATCCCAGCTGTTCCAAACTGGAAAGTGAATATTATATTATTTTCAAAGGTGTAAGTGCCAGGAAGATAAAATTTGCAAAGCAATTAGCTAATTGACTCACAGTCCAAAATGTATGCAAAACATTTCCTTGAAGGATTAGAGGACTAAGAAAGAGATTAATCTCATACTAGTGGAAGAGAAGAGAGGTTTCAGGAAAGGATGATTTACTACTGATAACTGTTTCATGCTAGAGAGATTTTGTAGCACCTTTGGAACTAACTGAAAGAAAGAAATTGGCATCATAGCCTCAAAGGTGCTACAAGATCCTTCTATGTACTGATTCTATAGACCAACACAACTATATCTTTGAACTATTTCATGCTGCTACTCCACCTGGTAGTTAAATATACATTAGAAAGGGGAATATTTTACTTGATTCACTGATCTAAACACAGCTTTTGATTCTATAAACAGAGGCTGATTTTTGGATAAATTTTATCCAGAATAAAATAGGAGCCCTAGTAGCACAGTGGTTAAATGTCAGTACTGCTGCCACAAGGTTTGGGTTCCCAGGGCTCCAAGGGTGACTCAGCCTTCCGTCCTTTCCCAGCTTGATAAAAGGAGTATCCAGCTTGTTGGGGGCAATTGCCTTACAGATTGTAAACCACTTAGAGAGTGCTGAGTTCACTATTAAGCAGTATAGAAATGTAAATGCTATTTCTATTGCTATACATTTTCAGGAATGAAGATTAACTCTAATTATTATTTTAATAGCAGGTGGTGGCTTAGTGGTTAAGATGCCAATTCTTGTGATTGGAAGATTGAAAGATTGGCAGTTCAAGGCCCAGGTGCTGCATGATGGGGTGAGCTCCTGTCACTGGTCACAGCTTCTGCCAACCTAGCAGTTCAAAAGCATGCAAATGCAAGCAGATAGATAGGTCCCACTTCTCAGTGGGAAGGTAACAGCATTCGGTGCAGTCATACTGGCCACGTTCTCGATCAATGCTGGCTCTTTGGCTTAGAAATGGAGATGAGCACAGTCAGTTATAACTAGACATTAAAGTCAAGGGATTACCTTTATTATGTTAATTAGGGTATTCCGTACAGAAAAAAACCTCTGAAGGTCTGAAGTGGCCCAAATTATTTTTCTTGCTGACATTTCTACATATAATGGGCTTTAGGCAAGGCTGCATTTTAGTCCCCTCCCCCTTTAACTTTTATATTGCATTGTATTGGTTTGCATAAACATAGTTTTCATATACTCAAGGTGTTTTTTGTATAGAACATAACTTAGTTATTAGCAATGATAAATCTAAAGTCTTAAGGTTAAGAAAGGCAAAACATTGCACAGATGACATATAGATTCTAAAAAAGCTGAACAAGTCTGCTGAGACCCTGGATTGGAAGAATATCATAAGGTTCAGCCCAGGTGGAACTACAATATCTTCCCTCTCCTTTCCTTCAAAACTCACTTTAAAGCCCTGGTATCCATAGCCATTTAATGGATGATGGAGATCAGAGGGCATAGAGAAGCATTTGGCTATATGCCCGCAGCTACCTAGACAATGATAACTTCATCTTCTAAGATTTTTGAGGAACCCCTTGGAGACCCCTGAGGATGCCTTTGACATTGTCAGTCTAAGGACATAGCAAGATGGTTCTCCAATGACCCCCATTCTCAGTTGGCCACTAAATGGCCATGGGATTGGAGCTGCTGAAGGGAAAACATGAGTTCTGAAGAAAGATAGTGAATTCCTGCCTTGAAAAAAACAAAAACAAATCAATTTTAGCTATGTGTATGTCACTAACAAGAAGTTAGACATGAAATTATATTTCTATCTTGGATAAGGATAGTGAAAAAGAAATCACTAATATTGCCTTTTCCTTTGGGACTCAAGATGGCTTACAAAATGAATTTAGATAAAAATACATAAACAAATATAGGTAAAAACATCCTAAACCATATTTTAAAATGTAATTAAACTATCTTTAGAATGAAAGCCATTTTAAACAACTCCATTAAAAAGGCAAAATATAAAGATGCATGCTAGTAAAAGACCCTGCAGTAAGTTGCTAAAGATCTGTCACTATAGAAAAGTTTTCACCCACCAAGAAAAGGACAAAAAGGAAGGAGCATCGCTAACCTCACCAGAGAAATTTAAGATAGAATACAGCTTATAACTAACACACTATTTTCCATGATAAATAAAGAGAGAGAGAGAGACTGTGCTAATCCCCCCTGTCATGGAGCAATCTAATTCTGCAGGACAGCACATGTTATCAGCACAATAGGACTTAAGCAATTGTGATCATTACTCATTTTTTAATCTCTGCATCTTCCCTCTCATGTACATTTCTTTGCAGCAACATGGTCTAGAAAGGAAAGCACTATATGCTTTCAATGCAAATGTAACCATTCTGTGTGTCGATACCATGTGACCACACCCATTCATGTGGCCATGATGTTAATGTGCAAACCTCTTTAGAATGGGTGTACAATGGTAAAGTAACTCCCATTTTTCTGTGCCTAGGCACAAAGAAATTCTGAAAGTAACATTGAACTCAGATAATGGGTATATAACCATATGAACAAAAATAATAAAAATCTGAAGACAATTTAGCTTTTCAGTCTTATTGAGTAGCAATTCAAGGGAACTTTAGCTAGGAATGTTTAAAAAATCTTGCCTCTGGAGAGGATTCTAGGCAGGACTGGCCATAGTGACACTGTACATAGTGACACAGTATGTCAAGGACTCTCCACTGTAATTTCCAGTAGAAGACCAAGAAACCAAATGGTTTCTCCACTACCACCACCACCACCATGCTTTTCACAATTTGCTCGAGATAGCCTTTGCTCAAAGCTGCTGATCTCGCATGCACATACACATAATGCAACCTGCTGACCGATTGGTCGTAATAAAGAACTCAATAAATTTAAAATTACATGCATGAGCAACAACATAATGCAACCACATAGAGACCAAAGGACAGACTGATTGATCAGAAAAAAAGGAACAATTCATCCAGTGCTAATACTTTTACTAGTCCATACAGCAAAGCATTGATTCTCACTTTTCTTCCATGTGCGACATTTTGCAGAAATCAAGAAATAATGATCTAAATAAAATCTCCCTGAGATTTTGTCATGATGAACGACACTCCTCAGTATCTCCTGTCTAGATTGTTGTTGTTACCTTGATTAGCCAAGAAATATAAGCAAAGTTGGTATTTACATCCCTGATTGTGGAATACAAAAGAAATCTCCACTGCCTAAATAATATATATGTAAAGTTGGACAAATGTCTCAGTTTTGCTTCCTCCAACACCTTCCTCTTCGAAGGCTAGTTTGAATGCATTCAAAACCATATTTATGGTGCTGAATTTCTTGTGTATGTAAACATTTTTCACTTTTGGTAACTTTTCAAAAGTCTTCTTTAAAAAACTGAGCCATAAAGAATCCTCTCCCATCTAGTTACACCAATGCCTAGTATGAGAGGCTAGCTGTGTAGCTGTTGAAGTGGAGAAGCCTTTTGGAAAAATGATACTGCAACTTTAATTCAGCACCATAAATATGGTTTTGAATGCATTCAAAACTAGCCTTTGAAGAGGAAGATGATCAAAGCCCTCTACCTGGGTGGGGAAATCTGTCACTTTTCATTTCTCACACACTCAATTTTTATTTTAAAATTACTTCCATCAACAGTTTGAAGAAATGTGTGAATTTTATCACAGTTGCACATTTAGTCAGAATTATTACAGAAACTGTAAATTCTTTTCAGAGTACAAACCAAAGAAAAATTTCATCCACACATTTTTACTAAAATGTTCAGAGAATGCAGAAGAGATAGCCTGAAAGAAAATCTTACCAGTCTGTCTGAGATTCCTTGTTGTCAAGATGTGTTTCAGATAACTGAAGGGAGGAGACACTGATAGCTACCATGTATCTGCAGATATGTAAGAGACTGGCATTTAATTTCATCATAGGACCTCCCCAAGCTTGCTCGCCAATCACTAGTACTATCATTTCACTGTTTCAATTTACATACATAAATCATAGTAGGAGTAAACAGTTATTACAGCCTCCATTATCTTCTCATGTGCCTCTAAAAATGCTATTAGCACACACAGACAGTGGTTATTTTATTATTAACCTACCCTTCCTCCATAGAGTTCACAGTGGCATACATGGCACTTACAGATTTTCTAAGGAATTCAGAGTGGCAAATATAGGAGCACCCTCTTCTATAACTTTAAAACCTGTATGAGATGTTTTGCCTTCAATATATTGAAGAAAGAACAATAGATAATAATATGTACTATATGCTTCTTAACCCACAGGAGCTTTTTTTGCAGTTGTACCAGATTTGTGCCCATTAGCCACAATTCTTTCTTTCTTTCTTGAAAACCCACCACAAACTTGCAGAAAATGGCTGGTGGACTGGCATTGGTCTATGGATCACTATTTTGAGTGGCACTTGTGTACAGCATAGTATGTAAAGTGAAAAGGTTGCAATATAGTCAGGAAAGAATGCCATATTCTCAGCTATCAGTTTTATTTTAATGCATTTGTCTCTTGTCCACACGTAGCAGATGAAGCTACAGAAGAGCACCCTCTTCTCCTATAACTTTAAAACCTGTATGAGATGTTTTGCCTTCAGTATATTGAAGAAAGAACAATATGTACCATATACTTCTTAACCCACAGGAAATAAATTCTAAAAAGCAAACCTCAATTTTGCCATTTTATATAAGGAATACCATTTTAGTATGCCACTGTATATAATAAGACTTTAGCATTTCACTGGGGGTCCTGGAACCAAACCACAGTTGATACTGAGGGACCATTGTAAATTCAAAGTAAATCTCAGATCTTCCCTCCAGTATTGCAGGTGGCTTTACATTCAGCCAGGTGAAAGCCTCTCTGTTCCCCCAGATCAACAGCTTTTTAATACAAAATTGTTAAACCCCAGCTTCTAAAACAAGGTCATTTCAAAGACTGATCTAGTTTCTTTGTCTGACTTTACAAATGAACTGGGAAATGTTTGCTTTGGTTGGTTTTTGCAGACTCCATCCCTAAACCCATCCTATAAGGTTCAAAAAAAGTCCAATTACCATGCATGAGTTGTAATAATTCTTTCAGATATAAGAGACATCATGATGGAAAGATTATGGGAAAGAGTAGTTTCCCCAAAAAAGTAGCTAGGGAGAATCTAACAATAGAATGATACTCTATTACAACAATGTCCCAAAGGAATGAAAGCACAACTCAACAATTATTAACAATGACCATATTATAGTAATAGTACAAAAACACAGGATACATAATATAATAATGTTTTATTCCATTCATACAGTTAATTGGAATATATAGTTTTCTACAGTACTTTGTATTATGTAGCTTGTGTTTTGTAGTATTACTACAATGTGGTTATTTACATAATAATATGGTCATTGTTGATAATTGTTGAGTTGTGGTTTCATTCCTTTGGGACATTGCTGCAATAGAGTGTTATTATATTATTAGTTTCTCCCTAGCTATTTTTTTTATTTTCTGTGAAACATCCTGTTGTGTGTTTTACGGTAAAGAGTAGCTTCCAACCATGTCTTTAAAAAGAAGGAAAGAGCCATGATTATGATAAAACAAATTTCACAGCCTGGTTGACTATGCTGATATACAACTTGCCTTTGAGATACACAGCACGCTTCAGGTTGTGCAGTATGTTCATATTACAGGGAGCATTTTCAAGTACGCAGCATCTCTATTCCCCAGCTCTGTTAGAAGGGGGTATGTTTCCAGACCTATTGAAAAGGACAGAAGCAGCCAAAGGTTGGTATTATAATTCCACTTACCCCAGGCCTCTTTATTTGCTAAAACCCTCCCACTTTTCTTCCCCAAATCCAGTATGTGACTAGTTATGCAGGATTTTTATTTTTAGTTGAGTGTGTAACCAATAAAAAGATGATGGCGTGTGTGTGTGTTTTATCTTCTCCAAATTGGGATTGGGAGTAGAGGGTAGGAGCCATTAGTTTAGTTAAGGAGATTATCACATGAAGCTTTAAAACCATTATTAAAGCTACAGAATAGTGCCTTTGGCAGTATTTATCACATAATGTCATCTTTGTCTCATTGCTATTTTGCCATCAGGTATTGTTAAAGCATTCCTTTTCAATGATGGGGAAAACCTGTCAATAAGCTCTCTTTCGTATTGCAAACGTATTAGTCCTCAGGTGCAAAACCTAGCTTTTGCAGTAGTTCCAATATTGGCAGTCACATGGTTTCACAATCACCTCCTATTCCCCTGTCCCCTTGTCCCCCTCCCTCTTTCCAAGTGGACTGATTACCTTTTTTTTTTTATTTCTTTTATTTATTTATTTTAAAATTTAAATCCTATTAGCATAACTATATATATATATATATATATATATATATATAACACATATATATATAATTTTTAAAAAATGAAAGGCATGCTGGGTAGGTTATAGGGCAGAGAAGCAAGGTTAAAGGGGAGTACAAAAGAGAGTGTGATGGCAGGAACTTCCCCAGTTATGCTATGGTGCTCCCAAACGTATGTTTCTGTCGTCTTTAGCTAATGTGGTTGTAGTGAGAATGGGACTTGTGTGATAAGGTCCTAAATAATTTTGTTGCAGTGTCGGAAAGTGCAAGAAAGTTGCAGACATTATGATCTTTTGGATACTCTGAGGCAGCTGGTGGCTGGCAGGGCATCTGCTCCAGGCTGTGAGGCATGACAGCCCAAGAATAGTTGCTTTTGTGATCAACATGTTTGACTTGTGCTGGATTCTAAGGAAAGGGAGGGGATGATTCTGGAAGGATTCCTTCATATATCTTAAGGTCTGGCTTGAAAATCTCAGATGTATGTCTACCTCTTTCTTGCAGCTCTGGTGCATCTATTGCATTGCATTTGATTCATTGGACTTGATTGGTCATAATGTCACGATGCATATTGTTCTTTTAGTAATAAAAGTGAATTTACTTTGCCCAAGCTCCTTTGTCTGCCTCTTTTTTTTTCCTTAGAAATACTCCCAATACAGAAGCTGGATGCTTCAGAGTCCAAAAATTCAAAGAAGGTCTTCCTCGGGGTGAAAGGTGAACAAGGCATTTTAAATTGCTGGAAGCATGAATCATTTTTAATCACATAGTGTGATGATTCAGATAGGAACAAAAATATGAACAGAGGCAGCTCCAATGTTTTGGAAGTGGTTGGTAGGGTTTTATCCTGCATGCCACCGTATCTTGGCAACTGGGCAAGTCAGCCTCTTCACTGGCAGGAGTTACAGTTGACTTTTTGTTTCTCAAAATGCAGTGCTCCATTCCAGGTCAACATAGGTTAAAAAAATAGCTGCCTCCACAAAATGAATGAACAAATAGAGGAGTATCAACTAGATAAGTCCCATTATTCATTTTATTATTTGAAGAGTGCCGCTTTACATTTAAAATATAAAATAACTTCCCTGAATTAAGTACTTTTAAGCAATCTCAAACTCTTATGTGAAGTAACAATTTATTCCTTTAGGCAATTCATTTCCTTAATGAACACCTTTATTTATTCCTTATAACTGTGTCCCAAGTGTGCATTTGCATAGCCAGATATTACATAAAGCGGATGGGCATTTGTAGGGAGTTCCGAGACTGCATATTCCAGCTCACCTGACTTTTTCCATCTGTTGAGGAGAACCTCCCGCTTTCCCTTGGTGAAGTGCAATTTTTGAAAGCAGCTTTGTATTGCTGGGTCAACTGTGTGCTGATGTTTTCACACATATTATTCTCCTTATTGTAATTTGATCCCACATCTGTTCTTAAAACCTTTTGTAACCTTCCTCTAATTGGAACCTTTATGTTCCCAGTCAACCTGTGGTGGATTGCTTACAAATGGAGGGGGGAACAACTGCAGATAGAACAATTTGTCATTGCTATTATTCTATTTTTTGAATTGCTGGATGAATAGAAATGACACTTTAAATTAATTTTTTATTTTTTATTTGTATATGTATTCTGTATTTTTTAAATTAAATTTTATTAATGTTAAAATACTTATTCTTTACATATATACAATAAAAGAAATACATCTGCATTAACTTCCTCTGTTTCTCCAGCAACATGTCCTTAGTTACTACATAATTTCATTTACTTATTTTATAACCAACAAAATCAAAAAGAATAAACAAAGATGAAAAAGAAAAAAAATTATAACAAAGCATTAGAGCATATTCTAATTTTACGTAATTTCAACTGTACTTATTATTTTGTTCATTTTCTAACTTGGTCTCTTTCATGTTCCTACAATCTATTTCCACTTTAGTTTATAGTAGTCTGTAATTGGGAACAATTCTTTTTCAATGTCCCCTTTATCTTTATGATTTAAACAAGCAGTTAGTTTATCCCATTTCAATCATTTCTACTAGTTTAAGGGCCTTTGCAGACTGCCTGAAATAGTGCAAATTGAGTCCACTTTAACTTCCCTGGCTCAGTGCTAGGGAATCATGGGAACTGTAGTTTATTGTGGCACTGGAGCTCTCCGACAGAGAAGGCTCAATGTCTCAGAAAGAAAATACAATTCCCATGATTCCCTAGCACTGAGCCAGGGCAGTTAAAGTAGACTCAATTTGCACTATTTCTAGCAGTCTGCAAAGGTTCTAAGTAACCAAATGTCTATTTCTGGTGTCTCTTGTCTTTTCCAGTACTGTGCAAATGTCATTCTTGCTGCCATTATCATATATAATGCATTCTTTATTTTATTTATGTGTACTAAATTGTGATGGCCTATGGCCTATGTGACAAGACTTTATGAGCCCATTCACATTCTCAGGTCATCTGCAGAGGCCCTTCTCAATGTCCCACCACCTTCTCAGGCTTGTTTGGTGGCAACAAGGGAGACAAGGTTTTCTTGGTTGCTGCTCCCAGGCTTTGGAACTCTCTTCCTACAGAAGCCATCTCTGCACCCCTTCAACACATTTTTGTTCCTTCATGCTTTCAGAAACTGAATAGCTTTAGGCTTTTAATGCTCTGTTGTGCTTTTTTAAAATGTTTATATATATATTCTTTTAATGATCTTGAAATTTTTAATGTTTAATGTTTAAACTTTATAAATTGTTTAATTCTTTTTATATCTTATATTTATACTTTTATGAATGTTTTTGAATTGTTTTTTATTTGTTAAACAATTGTTTAAAATTATTGCTAGCTGCCTTGGGTTTTCCCATCACTGGGAGAAAGGTGAGATATAAAATAATAATAATAATAATATGTAATTAAGGATGTAATAATCTAAATAAGATGTAATTAATGAATACGCCACCAGTACTCTGTGTTCAGTGAACAGGAAGCCACCAGGAGGAACTTCTGGCCATAGGGACAGGGACTGCCAAGTAATATCATGCTATTAAGTGGAACAACTGTTTTTATTCCACTTCTGGATGACTAAAGCTCAGAATATTTTAAAGAGAAGTTTGACAAAAGGGCAATAAAGTAACCAGATGAATCTGAAGTCTTTCTATGAAAGATTCCTTTTTCTATCGGGGCAGCCAGCAGTGATCCCCTGTGCTTAGCAGTGATCCCCTGTGAATCTAATTGCATTCTTCAAAAAAGAGATCTTACAGAAACAAAAACAGTTTACACAACACAGTTCTGGTTACTCATTAAAAATGCAAAGTGGATCAAGTGGATCAAGGTTGTTGTTGTTTTTTTAGCACACAATTGGTCACAAAATGTACAGCCAGAAAAAATGATGTACACTTGAAAATGGATAGATATGCACTGGGTAAAATGGTCAATGTAGCCAACATGAGAGCTTTTTAAAAATTATTTTAGGACTTTGTGCAAAAAAACACAAACAATTTTTCAGAAAAAAAATATGTGCACACAAAAACATTTTGGTACAAAATACACTATTTTCTGTGTGGAGACATTTTTGCACAAAAATATTTTCACAGAAAAGGGCCCAATTTGAAAACAAATCTAAATATGAAAAGAGAAAACCTCTCATATTCTTTTTTTTTTACAATTATTTTGTTTAATAAAAAACATAGAATAAAAAAATAGGCAATGAAAGATTATGCAGTATTATACATTATTCCCCTTGTCATTTCCCTCCCCCAAACTATGTTGCATTTTCTAAGATTCATTAACACAAAGTATAGAAAGTTTGCTTTTCCCTTCTTTCAACTGATTTATCTTATGTCATAATATCAAATTACACCAAAGATCTTCCAGTTAACCTGTCTAAATGTTGCACTTTATTCTTATTCCTTATTTACTTCTTTCTGTCATATTATTAAGAGTTCATCAAAGTTTTTCAGATTATTGTTGTCCTTAAGAGATGAATTTCTGCTGCAATTTTGTTATAGTACTTCCTCCCCTTCCAGTTTGAACAGCTCCTGGATTTCTTACAGTGCACTATTAAAGCCTGCCAAATTTGTTTGTGTTTTTCATTAGATTCTCCTTCAATTGCAAATGATATTTTTTCTATTTTATAGATTTCTAACATTTTGAACATCCAACTATCCAAAGATGGTATTTCCGTAGGTTTCCATTTTTGCGAAAGTAAAATTTATGCTGTTGAGACCATGTATAAGAACATTTTCCAGAATCTAGTTCTCTCTTGTGTTTGTATACCTTGAATCATGTTTAAAAGGTACAATTCTGGAGTGAATTCAAAACATATGTCCAGTATGTTACTGATTGTGGTGTGGAGTAATTTCCAAAATTTTGCCACCACTGGGTAAGTCCACCACATATGAAACCATGTACCTAGATATTTCTGGCACCTCCAGCAAGGAGGATTGCATTTTTATAGATTTTGGCTAGCCTGACTGGCATCAGATACCACTTTGTTTCCATCTTGAAGAAATTTTCTCTTATATTCTGGTTCCTGGTAAATTTATGAGTGTGTTGTCTGACTTGTGTCCAGTTGTCTAGCTGGATTTCTCTTCCAATAACTCTGCCCCATCATATCATGTGGTCCTTAATTATTTCATCTTGAAGTCTACATTCTAGAAGTATTCCATATCCTCTGGGCATCAGTTTTTGTTTTTCTTCAAGTATTATGGTGTCAATCTCATTTTTTAAAATGTAAAAACCTTGGGGGGTTTTTCATCATATTTGAATATTTCTTGTAGGTGGTAATACAAAAACCAATGCATCTTTTGTTCTAAAATTCAGATATCCTTTAATTCTTTCAACTGCAGTTTTCTGATTTGTGTGTCCAATTTTGTGATGTCTTTATATCTCAACCATATTTTGGTTGATTTAAATATACTTAACAGTGCTTCCTGGGGTGAAATCCAACTGGGAATTCCACAATAAAAAGTTAATTTTATTTTGGTCCAGAATTTAAGTAGAACTCTTCTCACAGTATGATTTTCAAAGTCCTAATGGATTTTTGCTTTGTCATAGCAAAGGTATGCATGCCAACCATATCAAAGGTCTTTTATTGTTAAGCTTTATCCATTCTTGTAGCTAGGCTAAAACACTGGCTTGATGGTATAATTCCAAGTCAGGAAGGCTACATCCACCTTTCTGTTTCTGGTCAATCAAGATTTTCCATCTAGCTCTCAGTCTCTTCCCTTCCCAGATAAACTTCTTTAATTCTTTGTCCCAAGCTGTGAAAGGTTTGCTGTTGTGAATAATTGGTAAGTTTGAGAATAAGAAGTTTAGCCCAGGAAGAACTGACATCTTTATCACAGAGATCCTACCATAAAAAGAGAGTATTGACCAGTTAATTGAATCTGCTTTGATTTCTTTCCAAGTCTTTCCATAGTTGTAGTCAAATAGATCAGTATTTGTATTGAAAATAAAGATGCCCAAGGATTTAGCCTTTTTAATGATTTTACAATGTGTTTTTTCATATAACACTTTTTCTTCATTCAGTGACATATTTTTAGTAATTATCATGGATTTCTGTTTGTTTATTTTGAAGCTGGTGAGGTTTCCAAACTTGCCAAGTATTACCATTAACCTTTCTATACTTCTGAATGGATTATCTAGGAAAATTATCAAGTCATCTGCATAGGCTCTGAGTCAGAACAGAATATAGAGAAACAGAATGGTTCCCAATAGGCAAAGGAGTCAGACAGGCTGCATATTATTGTCATGCTTGCTCAACCTGTATGCAGAAAACATCATATGAAGAGCAGGGTTTGGTTTAGAAGAAGGAAGAATGAAGATAGGAGGAAGGAACATCAACATTTCTAATATTTGGTGATGACTCTATACTACTAGCAGAAAACATCATGGGCTTGGAAGAATTACTAAGAAAGGTCGAGGAAGAAATTGCAAAGACAGGCTTTCAACTGAACATTTTAAAAAATGACCATGAAGGATCTACATAAAGTCAACCAAGATAATGAAGAAATTTAAATAGTTAATGAATTATCATACCTGGGATCAAATATAATTGAAAACAGAGACTTCAGTCAAGTGATAAAAAGACTAGGAATGGGAATGGCAGACATGAAGATCCTAAAGTATAAAGACATACAACAGAGGACTAAAGTTAGAATTGTCCAAACCATAGTATTACCAATTACTATGTATGTGAGAGCTGGAAGGTGAAAAAAGCAGATTAAAAGAAAATCAACTTATTTGAGCTGTGGTGCTGGAGAAGAGTGCTGAGGATACTGTGGACATCAAAAAAGACAAAGAGGTCCTCAAACAGATCAAGCCTGAAATATCCCTAGAAGCCAAGATGATTATCTGACAAAAGAGCATTATGAACTGTGTCAAAGACAACAGAAAGATATCAAGAATAAGAACAGAATATAGGCATTTTGACTTGAAAAACACTATGTGTGACCTTTGTAACATCTGTCCCTGTGGTGAAACTCAGATTGAAAGAGATCCATAGCAGAGATACAAGAAAGAAAGTTAAGGCAATGTACATAAACAACATGATCCAAAACTTTAGAAAGAAATAGCAACAGTAAAAGTTAGGATTGTCCATGCTGTAGTAGTTCCCATTTCAGTGTATGGTTGTGAAAGCTGGACAGTGAAGAAAGCTGATGGGGTGGGGTGGGGTGGGGTGGGGTGGGGTGGGGTGGGAGATCAACTCATTTGTGATGTGGCACTGGAGAAATGTTCTGAAAATACCATGGACTGCTTTAAAAAAGACCAATGGATGGGTCCAAGAAGAAATCAGGTTTGAACTGTCCCTAGAAGCAAAGATGAATAAACTGAGGTTGTCATATTCTGGCCATATCATGAGAAGAAAGAACTCACTAGAAAACTCTATAATGCTTCGTATATTGGACAGCAATAGGAAAAGAGGATGACCTCATTCCAGATGGATAGATTCAATCAAAGAAGCCAAGACCATGAATCTACAAGAGCTGAGCAGGGCATTTGAGGATAGGGTGATTTGGAGGTGTCTCATTCATAGGCCCTTATCACATGGGGTCTGAAGCAGAGCTAATCCAAAGGGCATCCACAGCTAATACATATTATTCCCCCGTGTTTACACACGACGCTGCCCCAGAACACGGAGCTAATCCGTATTGTTCCCCCGTGTTTACACACGATGCTGCCCCAGAACTCGGCAGAATACGGAGCTAATCCGTAAGGAGTAGGGAGATTTTGACATTCGGTTTGTAGAGGAAGTACCTAGGGAGCCTTCGCATTCATTGCGAATTGGTGGGCAGGGCGAAAATCCCAGCGAGGGGAAGGGATTGCCTTGGCAAAAGGCAAACCGGATTGGAAAGAAGAGGAGGAGAGGAAGAGGGAAGAGGGAAGAGGGAGGCGATCTCTCTCTCTCCATGGGCTGCCTTCCCTTCTCCAGTCCTCCAGCCCTCCTCCTCCTCCCCGGTTCCCATGGCTGCCTTTCCTCCCGGCTTTTTGTGACGGGAGAGAAGGGAGCCTTGGTATTAATTGCGAAATGGCCAAAAGGGCGATATTCCCTTCGTTTCGCTATGGAACCGAATTTATTCCTACTTCGGTTAGTCTTCGCTTTTTCTTTGCTTCGTGGCCAGCGTTTGATAAGGTCCATAGAGTCTTCATAGGTCAAAGTGGACTTGAAGGCAGTCAGCAACACAAATTAAATGTAAAATCTGAGTCCATGGCAACATGTCTGAGCAAACTGCATAATGACCTGATACTAGTGATCTATCTGCATATCTATGGGAATCACACCAAAAGCCATTGTGTAGATGCAAATTGAGAACTGATTGTCTGTAATCAATCTGGTACATAATCAAGCAGTGTTAAGAAATGAATGGCATCCAGTTGTTAACAAACACACATCACTTACCATGACTGTGGTAAAACCTAGCTTCCTTATTTCAGGAGTGTGATGACCTGAGTTATCCTAATTTGAAAAAAAACTTGACCTATAATATCATATTTGTGGTTTAACCTATTTTATAATGAATGATGCCAATCCACTTATAAAATACATGCTGTCAACAACTATATGGTACATCAGGCCAAGGTTAGAGGTCCAGGTAGACAACCTGCTTGGCGTTTTTGGATAATACTGTTGCAATCTCCTAATCTAGACTTTCCATGAATCATAACTCTTTTCTGTAAAACAAACAAAGGAAAATGTGTTTATAGCCAGACCATGTTCAAACACTACACATCACATTTGGCTACCAGAACTGGAGCTTTAAATGTTACTTTTTAAAATAATTAGTTCTCATTGGCCCAATCCACACTGCAGAAATTATCCAGTTTCAGACCACCTTAACTGCCTTGGCTCAGTGCTAGGGAACCCTGGGAATTGTAGTGTATTGTGGCACCAGAGCTCTCTGAAGAGAAAGACTACAGTTCCCAGAATTCCATAACATTGAGCAAGGGCAGTTAAAGAAGTCTCAACTGAATTATTTCTACAATGTATATTTCAGAAAAGTGGAAAAGTTAAAAAGTTACTAGAATAATTACATTTAGTTACTTCTAAAAACATCAAAATGTTGTAAATCTCTATTGTGATACAAAACACACCTAACTGATGCTACCTATCCCTTTGAAACTATTTACATAGTTTAAAATAGTTACTGTTTTGAGGATCTACTTCTATTTTCCTATACACTCACTTTCTTTCCCAATCTCTCTCTCTCTCTGTCTTACATACACACATACATACAATTGAACACTAAAGTGAGGACTGTTCCTGTCATTGTATTTCTCATTACAATGTTTGGGTGTGAGAGCTGGACAGTGAAAAAAGCTGACAGGAAGAAAATCAATTCATCTGAGAAGTGGTGCTGGAAAAGAGTTCTGTGGATATCGTGGATGGCTGAAAAAGCAAACAAATGGATACAAGAGCAAATTGAGTCTGAAATTTCCCTAGAAGCAAAAATCACTAAATTGTGGCTGTTATACTTTGGCTACATCATGAGAAGACATGGCTCACTAAAAATGCTGATAGTGCTTGGAAAGATAGAGGGCAGCAAAATGAGAGGAGGACCATACACCAGATGGATAGACTCAATCAAGGAGGACATGGGCCTAAGTTTTCAGGAACTGAGCTGATCTCTTGAGGATAGGGAGTCTTGGAGATGCCTCATTCATGGGGTCCTCAGAGGTTGAACTTGACTTGAGGGCAGTTAACAGCCTATACAGAGAGAGAGAGAGAGAAAGAGAGAGAGAGAATATACAATACAATGCACACACACCACTTTTATTGCTCGAAATATCATACTCAATGTATGTATCAAGACATAAGCATTTGTAATCTTCCATTCTAAGAAACTAGTCATTTTAATTCCTTTTGGCTTTTCATTGCTTCGCATGGGGTGGATTGGAAGACCCACAAATCATAGTAGGGTTTTCAGGTCAGGACTTTCCCAGGTGCTGAGATTTCAGGGCCGAAACTCAAGACTTGGGATGACTCCCTTGTGATGTTACAAGGATGATGCAAGATGCGGCAGCACCTGGTGATGTCATAATGCATGATAAATTACACATGAATCACAGATGCACAGGGCATGCCACTCAAATTTAAAATGGCAGCTCTAACATATGAGAAAAATAAGTATACAAAAAAAAAAAATCAGGACAATGCTCTCACTCTGAGATTTTTCCACCTCACCATGTTGACTGGAAAAGAAGGGCCAAGTTCATCTAAACCAGATGTACTCTGGGTTGCCCATGGATTATTCTGGCCCAGAATTCACCCCAAATTCACCCCTTATCCAGAATGTACCCCTGGGCTCTCTTCCCCAGTGCCAATGGGCAGCTGCCTTTCCACATGGTCCCAGTTCATCACCAGTGCTATGGTTGCCCAGCTATGCTATTGACACTGGGTGCTTCGTTCTGATCTCAGCTGTTCACAGCAGCAGCACAGGGTGATGAACAAGGACTGTGACTGAAAAGGCAGCTGCCATTGTTGCTGAAAACCTGCCAAAACTCACAGAAAATTGTGAGTTTTTAAAATGCGGTTTATAGGGAAGAAGCCCTAAATAGGATGTGGGGACTATGAAGATAGTCCAGACCCAATTCAGGGGGTTGGCCCTTCATTGTGTAAGTAGAACACAGTGAGCCTGGGGAGGAACTCGGAGTAAATAACACTGAGAATCCTAAGAATCCTAGTCTATGGACATTATATTTTCCTTGGATCTTCCCTTTCCACTCCCCGCTCCTCTTCAGCCTCCATGCTGGTGAAAGAAGTGATCTCCTTTTCTTCTCTAACCTGCATGGAAAAGTAACAGATTGAAGGCTTCGGAGGGGGGGGGGGTGTCCTGATGTTACAGTAAAGCTTTACACTCTGAATCTTAGCAAAATGGTAAGAAGTAAGAGGTGTGGGCCTAGACTCTTGGTCCTCTACTATGGTCCTGATCCCAACTGAGTCTTCCCCACTCATGAATACTCCTCTGTATGAAAACCTCCTTTTCATCAGTTCAGCTGATGAAACAGTTAGAGCAGCTTGGTTTCTTTCACCTTCCTCATTTTGAATGGCTTCTTAGTCTTTCCAGCCTATAGTTTCTCATATCTACCTGAATGAGTCTGAAAAGGACTAGTCAAGATCATTTGAGTTCCCGCATGTGAAAGACATGAAAAGGAAGCTATAAAGAAACTAAAGCTTGCTTGCCCTAACCACGAGCTTGCCATCCACAGATTTGCACATCTGTGGATGCCCCCCCATTGTCCCTAATGGTGGTGTGTGTGGACGTGGCCACAGCCACGCAGCTGCAAACACAGCATGCCACCATTAAAACCCATGGGACTTGAGGTCCCATGGGTTTTGGCATCCACACCGGGGGGGGGGGTGTTCCTGAAGGGAACCCTCGCAGATAGGAGAGGCCAAATGTAGATTTCCTTTTCCTAAAAAGAAAAAAATAGTTCCTGGAGTTTTAAAAATTGTACAGAGATTTGATTTATTTATTTATTTATTACATTCTTGGTGACTCCAACTTCGGCCTGCAGAATTGGCATGTATAGGTAGGTAGCCTCTTTCCTAAACTTATCTGTACAATATTTCTCAAAGAACTTTCTTGTTTGTATGCAGGTATCCCATGCTCCTACATCCATATGCTGTGTAAACAAATAAATGTCCATATGCTGGTGATATTTCTGTTATTTCTTGGTACTAATACCAATCTTAACTATTTGGCCACATGCTGTCTTTGAACTTCCAGGGCCAGCAGGTTGCTAGAAGACTTGGGGTGATGGATGGAATCTGAGAACCCTGAGGAACATATATGCACCCCAAGTCTGTGGCAACCTACATCAATCTACTGAAATAAATTAATTATTTTATTTTTGGCAATGCTGGTTTCAAGCATGGAGAATTCATGAGATCTATAACTGGGGTGGAGGCAGGTCTGTCCTGCACACCCAGGTAACAATCCAGTTTATACTTTTCCCAGCACTTACTAAATTTAGGGGGGCAAACTCCCATTGGAGAATAAGAGATTTTTGCAAAGCTCTATCCACCAATTATCTCCCTATTTAAACTTCTGTATTTTTGTTTTTAAATAATGTTTGTCTAATTGTAATTTTAGCATTGGGTGGGGGGGTTGGGAAGGGATTAATTTTTAAAAAAATTCTATTGTACTCTATGTATTTTTATTGTTGTAACCTGCCCGGATTCTTTGTGATTGGGCGGGCTATAAATAAATAATTTATTATTATTATTATTATTATTATTATTATTTATTAAAGCGAACTGGCAAGGGTTATATCTGTGTATAAGAGGATGAATAGATTAATGGGATGTTCATGAGTACCAATTAGATGGGGGATGTGCTCATGAGACAGTGACCTCACGTTGTTTTCTGGCCACATCCTCACCTACCTCTGGAATGAAAGTATCAATGAACCCTAAGAGAATGCAGTCCTCTGAGGAAAAAGTATTTCCCATATTTGACCTACAATAATTATGTGAATGTCCTCACAGGTTATGAAGATTATCAGGTCAGTGCAGTGGTAGAAGAGGAAGAATACACCTATTGATATAAAGGTTCACAACAGGCCTAAAGAAATGAGTGATATGCAGTAAGCAATGAATATGTACCATAATCTATGTCTGTTTGAAAGACCTTGCTTCCTTATTTTAGTATTTGTAATGATCTGGGTTATATGGTAATTTATAAACTTGTCCGTCAGCATGGTAATTGTGGGCTAAATCATTTTACAATTAATGACACCATGGTGTCTGCTTACAAAATATATTCTACTGTTACTAGTGCATGACAGAAGCACAAATCAGAGCCTCTATGGAGATAGACTTTCCCAAGTCCAACCAATGCCATTTTTCTGCATACAGCAAAGTGCAAGATGGTCCCCCTTTCCTTTCATGTTAAGAAACTAATCACAGTAGAACTTGAACTCTTAATTCAACAATGATGACTAGAGGATGTACTCCACTACATCTGAGGATAACAGATTAGCATAGAGAATACATGCTGCACATACAACTCTGTCCCCCTGGCCACCAGACTAGCTGTTTGCTTATAGTGTAACAGCTGGCACTCATTCTGGGATGCAGTTCAGCCATATCAATTCTGTCCATTCTGCACTCCTGATGGTGCATTATGTTCAATAGAATTCTAGCTAAATCTGGAGCCATAACAACAAAACAAATCCCTACCCACCTAGATTCCAGATCTTTTGGAACACATAAGATCATTTTCACAATGAAAACGCATCTTTTAGGCTTTAGTGCAGTTTAGAAAAACTCACTTTTTACTCTGCAATTTTCAGGAAGAACTGCTTTCTTTTCTTTTCTTCCCAGCTTCTGTCCTGCCAGATCAATGTGGCATGAGGGCTGAGGTAGTTAGGGGATGGTACAGACTAATGTGTGGCATCCTCCATCCAGCAAGCATTTGGATCTGGAGTGGATCTGCACGCATGTGTTCATGTGTGTTAATAAATTAAGCTGACAGAAAGCCTCCCCAAAGGAGTTTTATTCAAGATTCAAACTGAAAGTTTGCTTCCTCCTTTGGTCAAGGCCCAGAGGTTGCTTTCCCTGCTTCTGAAAACTGGCCATCGGAAGCACTTGCAAACAGGGGGATGAGAGTGGAGGGATGTCAGAAGAAGCACCAGCCTGACATCACACCAAGACGAAAGAGCTTGTTCTGTAGACACTGATCTTCCTACATTTTATTTTTGTTTCCTCATACTCACTGGGATTTGGAGAGGAGAAGAGGATTGGATGGGACAACCATCCAGTGAGAGTGCAAGGTGAGTGGTAAGATTGACAAGAAAAACAAGAAAGGCTATTGGTTGATAGGTTTGTGCATCCTGGAAGAAAAAGGGGCATGAGAAAAATGTCTGTTTATACACATTTGAATTTTGTGAAGGAAATGTGCAGCTATCCATACAATGTGAGTCTGGATTTTTAGGAATCAGTGTGGCATAAACAGGGTGAAATCTGGGCAGAATCCTGTGCACTGGATGTGGATTATTTTGCTAGTATGGATTCAGCCTTAGTGTACTGAAACACAGGCACCACAGCACTCTCCTGGGTTTCTTCCGCTGCAAACAGACAGACTGGAATATCTTTATTGCCTTGAAAACTGATAAAACTTCAAGGGAGGGAAGGTGAGAAACAGCATTCAGACAAATGAGGGGGAAATGTAGACAGACTATCAAAAAACGTAAACATAGCCATCATGAGCTAAGGACAAAACAGAGAAACAGAGGCAATAATGCACATCTGTCCTCTGAGAAATGTATTTGTCTCTATCCAGTTTAAAGTATGAGGGGCAACTTACGAGACTATCACTCTACACTCTTAAAATGGGGCTAAACTGCTCTGGATGCCTCCTGTTTTATTCTGGAAGTTGTAGTTTAGGAAGAGGAATTTAGAATATTCAGCCAGAGAACCTTTAAGCCTCACAGAACTACAAACCCCAAATGCAAAAGGAGGCAATGAGAGCTCTTAAAGCAAACTAGCCCCATTTTAAGAGTGTGGTGCAATAAACTTGTTTATCTTGTTTCACATTCAAGAACTGAGGCATAGTAAATTGAAGAGAATTGTTTATTGAATGACACAATGCCATTCCAGATGACATAATTCCAAAGGAGCAATCTGACACCAAAGAAAACATAAATGTTACCATTTATAGCAGTTTTGGAAAATCTACCCTACACCAGCATACAACATATAGCAAATCATAGGAAGATACTGAAGCTACAGCCAGTCATGAAACAGCAGTCATTGTCATAATGGAAAATTACCAAGCAAGCAGCAAGTTTAAAAAAATCATAGCAAACCTTTTCCTTATATTTCAGATTTTTAGTAGAAAGTGCCAGGGTCATTATAGGGTTAGGGGTATGCTGATAATACTCAGTCTGCTTTTCCTTGAGATTCCTAAGAACTGAATAAATCTTCTACATTTTTGTTTGATTCAGAATAGTTTTCCTTTAACATGGCTGTACCTCACTTCGGTCTTGTGGTTATCCTCTGACCTTTCTCTTCAGGCCTCAGGCTGCTTTGACAGAAGAGTACAGCTAGTCATTCAGGAAAGTCTCTAAACTGTCAGGTCTGCAGGTAAAAGGCATTGGAGCAGGCAAAACATGCCAACTGAAGACAATTCAATGGCCTTTGCAGACTGCCAGAAATAGTGCAAATTGAGTCCACTTTAAGGATTAGGGTTAGTGCTAGGGAGTCATGGGAATTGTTGTTTTTTTTTTTTTTTTTTTTTTTTTGAGACATTGAGCCTTCTCTGTCAGAGAGCTCTGGTGCCACAATAAAATACAGTTCCCATGATTCCCTAACCCTAACCTTAACCCTTAAAGTGGACTCAATTTGCACTATTTCTGGCAGTCTGCAAAGGCCCACATTTTGCTTCATCATGTGTTTGACAGAGGTTCATTTCTCAGTAAAGTAAGCCCTTGTATATGCTAACTTAAAGCCCACCTGCTCAGATACAGAATTCAATATGGGCTAAGATTGTGTATGAATGCTGGCAGAGCATAAATTTTCCCCAGCATTTTCCCATGAGACTTCCCCTTCTGCCCCTGCATGTAACCCCAACTGAGAGTGTGAGGATGCACACTTGTGGCCAATCTGTAACCACAAATTACAGTGGGTGTAGATGTGGTGTCTTCGGGGGGGGGGGGGATAACATAATTTACCCTCAAATATTTTTGGATAGTGACTTCTCTTCTTCTTTTTTCTGGCTGTAAAACATCAGCCAGATCACACCTAGGATCATGCTCCATGGCTGCTTATTGCCATCAGCTGAGGTTGTCCTTTGGGAAGGGAAGGCATTAAGCAAGAAGGTTCGGGATATATTCTTCTGCAACTACTTTAAAAGTGTATGCTACCAACCAGGGGCATCACTAGAGGAGTGTGGGAAGGTGCGGGCCACAGTAGGTGACACCATAAATGGGGGGGTGACACTGCTGGTCAAGATGATGTCTTTATGGGTATGATCACAAAAGTCCTGTTAAGTAAAGAAGTCTTACAGGGATGCTATTAAATACTTTTACCAGAACAAGTGAGTCAGCTTCAGTTCCAACCCCATAATTTCCCTTCTCTGCAACAGCCACAAAAGAATGCTGTATCTGCTGACAACAGTCATTCCTAGCATGTTAGACCTAACCTATGTGTTATATCCTGTTATCTATCAGTTTGTTCTTTGAGGAGTTTTTTATAGGAGAAACCTAGTAGGAGTATGGGGAGGAAAAAGCCTGAAAGGATAGAACAGAAAAATAAAGATGGGTGTGAATGCAACAGGAGACCCTCAGTAAGATATTTTTGGGAAAATACTTTGATATCTTCTAGAGAAAAAATAAATAAATGCAAAACAGGTTATGAATAGCTCTCATTAAACTCTACTGCAGTAATAATCCTAAGTACTCATTTCTCATGAAGTTTCTTCAGTGGTCTCCTTGTGCTGTCTTGGACAGCTGGATTGATGGATAGATGTATTTAAAATAATGTTTGATGGTAATTAGATCTTAAGTATTTCTTTATGGAATGGAATAGAGAACTTGCACAGCCAGGGCTTCTGCTTGATAAGAGGAGCAGCTAGTGCTCACAACCTCTTGAAAATTCAATGCATGAACTGGGTTATGCATGTATTTGTTTCCATGTGTTGCTTACTGGTTCTTACAGGATGTATTTGGACTTCATTGACTGCTACATCTGGTATCCCCATGTTAAATGTACAACTCTCCACACAAAGGTGGAATATCATGTTTCCTAAATATGCCTGGATCGAATATGATTTCTGTAATCCTTTCTAATCTAATAATTACTTCTGCTCTATTTTAAAAGGCTCAATCCAACTACAGTATATATTTTCTTAGAAGTTGTTGCTCCCTCTCCTGTCCTATTTAGTGTTACTTTTGAAGTGGAAACTTGATTTGTGTGATAAGGATGAGTAAAAGTATGATGAACTTGAAAGTATTCTGTTGGAACATATGGCCAATATAATAAAATTTTATTCACATCTTATTGAAAAAGATGAAAATATGTCCAGTTGAAAATACTGTGCAAAGATAATCTTGGGATAACAATAGAAGAAGATGTAGGGGGGAAGCAGACGGTGCAAAGCGCCATTTTCGGGGCAAGGATGGGGAGGGGCAGCCGCACGGTGGGCGCCCCAACCCCTGCCCGAAGGCATCGTCGGAGCGCTGGCCCCTCCACACGGCCGGCGCTCCGAGGATGCCTTTCCGCTGCAGTGTCCACACACGCTGTGGCGGAAGAGTCAGCGAAGGTGCGCTGCCAGCCTTTTGCGGCACACCTTCGGCGACTTGTGGAAGGAGCGCTATTTTAGTGCTCCTTCCTGGGGCGCCGAAGCTGCGTTGCGGGGCTGAGGTGTGGGGATACCTCGACCCCGATCCGCAGCTTCCCGGGGTGGCCCATGGCCACCCGTCTGCTTCCCCCCGTAGTTGATAAATTACAGTTGATTCAATCAAACAGAAGTGTGTCAACTATAACTGGGAAGAACTCCTTAACACTACTACACTGATGGTATATTTTTCAAACTGTACATTAGAGAGAAATCTACCTATTGAATTTATCACACAGGGGCCAGTTTCATCTTTAAAGAGATAATAAAGTGGAAATAAACCATCCTGAAAATAAAGTGAAAATAAAGTGAAAATAGAGGTTAATTGCGCAAAAGCATTTCACATGTAATTAGAATAAATGCGCAATCACACAATAACGGGATAAACACCGTTTTTGCATTTCACACAGAAGTGAAAGAAATCCGCAAATGTACTAAAAATGCTATACTTCCACATGCGCAGATGTAAGTTTAATTTGTGCAACAGAGGAGTGTTGTTTGTGTCATTTCCTGTGCAACACTGCCTCTTCCTTCTGTTTGCCTTGTTAGATCACCATTACATTCCTTCCATTTGCCTTGTTAGATCACCATTACAGTCATTCCATTTGCCCAGTTCATATTTATGTTCATATTTATAACTACACATGCATGAAAATACACACACACACACACTTACATTTATATAGTTATATATATATATATATATATATATATAGCTATATGTGCTTATACAGAAACATACATATCAATATACATATATATCATACACTATACACCGTATATATATATATATATATATATACAAACATACATATCAATACTAATAAATGTGTGTGTGCATACACACACACACACACACACATAAGGACATATAACTTTATATATAACTTTATATATAGCTATATATAGAGAGAGAGAGAGAGATGTGTGTGTGTGCACGCACATGCGCACACACACACACACAGAGTTATTAGTATTGATATGTATGTTTGTTATATATGTATATATTGTGTATGATATATATGTATATTGATATGTATGTTTCTGTATAAGCACATATAACTTTATATATAACTATATGTATATATGTATGTATATATATATATATATATATATAATATGTGTGTGAGCGTGTGTGTGTGCGCATACGCATGCATGCAAGCACGCATGCACACACATTTAAAAGGATATGTAGGTGTGTTTTATACACACACATATATATATATATATATATATATATTGTGTATGATATATATGTGTATTGATATGTATGTTTCTGTATAAGCACATATAACTTTATATATAACTATATATATATAACTATATATATATATATATATATATATATATTTGTGTGTGTGTGTGTGTGTGTGTATGCATGCAGGCACACACACACATTTAAAGTATTGGTATGTGGGTTTGTTATATATATATTTATTATGTATGATATATATGTATATTGATATGTACGCTTCTATATAAGCACATATAACTTTGTGTGTGTGTGTGTGTGCCCATGTGTTTGTGTGCATGTGTGTCTTTACATACTACTATAGTTTAGTAACTGTACATACATATTGGCAGAATATCAGCACATAATAACAGTGGAGCATGATGTCCCCATGCATGATGCTGGCAGGTATCAAGTCCCAGTGAAATAAAAGTATGGATAATAGTTTTCCCTTTCCCATACATCCCATCCCTACACAACTTCTATACCAGGCACCCTATAGCACCATTAAAAGCGAGAGGCTTGGAGGACCAGAGGAGGACAGAGTGAGCGGACGGCGGGTATAGCGGAGAAAGGAAGCCAAAAGTGAGAGGCGGAGAGGAGCAGAGTGAGCGGAGGACAGAGAGGTTTGGAGGACTAGAGGAGGACAGAATGGGTGGCAGGCAATGTGGAGAAAGGAGGCTGAAAGTGCGAGGTTTGAAGGACAGAGCGAGTGGCAGCAGGTTGAAGGGGGGAGAGAGGTGAAAGAGCCAGGAGAAAAGAGAGTGGGAGGTAAGGAAGGTAGAAGGAGAGGCTCAGGAGGAGGTAGAGACTTGTAGGACTAGAAGAGGAGAAAGAGAAAGCAGATGGGCTCATCTCTGCCTCCTGGCATCTCTGACGCCCAAGCAAAAGAGGAAGGAAAAGCGGCCCCACTGAACCATGGGAAAACAAACAAAAATGAGGGAAAGGAGGATTATTGAGAATTTGAGTTTCATACTAAAGCGCAATTAATGTAAATGCGAAATTAGTCTAATATCGCAAATGCATTTTCTCTGAAATCCCGAAAGTAAAAAGATCTTGGATAACACCATTTTATTAGCAGTTTTTGTGCGATGTCGTGTGAAATCGTTGGGCGCAATTACGCTTTTTTTCAGGATTTTTGTGGGATAAACTATTGATTTGCCCCATGTGATAAACTCCTATCTTTGTTTGGCAGTTGAGAGTTGAAAGCAAGGGGAGCAGAAAGAGTGAGTTGCTGATAAGGACAAGAGGAAAGAGGAGAGACCCTTACTACATTCAATGACTGTGATTGATTTCTTGTATAGCTGTGATGTCTACCATTGCAGTTTTACAATGACCATGCTGACCATGCTTTATGGCATACTTGCAATCAACATTGGTCTCGCTGTTTAACGCCTGTTCCTTTATCTACTTTATAGAAGTCTGTGCCATGGCTACTGTTATTGTGGAATGCTCATGCACTGGTTTCAAAAGCAGAATTTTTGGCCAACTATTTGTTAGATCACAGAATACCTTTAGCTGTGATCACTGAGACCTGGCTATCAATGGATGACTCTGTTCCTTTAGCTACCCTTAAAGCTCAAGGTTATTCTTGTGTGCACTCCCCTCAAATTAGTTAGCTGGGGAGGAGAAATTACAATAATTTATAAAACATCATCGCCCATTAAGCCTCTCGCCATGAACAGTGAAACTTCATTAACATCCTTTGAAGTGACAACACTGCAGATAGATAAACCACCAGTGGCACTAGCTTGGATTTATGAGCCCCCTGGAGTAAATGGAGCCTTTGGGGAACATTTTTCAGAGTGGATATCTACATTTGTGTCACTGAACCCTGTTCATATTATTTGTGGGGATTTTAATATCCATTTAATATCCAATACCTCTTCATTTTCTCAGAATTTTTTTCTCTCTCTTGGAACAACTCACGCTCATGTAGCTGAAGGAACTTTAGATCTGTTCGTATTTAGAAGCCAAACTATTGAGTTGGATCAGGTTATAGATGCAGGGTTTTGGTGGAGGCAACAAACTTATGGCTTAAATTTCTAAAAATGATACTTGGTGTTTTATTGTAAATGTATGTTGCTGTATGCAAGGTTGAATAAAGAAATAAAGAGAGATGCAGGGATATTAGATCACTTCCTGGTGTCCTGCAGACTTAAGATACCACCTGTTCCTCCCACCATTACACAGATGAAGCATTGTCAGTTCTTATCTATGTTATCTTTGGGGTCCTTTTCCGAAGCTCTTAGTGAGTTACCTAGTGACATCTTAGGTACAACCACGTAGTGGTGGAAGAGTGAATGGAGGAAAAGAATACCAGGGAATGAGGCAAAGCTGGGAGATATTCCAGCAGACCAGACCTTTGAGGAGGATGCAATAAATCTTGATGATTTGGCTAATCAATTCAACTGCCCTAGAAGTTGTGGCTCCATCAAGAACTCACCTAGTCACATACTTCCAACTAAGACCTTGGCTGCATTCAGAGCTGCATATGGAACAAACTGTTGCCTGTCGATTGGACATTCAGTGGAGACGGAACCCGTTGGATGAGTTACATCAAAGGTTGAGGACTGCTTGTACAACCTATTACTCCCAAAGGTTGTAATAGTAATAATAATATTACTCCCAACCTATTACTCCCATAGGTAATAGGTCTCATTACTTGTACAACCTATTACTCCTATTATCCCAATCTATTACTCCCATTATCCTAACAATTTTTATCTACAGAAGAAGATTCAAGCTCAAGCTCATATGCCGCATCAGTTATTTGATACTTTTGACATTTTGTTAAGTCTAGTGGCTGGTTGCAATGAGGGTCTTGCAGTCCAAGATTTTACTGCAAGTGATCTAGCCTCTTTTTTGACGAGAAGGTAGCCTCAACTGTTAAATCATTTTTTGTGGATGGATCTCTTCTGCCATTGCCATCAGCTGATTTACCACATGTCTTTATCACCATGGGCCGAATTCCATTTTCCCCCTATTACAGAAGCCATCATGGATCAGTTTGTGTTGTCTTCTTCCTCTACTTCCTGCCCTACTGACCCTTTTCTATCTTTTCTTAATTCTGCCTTTGTTTCTGCCTTATATAACCCACATGGTGAATTGCTCCTTTTCAAAGGGTATTTTCCAGGCTGCTTTAAACATGCTACTGTGCGCCCTTTATTAAAGAAACCTTCCCTAGATCCTTCACTTTGTGTTAATTATCATCCTGTGTTTCTCCTTCCATTTCTCTCTAAAGTTTTGGAGAGAGCAGCCCTTTCCCAATTGATGCCTTATTTGAACACATGTGTTTTTCCTTTTGATCTATTTCAATCCAGGTTTCAGGCAGGTCATCCCATAGAAACATCTCTGATTCATGTAGTAAATTATATTTTAGTGGCAAATGTTCAGTGTCAAACATCAGTGCTGATCCTACTGGATCTCTCTACTGCCTTTGACACTTGGGAATAACAGAGAATGCTCTGTCTTGTTTAAATCTTTTTTGTTGGATCATTCCTCTGCTGTTTCATTTCAAGGAGCTATGTCAACAACCTTCTCTGTAACTGTAGGGGTACTTCAAGGCTCAGTATTGGATCCTATTCTTTTTTCATTATATATGCTCCCTCTTGGATTTCTTATTTCAGAGGTGGATTTCCAATATCATATCTACACAATATCATATCTACATTCACATATTCCAAAGCTTTGATTCAGTTGATGCTACTGCATAGAAGTTTGTGATAGACTGCCAGTTGAGTGTTTCTCTGGGGATGGCCACTCACTGTCTTAAGCTGAACATGGATAAAAACTGAGATCCTGGTGTTTCAGCCTGACCATCCAGGAGCCCCATTATCATGCCTTTCACTGTATTTACAGTTGCACATTGTTGCCAGGAGTCCTGCTGGATGATTGTTTGTCCCTACACCACTTTATTAGGGCAACTGCTAAAGCTTCCATCTTTTGAACATTCATAGGTTTTTGATTCTCAAGACTGCCTATATGCTTGTCCAGGCTTTGGTTGTTTCACACCTGGACTTTTGTAATAGCCTACTGGCAGGTTTGCTTTCCTGCTCTCTTACTCATCTGGTTTTAAGCCAGAACAATGCTGTTCAGGTTGTCTTAAATCTCCCCAAATGCTACTCACATGTCTCTTCCCCATATAGATTCCTCCACTGACTTCCAGTTCAGGCCAGAGCTTATTATAAGCTTTTGGTTATACCTCTCCCTGTATTTGACAGCTTGGCTAGCATTGTATGTGCCATCTAGAAATTTAAGATCTGCAGACAAAGGATTATTGGCAGTTTTACCAACACATACAAGTACGAGCATTATAAATATATTACTATTATTGTTATTATATTAGGCTTGTGTGTCTGACAAGAAAAACTAATATAAGATAGAACTTAGTAGATCAACATTTATGTAAATTTCATTGGATCAATAGGTCAACTGTAATTGGAACTATCCAATTGGAATTGGATTCATACCATTATGTATTAAAATACACATGTCACACCAGCACTGATGTGATTAACAATTTCAAGCAAATCTAGAGCAAAGAATTGGAAGAACATAATTATGTTAAAGAAATTAATAGCATTCATAGTGATAACAACTAGCAGGGCAACAGCTAAAGTGGAAAAATTGCAGAATTCTTTTTACAGAGACCTGTGACAAAAAGAACCATGGCAGAAAAATTGACATGTCAGCTTAAATTAGCCATTGGTAAAAATATAATACAGTGGACATTCAATATCCACAGGTTTGCCATCCATGGATTTAAACATCTGTGGAAGGCAAGCCCCATTGCATTCAATGGAGGTGTGTGCAAAGTGGCCATGCACACTTCACACCTTCCATTGAGGACAATGGGATGCACTTTATGTGATTTCAGATTTTGTTTTATATTTCCATCAGCTACATACAGAAGAATATATATCAAAACTTTTATGCAGTTTAAAGAAAAGAGATTAAATGTTCATTTTTGTTATAAAGATTCATGTAGATAATCCCCTGGATTTCTATTTTCTTTTTAATTTACTAAGTAAAGGAAGAAAAATATTTTAAAGGCACCATATTTAAAAGGAAAGTGCATACCAACATACATACACTTTCCCACGAAGACAGAAAAGCAAGGAAGTTGAACAGAACCAGAATGCTGGTGCGGTTCTGAGAAACATTAAAAAATGAAGTTGATAGGACTTTATCAAACAAGGCTTGAAAAGTGGAATTAAAGCAGTGATAGTGGCACTTTATCACATGATGCTGTGTCTGTCCAGTAGCTGGTCTGTAGTTCATCCATGTCTGGAACTGTCCTTCTCATCAATGGGCAAAACCCTACAATGCTTCCCAATTGCACTGATTTTGTTCTGTTGATTCAAGTGTGATAAGTTTCTCCCAAAGGTGTTCTGATATGCAGGCAGTAACATATTGGGAGTGAGCATATTTATGATCTTCTCCCCCTCTGCCCCCTCCCTCTCATTCTTATCAAGCTGTCTGCTTTTTTCTTTTCTTTTTCTCAATTTCTTTTCTTTTGTTTTTACCTAATGGATTTCCATGATCACTCAATTCCTTGTTTCTCCTTCCATTTCCTTCCAAAAATAATACAGATTATAAGACATGCTGAGAAGTGCATAGGGCAGGGAAGCGGGGCTATGGAAGCCAGTATGAGGAAGGCAAAGTCTTCTGCAAGGCATCAAAAATGGAAGAATCCCTCATCCTAAAAAATCCATTGAGTCTCTGAACTTTATCTTGCCAGTACACAGCAACAGTTACTAAAACAAATCTAGTGATCCCACATGTTTTCAAAGGTATTTCTTCATGAGGGCACAAATTTCCATGTACATGTGTTGAAAAGCCTCAAGGCCACAAGTGAAATCCCAATTGTTCCACTTAGGAAACTTCTTGTTGTGAAAGAGATTCATAATTTGAAGCTGTAGTTCTGCAAGTTCTTTGGCCTGGCACATCCAGTCTCTTGTCCTCCATGCCGTAGTGCTGTAGGAATTGTGATCTTTTCTAACTTGTAGAAGGGAAAAGGCAGGTAATATAAAAATGGAGAATATATGTCAATGAGATTTCACCTAGAACAAAATATAAGGCAAGTAGGTTCACCATCTTAAACACAAAAAAATGATTCTCCAGTTCAGCTGAAAACTTGGAAGTGTATGAAGGTTCAGTTTGAAGAAGGCTTGTACTGATTTTGGAATAAGAAAAGTTAAGACTTTTAGATTATTTAAAGGAGTTTAAATGACAAGTGACCTCTAGTTTGACTGGTATTGTCTTTCTCCAGCATCACAAATTAAATAATTTATTAAGTTTATTTGATTATTGTATTTATCTA
Source organism: Phrynosoma blainvillii (assembly GCA_026167975.1). Taxonomy (NCBI): domain Eukaryota; kingdom Metazoa; phylum Chordata; class Lepidosauria; order Squamata; family Phrynosomatidae; genus Phrynosoma; species Phrynosoma blainvillii. The sequence goes on from JANUYF010000003.1 coordinate 112,145,489, forward strand.
TTTCAAAACAGGTCATCTACACTTATCAAAAAACCCAGACTCACCCCACATCTACTATGATTTGTATACACAATGCAAGACCAGTTCCATGGTGAATCCAGTTGTTTTGGCTGGTAATCAAAATTTAAATGTTCCCTTTTACTCCAGAGGTCTCTAGAAAATGTGGTGTTTTGCTGGCTGTTGCTGCATGTGGGCAACTGGATCAGGTGGATTCTGGTGAGTGGCAAGTGTCAGCATCCCCCTCTTCTTCATATATTAGAACAGGGGTAGGCAACCTTTCTCCTTTAAGGGCCGAGGGACTTCAGCTCCCAGAAGCCTCAGCCATATTGGCCAATAGTCCCATGTTGGCCAATAGCTCCTGGGATTCTGGGAGCTGAAGTCCCTCGGCCCTTAAAGGAGAAAGGTTGCCTACTCCTGTATTAGAAGATGTAAGATGGAACAAGGTGTTACTATATGGCTCTCTCTCCCTTTTAATATCACTAAATATTGTGACGTTCACCTCTCCATGACCCTACATGTGGAAGCCATGAACCTCAGGCAGAAGGTCACATCAGCTAGCTTAAGAGTCACCAAGGGGATGTGACTCAGCCACACCTATCAAGAGAGGTGAGAAAAGCCTATCAAGGAACAATATACCATTCCAGTGTGATATTTGCTCTTGTCTATCAGGTCCTGTGGACTGTCTAAAGCAGGAATCTGCCCATTTGCATCCCAGTTCTCACCTCAGAAGTCCCCACCCCTGAGGGTTACTTCATACAATTCGGACTATTGGTCAAGGGATACCTGGACTTTGCTCTAGGCTTAGTTTCCCTTATAAAACCCCCAAATTTCCATTGTTCAGTGGACCAGTTTGGTTTGCTGGCAGAAACTCTGCCAGTTTTTCCTTTACTAGTCCCCTTTGTCTCTCACCAACCTGTATTGGCCGGGAGCAATTGAGTCCCACAACTCATCTCCCGTTCCCTCAAAAGGAGCAGCAGCAGCAGCAGCATTTAGGAACAGTATTTTCAATTAGAAAGCCTACTTCTGTTCCATGCTAACACCTTTATTTCTCAGTTTCTTGTGGGCTTGTGTGAGTGTGTGAGACTGGTGTGTGTGTGTGTGTGTGTTAACCCCTTTTAATAAAATATAATTCCTAGAAAATTTGCCTCTGCAATCCTTTGCCTCCAACCTCCTTCCATAAGCATAGGGCCTTTACAAACTGCCAGAAATAATGCACTTGAAGCCACTTTAACTGTCCTGGCTTAGTGCTAAGGAATCATGGGAACTGTAGTTTATTGTGGCACCAGAGCTCTTTGACAGAGAAGGCTTAATGTCCCAGAAAACAAAATACAATTCCCATGATTCCCTAGAACTGAGCTAGGACAGTTAAATGTCCTCAAGCTGCATTATTTCTGGCAGTCTATAAAGGCCCATAGAGACAAGATCCCAAGGTTGATGTAACCCCACCACAACTGAGCTGTTTAAATTCCTCTAGAGGTCTTGGTTACAAGGTGATCAGCTGTTTTAGATCTGATCCTAGCCAACAATGATGATCTGGTTAATGGAGTGAAAGTAGCAGGATCCTTAGGCAAGAGTGACCATATTATCCTGGAGATTGTTGTACAGCAGAAAGGAGAAGTCAAGTTTGGTCAGATACAGATACAGACTTAAGAAAGCTGATTTCAATAAAAAGGTAAAGGTATTCCCTGTTGACAAGGTTGTCAAGTCGTATCCAACCGTAGGAGCCCTGGTGGTGCAGTGGTTAAATGCCTGTACTGCAGCCATTTACTCATAAACCACAAGGTTGCGAGTTCAATACTAGCCAGGGCTCAGGCTAGACTCAGGCCTGCATCCTTCCGAGGTTGCTAAAATGAGTACTCAACTGTTGGGGGGCAATGAGCTTACAGTTTGCTTACAGTAAGCTTACAGCTTATAGTTGTAAACCGCTTAGACATCCCATAGTGCGATATAAAGGAAGCTGCTTTGCTTTAGGGGTGGTGCTCATCTCTATTATTAAGCTGAGGAGCCAGGATTGTCAGAGACTACTCTGTGATCATGTGGCCAGCATGATTGCACAGAACGCTGTATACCTTCCCACCAAAGTGGTACCTATTTATCTACTTGTCTTTGCATGCTTTCAAACTGCTAGGTTGACAGAAGCTGGGACTAGTGACAGGAGCTCTCCCCATCATGCAGCACTTGGGCCTCGAACTGCCAACCTGCCGATCTTGCAATCAGTAGAGTCAGCGTCTTAACCAGAAATACTGGGAGTGATCCTGTCATCAGGAATACTAAAAGAGAAGGCAGTTTGTGATGGATAGGTGTTTCTTAAAAATGAAATGGTGAAGGCACAATTTCAAACAGTTCCACCAAGGAGTTAAAATGAGATGTGTCTAAAGAAACCAGGATGAAAGTCTAAAGACTGAGCTGTTTTTCATCTGATGGATAACTTTCAACTGAGCTTAGATTTAAAAGGGACAATGGACATGTACAAGAAATTGAAAGAGGGGGATCACCAAAGAGAAGTTCAGACAAATAGACAGCATGTGTAAAGAAAAAGTCAGAAGAACTAAAGCTCAGAAGGAGATCACAGTTGCTAGAGAGGTTAAAAACCAAAAAGGGATTTTTATTATTATCATGTCTATAGTAAAAGGAGGAACATGAAAATGGCAAGACACAGAGAAGATGGTGAAATGCTAATTGGGGACAGAGAAAAGGCAAAACTACTCAACACCTTTATTGGTCTTCTCCAAAAAGGAGAACAGAATTCAGCTTGAGGGAAATGGAGCAGATGATGCAGTAGGAGAAATGCAGCACAGAATAGGTAAAGAGGTAATACAGGAATACCTGGCTACTCTAAATAAATTCAGAGTAGGGCCAGATGAACTATATCCAGGTACAGGACAGGAGATTCCACCTAAACATTAGGAAGAATATCCTACCGATTAGAGCTGTTTGACAGTGGAATGAGTTGCCTTGGAGTGTGGTGGACTCTCCTTCTTTGGAGGTCTTTAAACAGAGGCTGGATGGCCACCTGTCTTGAATGCTTTGATTATATATTCCTGCATAGCATAAGGTTGTCTGGATAGCCCTTGTGGTCTCCTCCAACTCTATGATTCTATGAAAACCTGGGTTTTTGTTAATGTTGTTGATTTATCTCTTCATTTGTACAGTACAATGTTGGGAAGTAGTTCATTGCATTAGGTCACAGAAGAGTGAATCCAGCCTCTGCCCCCAACAGAATGCTGTTCCCTACCTTTATTATAATGGATTGTCTACATCAGAATATTCCAGGAGTACTTTGTTTTTCAGATATAATCTACATTGCTAGGACATATCAATATGTACACACCCTCCAATATTGATATATCTCATGACTCAATGGGCTCTTGTCACTTATCTGAAGTAGAATAGAGCAGGTGAATGAGTGGGATTTACTACATCAACACTTATGTAACTACTAAGCACCTGTTATCAACTTTGGTTGATATGCCAGCTGCGCCCTTTCCTGGAAGTAAGAGATCTCGAAACTGTGGTACATGTTCTGGTAACCTCATGTCTGGATTTTGCACTCTACATGGGACTACCCTCATGCTTGGTTCAGAAACTTCAATTGGTGCAAAATATGGCAGCCAGGTTGGTCTCCGGTACATCTAAAAGAGACCACATAACACCTGTTCTGAAGTCTCTTCACTGGCTGCCTATTAGTTTCTGGGCCCAGTACAAGGTGTTGGTTATTACCTATAAAGCCCTAAATGGCTTGGGCCCAACCTACCTTCGAGACCGCCGCCTCCCGTACAATCCATCCCGTGCACTTCGGTCCTCTGGGAGGAATCTGTTACAGGTAAATAAATCTAGACTGACGGCCACTTCCCAGAGGGCCTTTTCGATGACTGCTCCCAGACTATGAAACGGCCTGCCGGATGAGATCCGTCATTTACCAACCTTAGACAGCTTTAAAAGGGCAATCAAGACAGATCTCTTCCGGCAGGCCTTTCCTGATTAGTCCTCCTAGTCAGAGAACCTGTCCCCTGTACCTCTTTTCCCCCATTCCAACCACTATTATATCCTCTGCTGCCATGATTAATTTATTAACTGGTAAATTTTGTTGTAATTTGTTTTAAACTGCTTTTAAATTTGTTGTTGTTTAATAAATTTTTAAGGGTTGGGAGGGTTGGGGCTTAGGGCTGATTTTACTGTATTGTATTTTTATGTCGGAAGCCGCCCCAATTGCTATGCAGAGGGGCGGGGTACAATTAAATTTATTATTATTATTATTATTATTATTATTATTATTATTATTACTATTGATTTAATGAGTTTACTTTAATTACAAATACAATGGAGCGCATATACTGTGTATATAATGCACCCCTAGGTCACAGCACAAAGCACAAAGGCAGCGCTGAGGGGGGATGGCAGATTTCCCCCAAAACTGGTGAGGGATGTGCCAATCCTCTGTCACAGTAATCCCTCCCCTTCAGTTTGATGCAACTCAGGTCCTTTGTCCCCATTTGCTGAACACGCTTGCTAATCACTTCTTTTCAAAAAGACAAGCAAAAAACTAGTGTCTGAAAAGAGCAGGGGGGGTTGTTTTGTTTTGTTTTGTTTTGTTTTTGCATTTGTCTTGCTTCAAAGCAAGTCCAAATGGGGACAAGGCACATTTAAAGCAATCAACAAATCAACGTAGGAATGAGCTCTCATATACACAGACTACATGTGTCTCTTCCAATAAACAGACTAATTTGGGATTCTGATGTACTCACAGCCATCCAGCTCCAAGCTACTGATAAAGCCGAAACAAACCACAGCATAGGATACAATACAATATAAATATTACTTATATGATGTATTTTGCTGATAGCTGTGGTTTCATGGCATTTCGAAGCATTATTGAATATGGAACATCACAAGACACAACTTCCTAAACTAGATACCCTTTATTAATGGAATATATCCCTAAATCAACCCATTTCCATTCTTCTGCCAGGGTTACTTCCCATGTTTGTACTGATAAAAAGCATTTCACAACAGGGTTTACACTAGGTTCAAAGAATGAGAAAACAGAGCAAAAATATTTAAGTGTGGAGTGGAGCAAGAAGAGGCTGATGATATCTTTGATGAGATGCATCAGTAATCTAAAGGGAATTGATTTCACATTCTGGAGTGGAATGGGATTGTCAAAATCACACTTTAGATTCCTTCACTTTCCTCACAAGACTCCAGACATGATTCAGTAACACTCGGGCTGAATCTGCACTGCAAAAATAATGCAGTTTGACACTGCTTTAACTGCCATGGCTCAGTGCTAAGGAATTCTGGGATTTGTAATTCTGTGAGACATTTAGCCACCTCTGTCAGAGAGCTCTGGTGCCACAACAAATTACAAATCCCAGGATTGCATAGCATTCTGTATCCTCTATTGAATGGTAGCTCTGAAACACCTCAATATCACCAGGGGCAAGGGGAGATATAAAATGTTTGTGTTAGTCCATTTTCCATAAACTTTCATGCTTCAGATTGTTTTCAATCACTTGAAATGACTTGGCCAAGTCTTATGGATATGGGTAGGAAACAGGAGTTGGTACGGATTACTACAAAACACCAGTCCAGAAGGCATCCAGAACCCAACTATGGGGGGATGCAGACAGGTGGCCATGGGCCACCCTGGGAAGTGGAGGATTGGGGCCGAGGCTGCCCCACGCCTCAGCCCCAATCCTCCCTTCTGCTGGCCCTGAAAGGAGTGCTAAAATGCCACTCCTTTCAGAGCCGGCAAAAGGGACACATCAAGAGCCATCACACGGCTCTTCTGTGACTCTTCCGGTGCACCGCGTCAAGACGCTGCACCAGAAGGATGTCTTGACAGCGCATGCCGTGCGTAATGGCATGCACCATCATGATGTCCTTGGGGAGGGGTTGGGGCACCCAGCGTGTGGCTGCCCCTCCCCTTCCCTGCCTCCAAGACGGCGTAAAGTGCCATCTGTAGAGGCCCTATGTTGCATATGTGTTGTTTTTCTCAATAGTATCATTATTTGTCTAAACATCCATTGTTATTTTTTGTATGTGTTTAGTTGTTTATAGATTTGTCTATGTTGATATGGATATTGTAGAGTTTTATGTCTTTTTTTTCTTTTTAATAAAGATAAATAAAAAAGTAAAATCTGTTAATTTCAACAATAATAACAATATGCAAAATTATGTTGGTTATCTGTGAATATAGACTCTAATTAACCAAGGAGCTGCTAATTGTATATTAAGTACCAAATATAATTATAATGAAATGTAATTGTTGGAAGTCCCCCCCCCCTTTTTTTTTTTTTCCCTCACCAGGGCCTGAAACAGCTCTTGGCTGCCACTGGATTGACATGTCGGTTTGGGGTATGCCTGTGTGTCCACTGTTGTTGGGGTAGATTCTATTATCATGGTTGGAGTAACTGGAACAACTGGAGGAACCTCCCTACAGAGTGGCCCTGCCAAAAGAAACTACAGCAGCAATGTGTTTTATATAACCATTTTGTTTATTCTTTGTATACAGTTATGAAATGTGCTGGTTGTTGTTTGACTGCTCGGGTAATATGTTGTGGTTGCAGTGTGCAATTTGCTGCTGCTACTGGTAGTTTGCAATTCATGGTTATTGCTCTGATTTATGCAACTATTCTTGTATGTATGATGTTGTATGTTTCAAAACAACAACAACTATGGATCTGAACACCACACATTGCTTTTGTCTTATTTTATTTTATTTTATGTTGCATTCTAATGACTTGTGCATACTTATTTTTGTTTGATTACAATTAGTAGGGTCTGTCTTTTAAAAAAAATGCTAATAATATCATGTTTAATCATTTCAACCATAAATTTTACTTGAATACCTTTACTGCGTACTATTATGGGACTATGTTTGTTACCTGCCTTCTCCCAGCCTCATGTCTTGGAACTCTTTGCATGAGAGTTGCTGCTTAGCAACTATCGGGGTGTGATGGGTGTACTGGATGCCACTGGGAGGGGGTGACCCTGTACGCAATCTGTTCTTGCTGACTATCAAGTGTGTCCAGAAGAATGGGCTTGCTCTCTAGTCATCATTTGAGCATTTTATCATATATGAAACATATGAAGGGGACTGCGGACTCTCCAGACATCTGTGGTTGATGATGAGGAATTCAGATTGTGAGGAATTCAGATGACTGCTTTGCTACATACTGATCTGGACTTTTTCTCACATCTCAACATATACTCTTGTTATGCATGATTTTTGGTATAGGAGTGGGAAAATTTGCTATATTATTTGCTTTTTTAAAAAAAATTAAAATATTTGCATCCCAACCTATATTTAACTATCCCTTGGCAATGTATGATAAAAGCAATTTAATCAACTTACAACTATCTAAAAACAGTAAAAATAATTCAAACAGACTGAAAAACATAACAATTTGATACTAAAGTTTTTAAAGGGTTGAAACACTATATGATAATTTAAAGGCGTGCAGGTTTGAATGAAATCCATTCTATGATATTGATGTGGAAAGACTGGGTTATTCTACATAAGGTTTCTAGCCATCTTGGGCTCTTTGTGAGAAAATTAAATAAATCAATGCATTTTTGCCATTTCATTTATATATATTTTTCTTCCATTCCCTGTGCCTTCATGTGCAGTCATGATGACTCCATCACTTATCTTTCAAAGCAACACACTGAATAGGCAGATAGTTTATAATTACATATTTCTATAGCAGACATTGTCATATTCTATAAGCAGACAGCCTGCTTATTGAAATAGAGTTCTATCTAGGCCAGTGATGGAGAACCTTTTAGGGGCCAAGGGCCCAAACTAAAAGGCTTTCCAGCACCAGGTGTTACCTGGTGCTGAGGATGGGACTTCTGCCCTCCAGGGCAAGACTTCTTCCCACCACCTTCCCTGGCCTTCAGCTGAAGGCCCGAGGAGGCAAAGGGGGAAGAAGAGGAACAGCCACACACCTCTTCCTCCTCCTTCACCTGTGCTGTCCCCGGCCTTCATCTGCCTCCAGAGCCAGGAAGGAGGAGGAATAGATTCATACCTCTTCCTCCTCCTCCCCACCATCCATGTGCCAGGAAAATGGCTTTGTGTGCCACCTCTGGCACATGTACCATAAGTTCACCATCATGGATCTAGAAGGTAGGACATTTCAAATGGAGTGACAGAGCAGGGAGGTGTTTTTTTTCCACCTGAGGAATGAGGACTAAATTTTACATCCTGTTGGTTAGTCACAATTATAATAAACCCGTTCAGGAACCAGCATGACATAGTGGTTTGAGTGTTGGACTATGACTTTGGAGACTTGGGTTCAGATCCCTGATGGGCCATCTTTGCCGGTGACCTTGGGCAACTCATATGCTCTCAGCCTCAGGGGAAGACAATGGCAAATCTCCTCTGATTAAACCTTGCCAAGAAAACCCTATGATAGATTTGTCTTAGGGTTGCTGTAAGTCAAAAACAAATTGAAGATAACAACAATAATAGTAGTAATCAGTCAATTATTGAATGGTGAGTCAACACAGAGGTAAATCCCATTGGTTGAATGGTTCTACTTTAGTTATGACTGACAACAAGATATATGCTTATGTATGAGAATCTGAGTACTGTGGACATCTCCAGTTCACCAAGGAGATTATCACATGGAGGCTTACTGTCCATAAAACGTCCTAAATCATCTGGCAAGCTCAAAGATGTGATAGTTGTTTGTGCTTGTCCCTGTGATTAAATCATCATGAAGGCATCCCGTCACCTCTCCCGTCATGTTCCCATTATTAACAAATGGCAGGCTCTGAAAATGCCTTAATGATGGGAGAAGTGAGGGGACATCTCCATGATGATTTAATCACAGGGACAAGCATGACTGACTATCATACCTTCACACTTGCCAAATGATTTAGGGACGTTTTATGGACGGTAAACCTCCGTGTGATAATCTTCCAAGTGAACAGAAGAATTTTGATTGCAATAGATAATAGGAGTCTTGAGAGATTTTGAACCTCCTTACATACCCAGAAATATGAAAGGAAAGGTTAAATTCATTAAGAAAACATTGATATGACTAGGTGTTTGCTTTAGATATGAACAAATTCAGTATCCAGAAGGAAGTCATTTGGATGGATTCTAAATCAAAGCAGAGGTCCACCAGGGAGACCTAATTGGAACACGCCTGAAGATCCATTAGCAAATTCATTTCAGAGATACAAAGTTTATCTCCTGGAATTAATCCCCTCTCTCTAGATGTATGAAGAAGAAGGTGTGTAGTTTTGTGGCTGGTAGCTGAGTTTCTAATCACATTAGACAGTTTTAGTAGACTTATCCACCCCCCACTATTGTAATCAGTATGTTGGGGTTTGAAATGATACATCACAGGATTAAATCTCTGTTCAGTACTTGCCTCTTTCTCATTTCCAGAATGAGTTCTTCTACCACTCTGTGCTTCATATATATCGTCTACTCCTGTCCTATAGCATTTTCTGTGACTGGGGCCAAATGAGCAGAAAACATAACTGTCTACAACTATTGTAAATTGTTTTTTATTCAATCTAATGCCATAGTCCTACACCTGCCCTTCAGATATTCTGCAGGTATTGCATATGATATGCCATTTTCATACAAAGTCCCAATATATGCACATCTTTTTTCAGATTCCTTAAATAGGGCCACCTTTGTTCTTTATGTTATTTTTCTAGCAATCTGCACACACACACACACACAAATAAACACACAAACGCTAGGAAATAACTGGGATACAGTCTAGATGAGAAAGATGACATTACTAAACTTTTTGCCTCTATACACTGGAAAGTTAACAGCTTTGGTTCCCTTAGAAGAGGGTTGTCACTCAGTCTGCTCACAGGTTTGCAGGCTTGATTCCTTCAGAAGAAGCAACTATACTCCATCTTCCTTGACATCAACAAACTAGAGAAGGCATATTGGGTCTAATGGCTGCCTGACCATATGCACTTATCCCAAAGTTGAGGGAGATGGGAGACCAGCTGGCTAGCACAGAGGAAAACAAAATAGGAGGGGTGCGGTCATTGCAGTAGTTCAGTGCCCACATGTGCCTTCTCTCCTGAGTGCTTCCAGACTGTGAAATTTCCTCCTACAGGATGTTAGGTTGATTCATTTGTTTATTAAAACACTTCTACCCCACCCTTTATCGTGGGATCTCAGGGCATTGTACAATATACCTCCAGAGAAAAACTATAAATAATTTTCAAAAGATAAAAGCATATTAGAAACAACAACAAAATCACTTTAAAAGCTACATCAATTTAAAACTATGTGTTTTGAAACAAATTACAGTCAACCCTTCACATTTGCAACCCTTTGACATTTGTGGATTTGATTATTCATGGATTTGAGTAACATGTTCTCTCTAGGAATCTCTAGGTCTTCCAGTACAACTTTGCTGGAAGTTGACCATAGAATGGCAATGGTGTTTCCCTAGGCATTTGTAGCAATAACAAAAGCAGCTTCATACCACGCTAAGCAGTCTCTAAGCAGTTTACAACTGTAAGCTAGTTGCCCCCAACAAGCTGGGTACTCATTTTAGTGACCTCAGAAGGATGCAAGGCTGAGTCGACCTTGAGTCCCTGGCTGGGACTGAACTCACAACCTTGTGGTTTGCGAGTGAGTGGCTGCAGTACAGGCATTTAGCCACTTCACCACCAGAGCCCAACATGCATGTATCATGAGGCCCAACAACTATTCTAGAACCAATTTCTGGTGGATGTTGACCACAGAATTGCATTAGAGGACCTAGAGATTCCTAGATAGGAATCAGGTTTTTAAAAATGGGTTTTTTATTTGTGTTTTTTTCACTTTCATGGGATCCTGGGCCTGTAACCCCAGTGAATGTGGAGGGCCTATTGTAGTCCCCAAAGGCTTTGATTAAAAGCCATGTTTTGGCTTGTTGACAGAAAGAAACAAATGTTGATGCCAGTTAGACCTCCAAGAGGAGGGCATTTGCCATAGCAGAGGAAGCCTTCTGCCATGTCCTCACACTTTATGCTGCCCACACTGGTGAGCCTACTATCTGCTTTCTTTCCAGTAACAGCAGGCAAATACCTTTTTGTCTACCAAGGCTGTTGCAGAAGGTCTTTTTACTGAAATATTATATATACAATATATAAAATTTACTGAGATATATTTCAGTCAAGATGGGAAATGCTGGTCAAGGAAAAAGTGCAATCCCTGGGCTTCTCACAATCTGTTATTCTAGCCATGGGGATGCAAAAGCCAAAGAGAATATTCATCAGCACATACGGGACATCAAACTACAAAATCATATATGTGCAGCATATTTACACTCAACTTTAAAAGACAGTGGGAGAGGCTTTGTTCTTGCTGCATATTTGAATAATCTAACAAATCCAAAGTATAGGAAAGTCTTTACCCTGGCCAATTTTAATCTACTTCCATCGCCCTTACTTACAGGAAGATATAACAACAAACCATTCTGTGAACATTTATGTCATTGTGTGTCTGGGGAGGTAGAAGCAGTGGGGCATGTCTTATTGTATTGCACTTTTTATCGGGATCTGCAGCGTTGTTTTATAGCACCAATTTTACAAAAAATACTAAGTAAATCTGATATATTTTACACTGATCACCTTCTAGTTGACCAGCAGCCAGGGATTACAACCAAGGTGGCAAGTTTCTGCGTTTCTGCAATAGCTTGTAGACGCAAAATGGTGTCTTAATTTTTAATTTTTATCCTATCAATTTCATCTATTTGAAGTATAATTTTATCCATCCTGCTGCTTCCCCCCCCCCCATCATTGTCTTATAGCCTCACTCTTATGAACAATATCAGGTAAACCTTACTACCTTGGGTTGACCCTCTGCCAGGGTTTATAGCCTGTTTATAGCCTCCAAACTGTATACCTATTGTATTTGTATTGTAGCGCTCGCATTGTTTTTCTATTGGGCATTGTATAATATTGTACCATTTTATATTGTTTTATGCTAGTCATTGACTGTAATAATAAAATTTCAATTTCTTTTTACTGGTGTCTTCTGTATTTGTATCGATATTTGTATTTGTATTTATATCATCATCATCTTTTAACAGCCTTTTGAAAATGGATGTAAATTAATGTTTTTTAACATGACTGATTGATTTTTAACTTTTATACTATCCATTGTTTTAACAGTATTTCATTTTGGGGTTTTTTTTGTTTTTGTTTTTGTTTTGTTTTGTTTTTTGTTTCAAATTATGAGCTACCTTGGGTCCCATAGCATGGAGAGAGGGGTTATAAAATAAATAAACAAACAAAGATAACAATTAAGTATCATACCCTCCAACATTTCAAAGATGAAAACAGAGATGTGTGGTCAAGCAACATTAGAGAGTGGTCAAAATGGCAAATGCTGTTAATGAGGAAGAACATGCAAGGTAGGAGAGGCTGCAATAGTTTGCTCTTGAATGAGCCTCCTGGGAAGGGCAAGATTCTGCCACCTATTGAGGTAATTGAGTAAAATCTACTTTTTTAAAAAAAAAAATTATTTTATTTTACATATATACGTACAACATACACCATATCACATGTTACAACACATAACATTCGAAACCCTTTATCATATGCCCAAATTAAAATCAATATCCCCCAACTTTGTAGTCCCCTAAATTTTCAATCTGCCAAATTATTTCTTTTAATCATTCCATTCTTCCAGCTCTCCATTCATACCTTTCTTCACTCTTTCCAAATCTTCCCCCCTCCTCCTACTCTTCCTATCCTAATCTCTCACTCTACTCTCTTTTCCTTTCCCTACCTTCCCTTCCTTCCCTTCCCTTCCCCTTCCTTCCCCTTCCCTCCCTTATCCTACCTTCTTTTCCCCCTTCCACCTTCTCTACCATTTATTATCCTTTCCTTTCCCTTCTTCTACATGCCTTCTTACCCTCTTCTACTTTCCTTTACCTTCTCACTTTCCATCCCTTCTTTCAATCTTCTTTCAATCATCTCATACTCTTCCAAGTTGTTTTGCTTCCTCCCAGCTGATTTCTTTCCTTTAAATACCTATTTATTGAACTTCTTGATATCAAATTCCTTAATCAAGAATATTATTTTATATATTTATATATACATATATATAACCAAAACTTTATATCAATCTAATCAGTTGTTTGTTTAACTTCTTTACTACTATACTTTCCCCCTATCAATCCAATTAAAAAAGTTATTTCTCATAACTTATAATCAAGCTTTAAAGCTATGTCTTTACCCGCGATTACCTCATCTTTCCTATTACCACCTTTTATGATTTATCTCATTTCCATCTTATCACTATATATTTCTACAAATCTTACAACTCCTGTACTCTTTTTCCTACTCTATTATTCCTTCTTAAAATACATATATATCTGTTTATACTTACCCTATTATCTGTATCAAACATACTTATATCTTTTTTCTCTTATTCTACCAAATATTTTACAGCTAATTCTCCCCATTGCTCTCTCAAATAATCAATTACTCTCCCTCAATCTTTAAAAAATTTTTCTGGTGCTTCATCTTTCAATAATTGAGTTAATTTATCTGCTTCCATTGCGTCATATAACTTCCACATCCAATTCTCTCTTGTAGGTATGTCTTTCTTTTTCCAGTTTTGGGCGTATACCACTCTTGCCATTGTGATTAAATAAAATAGAACCTTCCCATACTTTTTATCATATTCTTCTTCTACTATTCCTAATAAAAAAGATTCTGGTTTCATTTCCATTTTTATTTCTTGTATCTCATTAATCGTTTTTCTAATCATTCTCCAATATTCTACGGCCCTTTTACATTTCCACCAACAATGGAAAAAAGTCCCTGGAACTTCCTTACACTTCCAACATTCATTATTCACCTTTTTATACATTTTTGATATTTTATCTGGAGATAGATACCATCTAAAGAACATTTTATACCAATTTTCTTTTAGCCCTTGTGAAGCAGTGTGTTTCAATCCTGTTTTCCACATCTTCTCCCATTGACTCATTTGTATCGGATGCCCTACATCTTTTGCCCATCTTATCATAACATCTTTAACAACCTCTTCCTCCATCTGCCTTTGTAAAAAAATTTTATATAATAACCCTATTCTGCCACCTATTGAGGTAATTGAGTAAAATCTACTTTTGACCTGGAACTCAGTTGTAAAATGTTGATGGCAAAGAGGGGCAGTGAGAGGTAGAGAGATGATCTGGGATATTTTAAAAGCAACTGAAATAATTATCAACTGTAATAATCTCAACCAGTATGTAATGTTTAACCATCAAAGTGCTCCCTGTTTCATCAGAAAATGTTGGCAAAATGTGAAGAAACATATCAATTCAACTCAGATATAGATATGTCCCATATGTTGCAATAGCTACATTGGTAGGGCCTATGAGAAATTTGCATCCAGGTTATCTGATGGAAGAGATTTGATAGGTGAATATGCTGTCTGAATGTAAAAGAACATTAAAGAGCAGTCTTTTCTGGAAGGCTTATCCAGATGATTTTAAAACTGTGAATTTAAATGATGAATTTAAATTTAAAATGAATTTTAAATATGGATTGTTTTAATATGTGTACAACTTATTTGTCCTTTTAAATTGATGTGTGTTTTAACTGATGTTGTTTGTCTATTAATTCACCACCTTAATCCATGGGGGGAAGTTCAGCACCTTAATCCATGGGGGAAAGCAGGTAAGAAATAAATAGTGTTAGTATACTTTCAACATGAGAATCAGTCCCTGACATGTAGTGCTTCTGCTAGTTTCCCCCAGTATCCAAGCCAACCCATAGACAGTTTATTACTTAGTATGGCCAGCTTTCAACATAGAGATATACAGGCCATGTGGCACACAGAGATGCCTCCTCTAAGACATTACTCCTAATTTTATCTAACACATGTTGGCTGTCTCTCAAGGAAATTCTGCAAGGAAGCTATCAGTGGACCCAGCATGAATCAATGTACATGCATGCAAAATATCTCCTAAACTGCATGGCCTAGTTTGGCTGCCTCTATGTCTGCTCACTAATGCAAAGAATTTTCTCCATGGCATAATCTATGAAGTACCTTGGGGGAAGGGACATAAGTGGGACAACCAGCCAGCAATCCCTGAACAACAGCTGATGGCTTAAGAAGATGGTAATCACCAATAGGGGAGAGCGTATTGCCACCATAGATTGCTTCATCCAGTGATATAATAATAATAATAATAATAATAATAACATTTATTTATACCCCACCGCTCTGCATAGCAATCGAGGCGGCTTCCAACATAAAAATACAACACAATAAGATCAATCCCAAACCCCAACCCTCCCACCCTTTAAAAAGTTATTAAACAAACATCAGTTAAAACAATTTAAAAATGAGGCAACGTGCTGACAAATACAATAACTACAACAACAATGGCTGTAATAGTAGCTGGAATGGGGGGAAGAAAAAGAGGTGCAGATGGGCAGGCTCTGTGACCGGGAGGACTGGTCAGGAAAGGCCTGCCAAAAGAGATCTGTCTTGACAGCCCTTTTGAAGCTGTCTAAGGTTGACATATGACGGATCTCGTCTGGCAGGCCGTTCCATAGTCCGGGAGCGATCATTGAGAAGGCCCTTTGGGAAGTAGCTGACAGTCTAGATTTTTTCACCTGTAGCAAATTCATCCCAGAAAATGGAGATGTGCAGAGCAGATTGTACAGGAGGAGGCGGTCTCGAAGGTAGGTTGGACCCAAACTTTTAGGGCTTTATAGCTGATAACCAACACCTTGTACTAGGCCCGAAAACTAATAGACAGCCAGTGAAGAGACTTCAGTACAGGTGTTATATGGTCTCTTTTAGATATACCAGAGACCAACCTGGCTGCCATATTTTGCACTAATTGAAGTTTCCGAACCAAGCACGAGGGTAGCCCCATGTAGAGCGCATTACAGAAGTCCAGACCGGTGGTTACTAGAGCGTGTACCACAGTTTCAAGGTCCCTTACTTCCAGGAAAGGGCACAGTTGGCGTATCAGCCGAAGCTGATAACAGGCACTCCTGGCTGTCGCATTCACCTGATTAATCATCTGAAGCAACAGATCCAGGAGCACCCCCAGACTGTGAACACAGTCCTTCACAGTGAGTGTGACCCCGTCCAGAACTGGAGGTTGTATCCCAATACCTGGTTTCGCGGCTGCTACTGTAAGTACCTCATGATTTGTTTCATTCTGCATAATGATAGGACCAATTTTTTTGGGGGGGGGTCTTGTATCCCCTATGGATTCCTCCCATACACCAAAACCTGGATTCATCACAATCTTGCTCCCTTTCAACCAAACACCACCTCCAAGATTTATAATACTTTACAGACATAATCAGTTTTGATCACTGTTCCTGTTCCCAGAGAAATATAACTCTGCAATCATGACTGATCTACTCAGACTGACTATGTAAGAAATAGTAAATTATTTAGAGGTATTCCATCTCATAGAATTGTTTTGCACTGAGCAAAAAAAACACAACATGACAACTTCTGGCTTGCTTTTGGCCAGTATAACAAGACAGCTTCTTGAAGTAAGTTCTCACTTTGAGTGGGAGAAAGTGAGATAAAAAGCTGTGCTTTTTTTGTTGGTTTTGTTTGTTTTGTTTGTTTGTTTGTTTTGCATTTTGTACACAAACTGTATCTGCACAAAACTTAAATCTTGGCAGAAAACTAGTGTCTTTTGGGGTTGTTTTTTTAAGTCAGGCACAGAGAGCAAATACAACTGTACAGTCTGCTTAAGGACAATGATACAAACAGTCCACCCAGTGCTACTTTTCTTAGTCCATGCAACAAGACAACAGTTATACAATTTTGCAGTTTTGCACATTTTATAGAAATATGCCCCTCTCCTCAAAATGAGAAAATCTCAGGAGGAATGCTGGGAGCTATAGCACAATAGTTTCTGGGGAGTCACACCAATACCACCACCAAACTATTGGAAGGCTGGCTGCCCTACAAGAGGCAGCCTGCATGTATCAAAAGCCCAGAGTGAATCCCTGGATATTCTCCAGTGTCTACAGGCAATTCAGGGTCGGAGCTGAGCTGACACTGCCTGAAAGACAGCCCTGCCACTGCAGCTGCTGCTGTAAAAGGTCTTGTTTTAGAGTAATCATTCCTAAGACCTAAGACCTTAAGAACTTCTGAGTTCTGTTCATTTATACCAGCTAATGAATATTACTTTTTATGCTCATTTAAATTTTTCTCACTGAATCCATTGACAAGAAAAAGAGCTTGTTTGCACTGTACATCCTCCATCTGAGGGCCGCACTTCTGGGCCAGAGAGCAGGAAGAATTATCTTACAACAAATGCAATCTAAAAAATGAAAATAATAATAATAATTCAGAGAAGCTCTCCCAATGAAATTCTCAAATGCATTGCTAGACAGAAAAAAAAATCAACACACTCTTCTGACTAATTCAAGGAAGGTTACTGGGAGTCAGGTGTATTTATTTGTTTTTAAAAAGTGATTGTGGATTTAGTTGCTGTGGTTTGACATTCAGGGATTTTTTTTCCTCATTGTAAATGTGAAGGTTTTTCTTACACTGAGAAACTTGAGTTCCTTTTAATAGTATACATGGTGCTGTGCATGCAGCTACATCAGATCTTCTTTGCACACACGGAAAAAAGATGTGTCCAGTCTCCACATGTGTATGACAAGTACGTCTGCTGGCACTGCTCATAGACCAAGTGTGTTCCATGTGCCATCTGGAGGCTATCTGGAGAAATGGTGATGCCAAGCAAACTAGATTCCCTGAGAAGTTCCAAAATTTAGAATAAAAAAAAACAGAGAAAAAGACACTGTCTAGGGAT
The DNA here is from genome assembly GCA_026167975.1 of Phrynosoma blainvillii. Lineage (NCBI taxonomy): Eukaryota > Metazoa > Chordata > Lepidosauria > Squamata > Phrynosomatidae > Phrynosoma > Phrynosoma blainvillii. The sequence continues at coordinate 112,163,287 of JANUYF010000003.1, forward strand.
GAATGTTTTACCTAAATTGTGTTTAGATAAAGGTGTCTGCCATTTTTTCTTCCTCCTTTCTCCTTTCCTGGAGGTAAAGTAAAAGAGGGAGAGTTAACATAGTGTACTGGTTAAAATGCTGGAATAGAACTCCAGGACACCAGGGTTGGAATCTCTGATCCTGGAAACCCACTGAAGATGTATCCACATTGCAGAAATAAATCATTTTGACACCACTTTAACTGCCATGACTCTATCCTACAGAATCCTGAGATTTTTAGTTTGGCAAGGCACCAGAGTTCTGTGACAGACCAAGCTGAATACCTTATCAAACTACAAATCCCAGGACTCCACAGGATGCAGCCTTGATGGTTAAAGTGGTGTCAAACTGCTTTATTTATACAGTGTGGCTACATCCTAGGTGACCTTGGTCAAATCACAATTATTCATCCTTAGAGGAAGGCAATGGCAACCCCTCTCTGAATAAATCTTGCTGTACCTCTCAGCCAACCTGAAGGCACATAACAACAGCAGCAACAGCAACATAAGCAAAAGGGGATGTAAATGAGAGAACGGGAAGAGAGAACAAAAACTATTGGAGAAGGAAAATGAGGAACACCATACAAGAACTACCACGTGAGAATTTTGTGCAGATTAAGTCCTGAACTACGAAGATTCTTGTCAGTACAGGATTTTTCTCATCAGTTTCTCAAAACTGATGAGAAAAATAAAAAACATTTTCAACCATTTCTGAAATATTTTTGAATATTCCTTCCATTCCTGCAACAGATTGCCCTAGTTTAGATGGGAGATTACCAGTGTGTGAGCAACATTTATGTCAGCCCTGTGATAGTATGGATAGAATTAGTTGCTTTGAGGTCCAGTTCTACCACTCTCTGCAAAGTAATTCTGGAACAGATCAACTAAAGGACTGTGGTGCTCTCTGTGCTATATGACACCTGCTGTATCAAATAAAGCTTATATGATAGCATGATGTGTGTCAGCTGTTGGTACCAAAGTCTTAAAGAAGCCTGGAACTGCAGCCAGCCCCCAGCCTTAAACTAATTGATCCAGATAGTGGAAGCTCTTTGAGTTTTAACAGCATTTATTTATCTTAATGCACCATGCTCCATTTCTTTTCATGCTAAAAGTTTCTTCTCACTCATTGTTCATGCATTTGAACTACACTGGTTTTCATACTCATTCATTTTCATTATTGCCACTCATTTTTCTTTCCAGTTCACTCTTATGGCCAATGATGTCTGTGTGGCATGAAATTTTCTGGCTTTCTGTATCCTCCACATTTAATGTGTCACAGCTGCCAAGCTTCAGATATGTCCTATCTTACATCTGTTAGTTTAATTGCTTTCCCTTCTCTGTGACATGTTGGTACAGGCTATTCCTACTGATATCTACCAATCCATCAGAATTAAAAAGTGTTCACCTTTGTACTGTGTTTGAATTAATTTGTGATTGTTTATAATTTTAATTTTAATATTCATCATCCATCACATTCATGAGCACTCATTTTTGTTCTTTTTTTAAATGTAAACATGAACAATTTGTTATGGAATAGAAAAGCTGTGTATACAATCATCTTTTGTACCTTTGAGGTATGGACATTTTGGCAAGGTTGGTGGTAAACATTCCATTAAGATTAGAGAGATTTGCTCTCTAACACACCGAAGCATTTAATTGTGTTCCTCAAAATAAAAGCAAGACAGAATAAAGTGTTTCATTATCTCACTTGCAATGATGCAGAGAATTAAAACCATGCCATTGGCTAGATAGGGCTATTCCTATCTTCCTATGTCATGAACCGAGGTTCTCTGTTGTTCTTTTGATCCAGAGAGAAATTCAGCCACCCTAGACTATATGACACCTACCCAGGCAAGGTGACATCTACCCGGGCAAGGTGTCATCCCAACCTTCATGGGTGCCTGATCAACATTCAGTGGAGGACCTTTGTGAGTATGTCTGAGTGAATGTGTATGTGAAAGAGCTCTTGATACTTAAAATGATTGTCTTATTTGTTATTTGTTATTTCTTATTGTCTTATTTCTTATTGTTTCATCCATATGTTTTAATAAATGTAACATGCATAGTGTCTAAACCCAGATCTGGTTTCCCATGTGTCTATATTGAAAATCCTATAGTCTAGGGTGGCTGAATTTCTCTCTGGATCAAAAGAACAACAGAGAACCTCGGTTCATGACACCTACACCTATCATGGCTGCATGATTTCTGCCTATTGCATTGCCTGAAAACCCAGAAGGTCTTAGGCACACTCCATAGCCTCTAATTGCTTGTTGTCTTCCTCATTTTATAGCTCCTTATTATATTACAAACATCATTTTAAAGAAGAACATCTACATCACATAAAGAGCATTTTTTATTGTCAGAGGATTTAGGAGTCAACTAGTTTGCATTTCCACTTTTACATTATTAGAAGTTTATTCCCCATCATTTTTTTACCACCAAGAATTTCATCATTACCTCCAAAATACAACCAATGCTGATAGAGAGGTTTTGAGAAATCCCTGATTTAGACAATTCCTAACCATTATTGGGGGGAACACAGAAATCACACACAAAAAGGGAAAATACCAGATTTCAAACTATGCGTTAGGATAGCAATAGCCCTAGTGGTGCAGTGGTTCAATGCCTTTACTGCAGCCACTCACTTACAAACCACAAGATTGAGAGTTCAATACCAGCCAAGGGCTCAAGCTCAACTCAGGCTTGCATCCTTCTGAGGTCACTAAAATGAGTACGCAGTTTGTTGGGGGCAATTAGCTTACACATTGTAAACTGCTTAGGGACTGCTTAAGCACTGTATTTTCCAGTGTATAAGACGACTGGCCATATAAGACAATCCCCAACATTTCCAGTTAAAATATAGAGTTTGGGATATACTTGCCATATAAGACTACCCCTCTTCCAACGCACACCAAATAAAAATTTTGAAAAATCAGATTTGATTTCAATATGGTAATTTTAATTCAAGTGCTTATGACATGCAGGTACTTAGCAGGAAACTGTCACTTATAAACACAACAAACTACAGCTCCCATGTTCCCTAGCATTTATTTCTGCAGTGTGTTTTGGACCTTACTTTTTAAAAATAGTCCAAATTTTAGTGCTGCTTTAAAAATTATTTGCATCTCCCAGCTATGAGATGGTTGGGGAGAAATGAGAAAGTGTTGGGGGGAAGGACTGCCAATATACTAGGTGATGCATTCTGGGGTATGTACAATTTGTGGCCAAGTAAGTGACCCTGAGCATGTCACACACTCTCAGCCTCAGAGGATGGCAATGGCAACCCCCATTTGAAGAAACATGCCAAGAAAACCCCATGATAAGGTTGCCTTAGGGTCACCATAAGTCGGAAAGGACTTGAAGACACACAAGAACAACAAAAAGTCTGCAGTTGTTTCATAGGTAGTACATGGGAATGGGAGCCAGCATGGTGTAGTGCAGGGGTAGGCAACCTTTCCCCTTTAAGGGCCGAGGGACTTCACCTCCCAGAAGCCTCAGCCATGTTGGCCAATAGTCCCATGTTGGCCAATAGCTCCTGGGATTCTGGGAGCTGAAGTCCCTCGGCCCTTAAAGGGGAAAGGTTGCCTACCCCTGGTGTAGTGGTTTGAGTGTTGGACTATCACTCTGGAGACCTGGGTTTGATTCCCCACTCTGCCATGAAACCCACTGGGTGAACTCGGACAAGTCACACACTCTCAGCCTAAGGGGAAGGCAATGGCAAACCTCCTCTGAGTGAATCTTGCCAAGAAAACCCCATGATCACCATAAGTCAGGAACAATTTGAAGGCACACAACATACACATGTAACCTCCAAGTTAAGGAACTTGGTTCTTCTTTAGATAAATCTTCAAAGGTACACACTCTCTCTCTCTCTCACTGTGCAGAATTATTTGTTAAAGAAGCCATGCCCAAGCAACACATCAACTTTGTCTGCGTCTGGATTGCAGAAATTTATTAAAGCAGTTTGACACCACTTTAACTGCCCTGGCTCAAGGCTATGGAATTCTGGGATTTGCAGTTTTGTGAGATATTTAGCCTTTTCTGTCAGAGAGCTCTGGTACCACAAAGCAAACTGCAGATCCTAGGAGTCCGTAGGATGGAGCAGGGGTAGGCAACCTAACGCCCGGGGGCCAGATGCGGCCCCCTGAGGCCTTTGGACTGGCCCCAGGCCGGTCCTGCCACCGCCGCCGCCGCCCACCATGATGATATTGATTATTGTTGTTATTACTTGTTCTTGGGGCTTTCCTGGCAAAACCTCCACAGGGAGTTTGCCATGGCTTTTCTGGGGCTGAGAGAGTGTGCATGCATATTTTTTTAATTTTTTTAATTTTAATTTTAATTTATTTATTTATTTATTTTTGGTGCTTTGGCCCCCCAATTGTCTGGGGGACAGCAACCCGGCCCCCAGCTCAAAAAGGTTGCCTACCCCTGGGATGGAGCCATGGCAGTTAAAGCAGTGTCAAATTTCATTATTTCTGCAGTGCAGATTCAGGCTGTATCCATACTGTAGAACTGGCTTCCTCCTCTTTCTCCCCTCGTTCTCATTCTCCTCCTCCTCTCTCCTGGCTCTCTTCTCCTTCTCCCCTCCTTCACATCCTTCTTCTCCTCTCCTGGCTCTCTTCTCCTTCTCCCTTCATTCTCATCCTCCTCTTCCTCTCTCCTGGCTCTCTTCTCTTTCTCCCTGGCTCTCTTTTCTTTGTCCCTTTGTTCTCATAATCCTCATCCTCTCTCCTGGCTTCCTTCTCCTTCTCCCCTCGTTCTCATCCTCCTCCTTCTCTATCCAGCGTAGAAGACGACCCCTGACTTTTGAGACCCTTTTGCAGGGTTAAAAAGTCATCTTATACACCGGAAAATATGGTACACTGATAAGCAATATAGAAATGTACTTGCTATTGCTATTTAGGATAGCCCAGGAATTCCTTGGATATCATGGCTCATGGATTATTGTTGTGTGCCTTCAAGCTGTTTCTAACTTATGACAACCCTATCACAGGGATTTCTTGCCTTTGTCTTCCTCTGAGGCTGCAATAGTGTGACTTTCCCACAATCATCCATTGGGTTTCCATAACTGAGTGTAGATTCTAAACCTGGTCTCCAGAGTCACGGGACTTTATCACATGGGAGGCAAGCATCCTCCTCCCATCATTAAATCATCATTAAATTGTGTTAATCACATGATTGGGGGAAGATTATCACACATCCCTGTGCGCTTCTCCTGTTCTTGTCCCATCTATAAACAGCAATGGATCCATCATTTGGTATTAATAGGAGTTTCCATTAATGCCAAATGATGGGTCCATTATTGTTTACAGGTGGGACAAGAACGGGAGAAACGCAGGGTGTGTGTGATAATGTTCCCCCAGTCACACAATTAACACAAATTAATGACAATTTAATGATGGGAGGAGGACACTTGCCTCCGCCATGTGATAATCTCCATAGTCCAACACTCAAACCACTCCACCACACTGATTAATGATGGAAAGACAGGAAGTGCACATCTAAAACAAGGAATGGAGCTATCACACTGGCATCATCCATAATGTCCACTAATTCACTATGGACATTTGAAGAGGAACCCATCTGCATTCACATGAAGAGGCTCTTCCTCAAACGTCCATATTTAATGTACAATGACTGGAGGTGAGATTGGGACCCTGCCAGAGGTAGTGGTAGCCTCACTTCTTGAGATAATAATGAAAAAATGATTTTGTCAAACACTGCATGTTACAGGGGAAGATATTTATTGGCAGAAATGTGTTTAGGGTTGCATACTACATTTTACAATGAGGCCCAATAGGTCTAGATAGAGATTTATTATGCCCTAAAATGCTGCATAGACTCTTCTGTAATGTCATGGGGGGTAGATGCTTAGGGGTTGTTTTAGCAAATACATCAGACTGAAAAATGTTCCTTGCAGAAAACAATTTAAAACCCACTCAGATAAAATACCAACAGTATCTAGCCTCTAAACATCCCAGTGCAGCACCCTATGGGCTTACTGGATTTCTTCTCATCATATTGATCACTTCTGCATAAAGGCGTTGAGGTGCATCCAGCCCCCAGAGGAAATCCCAGTGGTTCCAGTCAGGAAAGCTCTTGAAGTGAATAAGGTTAATAATTCAAGGAACTAATTCTGCATTGTCCTTTGGACGAGACACCTAGTCATTTGCCCCAATCCACACACCCGCAGGCACAGTCATAGCTTCTATTTTATAAAATGGTGGAGTGGTCTGGAAGGAAACATAGTCAGATATTATATAATTGTATAAAACATCTTTCAAGCACTGCAAACTTTGGTTGAAAAGAACAATTCTGAGACAAACAGGTTATGAGGGATATGGAGTATATATATTATACTGTGAAAAATGGAAATTGCAATAGGAAACTGAAATACCTAATGCATCACAGAGGGGATGGGATACAGTTTGGTGAGAAGTTTGTGGATAGGCTAAGGCAGGTTATGAACAACACACACACACACATATATATATATATGAGGCTCTGTCCCCTTGAGCCAATGCCGTGATCCTTACCAACTACTATCTCTCTCCTATTCACGCACCAAGTAAAAGCAGCTTTCATCAAAGGTTTTCATTGATTACACCTGCTGGTTGCCTCCTGTTCCCAATCTAGCAGATGATGATGTGCATGCTGCATTGCTGGGCATGCATCTTCCCTATGCTTTCCTGTTGACTAGGCCATAGTACCAGTGGTGATGAAGGGAAAAGATGGCCTCAGCAGGAGCAGGGCTCAACTGCCAACTCAAGGGGATTTCAGCTCTTCCTCCTCCTCTTTGTGGACTGGAGTTCACCTTCCTTGTCCTCATTCCATGTGCACTGCCCCCTCTAGATTACCATGGTGCCTGCTGCACTATGGACTAAATGCCCCTCCTGACTTGCTCAGCTTCCTTGCTCAGTGCCAGCCATGGCAGCTGCCAGACCCATGCCAAAGGGACCTGTGACTTTTGACCTGCATGTAGCCTCTCTCTTCCCCCTTCCTGTGTGGAGTGTGGCCCTTCCTAATGGAGCAGATGAGTTGGCTGAACAAACTAAACCCCCAGGCAGCAGGTGGGCACTGGGCCAGCCTGGTGCCCAGTCTCCAAAACCTCATGATGACCAACCCTGAGACCTGCCTCATGGTCTTCAAGAAGCATGTTGCAGATCCTGAAGAAGTGGGGCCACTCCTTCTCTCCTTTCACCTCCATCTCCTCCAAAGAAGCCTTGGGGAGCAACAGTGGAGCAGCAGCATCACAGTATCATGCACAACAACGCTTACAACGCTGCCCCGAGAAGCCGCAGATTGGGACCAAGGCTGCCCCATGCCTCAGCTCTGATCCACCTTTATGGCGCCTCTGAAAAGGAGCGCTAAAATAGTGCTCCTTTCAGAGAAGCCAAAAGGGGCACCAGAAGAGGCACTGGGTTCCTCTTCCATGCTTCTTCCGGCTCAGCATGTCCGGACACTGAGCCAGAAGGATGTCATCAGAGCGCTCACCGTGTGCAATAGTAGGTGCTCTGATGATGTCCTCAGGAAGGAGATGGGCTGCCCCTCCCCTTCCTGGGCTTTAAGATGGCGCTTTTCACCGTCTGCATCCCCCCTAAAAATCTCTATATCCTCCAGCACAATTCTGTGGTCAACATCTGCCAGACATTGACCACAAAATTGCTCTGGAGGAGCTACAAATGCCTAGTGGAGTGTTCCCCCTAGGAATTTCTAGGTCCTTCAGTGAGGCTTTTGGTTAAAGTTGATCATAGAGTTGTGCTGGAGGACCTAGATATTCCTAGAGAAAACATATTAATAAAATTTGTGAATTATAATCAAATCTGCAAAAGTCAAAGCCACAATTGGGGAGGGATGAGTGTAATTATATTTTCCCTCTTTTTGATTCTTTACATCCTTTATCTATATAATAAAGAACTCAGGTGCATATCCAAAATGTAGACACTCACAAACCCTTTGGTATTTGCTGGGGTTTGGTTCTGGGAGACCCTCCCTCCGCCCCATATATATTAAATACAACAGCATAGTGAAACGGAGTCCCTTATCTAAAATGGGATAATCAAGGTTTGCTTTGTGGAATTTATATATTTATGGAATATTTTCAAGCAGTGGATAGTTGAATCTGTGGATAAAGAATCCATGGATACTGAGAGCTGACTGTACTTTTAAATTATTTCGTAAAAAACACCACTAAGCAACTCATAATAACAACACTAAAACCACAAAACAGCCCACTGGAACTGAACTGAGTTTCCAGGAATGTAGAAAATTGCAAGGCTAGAATGAAAATTCAGAAGTGTCCATGACAGGCTGGCTGAAGTCTTGAAGAATGTTCCACACTGTAATATTATTTTGCCTACTATTTGTTTTTAACCATTGTAGTATTATTTGAAAAGGACTGTAATGTATTATAATGTTAAAATACAAGGCTTAAGGTCATGAATTTCTGACACAAATGCAGCAAAAATATCACTTTCTCACCTGGTTGTATTTTTCTTTGTTCTTACAGCCATAGTCAAAGTATAGAAATTTCCCTGTTTTTGCTGACTGAAAAATAACATAAAATAAAATAGAATAGAGGGAAATGTTATAATTTCATCATCTAGATATGCAAGTAGCAATCAGATTAATTTGCTTAGGTGTCTAGTATGTAGATTTTTCAAGTTGGGCATCAATTGAAATGAGAAGAACTATCCTGAAATCTGGAACTAGTGCAAGGAAATTTTACCTGTGTATCCTAAAACATTTCTGCTCAAAAAGTCTGTGGACCAGTGCCAGTCTGTGAGCCATCAGCTGCAAGTTCACAACAGATTTCCAGAAAAGAAAGAAATGGTTGTAGCCAATCAGCACAAATATAACGCTGATCCTTGGCACTTGGGGCAGGGAATGCTGATTACATCAAATAGCTTGAGAAGTACAGTTCTAAAAGACACATTTAGCTTCTATTATGTGAAAAGAGAGATTTTCTGAGTGAACAGGGAAAACTGACGCCAGCTGCAGAACGCTTGAGCTGTTTCTACTTATCCAATAATTCTCAAGTGTGATTTGTGTTGAAAACATTCAGACCTGAGGGAATTCATGAAAAGGCATGATAGTTCAAGCCTCCATGATTACTAAAGCAATCCAGATATCACAATCAACACTTTTAGTAGCTCTCCAACTCCCTCTGAAGAAAACTGCCAAGAAAACCTTGTGATAGGTTAACTTAGGGTCACCATAAAATGAAAACAACTTGAAGCCACACAACACACACATTCTAGATGTTGGGGCTATCTATGGGCCTGGGGGTGGAGTTGGGGTGGAGCAGCTGCACGCCGACCACCCCACCCCCACCCTGATACCATCCTGACACCATGCGCCCATTTGCATGGTGCACAGTGTCAGGACACCCTCTCGACGCAGCGTGTAGACACGCTGCGCCAAAAGTGCATGGAAGAGCTGCAGAGCTGACTATTAGGGCAGCCTTTTGCTGCCCCTAAAAGGAATGGCATCAAAAGGAAGGATCGGGGCCACAGCGTGGGGTTGCTGCGGTCCCAACCCACCATTGGCAGAAGCGGCCCAGAGCCGTCCATCTGCATAGTCCCTATACTGATTCCCTTTTCATTAACATATTGGTCATGTGAACCTTTTTTCTTGAAGACCTGTAAATGATTAATAAATAGATAAATTATTGTGGAAATGGAAGGACATAAGTGGAAGGACAGTCAGAGAGCACAGAAAATTCCACCAGGAGTTTTATTTTGTTTTTAATCATACAATCCTACTTTAATGAACATGGCAGATGACTGAACAAGAAACACTGCTTGCTTTACAAAAAGAACCAAATTCAGATTTTTCCTTGAACATTAATCAGAGGATCAATGGAATTCATTAGAAAAAAAGCTTAGTCACATCAAAGGCATTACCTGACCAAAGTGCAAAATATTCTTTACAGATGTGAAATCTGGAAAATGAGCAGCGTATACATCAACTCAGCTCTGAAAGGGGGGAAATGAAGAAAAAAATTAATATTCCAAAAATAAAGAACTCTGAAAAGTTACCTTTTGAGACTGCAGCTTCTGCTCTTCAAGCATGGTCAATGCCTTGCTTTGTTGGAGATTCTGGGAGTTATACTCCAAACAATAAATTCTCCAAACTGGTTAAGGTAAAAATGTTTTCAGATATTATTATCAAAATATTGAGCCATGGCAATTAAAGTGGTGTCAAGCTGGATTATTTCTGCAGAGCAGATGTAGCTAGAGAGAGAGAGAGAGAGTTCAAAAGATGCTCTCTGATTTCCTTAAAATTCAACATATCTTTCAAAGGGCTTGACAACATTTATCATCCTGAACTACTCAGGTTACATAAGCCTTTTGTATTTTTGATACAAATTCACATATAGAAGCAGATGTTTCCAGTGCATTATTCAGATACACTTCATTACATTATACATCTCAAAATTATGTAAAATTTTGTAATTAGTACCTCCAAAACTGAAGTCACATTAATTGCAATGGAAACTTCCAAATGTGTATGCCATGTTAAGAGCTCTGGTTCCAAATGCTCCATCTTACAAGGAAAAGCAAGACTCCCTCCCTTCTTTTCTCTCCCCCTGCTGAGTTAATGGGATACAAACTACTTTTCTACACTGAACTCTTTGTAGCAATTGATGTAAGCTGAGGACAAAGAAGGAAAGTGGGAAGAGAAGAGTGAAACTGGGACATTCCTGTATACTGCAAAATAGGCAGTCTAAACATGTCTGCAGTGAAAAAATTATTTAATTCAAAGGAATGTGTTCATCTATAATAAAAATGTAAAGAAACTTCACAAATATTCTCATTTCTGCAGAGATGGAATCCAGACATCCACATAAAAAAAAAAAATCACCAGGTGTTGTGAGTCATTTCACTCATGCATGAGAGTGAAAACACCAGTAGTTCTCCTTTTTAAGATCAGGAGCAATAATAGGAGACAAAACAAAAACCAGAAAAAAATGAAAACCATTTTCTCTTTTAAAAAATAACATTTTTCACCAGAAAGTCTTGAAATGTGAAAAATTGTTGAAAAGTGCACACTACTCCCATAATTTCTTACTAATTGGGGATAAAACTCAGATTTGTTTGCTCTCATATACAAAATGAAATAAATGAAAATTTGCATCCAGAGTCTTTAACAGGAAAGAAATATATTTGGACATTTTGTGAAGAATACCAAATATGACATTCACAGTAAGCCCCAAAGTTCTCTCCCCACCCAACAGACCTCCTTTGGCAGGCCCTCTAATCCACTTCTCCCAGCATCTGCTTCCACTTGGAGTCCCTGGGAGCAGTGGAGCCCCTAGGGTTGGTGTCACCCTGTGCAGTAACTCATGGAATGGACCAGGGATCTGCCGGGTGTCACCCCCATCTTCTGTGGTGTCACCCTCCTTCTGAGATGTCTCCCAGTGTGACCACACCGACTAGTGATGATACTGCCTGGGAGCAGAGAAGGTGCTTTCTTTCCCCTCCCTGCAGAGAATGTGCTTCCTTTCCCCTTCCTTCTTGTTCACCTGCTTACAAACCTAACCTGTGGGCTGCTGGAATGGGCAGAGAACCAAGCAGCATTTCACAATTCCAGTCAACACTTGGCATTAACCACATCTCCTCTCCCATTGGATTATGAAAGACTAAAAAGTATGTCTACCATCAGTGTGAGCTGGACTCAAGTAGCCTGTTGGTTCTTGACCAGTTGAATGGCATTTGATCAGTGCCATTGTTGATCAAATATGTGAGCAGGGAGTGAACAAACCAGAGATCAGAGCCAGAAATAATCAGATACTTTAAATGGTTACTTAAATGAAAGGACATTAGAAACCCTGAACAGAGAATGGAATTTTTAAAATAATAATATTAAAAATATTGAGCGCAGAATTAGGAAATGTGGGAGACCGGAATACACGTGTGCCCTTACTATACACAATACAAATGAAGGCAAAATCTAATGAAGGCAAGACTCAAACATGGGTGAGACTTATTTGCGTTCACTAGCCATGACAGACATAGCAAGATTTATCATTTGTATAAGGGCCTAAAGAATAAAGGCTCCATTTTTTGTAGTAAAGTAGGAATAGATTAGTGTTACTGTCCAGAGAGATTTGACCCTTTGTTGTTGTTGATGATGTTAACTGTCTTCACATCGATCTCGACCTATGGTGACCCTATGGATGAGACATCTCCAGCCCCCCCCCCCCCCCATCCTCTACTGCTCTGCCCAGCTCCTGCAAACATATTTGTGGTCCTTTAATAAAATCCATCCATCTAGCATGTGACCTTCCTCTCTCTCTACTTCCCTCCACCTTTCCTAACATTATTGTATTTTTCAACTATTCATGCTTTATCATGATATGTCCAAAGTATTACAGTCTAAGTCTTGTCATCTTGGTTTCCAGGGATATTTTTGGCTTGATCTGCTCTAGGACCCATTTGTTTATCCTTTTGGCTGTCCATGGAATCCGCAGCACTCTTCTCCAGCACCACATCAGCCCTGGTGGCGCAGTGGTTAAATGCCTGTACTGCAGCCACTCACTCATAGACCACAAGGTTGCGAGTTCAATACCAGCCAGGGCTGAGGCTCGATTCAGGCCTGCATCCTTCCGAGGTCGCTAAAATGAGTACCCAGCTTGTTGGGGGGCAATCAGCTCACAGTTGTAAACCGCTTAGACATCCCATAGCATGATATGAAGCGGTATATAAATAAGCTGCTTTGCTTTGCACATCTCAAATGAGTTGATTTTCCTCCTAGCTTCTTTCTTGACTGTCCAGCTTTCACATCCATACATGGTAATAGGGAATACAATGGCTTGTATGATTCTGCCTTTTGTGCTGAGTTGTATGTCTACCCTACCCTTTCTTATTTGATATCAGTCATTATAAAATCAGCCTCTATGATCCTAAAGTGGACAACATGAGGTGCAGGTGATCAAGTCATGCCGGCTAGCTTAAGAGTTGCAAAGAGGATTTATGTTCTGGACATGTTAGGAAGAGGTGAGGAAAAGCCTAACTCTGAAATAACTCCGACTGGAATAAACTCCATCTAATTGTCATTGTGATCTATCAGCTGCAGGAATATGTTACACCTCTGGAAGATCCTACTTAAAACTGGCAATATACATATCAAAGATCTGGGCCATTTGGCCCTATTGAGTCTCTGAACTTTGCTCCAAGCACAAAATCTCTATAAATTAGGAGACTTCTACTTTGGATTAGCTTGCTTTTCAAGCAGAAGTGCTACCTTTTTCACTGCTAGATCCCTCTTTTGCTCGCCAAAATTACTCTGGCCTGGGAGCGACTGAGGGCCGATATAGACAGCCCATTTGGGGCAGCTCTCAGCTATCCCTGGGAGTGGCGGATCAAGGTCACGGCAACCACACACTGCTGCCCCAATCCTCCTTTTTGCTGCCCCCAAAAGAACAGCAAAATGCCGCTCCTTTTGGGGGCAGCAAAAGGCCACCCTTTCAGCCACTGCCACAGTTTTTTTTTTTTGCACCCTTTTGGCAGAGTGTGTGTGCACGCTGCACCAAGAGGGCATCCTGATGCCACGTGCCGCGCACTGTGCAGATGGGTGCACGGTGTTGGGGTGGAGTTGGGGTGGCCAGCATGCGGCTGCCCTGCTCCAACTCCACCCCCAGGCCAGCCCTTTGTGCTGGTCTGCATCGGCTCTGAGTTCCCATTGCCCTTTCCTAATACCATCTTCAAGAGGAACAGCATCAATGTAGGTATAGTATCTGCATTAGAAGGCCTAATTCTGTTCCACACCAACTCCTTTGTTTCTCAGTTCTTGTGTGCTTGTGTGAGTGCATGTAATACATATGTGTTGATTTTCCCCTTTAAATAAAATACTATTCATTCCCCCTGAAGACATAGGTTTGCAGTTTGGGGGTACTCCTGGACTTAGCTTTGAACCTGGAGGCATAGGTTTCTGTGGTGGCCAGGAGTGGTTTTGCACATTTAAAAAGCCTGTGTGTCAACCCTATGTGCCGTTCCTTGAAATGTTGGATCTGGCTACAGTGGTATATGCCTTAGTATCATCCTGTTTGGACTACTATAATGTGCTCTACTTGGTGCTACCTTTGTGGATTGTTAGGAAATTCCAGCTGGTCCAAAGAGCTGCAGCCAGACTGTGTAAGAGAAACCTGTAATATCTCATTATCAACTGATCAGAACAGAAAACAAAACAAAAAGTCTGTAAACTGTTTCTTCTTCCTTTACCATAATTCCCTAGTTCTACATTTATCCTCTGAAATTTTGCAGGCCTTTTACCTAAGACACCTTTATGACATATGCCATGTTGGCTGCCCCACTGATATGGAAGCTGTCGCCACTGGTTTCCAATGATAATCGGTGGAAATCACAAAATTATAAACTTACCCATGGTAGCTCCTTGAGAGTGGCCAATGTAATAGATTTGCTTTTGCCCAGTTTTCTGCAGTATGAAGTCCATCATAGCTGGTAGATCACAGAGGCCTATTTCATGAAAACTGAAAAGCAGGAGCAGAATGTTGACATCCTATTATACTGTTGCTTAAAGCAATAACCACTTTTTCATTAAGTTTCACTAAAGTCATTCATGCCAAAAGTGCCAGGTTCACATCAATGATCTTAATGGATCTCAGATTTCAAAAAACTGTGTTATCTCTGAAGCTCCAGGTTCTATTTCATGGACCATGGATGTTTGCTACACCTAAAATTTAGTGAACAAGCTCCTTTGTTATACTGCTTTATAGTATGAACTTCCTGGAACTGAAAACAGGAGCTGGAATAGCAAGTGATCCAGCCTATATGACATCTCCTCAAATAGCTATGTGGAGATATTGGGAAGAACAGAGCATACAAGTTACTCCAAATGAGACGAATGAGCTGAAGTTTCCCTTTCATTGTTTTATGCTATAATCTCAAAAGATGGAAAGGATGATTGCTTGGCACTTGGGGGTGAATGAGTGAACTAGAAATAGAAGAAGAGATGTCTTCTGTCACTTGCATTACAACAATATGGACAACTCTGAAGGTGTAGTCTGGGCTCTCACAGGTGGTAGGAAGCCAGTACATTTTATCAGGACTCAGTGTTCTGGAAAGGGGCCTGGAGCCCGACTGTGTTATATATGTTTTTGCCCTCTGACAGTGGGAACAAAGTCATTTCAGCCAAGCCAGGTCAAGAACTAGGATCTTTCCCATTTCCTCCCAAGCCTAGGTGCCAGAGACTCCCCCATTTCTCTACCTCCTCCAGCACCAAATGGCCACCTCCTTCTCATCTGACTGACCACCTTCCTAGCCACTGAGAACACTGGTGTCATGGCCAGTAGAAGGCTACCTAGCCAGCAGGTCTTCAGTGTATATTTATAGCCTGCAGGGACTAAGAGAGAGAGGAAGGGAGGACAGATGAGGTAGAGCACTTTCCTCAGAGAAGGGATAATGACATCAAATTAGCATCAGTATTCTCATACTCTAAATTCTTTTGAGGACAAATTTTCAGACTGTCACAGCTGTGATTGTAGGACAGTATGTGGTGACTCCTACCCACATTTGCTTTGGCCACCTACCATGGATGTGTGGTTCCTGGAATATTAGCCAAGAAGGAATAAAGCCTTGGCCTAAAATAAATCCCCACCCCCAGCTGTGGCCACCTGAAATTCCAGAATTCCTGTTGTGAGATTGACAAATTCTGATGTCTTCTAGACCAGGTGGTTCCTCTAACATCATAACCAACATCTGCCAATATGAAGCCCAAACTATTATTAGGTAGATTGGAGACCCAGGGACTGCTTTCCATAATTAATCCAGGTATCAGCAACACAGCTGGCCTTGAACCTGCAAGAGATACACAAGCATTAAATTTCACTACAGGGGTTACTTCTTGCCCAAACCTACAGCCATTTTGTTTCCTAAATCGAACCTGGAAACTTTCCCAATATCTAGCAGAATTACAGGATATTTTTTTGCAGAATTTAGAATCCAGGTATATAGAATTCTCACCAGTGTGTTTGGTTTGGTTATTTTAAATATTATTTTAATGTGTTCTATGAGTTACGTTAATTATTTTAAAAAATTATTGTAAACATTTTTAATTTAGTATTTCTGGAAGCCACCTTGAGTCCCACTTAGGAAAAAAGGTGGCATATAAATAAAATAAAATAAAATAAACTGCAGACAAATCACACCAATGCAAAACAAAATGTATCATCCATGTATCTAGGGACTTGATAATTTTTCAGGATTATGATGCACTCTTCCCAACGCTATCCAGGTCAAGACTTCTTTTGCTTCAGGACATTGCATCATGTGCCCTTAGAATTTATCTGCATCTCTTCGGGCGCCCCTTTTGCCCACTCTGGAAGGAGCGGTATTTTAGCACTCCTTCCAGGGCAGGCAGAAGGGTGGATTGGGGCCACTGCGTGTTAGCAGCGGCCACAATCCTCCGCTTCTTGGGGCAGCCCGTGGCTGCCTGTCTGCAGAGCGCCTAAGTCGCTTTTTTGGAGGGGTGCAATAAATTCCATGGTTTTCACTTGTAAAATGTTGGAGTGTATGCCATGATCTTTTTATTACAATAAACTAAACACAACTCTAATACGGATTTGGAGGTTTTCTTTGAGTATGTCAGGCATTATAACTGTGTTGATTATACATACATGTCACACATAGACGTTGAGAAATCTGTATGCATGCGTGAATGACCCACATTAAAACCAGCCAAATAACTACTTATAAAGGTCAGCACTTAGCAGCTTATCTTGAATTGCTAAGGGGGACACACAAGAGTTATGATGAGCTCAGCTGTTTACCAGAAACTCTTGTTGGCAGACAGAGAAAGCCTTAGGCCTGTTTCAGCTGGGAAGATTACAGTAAGGCCTGATTCAGCTGTATCGATTGACAACATGATAAGGATGAAAAAATGAATGCATCAGGATTCACTGGTCCTAGAACGAAGAGACAGAAAAAAGAAAGAATGTTCATGGAAGGATTTCTCAAATTGTGAGAAAGTCACTTGAAAAGAATCAAGAAAGCAGATGTATGTGTTGGTTACAAGGGGAAAACAATGGAGATTATTGCATCAGGTTTAACAGCAGCTTACCTGAGCCAGTTTAAAATTAGAAGCAGGTGGCATCCTGATAGTATCACACACATTTAGCTGCTGAAATCACTGCTTGACTGCAACCCAGCTCCATCACTGTTCGGAGGAGTGCTCCAGCAGCCATTTTTTTCAAGCTGGAAAATTCCCAG
This sequence comes from Phrynosoma blainvillii, assembly GCA_026167975.1. Lineage (NCBI taxonomy): Eukaryota > Metazoa > Chordata > Lepidosauria > Squamata > Phrynosomatidae > Phrynosoma > Phrynosoma blainvillii. The sequence goes on from JANUYF010000003.1 coordinate 112,180,536, forward strand.
CTTCAAAAAGAGGTGCAAGGAGATGGAACCAGGCTGCACCCAGGTGGCCGTTTCGGTGGCTACATACTATCAGGATGCTGTCCACTTCTAATTTTAAGCCGGCTCAGGTAAGCTACTTTTAAACCTGATGCAATAATCTCCAACAGCTAGAAACTTCCATTTTCTTCAGTTTGACTTCCAGCCCAAACAACTCTGCAGCTGTTGCGAAGCAGAATGTTAGGTGCTGCAGAGCTGCTTCTGTGTGGGCAACAAGGGCAGCATTGTCAGCAAAGAGCAGCTCACAGACTAGATAGTTTAGAGTCTTAGTGCGAGCCCTCAGACGGCTTAAGTCAGGGGTAGGCAACCTTTCCCCTTTAAGGGCCGAGGGACTTCAGCTCCCAGAATCCCAGGAGCTATTGGCCAACATGGGACTATTGGCCAACATGGCTGAAGCTTCTGGGAGCTGAAGTCCCTTGGCCCTTAAAGGGGAAAGGTTGCCTACCCCTGGCTTAAGTTAAACAAGCTACCATCAACATGGTAACGTATATAGATGCCATCTTCTTCTTAGAGCTCTGCTGTGGCCCTTTGGAGCATCATGCTGAAAAAGATTGTAAATAAAGTTGGAGCAAGAACACAACCTTGCTTCACTCCATTAGTTATTAGAAAGGGCTCTGAAAGAGCATTGCTATATCTGACTTGACCGTGCTGGCCCTCATGTAGTAAGATAATCATTTTGAGGAATTTGGGGGGGCATCCTAGTCTTTCCAGGATCTGCCACAGACCTTTTCTACTCACAGTGTCGAAGGCTTTGGTGAGGTCGACAAATGTTACATACAGTCCCTTGTTCTGCTCGCTACATTTTTCTTGCAGTTGTCTAAGGGCAAAATACCATATCTGTAGTACTCCTATTGGCTCTGAAGCCACACTGGCATTCAGGAAGGAGTTCTTCTGCAATAGCAGGAACTAATCTGTTCAGAAGTATCCTTGCAAAGATTTTTTCAGCAATAGAGAGCAGTGTTATACCTAAATAGTTTGAGCAATCGTATTTTGCTCCTTTTTTCTTGTATAGGGTGATGATGACTGCATCTCAGAGATCTGATGGCAGTTCCCCTTTTTCCCAGCAACTCACAAGGAGTTTGTGGAATTTAGCATGGAGTACATGACCTCTGTGTTTACAAACTTCAGGTGGGATTCCATCAATCTCAGCTGCTTTGCCGTTTTTCATCTGCTGTATGGCCTTAAGGGTCTCTTCCAAAGTGGGAGCTATGTCCAGTTCGTTTTTCATCGGTTTTTGTATCATATGTTAGATAGCTGACTACTCGGTTGGCACTGAAGAGATTTTGAAAATGTTCAGCCCATCGATTCAAGATGGAGGCTTTATCAGTAATTAGTGTTTCACCATGGTAAGTTCACATGTAGCCTTCTGTTTACTGCCCAGACCCTGATTAAAATCTACAGGCGGATGCTATTGTGGTACTATTCAAAATTGTGGCATTCATTATTATAACTGAAATTCATTGTGGAGAGTCAGTGTGCTGCAGTGATTTGAATATTGGATTATAACTCTGGAGAACAGGGCTTGAATTCCTGCTTAGTCATGGATAACCTTGGGTAAGTCACACTTTCTCAGCCTCAGCACTCTTCTCCAGCACCTCAACTCAAATGAGTTCATTTTCTTCCTATCTTCTTTCTTAACTGTCCAGCTCTCACATCCATACATGGTAATAGGGAATACAATGGATTGTATGATCCTAACTTTTGTGCTGGGTTGTATGTCTTTGCATTTTAGGATCTTTATTAGTTCTTTCATGGTGGCCCTCCTCATTCTTAATCTTCTTCTGATTTCCTGGCTGCAGTTCCCATTCCAATCAATGTTTGATCCCAGATATGAGAACTCTTTTACTATTTCTATTTCCTCATTGTCTAGGTTGAAATTGTGTACATTTTACGTAGTTATTATTTTTGTTTTCTTTATGTTCAACAGTAAGCCTGCCTATGCACTTTCTTCCTTGATCTTTCTCAGTAGTTGTTTCAGGTTTGTGAGGTCTTCTGCTAGTACTATGGTATCATCTGCATATCTTAGATTGTTAATATTCCTTCCTCCTATTTTCGCTAGTCCTTCTTCTGTGTCCAAGCCTGTTTTTCATATAATATGTTCTGCAATATTAATAAAGCAATATTATTATTGTAATATTATTAATTAGCAGCATTTAGTGTCTGCAATAATTAGTTCAAGCTCCTGCTAATTTTGCCTGCTGTAATTCTAGCACTTGGTAAATACTTTACCTGATATTTAATACAGTTTATTTCCTATTGCTTTTTCCACTAGAGTGCAGCAAGCATTAAATTGCAGCTAACTTTGAGCTTTTTGCATGTCACAGCTACCCCATCGTGTGGTTTATGTTCACAACTGTACTTTCCTTTCGAATCACTCATATAAAGATAACACATGTAATATAATAATAATAATAATAATAATAATTTGTATCCCACTTAATGGCAATAATCCAAGCGGCTTACAGTAAAAATCCCCACAACGTTTAATCCAAACCAACCCTACCCCCCTATAACAGCATTAATGACATATAATTAAAATTACAATAAACATAGGATAAAAGCATAACAATATAAAGTTAAACCTGCTTGGGCAGGTACAGTACCCTGATCCATCTCTACTGCATTTCCGAACCATCAACATGGGGATGCAGGAGTCAGGAGGTCCTAAAGTCCCGGCCAGGATAATTAGTCTGGAAAGGCCTGCCGGAAGAGATCCGTCTTGACAGCTCTCTTGAAGCTGTCTAAAGATGTCAACTGACGGATCTCATCTGGCAGGTCGTTCCAGAGTTTGGGGGCAACAGCAGAAAAAGCCCTCTGAGAAGTCGCTGCAACCCCAACAAGCTGGGTACTCATTTTAGCGACCTACAGAAGGATGCAAGGCTGAGTGGACCTTGGAGCCCCTGGGATCGAACTCACAACCTTGTGGCTGCACTACAGGCATTTAACCACTGCACCACCAGGGCTCTCTTATATTTGAAATAGGTACTTACAAATACATTTCACTATGGGCAGCCACTCACTAGAGCTGCTGGTACACTGGGGCAAAATAAGAGACCTCTTTTTGACCTGCTTTAATTGTTTGTTGCTGCTGAATAACAGGAGGAGGTAGATTAAGTGGAATAGGACTGGGGAGATAAAGATTCAAATGCTTACTCAGCTGTGACACTCCCTTTGTGACATTGTGCCAATCACTATCATGCATCTAGGCTCATTTTCATGGAATGGGAGGGGGAAAACTGTTAGGTGGAATGGAGAAGCCAGATATAAGATGTGGGGGTGGGAGAGTGGGGAGAGAATCCATGTGCCTTTAGTTGATGTTGAGAAAGGTCTAGTTTCAAACAACAGGTCTGCCATCATTATGTCTTATTGGAATAGAAGGGATGTGTGCTGCCCCCTTTTCCAGTGCCTTGGCTCTCTCATAGCAGAGCCACATCACTGGAGAAGATAGGAAGGGTGCTCACATGCTTGCCCCTCCTTCTCTGATGCCTTGGCTCTCTTATCTGAGTGAGGCATAGCACCCGAGAAGGTAGGAGGTATGCCTGCGCACTCACCCCTCCTTCTTCGGTACCTTGGCTTTGTCATGCCTGGTGCGGGACACCCAGTGCGGGAACACTACTGCCTATACATGTTTCAAGAAAACTTGCATGTTCCTGACAGTAAACCACCACCACAAGCCATATTTTTCCAAACTATTTATAAATGTTCAATGTTTAGTTTCAAGATCAGTATCGCAAGATGTATCAATGGCCACCAAGTTGCATAGTTTCCAAAGGCTGCTGAACAAATTCCTGGAAAATAAATGTTTTTCATACCAGTTAGTCATTATGGCTATATTTTAACTCCAATACCAAATATTCTCCATATACCAATTGCAAATATTCTCCATATACCAGGGACAGGCAACCTTTTTGAGACCTGGGCCGGTCTCCAAGGTGGGGGGGGGGAATGGTGGCAAGCACGTGCACGCGCACACACCCTCCGCCACCATGCGCGACCCCCCGCGCATGCTGCCACCGTAGCCTTTGTTGCTGGGGGGCCGGGGGAGGGGGAAATGGTGCGGGGGCCAGTTGTACCGGGAGTGGGGGTGTGCACACGCGCACACCCACCCCTCATAGCCGCCATGGGGCCATTCCAAGCCCCCCCCCCGCCCTGATCCTTTGGCGAATTCGCCTCAGGATCAAGCGAAGGCACCTTGGAGGACCGTTGCCAAGGTGCCTCTCCTTGATCCTGGGGTAAATTCACCCGAGGATCAAGAGGAGGAACCTTGGAAAGGTCCCCCCAAGGCCCCCCTGCCCCGATCCTTGGGTCAATTTGCCTCAGGATCGAGTGGGGAGGCCTTGGAAAGGTCCCTCCAAGCCCCCCCCACCCCGATCCTTGGACGAATTCACCCTGGAAGCCCGTCGCCACCGAGGGTCCCTCCGAGGAGGATTCCCTTCGTGGCGACGGGCTTCCAGGAGGCCCGTCCCTGCCGAGGGAATCCTCCCAGGGGGGAACCTCGGTGGCGACGGGCTTCCAGGGAGGAGGCCTGTCCCCGCTGAGGGAATCCTCCCTGGGGGGAACCTTCATGGCGACGGGCTTCCAGGAGGCCCGTCCCTGCCGAGGGAATCCTCCCAGGGGGGAACCTCGGTGGCGACGGGCTTCCAGGGAGGAGGCCTGTCCCCACTGAGGGAATCCTCCCTGGGGGGAACCTTGGTGGCGACGGGCTTCCAGGAGGCCCGTCGCTGCTGAGGGTCCCCCCGAGGAGGCTTCCCTCGGTGGTGAAGGGCCTCCTGGAAACCCGTCGCCACCGAGGGTCCCCCCAGGAGGCTTCCCTCGGTGGCGATGGGCCTCCTGGAAGCCCGTCGCCACCGAGGGTCCCCCCGAGGAGGCTTCCCTCGGTGGCGAAGGGCCTCCTGGAAGCCTGTCGCCACCGAGGGTCCCCCCGGGAGGCTTCCCTCGGTGGCGAAGGGCCTCCTGGAAGCCCGTCGCCACCGAGGGTCCCCCCCGAGGAGGCTTCCCTCGGTGGCGAAGGGCCTCCTGGAAGCCCGTCGCCACCGAGGGTCCCCCCGGGAGGCTTCCCTCGGTGGCGACGGGCCTCCTGGAAGCCCGTCGCCAATGAGGGTCCCCCCGAGGAGGCTTCCCTCGGTGGCGAAGGGCCTCTTGGAAGCCCGTTGCCACCGAGGGTCCCCCCGGGGAGGATTCTCTCGGCGGGGACGGGCCTCCTCCCAGACACCACATGCACTCCCGATGCCACGGCCGCCATTTTGGTCTCCAAAATGGTGGTCGCGACGCATTTGCGCATGCGCAGTAATCCTGCGCATGTGCAAACACGTTGTGGCCGCCATTTTGGAGACCAAAATAGCAGTCGCGGTGCGCGCGGCCAGGCGGCGGCCGAACTAGGCGGCGGCGGCAGCAGCGGCAGCAGGGGTTTGCCTGGGCCCGTAAGTCCGGCGACCTGGGCCGGAACCGGCCCACGGGCCGTAGGTTGCCGACCCCTGCCATATACCAATTGCTGAGGAATATAAGTGGGAAGGGGCTACTCCATTTTTATTCTCCTATGGCTTCCCATAGTCATCCATTTCATGGATACTGGAGAAACAGAATGCTGTACCATATGGACTGCTGGTCTGATCTAATACAACTCAAGAGCCACTTATGTATCTCTTACCAGACCTCAGAGCATTGTACCTCTCTGTGCCCTACCACTGGGGAAAAAAAACTTTTTTTAAAAAAAAAGTCACAATATCTATTGTGCACCTTTGGGAGGCACAAGGGGGACAATTCCCCTCCCTCAGTACTGTAAGCTCAAAAGGGGCATTTTTAAAAGTAGGAAGTAAACAAGTGACTAAATTAAAAACTTTTTAGTCCCTAAATTATTCCAAAAATTCCCCCAAAATGGAGGGGTCTCAACAGGGGCAAAGTGGAGTAGATTCATGAAGCCTATAGGCTACATTTGCCCTACTAATACAATAAGTCCCAATGAAGTGAATGGGGCATACCTATGAGTACATAAGAAGCAGCGATATACTGATCCAGATAAATGGTTTACCTAGATTAGCCTTGTCAATACTGACTGGTACAGCATTATGTTTCTCCAATGACCAAATGGATGACTATGGGAAACCATAGGAGACCATAAATGGATATACTCTTTGCCCTATCCTATCTAGAAATTAAAGCTGTAGATATACGATTGTACACAGAAGTTTAACAGCGGAGTTCTATTCAGTACACTTATCATTCCTTTCCATACAACTTATAATATTCATAGATTTTTTTAATCAGTCTTTTCATCTGTCCATCTGAGCAAGTCTTTCCATTTCTTGCACTACCACGGTAACATGAAGATAGCCTAGTGTAATTAGAATCAGCCACGTCTTCTGAATGATGATGAAACAATTATATTATCACACAAAACTAAGGCTTTCCCACTTCACCGGAAAATATCTATTCTTGTCCTCCTGCTTCTTTGCATCTGCACAAAGGACTCACACGCATTGTTATGGGTAAACAATTTTGGCCACAACTTTATTTATACAGGGTCATCACAAAATTAACAATTATTCACAAAATTATTATTTGGCGCATGCGTAGTGGCTATTATTCTAATCACCATTGTTGTAAACCCTATTATTTCTAGCATGCGCCAAGTTAACTTTCTTGCATATCCCCTAACAATTAAACCCCCTCCCCCAACTGTATATGATGTCATATAACTTATTAACAAATGACATCAGTAAATTTAACTATTACGTCACTCAATTTAATTAAAACCAATGACATCATTAATTATTCAAATTTATTCAAATCCTATACAATATTACATTCTGAATTAACCTATTTCCATCCCTGAGAGGGAGGGGTCCCTGCCCGCCAAACATACCTTTTCACAACTATTTTATGACCCTTATCCTAAGTTGCGACATATAACTTTGATAATTAATCATTTCAAATCAACCATTGCAAATACGTGGTGTAACAATTACAAATATCATAATAACATTTATGCAATTATATTCCACACCCTCAATAATGTTATTTGTTCTCAGGGAGGGCGAAAAACCCAAACAGACTTTATTTGGGAAAATTCCCTCCTGGCCCCCGTAGGTGACCAGCCTAAGCCTGAGAGTAAACAACTTATACAACTTAAGGGTGGGTGGGATGGGTTGCTCGCTTTCTATCCCCAAAATGGCTGCTGGCCACGAGGCAGCCCAGGCTTATATAGCCTGCCAACTCCCGTTCCTAAATCTCGCGAGACCGCAAAATCCCGTGAGATTTCATCTTCTCACATCCTCCTATTGGCCGAGCAGCCCCCAAGAGGCGGGTCTTGCCGACTACTCGGCCAATCACTTGCGTTGAGGCCTTTCAAGGCTGACGCAACTGTGAGCCCCTCCCGACAGGTCGGGGTGGCTTCTTTGCATCGGCACAAAGGACTCACACGCATTGTTATGGGTAAACAATTTTGGCCACAACTTTATTTATACAGGGTCATCACAAAATTAACAATTATTCACAAAATTATTATTTGGCGCATGCGTAGTGGCTATTATTCTAATCGCCATTGTTGTAAACCCTATTATTTCTAGCATGCGCCAAGTTAACTTTCTTGCATATCCCCTAACAATTAAACCCCCTCCCCCAACTGTATATGATGTCATATAACTTATTAACAAATGACGTCAGTAAATTTAACTATTACGTCACTCAATTTAATTAAAACCAATGATATCATTAATTATTCAAATTTATTCAAATCCTATACAATATTACATTCTGAATTAACCTATTTCCATCCCTGAGAGGGAGGGGTCCCTGCCTGCCACAGGAGGGGGTCAGCCTAGCTAGACCTCCCCTCCCCCCCCCTCGATAGTCTTTTTAAACATAACTCTAACGAGTCCAAATAAATGTCAATACCTTTTGGGGAAAGGTGCACCCCATCACCCCTGTATAAATCAGGCCTATCAGATTGAATACTATCATGCTTCAAAATCAACACCCCTAAATCTCCCAAAGATTTTGCCAACGATCTGTTCAAAAAGCGTCGAGTCTTATTAATGGCAGTCTGATTTCGCACTCCTTGCCAAATCCTTCTGGGCAGGAACTTTGTCCAAATCAACACTGAGTCTGGCAAAAGTCTCTTGATTTCACGGAAATCGTTCACAATCATATTAGCTAGGTTTAAAGAGGTAACTTTTCCTAAGTCATTCTCTCCAAGATGTATGATTACTCCCTCCGGCTGTTTGAATGTTTCCATGAGCTCCAAGATTCTGGGGAGTAACGCTCCCCACAGCATTCCTCTGCGTCCAAACCAATTAACAGATCCGGAACCTCTCCATCCCAAATCAGTGTTGCTGCGCTGTTGGACCAAATGCCTCTCTGCCCAGAATACAATGCTGTGCCCAATAATCCAGACACCTTCTGTTGACCGTTGTGCTGAAATAAATTGAATTAGAACAAGAAATCAACCATTGTGCTAAATTATTTTCTTACATAAGACTTGAACGCTCGAGAGCGCCAACGTCCTATCCTACGAATAGCTGCCTCACTTAAACCCTGAATGGCCGCTGAAGTAGCGGCTCCAATTCTAAAAGAATGAGATGCAAAGTGTGCCGATGGCAAGCCAGCCTTCTTTAAAACGTCTTTTAAAACTGCCCTAAACTGGAACTGGGTTAACGGAAGTCCAGTATTATGCAAAAACAAATAACCCAAACTGTTTGGTCTAATCTTCATATATTCTTCCAAAGCCAACACTGGACAAATTTGCCCACTAGGTGTCCTATTCAAAATTATAGACTGGCCTTTCCCCATCTGGTCAGTTTTAGACCACCGGATTCTAACATGTAGTCCCTGTTCATCAATTTTAACATCTGATATAGAAAGAGCCCTGCCGGACTCGTCAGTGCTTGAACTTGGCACTATTTCGCTGATTCTTAGCGCTGCAAAAAATGACAGAGAGAATGCCGCCCTGAATAATGTTACCTCCTCATGTGAGAAACATGTAAAAGGAAGACTTTCCCAAATCTTTATCAAAATAGAACCTGTGATTGGTAATCTGCCGTCCCTCACAGTAATTGTTTCTCTTGCCCAACCATCTAATGCTCTTCTAATTCTAAAATCAACTGTGGGGTCTGAAAACCCCCAAGCTCTAGAATAAAATGATAGCGCCGCCATCCTGCCCCTTATTGTTACCGGCGCCAAACCCGATGTGCGAAGGTGAACAGCAAACCTAAGCACTAAATCCACTTTTAATGGCCAAAGTTCAACCTCCCCAACAGTTGACAAAAAAGATCTGTATGCTTGCAATGCGAGTTGATACGACTTGCGTGTAGCTGGAGCAATGGACTGTGTAATCGCCCTGTCAATTTCTATTCGCCAAGGCTCCAAAGTCGCGTTGGTACCTCCAGCGGCTGCGACGACGCCTCCGGTGCTAGGTGCTGGAACCTGGAAAACTGAAAACGCGAAAGGGCGTCCGCCAAGGGATTTAATAAACCAGGAACATGCTGAGCATGGAACAATATATTAAACTTCAAACATAACGCCACCATTTCCCTGACTAACATCATCACTCTGGGGGATTTAGATGTTTGTGAATTGACTATGTGAACTACAGCTTGGTTGTCACACCAAAACCAAACCATTTTGTTTTGAAATTGTTCCTTCCATAAATGGACTGCCACTACAATTGGGAACAATTCTAGAAATGTGAGGTCTCTATCCCAGCCTTTATCCTTCCAGAGCTGAGGCCAAGGTTCAGCTGCCCACTGTCCGTTAAAAAAGACACCGAAACCAAATGCCCCAGAAGCATCAGATTGCACCTGGAAATCCGCTCTTAAAAGCATATCTGACCTCCAAAATGATATTCCGTTATAATTTTCCAAAAAAGTTTCCTATACAGCTAAATTCTCTTTAATACCAGAAGTGATCCTGACGTGATGATGCGGAGCTTTAACCCCCTTGGTGGCTTTGTATAAGCGAGAACAAAAAGCTCACCCTGGAACTATAACTTTGCATGCAAAATTCAATAAACCCATCAGGGATTGAAATTCTTTAAGTGTGGCTTTAGATTTGCTTTTCATCAGCTTGACTTGGAACCTCATAGCTATAAGCTTCTCTAATGGAAGGCGCGAAACTCCTTCCATGGTATCCAATTCTATTCCCAGGAATACTAATTTTGTGTTAGGACCCTCTGTTTTTTCCCTTGCTAAAGGAACTCCTATTTCTTCCATCAATTTTTGGAATGCCAGTAAAGTGTCAAAACACATTGATGTTCCACCAGCCCCAGCGAATAAAAAATCATCCAAATAATGTGTGATAGCTGGGTTATTAGCCCTCTTAACAGCACACCAGTGTAAAAATGTACTGAATGCTTCAAAAGCTGCACATGAAATGGAACAACCCATTGGCATTGCTTTATCGAAATAAAACTTACCTTCAAATTGAAATCCTAACAAATCGAAATCATCAGGATGTACAGGCAATAACCTAAAAGCCGATTTAATGTCACATTTTGCTAGCAATGCGCCTTGACCTAAATTCTTTACCATTTTCACAGCTGAATCGAAAGATGTATATTTAACAGATGTCAGCTGTGGATCAATTGCGTCATTGACTGATTCACCTTTTGGGTATGATAAATTGTGAATCAATCTGAATTCACCCGGTGCCTTCTTAGGTATGACACCAAGTGGTGATAACCTCAAATTTGGCAATAGCAATTGATCGTGAGGGCCCGAGATTCTTCCTTCTGCAATTTCTGTAGCCAGCTTAACTTTTACTATCCCTGGGAGTTCCCTAACTGAGCGCGCATTAGGAGCTATACTATGCACTCGAACACCTGAATATGGGATATGGAAACCCTGTGAAAAACCTTCCCATAAGTATTTAGCAGAATCCACCTTTGGGTAGATTCACAACCAGCTCTCCAACACTTTCAGTTTAATTGGTGTTGGCGCTCTTTCCAGCAGCCGCTGTTTGTGAATATGATGCCCCGCTCCCAGCTTTTTTACTTCTATTGCAGGATGATCCAGGGTGAGGCCCCCTGCAGGTGCTGCATTTGTGGTCAAACCTGCAAGGCTGCCGCCTACACCTACCTGCGTTGAAATCCCAGCAGAGACCCATCTGTCTTTTTTCCCCCATGCTAGGCCTCGTATTCTGCCCTCGCAGCTGCGTGACCATGGGCACAAACCCATTATCACAACGGCTCGTAGGGGAGGCACCTAACATCACATCTGCCCAAAGCTCCGATTGTACATGACGCCATGAAAGAGAACGGTCTAACGCCGCTCTCATTCTAAATTGTTCGTCATATTGCAACCATGCCGACCCCTTGGCATTAAAATGACAATTTGTATATGCTTTGATTATAATCTCTTGATATTTCGATAATTCCGCCGCCCTATTGGGGTCTTTTTCCTCGATAATGCCCCTATAAATAGTGTAGCCCATTATCCAATTAACGAAATTCCTTTCCAATTTGGGGCGTTTATGTACTTGGAATTCCTTGGGCAAGGCAAAGACCACACCATCTTTCACTAAGATCCTTGGTTCGGGATCATGAAAGGTGAGTGAGAATAAGTCAATAAATTCACCTTTCCAAATCCTTTCTTTAGTGGACACTGGCAGGTGAGAACCCAAAGGAGTCGACATGGCTGTATAAGGATTGCACTGATTGGTCCTGTCAGACCCGGCAATATTCAGCGCACCTACTACCACCGTTTCTTTGTTCTGACCAACTAAGTTGTTTGAAGTACCAATCTCCTGAATCTGTGCCTCCGTGCCTTGAGCGCCAGTGGCATTTGTGTTATGAGATGCAGACCGTGTCCTCTCCAAATTTTCAAAACCAGAAGACATTCCTACTTGACTATTAGACGACCACACCGAAGCCGGCCAAGTCGCCTGAATATTATTAACAATTGACGCACCTGAGCCTGTCCCTTGGCCTGAAGCATCCGCCGATGCTTGTGGAGCTCCCACTGAGAGCGTAGCAGTAGCTGCTCTGGTGTTGTGGTGTCTCCCTCCTAAGTTTTGCACGGAACTGCTTGCAAACCCCGAGGCTTCTGTGACAGGGACACTGTTTTGACCTGAAACGATAGCCTTCTGAACCAAATCAAACAAATCAGACAGCGTAGGTTGATTGCTCACTGCTGCTGAGGTTGACGGAAGCTCCACTCCTGGAACTTTCTTTAACAATTCCATTACGTCTGAAATGGAAGGCTGCCCCGTTCCCTTAGAAGTATTTTCTTGGGAACCCTCAATCATAGAAACACAAGTGTTGGCCATATTATCAAATTGCTGTAAAGTAGAAGCTTGGGCTATAGCTGTAGGCGCTATAACCTGAGAAGTATGTGAAGTCCTTACTAAATGTTGCTGAGCTAGTTGTTCACATACAGAGGCACACGCTTGCATAGTGCGGCCAATTTGCGCCAGGTGAGCATGAATGTCCATATCCTTGTCCTTTTCAGGATTACTACGTTTAGCCAGTGCCTGATCTATTTTTTGACCTGGCGGAGCTGCGCGTTTCTTGCCTTGGGCCTTACTGCGCGGCATGTTAACGTTAGTTGACAGCACTGCTCACACTAACTTAAATCCAAAACCTTAAATATGATCACCCTCAAATGAAGTGCCAGATTACAGTAAACACTCAACATTTAAGTACAATAATGTGGTGCTATATACATATGTATCATTTGCATCAACACGTGTATAATAGAATTAGAGCTGTATTCAGTATTATTATTATTATTATTATTATTATTATTATTATTATTATTAAATCAATGTGAACAGATAAGTACTACAATTTGTATTACAATATTGAATTATTCCTAAAGCTCCAATAATCAAATGGTAATGGCCAATACTCCAGATGAGCTGTCTAAATGTACACCCAAGTTAGGCCAAATGCCTTCCCAGGCCCCAAATAGGCCTAATCCAAATCAGGCCCACGAAAAGGCCGCAAAATGCCTTCCCAGGCCCCAAAAAGGCCTAATCCAAATCAGGCCCACAAATAGGCGCCAAACATAGGCCCCCAACTAGGCCACCAACAAAGGCCCCAAATAGGCCCTTAACATAGGCCCCGAATGAGGCCTAATGTAATAAATAGGCCCCAAATAGGCCTTAAGAACTGTGCCCCAAATAGGCATACAGTTCGTGTTTTTTTTTTTTTTTTATAAACTTGCGGTTAGTTGGTCCTTCTGGATCGCAGCCTCCTCTACCGCTCCACGGCCAACAACTGAGGCACCGCTGAGGGTCTGCCTAATTTCCAGGCCATAGGGAGAAATACGCCCAGCGCTTGGTTGGCAAGCGCGGGCGGTAGACAATTGAGGTGGCGCCGTCCTCGGCCCTCTGCTTGGTTAACAAGCGTGGGCAAAGTAAAGCCCAAGAAATTGCAGGCGGCGCTGTGCGCAGATCCCAGGCCGCAATCAGGGGGCCTGAATAGGCCTTGGCCGCGGCTTCGCGCGGGGCGAGCCCGGCGAGGAGCAACCCGCTCCCTTTTAATTAGAAAGCAGCCGCCTCCCAAAAACCTGATCTCGCCTTTGGCGAGACACTCACTAAGGCGCACTGCCACAGAGGCCGCCAAGTATCAGGGTTTTTTTTTGTTTTTGTTTTTGTTTTGGCAGCCCGATTGGTGCAGTCGCGCCCGATCTATTTCCCCAGCTCTCTGAATTTAAGGAGAGAGAGCAGGGACGCGAGCCACTTGCTCGCTTTCTATCCCCAAAATGGCTGCTGGCCACGAGGCAGCCCAGGCTTATATAGCCTGCCAACTCCCGTTCCTAAATCTCGCGAGACCGCAAAATCCCGCGAGATTTCATCTTCTCACATCCTCCTATTGGCCGAGCAGCCCCCAAGAGGCGGGTCTTGCCGACTACTCGGCCAATCACTTGCGTTGAGGCCTTTCAAGGCCGACGCAACTGTGAGCCCCTCCCGACAGGTCGGGGTGGCTTCTTTGTCCTTTTTTTAAAGGGTACATATCGTAAAGGACAAAAAAGCAATATTGCTGTTTATAGTAAGAAGCTATATCAACAACACTTATTGCTAGTACTGTTTTTTCATTATTCATAAAGGGAACTCTAAATACAAAGCAGACTTGGGTTTTCATGATTAACAAAGGCTCCAACGTATCAAGAAATACAGATTTTAAAAAGACATTTATACTCCCCTTTTTTCAAGGGACTGTTTCACATACAATAGGAAACATCAGGTATAGACATTATCTAAGGGCCTAAGCAGACTGCCAGAAATAGTGCACATTAAATTGAGGCACTGCCCTGGCTCAGTGCTAGGGAATCATGGGAATTGTATTTTTTTCTGAGACACTAAACCTTCTCTGTCAGAGAGCTCTGGTGCCACAATAAATTACAGTTCCCATGATTCCCTAGCACTGAGCCAGGGCAGTGCCTCAATTTAATGTGCACTATTTCTGGCAGTCTGCTTAGGCCCTAAGTCAGAGGTAGGCAACCTTTTTGAGCTGGGGGCCGGGTTGCTGTCCCTCAGACAATTGGGGGGCCGAAGCATCAAAAATAAATAAATAAATAAATAAATAAAAATTAAACAAATCTGGTCCAAAGGCCTCAGGGGGCCGCATCCGGCCCCCGGGCCTTAGGTTCCCTACCCCTGATCTAAGTTTACATGGTGCTACTTCAAACTGCCCTACCACATGTTAGTAGTTGCCAGTAGAACACTGATACAGGTCTCTTTGGACTAATCCATCCTATATTTTGTCCCCCTCTAGTCTCCTATGGCTCTTCCAGGAACACTGTTAGAGAGCAGAGGGGTACCAATATCTCGTGTGTGTGTGTGTGTGTGTATATCAGTGATTCCCAACCTTTTCTATGCCCCACACCCCTAGGAAAATGTTCAGTTAATGTTCGCACCCCCTACAAAACTAATATTACATTTGAAGATGAAGAAGTCTAATTTTTGAAATTCAAATTGAACCACATAAATACTGAAGATTAACAAAGCAAATTTTAAAAATAAGCTTTCAGCTCAGTGCATAAAATGTCAATCTAAATTGAGCAATTGGATTCTAATGTATTCATAAAAATGTAAACTATTGTAAATCATAAAATATTGTCTTTTGATTAAATAAATAATGAGACTACTATCTATGCAGCACAACCGCCTACTATCACTTCTCATTTAGTGATAACTTGTGACTTGTCACTCAAGGACACAAGCCATTCTTTGTTGCACCCTCTGAAATTCCATCTTGCACCTTGTCTGTATACACATACTGGTATTCATTTAAGAAATCTACTTAATACGAAGTCCAAGTCCAACAATCAAATCATATATTACACTGATTCACAATGATGTGCATACATTTTGAAGTATTTAGTGCCTCTATCCAATATAGCTTCTTTACCAAGACCTTTAAACACATACACACTTAGAATGACAGATACTAGGGGAATGCAACTGTATTGCATATCACTAATAGTACACATATTTTCATTTTTAAAAACATCTTATTGAGACAGAAATATTTGCCTAAGCTGGTTTTTCCAGAGCAGAAATCTTTATGAATGTTTAAATAAGATTTGTCTAAGGATTTGTGTCAATAAGGTTGTGTAAAAAAGGATTCTCTAGTTTTCAGAGGTCTTCTGATAAAAAGGTTATCTTATTCACTGTCTCTATGCACTCATTAAAAAGGATTGATCTATTAAGCAGGAATCTTAGTGTAGATTTAGACAAAAATTATGCCAATAAAAGTGTGTGCGTAAAACCATCAGTTTAAAGAATGTTTATGCTGATTACTAGTATTACTTGCTTGTGCTGATTACTAGCATTGACAATTGTACGGTAGATATGGGGGGGAAGCTGTAGATTACATATCAACATGATTTATTCAGAGATGGTTTGCCTTTGCCTTCCTCTGAGGAGGGAGTGTGACTTATCCAGTGTCACCAAGTGGATTTCTGTGGCTGACTGATCTGCAAAGTTGTAGTCCAATGCTCAAACCACTAAACCACATCAGCTGTGTTGATGACTGTTCAATTATTCTTCAGTAAATTGAGATTCAGAGAAGACTTTTTCAGTGGAGGTATTGCCACCACCTCTATTAGATAGTCAGGATAGAACATCGCCTTACTGGAAGGACATATTACCACTCCTGTTACCAACCCAGTCTTTCCCTGTCTACTTCCAAGACAAATGTTGGCAGCACTCACCTCTCCAAGGAAGATGAAAATTACAGTCCTTCTGGAGGCTTTTCTTTCCCATCCATTATGTGTATGCTGCTTCCAATTGATTAGAACAGAGTACATAATTATATACCATATTGGTCATTATTCCACTAACAGGTGACTATTTCCAGCACATATGCAAGTGTGTGGACCATTCCAGCTCATAAGTAAAGAAAAAGTTGTGCAGAATCAACTTGGGAGATGAGAACAATTTTATTATTTCATATAATACATGTTCAACAATAAAACATAATGTGTGTTCATGTTTCTTTCACTATCATTGCTTCAAGACTATGAAATTCAGACATCTGAAATTGGGATGGATATACGACACTGTGGATGTGTGCCTTTTTAAAATGTATTAATTAGTTTTAGTTAATAAAATCTGTATGTCGCTTGTGGCACCATTTTAGGAGATTATCGCAGCACTAATTAAATTTTGAGCCAGCTTAAAATTTAAAACGGGTGGCATCCTGATGTTATCACAAGGATTTTGCCACTGAAATTGTTGCTTAGGTGGCAACATCCATCCCTGCTCCCATCCCTGCTCCCAGGGCCGCCCCAGCAGCCAGAAAACTCCTGGCTTCAAAAAAAAAAAAAACGTGCTGAGCAGCCCTGGGAGTGGGAATGGACCTGGGCTGCACCCGGGCAGTGATTTCAGTGGCAAAATCCTTGTGACAACATCAGGATGCTGCCCATTTTAAGTTTTAATCTGGCTCGGGTAAACCACTTTAATTAGCGCTGCGATAATCTCCTTAGTTACTAGGTAGCAGACATCTCTACCCGTCTTTATAAAGGAATCTGGATACATTCGTGGTATGTTTATTTCTCAATAGCACCTGTAGGCAGATCCATGTAGCACTTCAGTGCTTCTCTCTATAGAAACATGAAACATTAAACAATTCAGAAAAATATAGATAAAGCAAGTAGTGTTACTTCAAGGGAGAGGAGAATAAGTAGAGGGGAAAGATGAACAAGCCTCCATATAAAGGTCAAGGAAGAAGAGTGAGAAATAAAAAAAAATTAAAAAAGGAGGAGAAAGAGCACCAGGACAGGAAAGGAGGACCAAATGATTTCTATACCTTGTGAAATTAACTAGTCCTGCTAGTAAAATCAATTAAGCTGCTATGGTCTTTCGGGTGTGAACCCTGAATTTGTAAGGTATTCATTCATGCAAACATTTTTGTAAGCATTTAAAAAGTTTATTTGTTTTAAAAAATTGAAATCAGCATGAAAAATTGAACTCCTTATTTAAGTAACAAATATGCTTAAGGATAATTCCTTAACAAATCAAGGATTTTATAATACACTTTTTCAGGTGCATCAAGACCAAACAGAAAATCCAGATGATTCCACTCAGGAATAAACTCATGGAAAATAAGATTTTTTATTTTAGGGATTAAAGCATCAACATCCATAGGGCCAGAAAGCCAGTCCTCTCCACCATTCCAAACAGCAGTTGGCACGTTCATGAGCGTTACATCATATTCAGGAGGTGTAGCCTTTAAAACAATAAAAAAATGAAGGCATGTGAGATTAAAATGACAACTACTACTTTGAGGGCTGTATAATTAAGGCATGTGTGTGTGCCTTCAAGTCACCTTTCAACTTAAGGAATTTCATAGGGTTTCTTAGGCAACGAATACACAGAGATTGTTTTGCCAGTTCTTTCCTCTGAAGTATACCCTACAACACTTGATATTCCTTGGTGGTCTGTCTTTTATGTACTAACCAGGGCTGACCCTGCTTATCTTCCAAAGTCAAACAGGATCTGGTGACTTTGGGGTATTTAAGCCTACAGAAAAATACACAGATATGCAGAAATCTATTCTAAACATCATTGTAGTAGCTAGTTTGACTTCTTTTCCTTGAAGGTTGTTACAGAATGTTTATAAACATTAACTCAGTGCAAAATCTGACCACTCTAACATTCAATTCAATATACAATACAACACAGCTGGAAGGCAAGGATATTTTTGAAGTACAACAACCAGAAGCCCTCAGCCAGTATGGCTTCTGGCCGGTGGATTCTGAGAGTTGTCATCCAAAAATGTAACTTTTCCAGGTTCTGTAGTAGATCTAGCTTCTTTGCTGAATCTGCTTACTTCCATCCCACTTCTCAGATTTTTTTAAAAAAAATAAATGTTAATTTAAACAAAACATGACAACAAACAGTACATTAAAACAGCAATCAATAAAAATAATGTCAGAGACCAAAAACCCTCAAATGTGGTTATTTCACTGAAAAAGCAGAAATTAAACCATAATTTTAAGGAGAATCCTTAAATTTTAAGGAGAATCCTTAAATAAATAAAACCCAAAATAATGCCCTGGAAATTAAAGACAAAAGGTGCATTCAGGAATCCTAGAAGATGTCTTTCCATAACAATTTAGATAAGATTGGAGAATGTCTAGAAACCAAGTCCTGCAGGATGTATTCAATAAAGGTAAGTGGATACCAAATCATGTGGAAAGTAAATCCAGAGTGTAAGCCTCTCGCTCTGTTGTTACTGTTTGCAATTTTCTCCATTAACCACAGATCCCAAAGTCTATTCCACCATCCTGCAATGTTCAACTTTCCAGTTTTTAGCTATATCAAGCCTGGCAATAGCCAAAAGGAAACCAATAAGTTCTTTGTGTTGCAGGGCTTTATTTTCATCAATAAAAAAGAAGAGGAGCAGGAGTGGTGAGGATTGTATGCTTTATTTAGTGATCTCAGAGATTAGCTGCAAAATTTCTGTCCAGTATTCACACACTAAAGAGACAATCCAGTCACATATGTACAACGGTTCCCCTATCATGACAACCCCTCCAACAATTTTGATTAGCATTGGTAGACATACGAGCCAGATTGGCTGAGGTAAGATACCATTGATGGACCAACTTGATAGTATCTCTTTAACTGCAATGGACTTATTTTTAAATGGGAAGTGACTCCACATATTTTCCCAGGTCCTACTATTGACTGAAAGAGAAAATTCCACTCCCCACCCTGCCTTATGAAGAGTCAACTTCCCAAATGTTTTTTCTACCAGACAGTTATATATGAGTGCTATTTGGCCTTTAGAATAGATATCTGGGTATCTATTCTCAGATGTTTTTGAAGATAAAGTTATTGTATGACATCTTAAGGACAGTGGGGAATCATATAAAAGGGCCCTCCTTCATAATGTGTAACGTTTTCAGAGTGATTCTCCTTAAAAATATAACTCTTGCTTTACTGTTTCTTTCTTAGAAATGCTCAACTTTACTGTAGCCTTTTGGGAGCAGGCATCCTACAATCAAATCAACATTTGCTTGCATGTACATGACTCCTATGACCTCCACTGGTTAAGATGGCTAGAGCTGTTGGAAATTCTCCACCCACCAACCCCCAAAAAGGCTCTGTTAGACTGAGATAATGTCAAATATTTCCTGGGAAATGTTTTACCTGGTTGTAATAAATTTGATTTTCTCGTTGTCCATAATCAAATGCTTGGAGTTTACCTCCAGTGAATGCCTGAAATATAAAGAAAACAAAAATATATACTTGCATATCTGACTAGGAATAGAAATAGTGGGTATCATCTCTCTATCTTCTCTTTTCTAAATAAAAGCATACCCAGCTCTCTGAGCCATTTCTCTCAGGGTCTGATTTCCACGCCTTTTACTATCTTGGTCACCTTCTTCATGATGAATTCCAACATGTCAATATTCTTCTTCAAATGTGTGGATGGGTGGGGAAGTGGGGATAATACACCTGCTTTCTTGAGTGTAAAAACTCAAGGATAAAGTTTATAACTTTATAAACTTTATAAAGTTTATAACTTTATCCTTGAGTTTTTACACTCAAGAAAGCAGGTGTATTATCCCCACTTCCCCACCCATCCACACATTTGAAGAAGAATATTGACATGCTGGAATTCATCAAGAGGAAGGTGACCAAGATAGTAAAAAGTTTCTGTATTTATATATTGTTGTATAAGTTATATCTTCAGGAATACATTTTTCACCATGGTGCCCAATTGGACAGACAGACTATTAATAATTCTAACTTTTCTGAATGGTATAGACTCTATAAACTTGACCATCAGAGGCCTGTTTATTTGACAAAGCTCACTTTCCCAAAACTTAGGCAAACTTTTACAGCCCTTCTTTTCCAGAGCATGCCTACAGCTGTGATTGATGGCAGATATTCACGTACCCCTTTGGCCCTCCACCTATGCATTTGGGGAGCCCCAGAAATTGAGTATTTACCTCACTGTTTGTTTTCTTGCTCCTTATATTCTGAACCAAGAGCCAGATTTCTGGGATCTATTCTGCCTCTTTTGGATTCTAATACTGTTTCAGAAAAGATTTTTTATTTCATGTTCGATACTGACTCTATGGTAACTCATAAGGTCTCTTTTTTTGCCCTAGCAGCAATGAAGATTCAGGTTAGATATATTGCCAATATTGCTGTTGATTGCTCTGGAGATGCTCTCATTTAATTATAGTTTTATTGTCTATATTTTAACCAAATTGAATTTTAAATATTTTACATGCAAAATTATTACATGATTTATTTTATGTTGTACTATTATCATGCTGTTTTATATATATTGTATTGCATTTTAACATTTTGTATGGAAATGGTCTTTGGTCTAAGTATTAATAAATGATTTGGATTTGGCATAAGTTATGCATTTTCCAAGACCATATGCACTTTAATTCTGGTTTATCCATTAGGTAGTGAAAACACCAGAAATCATGCTGTTTACAGAGATGACCCAAGACATTTTTTTAATTTGATACAGAGGACAAGATGGTGTAAATTCCCATTCCCATTCCTGTTAGCGGGGTTATGCAGTGTGTGAAGTACCACCTCAACATTTGGCACCAGGGTCACCACCTGGGATGCAGGCAACAGCTTGTGAGCTAGAGAAGCACCTCTCCCTTTCCAGAATGATTGAAGAGACACTGCAGACAGACGTCTCATAAATGCGGTTTTTAATCTTAGTTGCTCTATGTACAAGGCTATATATACCAACTCCGTCCACCATCACACCAACACACAACAACCCACACTGTGACTGAGGCACCTCCCTTATATAGCCAGGGCTCCATGTGGTCTTTTGGCCCTGCCTCTTCCTCCTGAGTCACAATGACACCTGTCACTCAACCAGGGTGACTTAGCAGTTTTGCAGCCTTTTTCAGTGCTTTACTGCACTTGGTGACCACCTTCCGATGTCACTTTCCCTGGAAAAGTGCTTTGTCATCATGGCTGCCAGTGACCCTTTGTAGCCTGATCACTACTATTACGTCCCACATTGTACATTTTCCGTGGGACTCTGTCCCAGCAATTCCATGTATAAAAGCTGACTGGAGTGTTCAGACTTCCCTCAAAAGTGCAATAGCCTTCTCTAACTCCCAATTTGTTCTCTGTTTGTACTGGGGATTTCATTCAGCTCTGATCTTCCCCACCTTGTTTCCCTTCAGATATTTTGGACTATAACTCTACACACTTTCCATAAATTCTGACCTCTGGTATTGCAAAAGCAGCTCTGTCTTCTTCTGTGCAAACAACAGGATAACAGAGATGCATGCAAGCAAAATCCATTTGGATCTCATTATGAACAATGAAACTATTAGTGGTTAGGAATTTTAAGAAGTGATCATGACAATTATGACTGATGTGGTAGACATAATTATGATGGATAGATCATTACTCTACAGCAGCCTTGAATAGAGTAGTTTTTTGCTATTTTTCTGTTTCGCATGTGGCGTATGTGAGAGAGAGAGAGAGACCTTACGAGTTACCATAGAGTCAGTATTGAACAGGAAATAAACTCCCACACATACAACATGTCCCCAAAAATCAAAACCTGAGAAAGTACATTATAGTTATGATTCAGAGAACTGTTTGACTCGTTGTAGGTACCCAAGTATGCTTTCAGTGTGTGTTTCTCGAACAGTGGCTCATCTTCCCCACTCTCCCCATTCCATTCCAAATGCAAAAGTCATAGTCCATTTATAGTACTGATAAGTCAGAGCAATTTAAGGCAAAAATCTTGTTAGGTGAGCATAAATTCTAAAGCTAAGTGATACTATTCCCAATGCCTGTCATCTGTATTGTGCTTATATGCATTATTTTACAGCAGCCCTTACTACCATCTGAAAACTCAACTCAGCATTACTAAACACATTATACAGACAAGTGGTGGGTGACGTCAGGGGTTCAGAGGGAGAGGGAGAGAGAGGCTTTGGCAGAGCAGAGGCAATCAGCGAAGAAGCAGGAGCAGGAGCGATTTGGGAGCGGGAGGGCGCAGGAAGCAGAGAGAGGCGGCGGAGGGGAGCAGCATCAGGGCAGGAAGAGCCAGCTCAGGAAGGAAGGGAGGGAGGGAGGGAAGGGCCGCCTTCGAGTGACTGAGGGGGGAGGCAGGAAGGCCGGCCGGCCTCCGTGCAGGCACAGTGAACAGGCCTGGGAGCCCCCTCTCTATGGAAGCCCCCCCCCATCGCCAAAGGGGTCCTGACAAGAGGACAAGGGAGGCTGCCTGAGACTCTACCCAGGAGGGGCCACCGGCCAGGGGGCCGCAATGTCCTCCCCCAGCCCTGGCAAGAGGCGGATGGACACCGACGTGGTCAAGCTTATTGAAAGTAAACACGAGGTCACAATCCTAGGAGGACTCAATGAATTTGTAGTAAAGTTCTATGGACCACAAGGACCACTGTACGAAGGTGGTGTGTGGAAAGTAAGAGTGGATCTTCCCAACAAATACCCCTTCAAATCCCCATCAATAGGATTCATGAATAAAATTTTCCATCCCAACATCGACGAAGTGTCAGGAACTGTATGTCTAGATGTAATTAATCAGACTTGGACAGCTCTTTATGATCTTACCAATATATTTGAGTCATTCCTACCCCAGTTGCTGGCTTATCCCAACCCCATAGACCCCCTTAATGGTGATGCAGCAGCCATGTACCTTCATCGACCAGAAGAATACAAGATTAAAGAATACATTCAGAAATATGCAACAGAGGAAGCACTAAAAGAACAGGAAGAAGGCACCAGGGGCAGCTCTTCAGAGCGCTCCATGTCTGACTTTCAGAGGATGAGGCCCAGGATTGTAGTAACAGAAGCACCCTGCTTTTCAGAGAGACTGACTTCCTAACCATGCTCTGAGAAGCAGACTATAATATTCATATTTAAACAAAGCAAATTTTTATTACTAAAGGTTTACTAAAGGTATTATACAGACAAGTGGGATGAGGTGGGTGTTGAAATGAGGCTGAAAAAGGCTGTCTTGCCTAAGGCTGTCTTAGTGGGTTTGTGGCACATGCAAGATTTGAACTATGGAGTTTGGGGATTATAGCTCAGGCTTTTAGACACTATTTTACATCAGTAACTAGGGAGACATGACCTTTTTTATCCAGCTTTTTTTTTTAAGTGTATTGTTTGTTCATCATTATGAACAAGCCAGAATTTTACATCACAGTTTCAAAGAGATGCAAACAATAAAGGAACATCAACTATTCCAAAAAAAACCTCAACATCCTATATCACGTATATGAATTTTCTGGATAACCTACCTGTTTCCAATGGATAATATTCTGTACAGATGTCCCAGCTGGGGCATATGCTGCATAAACATCTATTCGGCTCTGAAAGATGAAATAGCTTTTTTTTAGTTGCTCTGTTCCTTCACAACTGTCCTAAATCCAGCCTTATTCTTCTCTTTACCTATATTGCTGTTGTGTGCCTTCAAGGGGTCAGTCACATTTTTTTTTTTTTTTTTTTTTTTTTTTTTTTTTTTGCACAGAGAGATTTGTATCTGTGAATAGATTCAAAATCGATTCACTGTTCCCACTTAAGGCAGCGAACCTCTCTGTGGCATTTAAATCCGATTTGAAGTTCCCATTCACCACCATTCCAGATCAAAATGGAGGCACCCCCATTTCCTGGTGGCTGCGTGATCTGAAACGATCCAATAGCACATTCACACTATCGGAGATGTGGATCCTTGCGGTTCTTTAAAAAAGAACCACCAAGGGATCTGGTGCCAAATGCACCAGTTTATATGGGCTTTCTGGTGCCCCCTCCCAAACTGCATCGAGGCAACTCAGTGCCAGTGTGAACAACTATGAAGTAACCCAGTTTCCACACTGGGATATTTCGTAGTGTGAATGACCCCCAAGTCATTTCCAACTTATGGTGACCCTAGGGCAACCCTATCACTGAGTTTTCTGGGGCTTAGAGCAGGGGTAAGCAACCTTTTGAGCTGGGGGCCAGGTTGCTGTCCCTCGGACAATTGGGGGGCCGAAGCACCAAAAATAAATAAAGAAATAAATATTAAACAAATTTAAAAAATATATGCATGCACACTCTCTCAGCCCCAGAAAAGCCATGGCAAAACCCCTGTGGAGATTTTGCCAAGAAAACCCCAAGAACAAGTAATAACAACAATAATATCATCATGGTGGACGGTGGCGGCAGGACCGGCCTGGGGCCAGTCCAAAGGTCACTCAGTGACTGAGCAAGGATTCAAACCCTGGACTCCAGAGTCATAGTCCAATGCTCAAACCACTACACCATGCTGGCCCTCTTGCTTATATTAGAACAACCTAAAGAAAAAAGCCTACTGAAGACATGTCAGGCTGCAGGGACCAGAACTTACTTTTGTAAACTTTATAGGTTTACCCATTTTCAAAGAGGATATATGACCAGGTCTTGCCAAGATTATTAAATTTCAATTTCCGTCTCTGGGAAATTCCCCACTTTGGGTCAACCACTCACTCTTTAAGAAAAGTACTGAATTGGAAAGTAAAGTTGATCTAACAGTTGATCTGATAAGATAAACACATGACCTGGACACTTTTAAAGGAGTTAAGGCAAGTGGGGAGGGGAACAAGATGAGAGGCTGTACAAATTGATAAATGCACTGACCTAAACCAGGCCACACTACAGAATTGATGCAGTTTGACATCACTAACTGTCATGGCCCCATTCTGTGGAATCCTGGGGTTTGTAGTTTGTTGTGGCACCAGATCTCTCTGAGAGAAAAGGCTAAATATCTCACGAATCTACAAATCCCAGAATTCCATAGCATTGAGCCATAAGAGTTAAATCTCTGTATTAATTCTGCAGTGTAGATACAGCCCTGGTTTCTCATACATCAATGGTATAAGAAATCTTACAACCTCAAATGGTACTGAGAAACATAAGCAAAGCACCTTTTTCTGATTCTTTTGTAAATGTAGTCTAGAGAAATATATCCATATTTTAAATTGTACATTGTGTATTTAGCCTTAATTGCAAGAAGCTTAATCATCCTTGTTAACTACTTCAGCATTTTATTTTTCTTATACATTTCTGTGTGGTTCTGGGCATGCTAAGTCATCTCTAAAAAAGAAATGGTAGGGATGAAAAAAAATATAGAAAAGATTAATAAAAGCTGTCCGATAGGAATAAAAAGAATAATTAAAATTGGCTTATAGGGAAATTATTCAACATCTTGTGCAGCAATGCTCAAACTTTGGTTCTCCAGATGTTTTGGACTTCAACTCCCAGAAGCCCTAGCCAACTTGGCCAGCAGTCAGGAATTCTTGGAGTTAAAGTCCAAAACATCAGGAGAACAAAAGTTTGGAAACCACTGATCTAGTGCTTTAGAAAAAATTGAAGGATTTGGTTAGGGTTTTCCAGATGTTTTGGACTTCAGCTTCCAGAATACCTCACTGCTGGTGAAGCTGCCTGAGGCTTCTGGGACTTGAAGTCCAAAAACACCCAAAGGACCAAATATTGGGAACCACTGGGTTAGAGAAATAGCTTTCAACCTCTCTTACAACATTACAGCTTTAACACATCCAGTGAAATTCTTTAATGACTGAATCAAGTGTTGTGGGGAAGAAATCATACAATCCATAGTTAATGAAATTCACTGGCAGTTACATACTAATGGTGATGACCAGGGGTTCAGATTGTAGCCACTAGTCATGTCAGCTATCAAGAAACTTGTCCAGGTTTATCAGTTGCTACTAGGAAGTAATGACTGAGGAGGGTTATTGTGTTTATATCTTGTGATCTTTTCTCACTATACAATTATAGCACTATGGTTCCTCTTTAACTGCTATGGTTCCATCCTATCGAATCCCAGGGTTTACAATTTAGGAAGAGGTATTTAAAATTCTCAACCAGAATGCTCCTCTAGTGAATGCAACAATGGCCATTAAAACAGAATCATAGAACTATCATTATGTAGGGTGAATGACCTCTCGGTCTTGGGTTTTCCAGACATATCTAGTTGACCATTGTGGGAAACAGGATGCAAGAATCTGAGGTTACCATGTAAACAAATATTTTGAAAGATACTGATACTAATTAAGCAGTTCAGGAACAACATGTTGGTGAAATGAGTTGAATAGTGTACAGAAAGAGCGTACACACCAAATTTAAATTGTTTTCATTAAATCCACCCACGATGAACAGGAGATTGCCACAGATAGATGCAAAAGCATTCTGGCTGCAAAACCGAGAAGCAACTATAGAACCAAAATATGTTTTTGGCAAAAAGTCTTTCTCTCCAAACAGGATCTGCAAAAATTAAAATAGAATTTTTATGATTAACTTCTACAGACAGGAATATATTTGATATTTGATGTTCACAGCAAGGGAGGTCAAATGCCACAGGGCTGGGAGCCAGAAGCCAATTTTTTGGTTAACCGAAAAGCCTTCAAGGGCTAACTGCATTTTTTCTTCTTAAAAAGGTTTTTTAAAAAGAGTTAGCTATGTTTAGTTTAAAATTCAGAAAATCAGTGAAACATACATAAAACAGATTACAATAGCTGACATGAATGAAATATTCATTGTCCCTTAAGTATTATACAGTTGATTAAAATTCATCATTCCTCATTATTAACAAATAAAAGCCACCTGCTCATACTTGTGAATTAGTAATGTTATATTTATATATAAGCAAAATTATTCAAAAGTACTTAAATTAACTTGAATATGATCCTCACTGGGATCTTGAATTCTGATACTGAATTAAAAGAATTAAATTGACAATGGCATTGACTGCAATATTGATTATCCCATTGATAGTTTGCCACTGAATCTAAAAGAATATCAGGTTGTTAAAAATAAAATCCTGAAGAACACAAAATATGCAACCAAGAGACCCCATTTTAACCCACTCTGGATTAAAACAATCCCAACTCCCATATCAGATCCTGCTCCCAACTCTAGAACTTTGTCCAGAATCTGACAACTTCTTACACTGAACACCCTCCAGTTGGAGGAATGATTGGTATAGCCATACCTTTATTTGAAAATCAGAAAGTAAAGAAAGTTTTGCTAGAGGAGTTCTTGCATGCTTAATTGTGGCAACAGGTGCTAAGGCAACAAACAGCTTGATTTTTGCAGCCAGGTGAGGATTTGTAGAAAAAGCTAGAAAAGCTGAGAAGGAAAAGACCAGACAAATAAATTCTTAATTTCAGAGAAGGATGTCCTTTCGGGGGAAGAGGAGATTCTGAACAAGAAATGTGTTCTCTTTTTTAGCCTATTAGAAAAGGACATGTTGCTTACCTGTAACTGTAGTTCTTCAAGTGGTCATCTGTGAATTCACACAAATGGGTTTTCCTGTGCCAGCGCACAGACATTCAGAAGCTTCAAGAATTGCTAGGGAAGACCTTTTGGTGGTAGCTCCACCCACCATATATATATATATATATATATATATATATATATATATACACCTTTAGCATTCCCGTTCTTTTCCCTCAGTTCCAATTGGACACCGTATAGCAGCATTTTAAGGGAATATGTGCAGGACACAATCAGAGGGGAGGATGAGCAGATTTGTGTGAATTCACAGATGACCACTCAAAGAACTACAGTTACAGGTTAGCAACCTGTTCTTCTTCATGGTCTCTGTGAATCACACAAATGGGTTAGACTAATAAGCTGTAGTCACAGGAGGAGGGAGTGTCATGGCACAAAGCACTATGTGTAGTAAACAAAAATATGTTTTGTTAAACAGCCATTAAAAGAGCAGGCAATAAACCAACCTTAGTGCAACCCAGAAATCAACATTGCCCTCCAAAAAGCTGCATCATTTCTTTTTCTGGTATCTAGTCTGTGGTGAGATATGAAAGTCAATGGCTGGGACCAGACTATAGTTTTGCAGATGTCCTCTGGAGACACTCCACTGAGAAAAGCAGAGGATGTCGCTGCCACCCTGGTAGATTATGCTTGAATTCGAGTGGAAAGAGTCTTCCCTGAGAGTTCATAGGCTAATTGGATGGTAGCAATCACCCATTTCAAGAATAATTGAGGGGTGACTGGAAGTCCAAGCTTCAAAGCCAAGTAACAAACCAACAGCCTCTCGGATTATCTCGAATCCAATGTCCGGTCAACATAGAATTCAAGAGGTCTTCGAACACTGAGGGAATGCAAAAAGTGCTGGGTACTGGTGATCACTACCAGTTCAAGACTCCAAGCCAGCATTGGTACCGAAGCAGGAGGATGCAAGTTAATGAACCCTTTGAGGAATTTCTTCATGAGAAGGTCTTGAAAGAAAGAAGAGGGACCATTGAACTGGTAGTGAGCACAGATGGATGCCAAAGTACACTTTAAAGAAGAGATGGAAAGGCCAGCTTCTGCCAAAGACATTAAAAAGTCCAAGACTTGTGGAATTCAAACCTGAGAAGGAAAGAGATTCCTGTCAGTTAGAAATGCCAGAAATTTAATCCACGTCAAATTGTAGGGCTTCGAGTTGATGGCTTGTGAGCTGCCCTTATAACAGTTTGTATGGATTTGGTAAATTAGTCAAGGCCAAATCTGCCAAGCGACAAATTGGACTGTATCCAGATCTGGAAGTCAAACCCAACCTCCGTGTAGAGTGAGGAGGTTGGGACGCAAGGGTAGCTGAAGGTACTCTGTGTGAGCCAACTGGAGGAGAAGAACGAACCACAGCTGTTTCGGCCACCAAGGGGTGATCAGGATGGCATGTGATCTGCCCTGTCTCAACTTTATCATGACCTGGTGATGAATGGGGTTTTCCCGTCCACTCAAATAGGAAGGTGTTGCCTCAAGAGCCTCAAATCTTGTCTCTCAAGCAAAACTGAGGGCATTGCTTGTTCAGATGGCTTGCGAATAGGCTTGAGGCAAGTCCCGGTGGTGAAACAGTTTCTGTGTCACCTCCAGATGGAACATCTATTCATAGCATGAATCCGAAGACTGGTTGAGTTGGTCTGCCAGTCCATTCTCCTCACCTGGTATATGGATCACTTGCAGAACAATGTTCCTCACAATGCACCATTCCCAGATTCTGAGGGTGAGGTCAAGTAACATCGGAGACCTCATACCCTCTTGCTTGTTCAGATAGTATATAGCTGTTGTGTTGACTATAAGCAGTGGCATCATTCAATTTCGGAGAAAGAATTTGAATGACCTCAAGGCTTTTTCCACTGCCAATATCTCAAAGACATTGATGTGAAGAAGTCTCTCCTCTGAGGACCACTTCTCTTTTACTGTGAAGCTTTCCAGATGAGCATCCCAACCCTCCATCGAGGCATCAGTTGTAAGTTATGGGTTTAGAGGAAGAAAGGGCATCCCTATGCAGAAATTGGAGGGATCCAGCCACCTGTCCAAAGTCCTCATCACAGGTCTTGGAATTGTGAGTCTTTTGAAAGGAGAGTCCAGTAGAGGGTCAAAGAAAGATAGATTGGAACCATTGGAACCAAAGCCTGGACCAAGGATAACAGGAGTGGTGGAGGCCATATGGCTTACAGCGATTTGCACTGTGAGAGTGCAAATTTTCCTGTGCCAGGTGCAAGCCTGCACCACTCAAACCAGGGACTCAAACTTGTCCTGGGGAAGGTATGCCAAGGCCCATCTCAAATCCAGCATTGCTCTGATGAACCTAACCTCTTGTGATGGAGAGAGGCTATGAGAGTGAGGGATTCAAGCAGATACAGTGTGAATCCAATGTCCCAAACCAGAGGGTGCTGTAAAAAGCCATTTATCCAAGGAAGAATAGACAGATATACCTTACTGATGAAGGTAGGCAGCAACCATAGCCATACACTTTGTGAAGACCCTGGGAGCCATGGACAGGCTGAATGGCATAACTCAAAACTGAGAGAGGTGTTACCCCACTGTAAATGCCAGGAATCTCTGGTGGCACTCTCTGATTACTATGTGGGCATAGGTATCCTTGAGATCAAAGGTGGCAAACCAGTCTCCTTTCTGTAAGAGGGGAAGGATCAAAGAAAGAGTTACCATACAGAACCCTCTGTAAGAGATGCAGGAATTTAGACAGCAAAGGTTCAGTATAGGGCAGAGGCCTCTGTCCTATTTGGAAACAATAAAGTATCTCAAAAAGAAACAGTCTTGAGTCTGAGAGATGGGCACAGGTTCGAAAGCGCCCTTAGAAAGAAGTGTGCAGACTTCATCTAGTAGGGTATTTGAAGGGGATGTAACCCGTAAAGTCTCCAAACTCAAGGACATAGTCCTTGGCAATGATGGTAAACACCTATGAAGCCAATGTTATGGAAGCCCGGGGATTGACAAGACTCCCTATCCTCCACTGCTGTGCTCATGTCCTGCAAATTCATACCAGTGACCTTCTTAACAGAGTCCATCCATCTAGCATGTGACCTTCCTCACTTTCTGCTTCCCTCCACCTTTCCTAGCATTATTGTTTTTTCCAATGAGTCATGCCTTCTCATGATGTGGCCAAAGTATGACAGTCTAGTCATCTTGACTTCCAGAGAGATTTTTGGTTTGATATGCTCTAAGCCTCATTTGTTTAACTCCTTCACTGTCCGTGGTAACCTCAGCACTCTTCTCCAGCACCACATCCCAAATACATTTATGTTCTTCCTGTCTACTTTCTTAACTGTCCAGCTCTCACATCCATACATGGTGATAGGTAATACAATGGCTTGTATGATACTAACTTTTTTGCCCAGTTGTATGTCTTTGCATTTTAGAATATTTTCTAGTTCTTTCATAGCTGTCCTCCCCATTCTTAGTCTTCTTATAATTTCTTCACTACAGTCTTCACTCTGATCAAAGTTTGATCCCAGGTATGAGAATTTGAATCTTAAACAGCAATGCTAAGAAACAGTTCCTTTGACGCTGCTAGTGCAGTAGACAAAAAGGAACTGAGGAAAAAGAGCAGGAATGCTAGGGTTATGTGTGTGTGTGTGTGTGTGTGTGTGTGTGTGTGTGTGTGTATATATATATATGGTGGGTGGAGTTACAGCCAAAAGAGTCTTCCCTAGCATTTCTAGGTGGTTCCAAACGTCTCTGGGCAACGTGCAGAAAAACCCATTTGTGTGATTTACAGAGACCATGAAGAAGAACCATGTATCTCATATCAAAAACTTACAGGTCAAATTTCAAATGGATAAGATTTTTTTAATAAGTAACATGTTTTGTTGTTTGTTTATTTAAATCGTATCATGAAAATATGCTGAAGTAGAAACTTCACTCAGGACATTTGTTTTTTAAAACACTTTACAATACAGTTCATTGACCATTTATATTAGTAGCCTAGTGTTCTTGCCCTTCATAAAATTTAGGTGAAACATATCAAGACCAAATAGTTATTTTCTTCTTCTGTCCCTCCCTCCCTCCCTCTTTCTTTCTTTCTTTCTTTCTTTCTTTCTTTCTTTCTTTCTGTTTCTCTCTTTCCATTTTATTTCAGTTTACTCTCACCTTCCTTTAAAAGACTGAAAAGTAACCTCTAAACAATAACATAACATACAACTATAAAAATGTACAAGCATAAGAGATTAAAATGATAATAAAAAAACATAAGAAAACAAATAGTAAATTTTGGTATTCATTTACGTGGGAGTATGAGCCATTTAACTCAAAGGGACTTACTACTTAGTGGACATGTAAAACAACTTCCAGTAAAATTAAACACTTAAACAAAAAATACTTCCTGAAAAGGAAGGTCTTTGCAATGCAATGAAAGGCCATTAGAGAGCTGAGGGTTGAAGTGGCAAAGCCTGAGCACAAAGTACTGAAAAAAAATATTCTTTTTGTCTTAAACACCTGTATTTCAGCCACTGAGGCAAACAAAGCTGTCTGTGCTAAAAAAAAATTAATAAAAACGCAGAACTTAACAAGACATGAGAAAACATATAGTGATGTAAAGGTCAACAAAAGCATTTTGCATTGGGCCCAAAAACATAATAGAAGCCAGTGCTGTTCTTTAACTGCTCCAAACAATAAAGATAAAGGTATTCCCTGTTGACAAGGTTGTTAAGTCATGTCCAACCATAGGGGGTGGTGCTAAGCCCAAGAGCCAGCGCTGTCAGAGGCTATTCTGTGATCATGTGGCCAGCATGACTGCACCAAATGCTGTTACCTTCCCACTGAAGTGGTATCTATTTATCTACTTGCATTTGCATGCTTTTGAACTGCTAGGTTGGCAGAAGCTGGGACTAGTGATGGGAGCTCTCTCCATCATGTGGCACCCGGGCCTCGAACTGCCAACCTGCTGATCTTGCAATCAACAGAGTTAGTGTCTTAACCACTTGAGCCAATGCATCCCCAACACTCCAAACAATCCACTTGAGTTAATAACCTGGTCACTACTTTATTTAAAAACCTATGTATCTGGGTCCTTATCAATGGCAGTCCCACATAAAGCTCAATGATGAAGTCCAAACATAATGCAACTAAGGTATGCCTCATTATGGACAAATTAAGAGTATCCAAATATGGATACAATTGAAGGACCAGCCAGAAAAAGACACATCTGTCTACAGCTGTTACCTGAACATCAAGTACATGTACTCTGTAGAAATAATGCAGTTTGATACCACTTTAAGTGCTGTATCTCCATCCTATGGAATCCTGGAGTATGTAGTTTTACAAGGTCTTTAGCTTTCCCTGGCAAAGAGTGCAGGTGCCCAACAAAACTATAAATCCCAGGATTCTGTAGGATGAAGCCGTAGCAGTTAAAGTGGTGTCAAACAGCATTATTTCTACAGTGTAGATGCACCCATTCAGAAGAAAACTGATTTTGTTTATTCATTCAATCTCCCCTATCCCTCTCTCATATATTGCCTGAATCTTTGCATATGGACATGCAGAGCATAGGAAGTACTTTTTTAAATGTAAGCCATTATATTTCTTACCACTTGCCCCTACAAGTAGTAGCTTATCATGTTGAGGGGTGAGGAGTAGCTCATTACCTTGTTCATAACATTTACATTCCTTTAAATAACAGTCTATTTGAAACAGTAAAGTAGTAGCCCAACATCTAGGAAGAAAACTCTCAAAATGTCCTCAGAAAACACTGAGATTCACAAAGTATCAAGCAAACATTCACTATATTGCCCATTCCACTGTTTGCAAAACAAACATATAAAGTTGTTACCCCCCCCCCAGAGTAATGTGTTAAAGGCAATGTAACATTTACTTGTGCTATATCTGTGTACTAGTGCAGAGTGGTTGGAATCAGAACCATTCAATTTTCATATTTGGTTTCATGAAAGTTTGACTGTCTCTAAAATAAACTCAATGTTCTTCCAACACATTTACAGTCCAATTCTATGCAAGTTTAGATAGGTGTAAATTTCATTGAGTTTAATAGCCCTTAATCTCAGGTATGAGTGTATAGGATTGCAACTTTTTTAAATCAGAGAGGTAGGAACTACTTATCCAGGCTGCAAGCTTCTAAATTTACCCATTGTCGTTCCTTGTGAATGAGCAATATAATATACTTGTTCCTGTCCAGTTTTCTGCAGAACAAAATTGATAAATGCTGGAAGATCATATTTGGCCATGTGATCATAGCTGCAAAGAAAATAAGAGTCATTAATCTGGATGCAATAGCAAATGAAAACATGTAGCCAACCTCAAGATGCAACACAAAATTCCATGCTGGAATAGTGTAAGGGATATGTGAAACTCCCATCCTGATTAGCAGAATCTTTCTCTCTCTCTCTCTCTCTCTCATTCTCTGTGTGTGTGTGGGGGGGGGGGGAGGTTGCATGCACACAGATACACAAAAGATTCATGAGATAAATATGTAGGCAATATATAGGGCATCCCTGTCACAAGTGTTTTGATTTTTTTAAATGGCTTTTTACCTCAAACTAAACACCACAGCACCAGTCCCCTTTCAGCTGCTTTGGAGAATCAGTGCTCCATCTAGTTTAGGGATTGCATCAAGGGTTGAGGAACATTTTTCCTCAGCAGCCCCCAGCAGGCTGTATGCACATATTTTCCATGCTCTGATTCAAATTTCAGCTTATTTTCAGCCAATTTGGGGGAAAGGAAGGTTTGAAGAGGTGGTCAATGCAGGCATTCCCTGTTTGGAATTATTTGTCAAGCAAAGAATCACCCATGGAAAAAAAAAATTACAGTTTGGGTGGGTAACTCTCCATAGCCCAAAACAAAGAATTTTCCCCATCAGGGCATGCAAACCACTTGCTGTACTACTGAGATATATTCCTTCACCCAGCCAGAATTGGACCAAACATGTATGAAGTGAGAAGTAGACCTGATGCCTTACCATGTAGGCCAGGGGTAGGCAACCTTTCCCCTTTAAGAGCTGAGGGACTTCAGCTCCCAGAAGCCTCATCCATGTTGGCCAATAGTGCCATGTTGGCCAATAGCTCCTGGGATTCTGGGAGTTGAAGTCCCTCAGCCCTTAAAGGGGAAAGGTTGCCTACCCCTGATGTAGGCTGACTGACTGGGGTGGATATCCATAAGGTGGTTCTCCTCCATGGAGGATTGCCAGCTTCTACTTTCCAGAATGCAGTGTGGCTGCTGCATTGGCAAAGTACAATTGGGAAGCCTAGGCCAATGAGTATGATCCTGGTTCAAGCTCATTGGTTGATGTTCCCAGCCTGAGTGAACTGCTAAAGTTTTCACTAAGGTCAAGTGGGTAGATATAAATATAGCTGCTTCTTTTTGCCTATATGGTAGGCATGGGATTTTGATTCCCATGGGGATTTTGTAGCTATGTAGTTATTCCCAATATTTGTCACAACTGTAGAGAGGCAGTCTTGGATTCAAGATATGATTCACCAATGGCTGGTGAGCACTTGTAACATATGCAAGTCCCCTTATGGCACTTGGAGTGTGGAAATGGTGTTGCCCAGGCAAGGGCAGGTGTCCTTGCAGCACTCCCTGGTGACAGGGGATCACACAGGGCACCAGCCCAGGTGGATCCTGTCTTCTCATCCCCTTTGTCTGCAACATGTAGTTGGGCTCCTTGGTCAATATGTGAGTTGGTTGATGCCTAGATCTGGACCCATGTGTTAGGCCAACCCTTTTTTCAGCTGCTGTCAATAAAGTTGTGTCTCTGCCATCTTGGCCAGTGGTTGGAATTCTGGGAGCTGAAGTTCAAAACACCTGGAAGGCCAGAATTTGGGAATTACTGAGCCACAGGGTGGAAAGCAGCAGGCCACGGAAGATTCATATCTTCTTACCTGTGCCACTTCTCTCCCTCAAAATAAGATACCTCATTTGTGTGCATGACTCAGGTAGAATTGGATTTAGCATCCCCACATGTGTCCTTCAAATATATACCATTTATTCATTAGAATGAAGAATCGGTGGAAGAGGACAATGAAATACAAGTGGAACTGAATGCTGAAAAGTGATGTATGAATGAGCTGTGATCCATTCCATCCATCTCTCTTCAGAGAAATACTGTTGTGTGCTCTTTTCTATAGGCTTTTTAAAAATGCAATTTTCCCCTCACTTTGACAAATTATATGCAAGTTGTTCCACATAGCTGCGTATACAATAAAAAAAATTTATGTAGAAAAAAATACATGATATAATGTTGTACCCATGCTGAATTCTATATATGCCTTCATGCTTTGTATCAGTTTCTTTTGTTCTGTGCTGAATGCCTTTCTCACCATCCCCCACCCTTGAAGTTTTATCAGTTTGGCAATAAAGAACATTCAGCTTCTGTTTGTAGGTGAATAAACTTAAAAGAGACCTATGTCATTTTAAAGAATTGCATTTCAGCACAATGAATCTGTCTTGGAAGAGTGTATGGACCTCCAAAGTAGCCACTCTGATGTCAATGAGAAGGTACACTAGATATCTGAAGTATTTTCCTAGTGCCCCCTCCCCATATCAATCTGCTTTATTTTGTAGTATATGCAACAGACAATTCAAGGAGACCTTCCCTTCTGCTGCTTACCACTCATGCACAAATGTCTCACAGTTTGGCAGGACCAACTCCACTGTATCTAATATGAATAAGTGGACCTACCTGAGCTTGTAGGGTAAAAGAGCAGGAGGGGAGGAACTTGATCCCAATGATAAGTCCTCTAAGGATTAATTGCATTGTACCTTTGAAAACTGTGGACAGAATGATAATGATGCAAGCCCTTCCAAGGTCTCCAGAGGCATTTCTGGGCATCAGAAATCCTAGACACAAGTAGAAATGTGCTCCCAGGAAGATGGGACACACCTATGTATTCTGCTCAGTCATTAGACACAAGGGTTTGATATAAAAGGCCATGACATTATCAACATTTCAACAATATGAGGGCTACCTTTATAAGAGTGCTTGGAAATCACAGCAAGTTACAGCACTGCTATCAGATTGCACACATTTCCAGGGGGTGGGGGAATAAAACCAAACTACCTGAATGCCCAGAATTTATTCAATCTGGGAGAAAGAGAGAGATGTTTTTTGGACCAGACAGTTCCTCTACTGTTTCCTAGCCAAACGTCATAGCCAGCATCTGCTAACAAGAATGCCAAGCTGTTATGAGGAAGATTTTGGTACCAGTTGGCAGCATCTACAAATAAGCCATGTTGAAGAAACACCACCGGCTTTGGACCTGAAAGAAGGACAGATACACTGTAAAACTTAGCTTCTTTCATTCTTGCATAAGAGGAACAAAACTCAAAAAAAGAAAATTGAAATCAAGCCACTGAATATGATTACTAGACTTTTTAGCTGCACACTTTTACATTTTAAACATTTTTGTGGAATTTTCATGATGGCTTTTTCACAAAAACTGTCATTTTTGTACAAAATGTTTATGTACAAAAAATTCTACAAAAGACTTTTTTCCATAAATCTCTTTTTTTGCTATTGTTGCAACAGACAGAAAAAAGTCCGCTCACCTTTTTGCTCTCTCACAAGGTTACATTATTACTCCCCCCCATACATGCACACACACAGACACACACACCTCCAAAATGGTGCCATGACATGGCAAGAAACTTCCTCAGTGAGGACAAGAATCTGTATTATATTCTGTTGTTATTGTTGTTGTTGTGTGCCTTCAAGTCATTTTTTTCACTTATAGCAACTTTAAGTCATATCTATCATGGGGTTTTCCTGGTAAGCTTTAATGAGAAGAGATTTGCCATTATCTTTCATTATAAGGCTGAGAGAATGGATCTTGCCCATGATCACCAGTAGGTTTCCATGGCTGAACCCTGGTCTGTAGAGTCCCAGTCCAACACCCAAACCCAGTTAGCCTGTGGATCCACTGTTCAAATACATCTATAGCCAGAATCCTCCTTATGCATGCATGACTTAAGCTGGGGAAATGGCTGGACATTTCATTAAATGCAGAAAGTCAACATTCAGTTTAAGGTTGCAGAAGCAGAGTTCTATATGCATTATTGTTGAACACATCCATGAGCTTTGGGTTGTTTAAGGTTGTCATTCCACACAAGGGTGCCATAGCACAATAAACATATAATTCCACATGTGGTAGCTGCACAACCCCAATGCAGGATGTTGGCCTATGTATCTACATATATACTTGCCTCTCCATTTTCGCAAACTTCTAGTCCATGTCCCTTGCCCATTCGTGGAGGGCAAATGGAGGGGATTAAAATGGGGCATGTGCCCCATGAAAATGGAGGAAAACTGTACATCTGTGTATACATAGAGAGCCAGCATGGTGTAGTGGTTTGGGCATTGGACTATGACTTTGGAAATTCTCTGCTTAGCCATGAAATCTCACTGGGGTCCTGTCTAAACAGGCATGGCACAACCCAGAATATCCTGGCCCCAAAGCTGCCCCAACCCTGCCCCATGACAAAGGCTATCATTTCTGAAAGGAAGAGGACACTTTATTTGACCCATGGAGACAGGTCCCAGGTGACCCTGGACAAGTGACACACACATTCAACCCCAGGAAACTCTGTGATAGGATCACCTTAGGGTCACCATTGGTCAGAACTAACTTGAAGTCACACACCAAAAAACATACATACAAACATACACATATATTCAAATTAGTTTTTATTCTTATTTGGTCTCATGAGCCAAGCTGCTTATTTGGCCCCTTTCTGTACATGCCATGTTTACCACCATTAGTAAATATTTTGATCAGCTCTACCTGAGATAAAGTGTTCCAAGTAGAAATTCATCAAAAAGTCACATTTTATTCTGAGCTCACTTTCTCTGCCTTACCAGCTCCTGAAGAGTAGGAAGACTACACTGGAGACTAGAGGACAGCATATCCAGGGACACACTCTCACCCATCCATTTTGATCTAAGTTGTGATTTGCATGCCACACACACATTAATATCCATTCTTTGTATCAGTGAAAACACAATATTTTGAAATTTGTTTTCCAGAATTTTGAAACAGCAAGGGAAATTCTTCAAAATATTCTAGCTAGATATTATTTCAGTAGTACAGTAATTCTGCATTAGTTCAGTATTTAAAATGAGCCTTATAGAATAACAGTGGTGCATTTGGGGCATCTCAGAATGCCGAGATGATTTTATTTATTTGTTTTTGAATGAATGAAATTGTGTTTTAATAATATAATTTAATTGTAGAATTCAGAGACATAGCCATGTTAGTCTGGAAAATCAGAATGCAAAGGGATCTTGTAGCACCTTTGGGACTAAGGCTGCATTCACACTGCAGAAATATAAATAAATAAATAAATATAAATAAGAAATAATCCAGTTTGACTCCACTTTAACTGCCTTGGCTCAATGCTATGGAGTTCTGGGAACTGTAGTTTTGTAAGGCATTCAAGCCTTCTCTGTCAGAAAGCTCTGGTGCTAAAACAAACTACAGTTCCCAGTATCCCATAGTACTGACCCATGGCAGTTAAAGTGGTATCAAACTGGATTATTTATGCAGTGCGATGCA
Organism: Phrynosoma blainvillii; assembly: GCA_026167975.1. NCBI lineage: Eukaryota > Metazoa > Chordata > Lepidosauria > Squamata > Phrynosomatidae > Phrynosoma > Phrynosoma blainvillii. The sequence continues at coordinate 112,219,829 of JANUYF010000003.1, forward strand.
GCCTAACTGAAAGAAAAAAGTTGGTAGCATGAGCTTTCGTAGACTTGAGCCTTACTTCCTCAGATGCATGAGGTCCTCATGCGTTTGAGGAAGGAGGCTCAAATCTATAAAAGCTCATGCTGCCAGCTTCTTTGTTTCAGTTAGTCTCAAAGGTATTACAAGATAATGTGTTTTATTAGTATAACATTTCATGTTTTGTTTTGTTCTGTACTTGGGTATTTAATCATGTTGAGGGATGCTTTGAGTCCTAGTACTGGAAGAAATTCAGGATAGCAGTCAAGTAAACAAATATTCAGAGGTTCCTACCATAACAGTGGTGCATTTGGGGCATCTCAGAATGCCGAGATGATTTTATTTATTTGTTTTTGAATGAATGAAATTGTGTTTTAATAACATAATTTAATTGTAGAATGAAACCAAGGGGCGAAGCCGAGTGACCTGAAAGGCCGGCTCTGCACCGCACCTTTGAGCACTGGATCAGGGCCACAGCAACTGCATGCCACAGCCCTTATCTGGCGTTTTTCTGGCCCAAAAAGAAGTGGCAAAATGCCACTCCTTTTTGGGGTGGAAAAAAGGTGCCCTTTTCACCACTGCCATGACTTTTCCCTGTTTCTGTAGCATGGCACTTGTAAATGTCGCACTGCAGGAACGTCCCAACGCTGCCCACCATCTGGTTGGGCAGGCAGTATGACACTGGCTTAGGGGTGGAGTCGGGGCATGCACTGTGCGTACACTACGCCCTCATGCCACCCCAAAGTCAGTGTTTCTTGTTGGTCTGCTTTCCCCCTAATCTATAGAAAAATTCGCCCACTATTACATAGCATAAGATTATGAAGAAAATACAACTAATAGACATTAGAATTAAAACTCATACTTTCGCTGATGTCATTTACTCTGCCATGTGGAATTCTGAATGCAGTAAGAATATAGCCATCATCAGTTAAAACATTATACTCCTCAAAGGGGTACTGCCAGTATTGGATGAGCTCTTTCTGGAGAGAGACAATGAGAGAAAGAAGGAAAAGCAGCTTGATTTAAAAGTCCATACTAAAAGATAAATTGTGGAGCATATTTTCTGACAGAAAAATTATTTGTGGAGACTATAATTTCCAGAATACACCAGCTAGTAGAGTAGCTATTGACTGTGTTGGTAGAAGGGGCAGCCTATAAGCTTAAAATTGCATCTGCACTGCAGAAATAATGGAGCTTGACATTGTTTTAACCTGCAGAATTCCAGGATGTGTAGTTTTGTGAGATATTTAGCCTCCTCTGTCAGAGCTCTGGTGCCCCACAAAGGTACACATTCCAGAATATAGTTGTCTTGAGCCGGTGAAAGTATTGTCAATGAAAGTATTGTCAAACTGCATTATTTCTGCAGTGCAGATGTAACCTAAGAGTGTTTTTTTTTAAAAAAAAAATAAAAAAACAGCTTTTCCCAGTTCTGGACTAGGTTAACAAAGAAACCCAGACTTGAAACTTTGGATAGCTGGAAACTTTGGATAGGTCCCAGTGAAATCCCCTTGGCTTGCGCATCTCTCCCTCTTTCTCTCAACCATCTCCTTTTCATCCTTCCTGGGCCATTTCTGGTGATCTGGAAGAAATGTTTCACATTACCCAAGATGTCTTTGCCAATGGAGTGGATAACTGGCTGTAAGGATGAATGTCTGTCTCATATTACTCAGATATCCTTCCATTCATGTGGGTTTTTCCTTCTCCAGCTTCCAAGACATTTTAAAATTTCTATCTTTTTTTTTTTAAGCTTCAATTTCCAGCCCCATGAGAGCTGAAACCCACATTACTTTATTGTGATAGGATAGGAGGAGCATGGTGCCAATGTTGTGGTATAAATAGTCCCAGGGCGACCAGATATCTAACCACAAAGGAGGACAAGGCATCACAAAATGTAGGACATTGAAGAAAAATGGAGGGCATTACAAAATAAAAGTTAAAAATGCTAATATAAAAGTAAATACATGCTTCTAAGTTATATTCAAAATGCAGCACTTTTTTAAATTCCTCCTGAACAAAAGGCTGAAAGGTAGACCATGTCCTGGAAAAGGAGGACATCTGGTCACATTGAAATAGTCCACATTTATTTATTATATTAGCATTAGTGAACCAAAAACAGGGGATTGGTACAGAAGGCTATCCTTTCCACATCTTAGGCTCCCTGAGTGTCTAGGCTGGGCACTTATGCCAATGTCACGTTTGTCAAGTGGCCATCTCAAGCCTGAGCCTTCTGTCACAATGAAGCTCTATATCTGGGCTTGCAATCTGCCTATGCATGGTTCCTTACTGCTAGGCTGGCCACAGTTTGCTGGACCATCTCCACTCTGCCTCCATGCCTACAGTTAAACCATGGCTGGGGAATCTTTGGCCCTCCAGATGGTTTGAATGTTTTGAATGACAATCCATTAGCATCTGTCAGCCTGGATGAGGCTGACTGGAGTTGTAGGCAAATATTGCTGGAAGAGCAAAAGTTTTTCACCCCAGAAATGTTAAAAAGAAACGTGTTGTTTTCCTAATTCTAATTTCAATTTAGACAATTGTAGGTACTTATTATTGGGGAGAGGAACTGATCATTACAAGTCACGAGTCTGTAGTACAGGAACAAAGACAAGATGGCCTAAGACAACATAAAATGAATACAAATACACAGGACAGTATTTTTAAAATTATCCACAGGATTAGTTAATAATATTGCTCCTATAGCAATATCAAAGAAAAATGCGCTTTAAAAAAAGGACACACACTTAGAATGCAGCTTTTAAAACAGAGGCTTGGTCTGCTTCATAACAATTCCTCAAAGAGTTCTTTAAAAAGTATGTCTGTACAAATTAAGTTGAAAGCAGTACTGTAGTTTCTTCATAAAAGTAATGGAAAGAAAAACAGAAAGCAAAAAAAAAAAAAAAAAGCCAGTAACTCTGGAAAAATAATAATTTGACTTAAGCTGTAACTGAGGGCTTGAGCAGATGGGCCAGGATAGCATGGGTGCTCACCCAGGTTAGTCACTGGGTTGGTGCAGGGCAGGCAGGTGTTCAGGCACTTGTCTTTGCACCAACCCAGGACCAGGGACCAAAACGCCACTCCTTATCTTTGCTGGCCAGTGACCCATCTGAGAAGCCCACCCATCTAGTCACCCCATCTGATGCAGAAACATGGCACCTGGCCACATGGAATCCTCCAGATCTGCATCTGTACTGTTCAGATTGCAGCCTCAGTGATTTTGCAGGTTTAGCAATATCGTTAGAAAGGAATACAAACTATTCCTTCAAAGAACTGCTAAAGTTAAATAATTCCAAATAAATACAAATAAATAAAATAAACTGCCTGCAAACAGTGTGGAATGGTGCAGAAAAACTATAGGTGGCAGATAGCAAGAAATGGTAGTAAATATTTTCATGGGACCCTCCTTGACCCATAACAATTTGATTTCCCTGTAATAATTGAATCAATCATACTCCAGTAGAACCTTCTTATTATGTCATATATGGGTCTCCCTTGAGGGAATTCTCCTTTTTTTAATGTTACTTACAGCATTCAGGGTTGCTTCAATATCAACGTTTCCACTGAAATGAAGTCCTTCAACTGACACAGAGACATAAAGAAAGCACACAAAAACCGGAGCTGACCACATCTTCAGTTTGCCTGTAATGTAGTACTGTAAGTTTAATGTCACAAAATGACTTCATATGTTCTAGTGATATTCATATTCTACAAAAATAATTCTCAGATTATCAGCCTTTCATTAGGTCATCATCCTTCAGTTAAGTCAAAAAACAGACAGGCCAAATAAAGTGGCTTCAGGCCACTTTGGAGGTGTATTGTTTAAATGATGCATGTGTCCTAAGAGGCTGGAAGCTGCACTGAAGCTGTGCTATGCTCCTTAGGACCAGTGCACAGCATCAGTGTGGCTTCAGGCCTCTTAGGACATGTGCATCATTTAAACAGCACACCTCCGAAGCTGCTCTATTTTCCCTGTCTGTTCAGACCCAAAGTCAAGTTCACAAAACATTGAAATGTATAATGTCAAAAAACTAAGGCCTGTACAGACCAGCCAAAAGGCTCCACCCTGTGGGGTGGAGTTGGGGCATGGTGAACACACAATGGCTGCCCCAACTTTGCCCCAATGCTGCTGTCATGCCACACGCCCCACCGCATGGCACGTGGTGTCAGGGTGCTCCCTTGGCACAGCATACAGACACGCTGTGCCAAAGGAGCACAGAAGAGCTACTGCGGAGGCAGTAAGGGCAGCTTTTTGCCACTCCAAAAAGGAGCAGCAAAATTCTGGATCAAGGCTGCAGTGTGCAGTTGCTGTGGCCCCAATCCAGAGCTCCTAGGGGCAGCACAGAGCTGCCCCTTATGGGCCATCTGTATAGCCCCTATGTCAATTCCACAAAACACTAAATGTATAATGTCTTTCTGAGAATGCATGGTGATATCTACATTCTGTATTTGTATATATTCCTTCCATTATCATATTATTAATCATAACTCAGTGAAAATCACTTACTGATTAATTTTTGCATTCGGAACATGGGCTTTACACAGGAAACAACCCTTTTCTAGAAGACAACATATTTTGCATGGAATACAAATAGTTTATGTGCAAAAATGTTGTTTTCTGTACAAAGTACAAGCTTTTTGTCCAAATAAATTTTTCACACAAAATGTCTCCCAATGCAAAAAATCTTAAGGCAGTTGGCTATTTTCTGGACATGATGTCCCTGTGTGTTAAGACACCTCCTTCATATTAAGGAGAAGAAAATGTCAAAATAGTCTTTACACCCAAATGATTGTGGCAGTTATTGGGCAGTTCAGACAATAAGGATCTTCAGATTAGAACAGATTAACTGGGAGCATCTAGTTAAAGGCCTGTCCTGCGAAAACTGGGAAGATGAGAAGAGAGAAGATCAACATGGGTTGGGTATGACACCACTTTAATCCCCTGGGCCTTTGCATGCATTGGTTTATCCATTTTTAAAGGCATATCAGTGCAGAGGAACAACAAAGGAGGACAGAATGATACTTTTGTTGTGGGAAAGGAGTATTCCCCTTCTCTCCAAATCAAAGTTTGTTTGTTTTTTTTAATGTATTTTGAGCACAGGTTTCAAAGTTCATCTGGCTCAACTCACTCATTTTTAATTCTTGATTATCTTTCTTTCTTTCTTTTTTGCAGTAGCACAATCAGAAGTTACTATTTCCAAGTTAGACAATTAAAAAGCTGCATTTACATTTCCTTATACCTGGTACATCAAAGCCTAGGCAAAAGCACATTGTCAGTTTCTGCTATGTCCAGCCATATCTCCCTCTGATAAAGTCATACTGATAGGGTCACTCTGTTGTTCTCTCCTCCCCTGAGATTTACCCATGTACATATGCAACAGCGCAATATGGAACAAAGGACAAGGTGTCACTGCAGCAGGTCAGTAGAACTACATTCCCTACCACTTTCAGGGATACCCCAAGTTTATATAGTGCTCCCAAAAAGAGCAAATTCTAGAATATCATTCATGCACACCTACACCTTTCCCATAATACCTATCTCTCCAAGTGAGCACTTGGCAGTCTTCCTTGTGAGACTTGCCTCAGAGACTCTGGAGGTGGGCCTCCCAACTGTATCAAACACACACTCCCTTCCTAGGTAATATTTCACAAGAGTTTGCCTCCCTTCCCTGCCTTCAGGTTCTTGTGTCCCCCACTACTTTCCAAATGGAGAGAAGGAGTAGTAGCCTGTGTCTCCCTAAAGTTGACCCCTTTGTGTGTCAACCCAACTCCAGTGTCTCAGCTTTATATGTCTCTGCTACCCCAAGAAAGTTAAAATTTAGGATGGATGGAACAGATGGTTCCAATCATTCCTTCAGGCAGGACAATTCTTAAATTGCTTAATATGAATATAAAAAGTTTTTTTTTTAATTTTTTTTACTGTTTTAAGTTTTAACTGGTTTTATTAGAGAACTTAGAATATCGTTCAGAATACAAATATTTTAATTAATAAATCAATGAGGATGATACTGCAGCAGCTAGCAGAAGCCTGGTAAGGACAACACCAGCTCTGTGAGCGTAGAGGATAGCTGCAAAAGCCCTCTTCAGTCTCCATTCCTGTTAATGCTGCTGCAAAAAAAACCACCATCAGTGAGTTCTTATTGATACACCAGAACCCATCTCAGGCTTATGTAGGCTCAGTAGCCAGGAGGATGAAAGGCTAGCTCCAAAATAATTTTTTAAAAAATGTATTCCATGCAATCACTGAGTATGTGAAAGATTACTTGCATCTAGTCTGGCCTGCAATCTGCAGATACAACAATGTCAGCCCTGGTGGCGCAGTGGTTAAATGCCTGTACTGCAACCACTCACTCATAGACCACAAGGTTGCGAGTTCAATACCAGCCAGGGCTGAGGCTCGACTCAGGCCTTCATCCTTCCGAGGTCACTAAAGTGAGTACCCAGCTGTTGGGGGGCAATGAGCTTACAGTTGTAAACCGCTTAGACACCCCATAGTGTGGTATGAAGCGGTATATAAATGAAGCTGCTTTGCAATAACTATGTAGGAAAGTATAAAATGCATTTTAAACAAAATGGCACATAGCAGTTATATGCAACTGTAACAGTTCAAAGAAACTTTGTACAGAATATCACATGCCCTGGAGTCACTTAATGGCAATATATAAAAGCTACAAAAGTCAAAAAGAAAAGACAGACAAACAGAAGACAGAGCAACAATACCGTAGATAAATATTAAACAGGACAGACTCACAGTTCTTCAGTGGTGGAGAGTTTGGAGCAATTCAGAGTTCTTTCTCATTGAACTCTTCTGATATATATCTGGAACGGGAAGGGAAAATGTCAAATGTTAGTGACACTGCATCACAGATTGGGCTACTTAAAGTGACAGGCTGGATGGGACATTTACAATCTTGTTGTCATGGAAATATCCATTTGCTGAGGTCATGTTCAGTTCAGTTTTCCTCATCCATAAATTTTTATAAGTGGTTTAAAGAATGTTTTCCAGAATGCTATGAGCTTGATGAAAAGATTACTCATAGAGCTTTCAAAACGCTTTCAAAAACTTTCGTATGGAACCACTACCCACACTATTACCCATCCCCTAATAATGTTTCCTTACCCCCCCACTAAGACTGTTCGGGAAAGATTTATTTAGCAAAATACCACAAGAGTTAATGAGACTAGCATAAATGACAAACCTTTCTCAGGGTTTATATAAATAGAAGGGAAACAATTGCAAAACTACATTTGCTATTTCCAAATCACATCCTTATGTTTGCTGTTTACAAATCACATCCTTACACTTCAGCAGAGGAAAAATTTCACAAAAGATTTCCTCCTTTTGGTTGTGAGCAATGGATTATATAATTAACATATGTAAGTGGCTGTAAAGGTCAGGCACATGCCTGCGCCATGTTCCCAAAACTCACTGCCATGCTAGACTTGATCTTGCACTTTTCGCCCTGGCACTAAGGAGTAAGTTTATATCCCCAAAGGAGTCAGCAGGTGGCAAGGTTAGGAATCTTGATCTAGCCAATAGAATATTGCTACAACATCTGAAGTTAAAGAGGTACAGTCCGACTGCCCCATACACGGGCTTACCATACGTGGACTGGAAGTCATGCAGACGGCAAGCCCTGGGGGACAAAATGGCACATGCACCTGTGAGCACACTGCCATTAACATCAACAGGATTTGAGGTCCCATGGTTTTTCCATACGCAGGGGGCTCCAGAATGGATCCCCCAAGTATGCAAAGGTCCCATTGTACTAAGGAGAGCTCTCCAGCTGATATTCCGTGCAGATGGTCTCCAGTCTTCACTTTCTGGAATGGCTTCTTGCTACCCACAATTGCACAATGCAATCTATATATTTAAGTACAAGCATTGGTATGTCTGGTTGGGGGGGAATGGTCACACTTCAAATTTGCTTTAATTAGTGGAAGGAATAGAGAGAAAAAGGTCCTCAAAATTCAGATTTTTCATAATCTAGTATGTTTCTAATGACACCAGATCTCATCTGATGTTGGATGCTGAGCAGGGTCAACCCTTGTTAGTGCTTGGATATGAGCACACCAATTAATACCAGTTGCTGTAGGCTATATTTTAGAGGAAGGAATTAGCAAAACCACTTCTGAGGATTCCTTGCCTAAGAAAACCCTATGAAATTCTCAATAAGTCAACAAGCAACTTGAAGCCACATATGCATACAAGTGGATCAAAGAGCTCTGATCAAGGAAGAGAAAAAACACCATCTGAAACCATGGAGTGCTAATCTGTTTAACAGTGTTGGGCTATAAGGATCCTGTGATCTGACAATAGAAAGCTGTTTTCTGTTTCATAAGGCTTCTATCCACACTTACTTTGAAATATTTCCCACAGAGGAGGAAAGTTATCTGCACAGCATTCCATTATAAGCCAAATGATAACTGGTCAATTTGATTGATCCTAATGCAGAGCTGACAGAATTGCTGGCAGTAACATTTATTCCCTGTTTAGACAGCTCTAAGAAAAGGACAGAATGTATTTTGGGGTGAGGGGGATAAAGCAGAATTTCATGGTTATGTGATCCACATGATTGTTATCCATCGTGATTCCTGGAGATTTAGCCATGAATCAAACTCATTCTTTGGCAAGAATGCAGGGGGCAATTTCTATATCCTGACTCTTTCCCATCAGCCTCATGCTCTCAGGAGTGCCAGAATATTTCTGTTTCCAATCTGTTTGTACCAGAAATGGAAGCAGGAAGCAATGCTGTATCACTTTCTGTTGCTGTTTTGCAGTGGAAACAAAGGACAAATTGAAGCATTTGTGGGAGGTGCATATTTAATACAAATAATTAAAATAGAATGACTTTGTATGTCATAATGAACACAGTTTTCCCATAGAGTGATTATTTCCAATCCAGCATTTAACTATGTGATCAAAAGTTGAAGATAAAGCAGTGCAGAAGCAATCGTGGAAATGAAATCATTTCAAGCAAGATGTACATCTGACTGCCAATCTTTTCTAAGCACTATTGGCTATGACTTATAAAGCACAATACAGCTCTGGTCAAAGCTAACTGAAAGACTGTGTCATCTTTTCAGCTAACTGAAAGACCATATCATTAGCGAGCCCTATTAGGGTAGTGGTTAAATGCCAGTACTATAGCCACAAGGTTGTGAGTTTTATCCCAGGGCTCCAAGGTTGACTCAGCCTTTCATCCTTTTGTAGATCTTTTGTTGATATTAATTAAATAGTTCAAAAGGAACATGTAGATTGAATAAATAGAATGGTAATAGAAAGATTTTAGACACCATATTTAAGTTGTTCTCATTAAATCCACACACTATGAATAGAAGGTTGCTACACATGGGTACAAGTGCATTCCGGCTACAAAATCCAGCAGCAACTGAAGAACGAAAATAATTTTTTGGCAAAAATTCTTTAGTTCCAAGCAGCTCCTGCAAAATTTCAGGTAGAAACCTTCTTATTCCAATGCTACAGATGACATTATCTTTAAATTTAAAAATTTGCAAATTACAAGCTATTGCATATAAGGTATTAAATGCCTAAGGCACAGCAAAGGTCTTAATTTTCCAGAAAACATTACTTAAATCTATGTAACATCTGTTTAATCTGATTGACAATCCCGATCTATCCTGGGCTCTAGGCAAGAGCAGCCAGTGGTTCAAGAAGCGTTGAGTTGCTCCAAATGAGAAATGGAGATGCTCCACATGGCAGCCCAGACACACACATAAAAATAAACATTCCCCTAGGCTGCCATTTCTGCCCACTGAGGACATGCGCTTTATAAAAGAGCATCCTCTAAAGCAGGGGTCGGCAACTATTTTTGCTGACGGGCCGGGGGAGGGAAATGGCGCTGCCCCCCCCGCGTGCCCGCACATGCCGCCATTTTGAAAAACAAAATGGCAGCCGCCCCCCGCGTCACGCGCACATGCACATGACGGCAGGGGTCCCCCAGGAGGGCTCTCTTGGCCGCGCCGGGCCTCCAAGAGGCCCAGCGCCACCACGGGGGCCCCCCAGGAGGCCTCCCTCAGCAACACTGGGCCTCTGAGAGGCCCAGCGCTGCTGCGGGGGCCCTCCAGGAGGCTTTCCTCAGCAGCACCCTGGAGGACCCCTGCGGCCGTGAAAGGCGGCGGTGGCAGCAGGACCAGGCAGGGGCTGGTCCGAAGGCCTCTGCGGGCCACATCTGGCCCATGGGCCGTAGGTTGCTGACCCCTGCGGTAAAGCCTTTCCTGAATGATGACATCCTGCCCAGATGGGTACGTAAACCTCAACCTCTGTATCCTTCTCTGCCTTGGGAGGAAGAGATGAGAAGCAGGTGACAGTGAATTCCTTGAGGTGGGACAGATGGACCAAATAAAATGGTTTCCTACCACTCTGAAGGCAGGACATTTAGATGACGCATGCCTCCAAAGCAGGCAGAAACTGGGCCGAAGCCACACTCTGGGGCTAAAAACTGGAACAAACAGAACCCAGGATAGTTCGACTCAAGGCAGAAGGTGCATGCCTTTGTGGCTACATATAAACATCCCGACACAAGTGCAGGGTTGCGACAAAGCAAAGAAATGAATGTGCGACAACTTCAATGGATCTAATTACAATATACACAAACCAGACAGTCCAACAGGGGATCATGGGATAAAGAGGGCATGTAGAGGAGGCCTCCATGATTTGCTTTGCCAATGTATCACTCACACACTGATACACCAAAGCCCTATACAGGTGCCACACCACATGTGCAAAGGTGCAATCATCCAATGGGATTGCATCTGGGCCGACATTGGATTTGGGGGTCGCCGGTGGTGTGTTCATGTGACAGCACGCATGTATGGTGAGGAGGCAACAAAAAAAATTCTCAACAGTATGATGTGACACTGTGCCCTGAGGTCAGGCCATGCACATTTGGACTGCCATAGGATTTGGCCATGGAGGTGCAGGGATTCAACCAGCTTTGGGGAAAGCAGGATCGAGCCACTTTTTCCTGCCTATCTGCTCCAGCCCTTTCTCTCTTCCTCCTAGAGCTGTCTGTGTGTCCTTCATTTTCCTTCCTACCTACTTCTGTATGAGGGATGGGGGAACAGAGCAACCAGCTTCCAGCAGCCCAGATCAGCATATGGCCCAGGGTCCTGACCTTCCCCAGACAGTTCAGTACAGAGCAGGAATATCCGTGGGCGGAGGTTATTAGTACCTCTGCATTGTCATGGACGGATCATTTTCTGATCAAGATGGAACTCAGAGCCACTGTCTGCCCCCCCGGGGGTGGTGGACCCATTAGAATGGTCCGCCCTCGAAGGCTGATGGAACCAATTGGATTCCAGAAAGCCTTAGAGGGTTTAATGGTTGGAAACACCGGTAATTCTGTTGAAGCTTTGGTCAATACTTGGAACATCGATCTTACCAAAGCTATCGACACAATCGCTCCCAAGCGTCCTTTCCAGCCCGCTCCAAATTGTAAGCCCTGGTACTCAGAGGAGCTTAGGCAGATGAAACGGGCTGGGCAATGACTAGAGTGAGAATGGTGGAAGACTCGACTCTTATCCGACAGAACTCGCCATAGGAAACATCTTGATTCCTATCGGGAAGCAATGCGTGCAGCACAGAGATCCTTCTCCTCTGCACGTATTGCATCTGCAGAGTCCCGTCCTGCAGAGCTGTTTAGGCTGGTGAGGGAACTGACGCGGGTACCTCCCATGCAGAACCCTCTACTTAACCCAACAACGGCCTGCTGTGACACATTTAACATTCACTTTGCAGATAAAATCTCTCGGATAAGAGCCAACCTGGATGCCAGCGCTTTGAAAGAATCCATAGACGAGGTGTCCAGCAACTCCATTGATGGCATTTTACTGGATCAGCTTCAAACTGTGAGTACCGATGACATGGACAAGCTTCTTGGTAGTGTGAGGAAGACGACCTGCTCTCTCGATCCATGTCCATCTTGGCTGGTCGTCCAGGGGGGTGACACGTTGAGGGTATTCCTTCGGGATACTATCAATGCGTCTTTCAGGGAAGGCATAGTTCCATCCTGTTTAAAGGAGGCGGCGGTTAAGCCACTCCTGCAAAAGCCTTCCCTGGATCCCCTGGACTGGAATAACTATAGACCGGTCTCCTTGCTGTCCTTTTTAAGCAAGGTCATCGAGAGAGCGGTTGCCTCCCAACTCCAAGTTATCTTGGATGAAACCAATTATCTGGATCCATTTCAAACCGGCTTTAGGACAGGATATGAAGTTGAGACTGCCATGGTTGCGCTGGCTGACGACCTCCGCTTGAGTATCGACAGGGGTAGGTGTGACCCTGCTGGTGCTCTTGGACCTCTCAGCGGCCTTTGATACTATAGATCATGCCATCCTCTTGGATCGGCTAAGAGAGTTAGGAATCGGAGGCACGGCTTTGCAGTGGTTCCGTTCCTTCCTCTCTGGCAGATCCCAGAGGGTGAGGCTCGGGGACAGTTGCTCTTCTAAAATAGAGCTTAATTGTGGCGTCCCCCAGGGCGCCATCCTATCCCCGATGTTATTCAATATTTATATGAAGCCGCTGGGGGAGATCATTCGGAGGCATGGAGCACGGTGTCTTCAGTATGCTGATGACACCCAAATTTATTTCTCCATGACCAAATCATCGTCTCAGACCTCTGATGGCATCTCTCCTCTCAATGACTGTCTTAGAGCGGTAATGGATTGGATGAGGAAAAACAAATTGAAGTTGAATCCAGACAAAACGGAGGTGCTCACGGTTACAGGTCCGAATCCAGGTTCGGGATTACAGCCCCCAGTCCTGGACAGAGTCACGCTCTCCTTCAAGGACTATGTGCGCAGTTTGGGGGTACTCCTTGACTGGTTGCTTCACATGACTAACCAGGTGAGCGCGACAGTCAGGAGTGCCTGTTATCAGCTTCGGCTGATACGCCAGCTGCACCCATACCTGGATAGGAAAGACCTGGAAACTGTGGTGCACGCGCTGGTAACCTCACGCCTAGATTACTGCAATGCACTCTACATGGGGCTACCCCTGTGCCTAACCCGGAAACTTCAGTTGGTACAAAATATGGCAGCCAGATTAGTCACCGGAACATCTAGGAGGGAGCACTTTACACCAGTGCTTAAATCCCTCCACTGGCTGCCAATTAGTTTCCGGGCACAGTACAAGGTGTTGGTTTTGACCTATAAAGCCCTACATGGCTTGGGTCCATCCTATCTTAGGGACCGCCTCTTCCCGTATGATCCCCCCCGTGCCCTCCGTTCGGCAGAGAAGAATTTGTTACAGCAGCCTAAAGTAAATCTTAGGCAGACTTCCCAGAGGGCATTTTCTGTTAATGCCCCTAAACTGTGGAATGGCCTGCCGGAGCAGATCCGTCTTAGTACATCCTTGACTGCTTTCAAGAAAGCAGTCAAGACGGACCTTTTCCGGCAGGCCTTCCCAGAATAACCCATTGCAGGGATAATATATGGGGATTACTCGCCCCTTATCCCCCCTCTGAGTGGCCGTTTGTTATATTTAGTTGTTATTGTTGTTGGTTGTTATTTTTATTAGATACATGTGTGATTTTAAATCCAATCAGTTTAATTCTATTTTAAGGGTGTGGGTTGTGGGTGGGGGGCTGTAGGAACTGGGAATGTTTTAATTATTGTATTTTTAATCTGCTGTAAGCCGCCCCGATTGCTTTGCAGAGGGGCGGGTTATAAATAAATTATTATTATTATTATTATTATTATTATTATTATTATTATTATTATCCCCAGCAGATACCAATGACCCACTGTATACCCTGTTTTTAAATGCATGTATCCGGTACAAATGCTTGTATCCTGTACCTTGGATGCTGTACAAGGAGAAAGGTAGGATACAAATAAAATAAAATAACTCAATGGTATACCAAAGCCAGTAATTTACAACCATTTCATTCCAATGCAAGGCCCCACTTCCGGTTTTCTGCCATAATCACTGGGCTCTAAATCTAGTCATAAGTCAAAGGAGCCATAAGTGCATACATACCTTGATTTGAAAATCAAAAAGTAGGGAAAGTTTTGTCAGAGGAGTTTTTGCATGCTTAACTGTGGCAACAGGAGCTAAGACGACAAACATCTTGATTTTTGCAGCCGAATGATGATTGGTAGAAAAAAATGATAAAAGCTGGGAGGAAAAAAGAGAAACTCTTTTTCAGTTTAAAGAAAGGTATGATATTATACCTTTAGGGAAATCTTGATAGGTGGCCGGTTTACTTTTTAATTTAATAAAAATTCTCTAAAAACTAAAGTATGCATGTGAACAGGGATTTTTTTTCCTGACACGAATATATTTTTTAAAAAAATTAAACCAAAATTCAAATATACTATACTGGAAAATTTTGTCACAATATTTGTTTAATTAACACATTTTAAATACAATCTGTTTTTCCACATTAATTATTTGGAGGTTTTCCTACCATGCACATATCTTTCTAAGAAACAATTGGAAATGTTATATTCTGAATTATTGTGGGCTTATTTATTTTCTTTCTTTCAAAAAAAATGTAATCTCACCTTCAATAACAGTAAGAAAATGTCTCAAAATTGGGAGGGAGATCCCTTCAATATACTCCTTCTTTAGTCCTTCAGTAAAAAGTAAGGATATTTCCTTACATCAAAAGAGTAACTGTTCCATTATTTGTAGCATTAAGGACCTTGTCATTGTGCTACAGATAATGTCATTATTTCTGCTACTTAAGGCTGGCCAGATGCAAAAGAATAAAGAGTCCTTGAGCTTTTAATGACTGTATAGAAGATAACATTTCAGCAAATGTTGTCTCCATGACAAATTACATGCTGAAATTTCCTCTTATGTACAACTATTAAAAACGTAGAAGCCAATCCTATATTGGATGTGGCTGCCCTATATCATTTCCAAACTGCAGAATTATCATACACGGAAGCCTTTCATCCAGGCTGAAATGCTACAATTGCTTATGTGAAGGTTTCATAGTCTGAAAAATTAACTGAATCGAAGTAAATATATTTACTATGAAATTCTGTGCATGCTTACTCAAAAGCAAGTTTCACTCAGTTCAACGGGACTTTTTCCTCAAGTGAATGTGTAAAGCATTACACCCTGAAATACAGAAGCACTTGTTTAGCCTTTGAACTCACCAATGGTGGTTCCTTGTGAATGGCCAATATAATATACTTCTTGTTGTCGAGTGTGCTGCAGAACAAAATCTATTAATGCTGGAACATCATATTTAGCCATATGATCATAGCTACAAAGACAAATCCCCCAATAAATTAAACTAGATTCATTGAGAAACTAAAGCACATGAGCAACACCCAATTGTAGCACAATACTCTACAAGGGGGTATCGTACAGTAATAATTATCACCTGGACGTTATTATAGTATATTGATGAAATTTTGCCAGTGTCATCATTGGTCCCTAAGTGCATGATATTAAGAAAATCAGCTCATGTGTCCTTTATTTTTGTAACAGATTGTGCCACAAGTGACTAAAGTGTAAGATGGAGAAGTACGAGGGGGTATTGTAAAGTAATAATTATCACCCAGAAGTTATTATGGTATATTGATGAAATTTTATTGGTGTCATCATCACCAAGTGACTTTTTCTTTTCCCAATAATGAAAAATCCATTGTGGGGTCGTCAATTTGACAACACAGATGATGTCATTCATGAAGTGGAAGAGTGGTTTAAGGTGCAATCTGCAGACTTCTACAATAATGGTATTGGAGGCTCAAGAAATACTGGGGGAAATGTGTAAATCTGGATGGTGACCACGTGGAGATAACAAGTACAAATCAAAACAAACTTTCCGTCAAATATTTTTAAAGGTGATCATTAAAACTTTACGATACCCCCTCATATGCTGAAATAATATAGGTGTGTATGAACACCTTATTTAGTTTACCAGGCTCATTTTTTCTACATGTACTACACACACACACACACACACACACACACAGAGGAAACTTAGGGTAAGTGTGAGAGTCTAGCGGACCAGGTTACAGACTTTGCTCATTCATTAAACATGTTAGAGTGCTGTTCTCATATTGCACATATTTTGGGGGTAAAAAAAAAAAAAGCAAAAGCAAAACTAGACTACCTGAATACCCAAAACTTCTCTGATTTGGGTGAAAGAGGTGTGTTTTCAAGACCAACTGGTTCCTAGACTATTTCCTAGCCAAACAGCATAGCCAGTATCAGCTAATATGAAGGCCAAGCTGCTA
Source organism: Phrynosoma blainvillii (assembly GCA_026167975.1). Lineage (NCBI taxonomy): Eukaryota > Metazoa > Chordata > Lepidosauria > Squamata > Phrynosomatidae > Phrynosoma > Phrynosoma blainvillii. The sequence continues at coordinate 112,236,053 of JANUYF010000003.1, forward strand.
CGGGGAAAATTCTGGTACCAGTTGGAGGTATCTACATGCAAGCCATGTTGAAGAAACACCAGTGGCTTTGGACCTGAAAGAAAGAGAAATGTACCAATTAAGAATGTATGACAGCATTTATTTTATTTTATTTTTTGCATCCTTGCATGTGAGAAAGAAGATATTTAAAACTTTAAAACTGGTGGGATTACAAGTGTTTAACATTTCAGGACTTTCTGGTCAATATTTCCTTTATGGTGGTGGTTGTTGGTTTTTTGCACCAAAATGAAAAATGTAGCACATTGTTATAATATTTATTCTTACTATTATTCTCATCATCCCATCTTTTTTGTCATTCAGGATTCAAGGAAGCTGACATGCAAAGCACTGGGGGCAAATGGGTGATTTGGCTCTGGAGAACAAAGAGTACTGTCAGCTCATGTGCAACTGCTGCAAGTTTCCAATGGAGAAACTAGGGATATTATCACAGCGCTAATAAAACCAGCTTACCTGAGCCGGCTTAAAATTTAAAACAGGTGGCATCCTGATGTTATCACAAGGATTTAGCCACCAAAATTGCCACCTGGGTCCAGCCCCGCTCCCAGGGCCGCTCTGGTGGCCATTTCCTTAAGCCAGAAAACTCCTAGCATTAAAAAAAAAAAAGCTGCGCTGAGCAGACCTGGGAGTAGGGATGGAACTGGGATGGATCCGGCCAGCGATTTCAGCAGCTAAATCCTTTTGATAACATCAGGATGCCACCCATTTTAAATTTTAAGCCAGCTCAGGTAAACCGGTTTTATTAGCACTGCGATAATCTTCTAGGCTTATAATGGGGAATGTGTGGTCCTCTAGATCTTTTTTGTTTACAACTCCCAACATTCTCCTACATTGGCTATGCTAGTTAGGTCTAGTAAAGGTTATGGACTGAGGGGCAGAAAGATTTGCAGCAGAGAGGTGATGCTGCTGAACAGAAGGCAAATAATATTTTAGCCAGCATTAACAGATCCATAGTTTCCAAGACAAAACAAGTAAAAATCCAGCTATATTCTATGCTAGTCAGGCCTCATCTGGAGTATTGTTTTCAATTTTGGGTACCTCATTTTAAGAAGGTTAAAGAGAATTTGGGGCAGGCTCAAGAATGGGCAACAAGGATGATAAGAGGTATGGAAAACAAAATATATGAGGAAAAGTTGAAGAAGCTGGACATGTTCAGCCTGGTGAAGAGAAGACTGAAGGGTAACATGATTGAACTCTTAAATAGCTAAATGACTGCATCCACACTGCAGAAATAATCGAGTTTGACACCACTTTAATTGCCATGGCTCAGTGCTATGACATTCTGGGAACTGTAGTTTGCTATGGCACCAGAGCACTCGAACAGAGAAGGTTAAATTCCTCACAAAGCTACGAAAAGGAGCCTTGGTGGCGCAGTGGTTAAATGCCTGTACTGCAGCCACTCACTCATAGACCACAAGGTTGCGAGTTCAATACTAGCCAGCGCTCAGGCTTGACACAGGCCTGCATCCTTCGGAGGTTGCTAAATTGAGTACCCAACTGTTGGGGGGCAATGAGCTTAAGTTGTAAACTGCTTAGACACCCCATGAAGCGGTATATAAATGAAACTGCTTTGTAGGTTTTTGTGAGTTTTTCGGGCTGTGAGGCCATGTTCCTGAAGAATTTATTCCTGATGTTTCACCTGCATCTCTGGCTGGCATCTTCAGAGAATGGTGGCATGGAGGTGTGTGGGGTATAAGTACTGTGTGACCTTTGGTTGAGAGAAGTGATTTACATGTTAATCTGTGTGTTGGATGGGAAGATATGCGAAAAGGAAAAGACTCCACTCTGCCAGTGACTCTCCACCCATGGCTACATCACAATGATCCAGACACCAAAAAACAGTCCTTGCAGTGGTAGCAGTTGGGTTCTCCACTGCTGAAGAAATTCCAGACTCAATGGTCAGCAGAAAAGGTCATGGCCAAGGTTTTTTGAGATAAGGAAGGTGTTTTGATGACTATCTTCAGAAACAGTTAATGCAGAACACTCCTCTAACTTGCTGTGCTGATTAAAGGAGTAACTGAAGAAAAAATGGCAAGTGAAGACATGGAAAGCTGCTCTCTTTTTGCAAGAGAATGTTCCTGCTCATAGGGCTGGCAAGACGATGGATGTTTGGAAGAATTTGTGGTTTGAATGCATAGATCAGGGGTCAGCAAGGTTTACGTACCTGGGGCTGGTCGCTGGTCCCCAGGTCTTCTGCCAGGCGGGGGGGGGGGGGGGGAATGGCGGCATGCATGCTCACATGTGCATGCGTGGCCCCCGCAGACCCCTCCGCTGCCGCTGACCCCCACTGCCGCATGCATCATGGCCGCCATTTTGTTTACCAAAATGGCAGCCGCGACTTGTTTGCGCATGCACAATACTCCTGCGCATGCGCAAACGAGTCGCGGCTGCCGTTTTGGCAAACAAAATGGTGGCGGCGGGGGGCAGCAGGGGCCAGGCGGCGGGGGGCAGTGGGCTGGGTGCAGCCCGTGGGTCATAGGTTGCTGACCCCTGGCATAGATAGACCATCCACCCTATTCACCAGATCTCACTCGATCTGAATGTTTCCTGTTCTCAAACCTTTAAAAAAATTGAAAGGAAGGACATTTTCAAAAGGCTCAGAGGTGATAGCAGCAGCAGAGCAATATTTCAGTGACCAGACATCAGAATAATTGTTGTTATTGTTGTTGAAAAAATTAAAGAAACACTAGCAACAATGTGTCAAGTGCATCAAACTTCAGGGTAAATATATGGAATAGCAAGTAAGTTTCCTGGCTCTAGGTCAATGCCTTCTGGTCGGGTCAAGAATTTTTTAGCATCCCCTCATAAAAAGGGTCTGAGCATAATGTAGCCTAACTCCTACCATTAATTGCTCCAAATCAGTTCTGCAGATTCAGTTCACTGTTCCAATTAAGAAATTAAGCCAATTCAGAAATTACGTCAATCTGAAAGATGATGTCAGAATAATGGAAAAGACACTGCAGCCCATTCTTCTTTGCCAAATTATAGGTGAATTGCACTGACGCAATTGCTCTTGCAGCTAGGAAGAATAGTTGCAAAGGACAATGCTGCACTCTGCTGGTTATTCATAGTATTATTCATATAAACTCTCCCAACTGCTGTAGAATTATAGAATCCTAGAACTGGAAGAGACCACAAGAACCATCCAGTCCAACCCCATTCTGCCATGCAGAAACACATGATCAAAGCACACACTCACGACATTAGTTCCTCCTAATGTTGAGGTTGAATCTCTTTTCCTGTAGCTTCCATCCATTGTTCCGGGTCCTATTCTCTGGAGCAGCAGAAAACAAGCTAGCTCCCTCCTCAATATGACATCCCTTCAAATATTTAAAGAGGGCTATCATATCCCCTCTTAATTGTCTCTTCTCCAGGCTAAACATACCCAGTTCCCTAAGTCGTTCCTCATAGGGCATGGTTTCCAGACCTTTCACCATTTTAGTCATCCTCCTCTGGACACGCTCCAGTTTTTCAACATCCTTTTTGAATTGTGGTGTCCAGAACTGGATACAGTATTCCAGGTGGGGCCTGACTAAAGCAGAATACAGTGACACTATTACTTCCCTTGATCTATATGCTTTGCTTCTATTGATGCAGCCTAGAATTGCATTGGCCTTTTTAGCTGCGGCATCACACTGTTGACTCATGTTCAACTTGTGGTCTAGCTAGGACTCCTAGATCCCTTTCACATGTACTGTTGTCAAGTCATGTATCCCCATCCTATATCTATGCATTTTATTTTTTCACCCTAATTGCAGTATCTTATATTTCTCCTTATTGAAATTCATTTTTTTTTAGTTTTGACCCACCTTTCTAATTTATTAAGGTCATTTTGAACTTTGATCCTGTCATCTAGGGCATTAGCTACTCTTAATTTGATGTCATCTGCAAATTTGCTAAGCATGCCCTCTATTTCTTCATCTTGTTAAAGATGTTGAAAAGCACTGGGCCCAGGACAGAGCCCTGTAGCACTCCACTGGTCACTTCACTCCAAGAGGAAAAGGAGCTATTGCTAAGCAGCCTTTGGGTTCGGACGGTCAACCAATTGCAAATACCTTATGGTTGCATTGTCTAGCCTACATTTTACTAGCTTTTTTGCAAAAATGCCTTACTTAAATCAAGATACATTACATCCACAGCATTCCCTTCATCTACCACGCTGGTAATTTTATCAAAAGAGAGAGAGAGAGAGAGAGAGAGATCAGATTATTCTGACATGACTTGTTTTTGATAAAGCCATGTTGTTGACTTTTAGTGTTTATGGCACTCCTTTCTATATGATTACAGACTGTTTGTTTCTAGCGTGTGTGTCCCTCCTACATCACCTGGGACCTAGCTCTTCTTGAGTCTCTTAACCTTCTCCCCATGTCTCCCTTTTCCTTTTTCATCCTCCTAGAGGCCTCAGAACCCTGGATCTGCAAAGCAACTTACTGGATACAAAAACTCAGCCCATTGTAGCAATCCATGGTTTCCTAAATCCTTACAGCATCAGTTATTGAGGGTATAACATGTGTGTTAATTTCCTTTGCCCTTATCAATGCCCAGTGATAGAACTGTATTTTATTCACCTGCCCATTTGCTTCAACACAAGCTCCAGGCTTCAGCCAGACATCCCCCATTCATTGTCTCCTTCTAAATGAAAAGGGAAAATAGTTGTGAGCTGGAGCCATGGTCAGGCCTCCTTGCAAAGGAGCATCATGGTTTCTGTGCAGCATAGGAAACTGGTTTTTTTTGGGGGGGGGGGTTATTGTTTTGTTTTGTGGTTGTTTCGAACCAAGAAGTCCTGGTTACGTTCATTTCTTCCACTCTGCATTTTTATTTGTGCAACGTTGTGACAGGTATGGTATATCATGGCATGTCTTCCAGTCCTCTTTATCTGATCACTAGTCCCTTGAGACTGGGAGGGCAGGTGTGCCTGAGCCCCACTGAGCTGGAAAAAAATGTACTACTATTCCTAAGTGGTTGAGCCTGCTCAACAATTTCCAGTCAAAAAGTGTACTAAACGATCAAGCACCAAGAAAAATTAAGTCTGCTCCTGGGGCTGACCCCTCCAAGAAAGAATAAAGCCTGCTTCCAATTTATCCTATACACATTTATTTGAAAGTAATCTACATTGACTGAGGTCCAGTGTGGTGTAGTGCTTTGAGCGTTGGACTAGGACACTGGGAGACCAGGGTTTGAATCCCAGCTCAGCCAAGGAAACCCACTGGGGGATCTTGGGCAAGTCTTTCCCTTTCAGAGGATGGCAATGGCAAACCCCCGTCTTAAGAAACTTGCCAAGAAATCCCCATGAATAGGTTTGCCTTAGGGGTGCCATAAGTCAGAAACAACTTGAAGGCACACAACAACAACAACATCTACACTGAGACCATGGAGGGACTTCTAGGTACCCCATTGTGCTTGTGGGGTAGGGGTCTTCATATGTAAGGCTTTTGAATAATAGTGGGGGGAGAAAGTGATTTGCGTCTCCGCTGCAAGTGCGTGCCATTAAGCAAAATTAATAACAACCTGCCTGCCAATATTGACACTCCTCCCCTCCTAAGGCACCAGATCCTGGCTTTCCATGGAAGCCAAGTAGGGGCAGACTTGGCTAGTACTTGGATGGGAAACCACCAACGAAAGCCAGCTGCTGTAGGCTCTATTTCAGAGGAAGGAACTGGGCAAAACCACCTCTGAGTATTCCTTGCCCAAGAAAAATCCTATGAAATTCATGGGGTACCCACAAACTGACAAGAGACATGAAAACAGGCACATGCATATGCACACACACACACACACACACACCCCTACACCTTAAAAACTTTTCTGAGGGGGCTTCCTGTTCATCAGGAGTGAGTCTGAGAGACAGGGCCCAGCTGCATGGAAACAGAAACACGGAAAGTTGACACTTCTTTATTGCGCTCTCTGTTTTATGTACTAAAACAGCTTATGACTGAGAGAGCCATCCTATTCAAAAAGCCATGAAGGCAGGCAGGGGGACCAAGTGTCCTCACCGCAAAGGAGGACAAGGCACTGTAAAATGTAGAACTTTCAAGAAGAATGGAGGACATAACCAAATAAAAGCTAAAAACACTCAAATAAATATAAATATAAATTTATTCTTCTTAGTCACGCTCAAAATGGAGGATATTTTGGGAGTCCTCCTGGGCAGAAGGCTGAAATGTAGGACAAGTCCTGGAAAAGGGGGACGTCTGGTCATCCTGGGTTTTCTTGGCAAGATTTGTTCAGAGGAGGTCTGCCCTGGCCTTCCCCTGGGGCTGAGAGAGTGTGGCTTTTCCAAGGTCACCCAGTGGGTTTCTTGCAGGGTGACTATATGTCCTAATTGCAAAGGAGGACAAGGCACCGTTAAATGTGGGACAGTGAAGAAAAATGGAGGGACACAACCAAATACAATGCTAAAAACACTCATAGAAATATAAATTCATGCTTCTTAGTCCTGCTAAAAATGGAGGATGTTCAGTGGAATTCCTCTCAGACAGAAGGCTGAAATGGAGGACACATCCTGGAAAAGGAGGGTGTCTATAAAATGGGAAAACGAAGGTTTGCTTTCAGGAATGGGTATTTTTTGATAATTGTTTTTATTTGTTTTATAACAACAAAACAAACAATACATAAATAACAAATAGCTTTGAAGGACTATATGCAAACTTGCATAATAGCTAACTTTTATAGGATAATAGCAGCAACAAAGTTCTAAAGATTTCACTCAGATTCATTAGTTGATAAAGTCGGGATCAAAGTATCTTTCCAAAGAATAGCTTGATGAGTAGGAGGTCGAGTAACAAATGAGTTGGTGTTGATGTAATCAATAACACTAACCAAAGCTCAAAAAAGGTGTCCAGTTTCTTTTGTCCACTACAGAGTCGAAAAGTATAAAGAGAGCTTTTCCAATAACCAAATATCCCAAACTCTTTTCCAGCAGTCACTTATTATCCTATGGAGTATGGACCTTATCACATGGGGAAAATCAGGAGTTTAAATAATTATCCTGTGAAAATTGCACAATCACAATTAAGATTTTCACACACAGAGTGATTAAAGAGTCATTATCCTGGAATAATTAGACAATAAATAGCAACAAATCATTCAAGAGATTTCCCTGTGAATGATTTGTTGCTGTTTATTGCCTGGTTATTCTCGGGATAACAGGGTTTTAATCGGGACGTCATGTGAAAATCTTAATCGCAAACGCATGATTTCTTTATGGGACTTAGGCACTTAGGGCCTTTGCAGACTGCCAGAAATAGTGCAAATTGAGGCCACTTTAACTACCCTCAGTGCTAAGGAATCATGGGAACTGTAGTTTATTGTGGCACCAGAGCTCTCTGGCAGAGAAGGCTCAATGTCTCAGAAAAAAAAATACAGTTCCCATGATTCCCTAGCACTGAGCCAGGACAGTTAAAGTGGACTCAGGGGGGTTGCAGACTGCCAGAAATAGTGTGAATTCAGTCCACTTTTAGGGTTAGGGTTAGAGTTAGGGAACCATGGGAACTGTATTTTATTGTGGCATCAGAGTTGTCTGACAGAGAAGGCTCAATGTCTCAGAAAAATAACAGTTCCCGTGATTCCCTAGCACTAACCCTAACCCTAAAAGTGGACTCAATTCGCACTATTTCTGGCAGTCTGCAACCCCCCTCAATTTGCACTATTTCTGGCAGTCTGCAAAGGCCCTTAGCCTCACGTGTGATAAACTCCAATGATACCCTTACTGGGCCAACCAAAACACACCATTATACTCTGCAAGCTTTTGAAGTCACACTGGTTTCTTCATCAGACAAGCCAATGTGAGACTTTGAAAGTAATGGTGCATTTTGAGTTGGCCCAATAAAGGTATCATTGTCTGGATATTATTGGATTTGCTGTATAGCCAACAGATGCTTTTTTTAGAATGGGTTTAGTTTGGGAACCTAGGATGCGGTGGATCAAGTGGTTAAGACGCTGACTCTGTCGATTGCAAGACTGGCAGATTAGCAGTCCAAGGCCTGGGTGCCACGTGATGGGGTTAGCTCCCATCATTAGTCCCAGCTTCTGCCAACCTAGCAGTTCGAAAGCATGCAAACACAAGTAGATAAATAGGTACCACTTCAGTGGGAAGGTAAACAGTGTTCTGTGCAATCATGCTGGCCACAGGATCACGGAGTAGTCTCTGACAATGCTGGCTCTTTGGCTTAGTAACAGAGATGAGCACTGCCCCCTATGGTCGGACACGACTTGGCAACCTTGTCAACAGGGAATTTGTTGTTGTTAACTGCCTTTGCGTTGGTCTCGACCCATGGCGACCCTATGGATGAGACATCTCCAGGCCCCCCTGTCCTCGACTGCTCTGCCCAGCTCCTGCAAACTCATATTCATGGTCTCTAAGTCCATCCATCTAGCACAGGGGTAGGCAACCTTTTTGAGCCAGGGGCCGGGTTACTGTCCCTCAGACAATTGGGGGGGGCCGAAGCACCAAAAATAAAAAAATAAAAAATAAAATAAAAATAAAAATATATATTTTTAAAAACATTAAAAAATATGCATGCACACTCTCTCAGCCATGGCAAAACCCCTGTGGAGATTTTGCCAAGAAAACCCCAAGAACAAGTAATAACAACAATAATCAATATCATCATGGCAGGTGGCGGCGGCGGCAGGACCAGCCTGGGGCCGGTCCAAAGGCCTCGGGGGGCCGCATCCGGCCCCCGGGCCTTAGGTTGCTTACCCCTGATCTAGCATGTGGCCTTCCTCTCTTTCTACCTCCCTCCACCTTTACTAACATTATTGTCTTATCTACTGAGTCCTCCCTTCTCATGATGTGTCCAAAGTACAACAGCCTCAGTTTGGTCATCTTGGCTTCCAGGGAGGTTTCCAGCTTGATCTGCTCCAGGACCCATTTGTTTGTCCTTTTGGCTGTTCATGGGATTCTCAGCACTCTTCTCCAGCACCACATTATCTCAAATGAGTTGACAGTCTAAAAAGTCTTGTCATCTTGGCTTCTAGGGATATCTCTGGCTTGATCTGCTCTAGGACCATTCACTACCTTTTAGCTTTATGGTTTGGGAACGTTTTGAAAGCCGTGGATAATGGTTGGAGATATAAAGAATCTGTGGATATGGAGGGACGACTGTATCACCCTCCACCTCCTCCTCCTCCTCCTGGTCCTCCATCATCATCATCATCATCATTGTCATCATCACCACCACCAAGTCAGGGTACACTACTGACTCTGCTTAATTTCCAAGATCAGACAAAATCTAGTGACTTTAGGACAGGAGTCAGCAAGGTTTACTTACGTACTTGGGGCTGGTCGCTGGTCCCCAGGTCTTCTGCTGGGCCAGGGGGAGATGCGCGCGGCCCCCACAGACCCCGCTGCCACCTGCGCATGTGCAAATGAGTTGCGGCCGCCATTTTGGCAAACAAAATGGCGGCAGCAGCGCAGCAGCAGCGCGCACGGCGGCGGGAGTTGGCGGGGGTTGGTCAGTGGGGATCGGCGGGCCGAGTGTGGCCTGCGGGCCATAGGTTGCCGACCCCTGCTTTAGGATATTTAGTCCTATCACGAGTCCCATCATCATCATCATCATCACCAAGTCAGGGCATGCCACTGACCCTGCTTAATTTCCAAGATCACACAAAACCTAGTGACTTTAGGATATTTAGTCCCATCACAAGTCCCATCATCATCGTTATCATCATCATCATCATCATCATCATCACCAAGTCAGGGTACGCCACTGACCCTGCTTATTTTCCAAGATCACACTAAACCTAGTGACTTTAGGATATTTAGTCTCATCATCATTGACACTGGATTATAGCCAACTTCCATGTACCTTGATCCATGTGATAGCCGCCCTGATTGCTCTGCAGAGGGGCGGGATATAAATTGTTTTATTATTATTATTATTATTATTATTATTATTATTATTATTATTATTATGTTTGTTGTTGTTGTTGTTTGTTGTTATCATCATCATCATCATCATCATCATCATCACCAAGTCAGGGTACGCCACTGACCCTGCTTATTTTCCAAGATCACACTAAACCTAGTGACTTTAGGATATTTAGTCTCATCATCATTGACACTGGATTATAGCCAACTTCCATGTACCTTGATCCATGTGATAGCCGCCCTGATTGCTCTGCAGAGGGGCGGGATATAAATTGTTTTATTATTATTATTATTATTATTATTATTATTATTATTATTATTATTATTATTATTATTATTATTATTATTATTATTATTATTATTATTATGTTTGTTGTTGTTGTTGTTTGTTGTTATCATCATCATCATCATCATGATGCTCCCCCTGCTGGTGGATTCCAGGAAGGACGTCTGGGCGGCTGCTGGGACGGCGGCGGCGGCGGCGGCGGTCTCTCGGTGTGCCAAGTCCCAGGAAGGGAAGGGAAAGAGGGAGGGAGGGAGGAAGGAAGGAAGGGGAAGGAAGGAGGGCCGGTCGATCCATGCCGGCCATGGCGCGCGTCCTGATCGTGGGCGCCGGGCTGACAGGCAGCCTCTGCGCGGCGCTTTTGCGGAGAGAGATCCCGCGGCCGCACCTGGCGCACCTGGAGGTCTGGGAGAAGGCGAGGGGCGCAGGTGAGTCTCCCTTTCGGGGGGGGGGGCAGAGGGCAAAGGGAAGGGGAAGGTGGCCAGGTGTCCTCACCGCCAAATGGAGGGCGCCCTAAAAGCTCAAAACCCTCGTAGCACTATTTAGACTCTGCTCAAAATGGAGGACCTTCCGGAAAACTGTACTGTAGTAGTAGTGGGACATGAGCAAACACAAAGCTCAGAAACCCTCACAGAACTCTTCAACCCTTGTGCTTCTTGGTCCTGCTCAGAATGGAGGACGCTGGGAGAGGAGGGGAGAGAAATGGAGGACAAAGCTTGAAAGGTATTCCTAAGAATATTAAAATTCGTCTTTCTCAGCCCTCCTGCTCAAAATGGAGGACGTTCAAGGAAACTCTAGTGTAGTAGGACATGAGCAAATAAAAAGCTCAAAACGCTCAGAACTATTCAATCCGTGCTGCTTGGTCCTGCTCAGAATGGAGGACGGTGGAGGAAAATGGAGGGCATGACCAAATCTAAAGCTAAAAGGTATAGGAATATTAAAATTCATGCTTCTCATTTCTCCTGCTCAAAATGGAGGACTGTAGTAGTAGGACATGAGCAAATAAAAAGCTCAAAACGCGAACTATTATATTATATTCGTTGCTTCTTGGTCCTGTTCAACATGGAGGACCTTCAAGAAAAAGGGAGGACATAAAACCTTTAAAAAAAAACCGCTCATAGGAATATTAAATTCCTGCTTCTTAGGCTTAAAATGGAGGACGTTCAAGAAGGGAGGACTTAACAGATACAAAGGTAAACACACTAATGGAAATACTAAATCCATGCCTCTTGGTCCTGCTCAGAATGGAGGACGAGCAAGAAAAAGTAGTAGGACATGACCAAATACATAGCTTAAAAAAAAACATTCATAGAAATATTAAATTTGTGTTGCTTTGTCCTGCTCCAAATGGAGGACATTGAAGAAAATGGGAGGGCATGACTAAATACAAAGCTTAAAAAAAAACACTCATAGGAATATTAAATTCTTCCTTCTTAGTCAGATTCAAAATGGAGGACATTTGTGGAATTCCTCCTGGACAGGAGGTTGGAATGGAGGACACGTCCAGGAAAAGGAGGACGTCTGGTCACCCTACCCCTGAAGCCAAGGATTTGCTCAAACTTGAGTGTCGGACAATGAGCAGGGATTGAGTCCCAGCTTGGCCATAGAAACCCGCCTGGGTGACCTTGGGCGAGTCACACTCTCTCAACCTCAGAGGGAGGCAAAGGCAAGTCTTGCCAAGGAAACCCCATGAGAGAGTCGCCCTAAGAGCCAGCCTGGCGTAGTGGTTTGGCGTTGGGGTATGAGTCTGGAGACCAGGGTTCAATTCCTAGGTCTTCCATGAAACCCAGTGGGTGACCTTGGGCAAGTCACACTCTCTCAGCCTCAGAGGATGGCAATGGCAAACCCCTTCTGAAGAAACTTGTCAAGAAGACCCTATGATACCTTAGAGTCGGCCGTGGTAGTTATTTCTAACACTCATTTCTTCTTGTTGTTGTATGCCTTCTAGTCCTTTCTGACTTATGACAACCCTAAGGCCAGATCATGGGGTTTTTTGGCAAGATTTCTTCAGAGCAGGGTGACCAGATGTCTTAACTGCAAAGGAGGACAAGGCACCGTTAAATGTAGGATATTCGAGAGAGAGAAATGTAGTAGTAGGACACAACCAAACACAAAGCTCAAAACACTCATAGAAATATTAAATCCATGCTTCTTTGTCACGCTCAGGATGGAGGACATTTTGGAATTCCTCCTGGACTGAAGACTGAAATGGAGGACAAGTCCTGAAAAAGGAGGTCACTCTGTTTTCTTGGCAAGATTTGTTCAAAAGTCTGCCATTGCTTTGCCCTAACACTGAGAGAGTGTGACTTGCCCTAAGGTCACCTAATGGGTTTCACACAAGGTGACCAGATATCCTAATCGCAAAGGAGGACAAGACACCATTAAATGTAGGGCAGTCAAGAAAAAAGGAGTAGGACATGACCAAATATAAAGCTCAAAACACAAAACATAAATTCATGCTTAGCCATGCTCAGAATGGGAGGACATTTTGGAATTCCTCCTGGACAGAAGGCTAAAATGGCGGGCATGTCCTGGAAAAGGAGGACGTGTCTGGTCACCCTGTGTGTGTTTGTGTGTTCACTTTCTGATTTATGGCGACCCTATCATGGGGTTTCCTTGGCAAGTTGTTGGGGGGGTGGTGGTATTGCCTTCCCCTGAGGCTGAGAAAGTGTGACTCGCACAAGGTCACCCAAGTAGGTTTTCTATGGCTGAGGGAGGATTCGAACCCTGGTCTCCAGAGTGGGAGTCCCAACACTCAAATCACTTTCACGGCTTTCATGACGTGGGACTCAATCCCTGAGGGGTCTCACTGTGGGTGTGGGGGGGGGGCTGTTTATGAGAAGAGTGGTCCTCCCATCTTTTAGCCTGCTTTCCAACTGACAGCTTTTGGGGAGCGAGGAACCCTATAAGGGCGGCTGGGAGATGGGGGCGCGCTGTTACTAGGGGCCGCGTCGTTGCTGCCGCTTTGCCCTGTTACTAGGGGCCGCGGAGAGCTGTGATTGGACCAGCCGCTGCTGCGCCGCGAGGGCTGCCTCCCTCTCATGAATCCCTTCTTGTCTCCGCGCACGTGACCTTCAAGGGGGAAGAATGGCCACGAGCCGCCGGGGCGGAGCTTCGGATGCAGACTCAACGGCCGACTTGGGAGCCCAGTACGTCACGCGGGGGCCCGACTCTGCCCGAAGGCACCCGAGGTGAGCCGAAGACTCGAGAGGCTCTGGCTGCTGCATCATCCATCTGCACGGCGGGAGTAAGACACCGCTTTGACACCGGTTCAACTGCCATGGATCCAGGCTGGGAGTGGCAGTTATATGTCCAAAACACACTGCAGAAATAATCCAGTTTGAGACGGCTTTGACTGCCTTAGCTCAGTGCTAGGGAAGTGTAGTGTCTGTGAGACATTGAGCCTTCTCTGTCAGAGAGAGCTCTGGGGCCACAATAAACTGCAATTCCCAGGATTCCCTAGCACTGAGCCATCTCAAACTGGATTATTTCTGCAGTGTGTTTTGGACCTATGGTTTTCCAATAAAGGTTGAATCCATGGATATGGAGGGAAGGCTGCATTATGGTGACCCAGAGCCCCTCTGCAAAGGAGGACCTGGTGCCACAAAATGTAGGACACTCAAAAAAATGTAGGGAAATGACCAAATAAAAGCTAAAAACATTCATAGAAATATCAACTCATGCTTCCTAGCCATGCTCAAAAGGGAGCTAGTTATGGAATTCCTCCTGGACAGAATGCTGAAATGGAGGATGTATCCTGGAAACAAACTACAAATCCCAGAATTCCATAGCCAGGAGCCGTGGCAGTTAAAGCGGTGTAAAACCAGATTATTCCTTAAGTGCAGATGCAGTCTCTTGTCTGTCTGTTTGGATGTTATCACATGGGTGAAATCCCGTGCAGAAACAGTTTTAAATAGGAAAAAGACCCCCAAAATAAGTAGATTTTCAGATGATGTCGCTGTTAAAGTGTGCTTAACCTGAATGAAAAGTAGTCAAAAGCTGCTGCTTTTTACTTTTGGAAAACCCCAAATGTAAAAAGAAGCGGCTTTTGACTACTTTCCATTTGGGTTGAGCACGCTTTTGACAGCAATGTATATGAAAATCTACCTGCTTTTGCAGGGTTTACCCCCACCTTTTAAATTCTGTTTACATGGGATTTCCCCCATGTGATAAGGTCCTGTGTTTGATTTGCTTTTTCTCTCTTTTTGGAAGGAGGCATTCAGGTGGTATTAACAGGTGGGACCGGCTTATTGGTGGCATCTTCAGAGGCAGCAACACACCAAAGAAAAGAAATCGATTTTTAAACCAACCAATCTAGATCTTTGACTCACACAAGTTGAAATGGAAAGAGGCATGGAGTTGGTATAACAGGTGGGACTTACTTATTGGTGTGATCTCTTCAAGAGGCTACAAAATACCCAGGACAGACATACATTTTAAGACAAATCAATCTAGATCCTGAACCCTTTTGGAGGAAATTACACAAGTTGATATGGAAGAAGCCACGCAGGTGGTATAGAACAGGTGGGGCTTGCTTATCGATGACATCCTCGCAGGCAGCAAAACGCCTAGGAACAGGCATCCATTTTAAAACCAACCAAACAATCTAGATCTTGAGCTTTGGAAGCCAACAGACAAACCCTTTTGGTAACACTCACGCAAGTTGATATGGAAGGAGGCATGGAGGTGCCATGGTGGTATAACAGGTTGTTGTTGTGTACCTTCAAGTCGTTTCCGACTTATGGCAGCCCTAAAGCAAACTTATCACAGGGTTTTCTTGGCAAGTGTCTTCAGAGGAGGTTTGCCATTGCCTTCCCTGAGGCTGAGAGAGCGTGACTTGCCCAAGGTCACCTATTACCATGGCTGAGTGGGGATTTGAACCCTGGTCTCCAGTGTCATTATCCAACACTCAAACCACGATGCCACACGGGTGGGACTGGTTTGTTGGTGGCATCCTCAGAGGCTGCAAAACGCCCAAGAGAAGAAATCCATTTTGAAACCATCCAATCCAGAGACTGAGTTTTGGAAGCTGACAAAGAGTCTCTTTTGGAGAAAATCACACCAGTTAATATTGAAGGAGGAATGTGGGAGGTATAACATGGGAATGACTTATTGGTGTGACTACCTCAGACGCAGCAAAACGAACAAGAAGAGAAATCCATTTTAAAACAAACTAATTTTGATCTTGACTTTTGGAAGCCGGCAAAAAGCCCTTTTAGAGAAAATCACACAAGTTGATATTTTTGTAAATTTCAGGCCTTACTGAGCCTTTGAAAGAGATCCTCAGTCTTCATTACATTTGCACCCCCCTCTTCCTCCTTCAGTAGTTGACTACACAAGTTATTTTTGAAAAGAAAGGAGAGAGCTTTAGTTTTGTACACATGCTTCTAGTTAACCATGGCCCAAAACATACTACAGAAATAATCTAGATTGAGACGAGGGCCTTTATAGACTGCCAGAAATAGTGCAAATAGAGGCCCTGGCTCAGTGCTAGTGAATCATGGGAATTGTATATTTTTTTTCTGGGACATTGAGCCTTCTCTGTCAGAGAGCTCTGGTGCCACAGTAAACTACAGTTCCCATGATTCCTTAGCACTGAGCCAGGACAGCTAAAGTGGCCTCAATTTGCACTATTTCTGGCAGTCTGTAAAGGCCAACCCTGGCTGAGTGGTAGGGAATCCTAGGAATTGTAGTTTATTGTGGCACCAGAGCTCTGACAAAGATGCCTAAATGTATCACAAAACTACAGTTCCCAGAATTTCCTAGCATTGAGTCAGGGCAGTTAAAACAGTTTCAAACTGGATTATTTCTGCTGTGTGTTTTAGACCCATAATAACTTTTTTCTATCCAGACAGAAGAAGAGGACTCCCTAGCACAACCAGATCGAAACAAAACGCTGCTGCTTTTTCATTTCTGCTCCTTGGGATGATAAAGGAGAAAGAAGGACAAATGAGGTGATGATAAAACATGAGAGGATTGCAGATAGGAGATGATGTCATCTGGAGCCACTAATAAAATTCTGTCCTTGGAACAGGATGCTTACATGTTTTATTTTTAATTTTTTTTTTTTACAAAAGCCTCATTTGGCTGTACCCATTGTTAAACAAAAGGGGTGGTGTGTTTTTGTGTGTGCATGAGAGAGATGGCGCTGAAGCATCCTTGAAACTCAAATTGGCTTTCCTTTGCTTTAGCCACCGGTATAAAACCTTCTCACTGTGCAAAAGAGCTAGATGTACAAGTTGCAAAACGGTGTTTAAAGAATTCCCTTGAAAGACTAGATGAAGTTCGTTTATGAAGTCTGAAACACTGCTTCCCACAGTGAATAGCTCAGGCAGGCCCTAAGAACGTTATCACGTGGGGAGTCGCAGGGAGAAAGTGGAAATAAACCGGACGAGCAGAAGACTTTAATTTACGGGATTTGTCATGTTCCGCCTCGTCTGATAACTAAATTCGAATTTAAAAGGGGGTTAATTCGAACGAAAACCTGATCTTTTCATTTCCTCAAAAATCCCGAAAATGAAAAGATCAGGTTTTTGTTCGAATTAACCCCCTTTTAAATTCGAATTTAGTTATCAGACGAGGCGGAACAGGACAAATCCCATAAATTAAAGTCTTCCGCTTGTCCGGTTTATTTCCACTTTCTCCCCGCGACTCCCCGTGTGATAATGTCCTATGAGAAGTTGTGGCCTGAGCAAGGAGTGGTTGCACCCTGCCTGCTCTCCCTTCCATCACTTCCGCAATATTGCCAAAGTGTGCAGTGTATGTCAATTAACTGCAAACCCTAGAGCAGGCACAGGCAACCTTTTAGAGACCTGGGCCGGTCTCCCGTTGCCCAGGTCTCGGCTGGGCCGAGAGGGGGGGGATGGCGCCGCACGTGCACGTCGCCACGCGCAAGCCCCGCACACGCAGAACACATGTCGCGGCCGCCATTTTTGTAGTCCAAATCGCGGCCGTGATGCGTTTTGCGCATGCGCGGCCGCAATTTGGACTACAAAAATGGCGGCCGCCACAGTGCACGTCGCGGCCGACATTTTTGTAGTCCAAATCGCGGCCGTGACGCATTTTGCGCATGCGCGGCCACGATTTGGACTACAAAAATGGCGGCCGCAACATGCGCGTGCATGTCGCGGCCGCCATTTTTGTAGTCCAAATTGCGGCCGTGACGCGTTTTGCATCATGGCCGCGATTTGGACTACAAAAATGGCGGCCGTGACATGCGCTGTGGTGGCTGCGGCAGCGAGCGCTACGGCAGCCACCGCGAGTGCTACAGCGGCAGCGTGTGCGTGGGGATCGCGCGCGGTGGAGGAGGGTACCCTCCTCCGCAAGCAACCCCCCCGCACATGCGGCCGCTATCATAGCGCTCGCGGCCGCAGCCACCACGGCACATGTCGCGGCCGCCATTTTGGATGTCAAAATGGCGGCCGTGACGCGTGCACAAATGCGTCACGGCTATTTTGACATCCAAAATGGCGGCTGCAGTAAGCGCGGCCAAAAACGCGCCTGGACAGGGGCGGCAGCGGCGGCAACCGATGGCCTGGGCCGGTAAGTCCGGTGAACGGGGCCATTTCCGGCCCGCGGGCTGTTGGTTGCCGACCCCTGCCCTAGAGAAATAAAGTTACATTCCACCACTGATTTTTTTTTTATACAGAATATGACATCAATCTGGAAATGGAACTCAAGTTTATAGTTGGTAAATAAGAATTTTGAGTGGGGTGTATGTATGAAATTTTATTTTATTCAGTGCAGACAGTATACTCCACACATACTGGTCTATTGAATTTGACTTGGATGGACTTTCAGTTTGATGTTTGGGGCTTTCTTGCAGGTAAGGCCCATCGTGAACCCAGTGTCAGCCTTCTCTCAATTTACTGTTTTGACAGTGATTTCAATGGCAGCTCTGTAGGAAGACATTGGCTGGTGACTGTGTGTGTATAGCCATGCTATAAAAAGCTTCACCTCTTCATTTCTGGACACTAAACTATTATAAAAACCACAAAAGCAAGCCAGGTTGGATACTCCCTGTCCACACACACACACACACATCAGTTCACAGTGCAGAATTAATAATATATATTGGGTTTCCCTCTCTGAAATGTTTGGGACCATAAGTGTTTTGGATTTTTG
Source organism: Phrynosoma blainvillii (assembly GCA_026167975.1). Classification (NCBI taxonomy): domain Eukaryota; kingdom Metazoa; phylum Chordata; class Lepidosauria; order Squamata; family Phrynosomatidae; genus Phrynosoma; species Phrynosoma blainvillii. The sequence continues at coordinate 112,254,367 of JANUYF010000003.1, forward strand.
GAATATTTGTATGAACATAAAGAGGTATCTTCTAGGTGGGACCCACGTCTAAACACAAAAACTCATTTGTGTTTCATATACACTTTATACACATAGCCTGGATGTAGTTTTCTACACAATATTTTAAAATAATTTTGTACAGGAAACAAAAGTTTGTGTACAATGAACCATCAGAAAGCAAAGGTGTCAACTATCTCAGCCGACCATGAAAAAAAGTTTTGGTTTTTTCAGTATTTCGGAATTCTGGATAAGGGACACTCAACCTTTATTCTGATTTTTATTCTGATTTTTCAGTGGGCTTGGTATCCTCTGAGGTTTGGTTCAGGACGCCCCATAAATACCAAATCCGTGGATGCTCAAGTCTCATTATGTAGAGTTGGGTAATAAAAATGGTGTCCCTTATATAAAATGGCAAAATCAAAACTTTCTTTTTGAGATTTTAAATTTTTTAAAATATTTTCATGCTGTGGGCGATCGCAGGAAAGGAATCCATAGATATGGCCAGCTGTACTATTTTTGGAGGAGCACTGGCATGCTTCGTCCATCACTGAGAGTCCCTAAATATAAATGTAAATAATAGGAAGGTTCCTTTGACTAAGTGAGAGCACCTAAGCCAGGGTTCAGCAACCTACCCAGGTCGCCGGACTTACCGGCCCAGGCAGACCCATACCGCGCACTGCCGCCGCAGCGCGTTTTCGCCTCCATCCGGCCGCGGCGCGTTTGCACATGCGCAGGAGTACTGCGCATGCACAAACGAGTTGCCGTTGCCATTTTGATTTTCAAAATGGCAGCCACGACGCGTTTGCGCATGCGCAGTACTCCTGCGCATGCGCAAACGCGTTGCGGCCGCCATTTTGAAAATCAAAATGGTGGCTGCGACATGCACAGCGGCGGCCGCTCGGACGGCGGTGGCACGTGCGGGGGGGTTACACGCGGTGGCGGGGGTGCGTGCCGCCATTCTCCCCCCCCCCCAGCCCAGTGGGAAGGAGGACTTCGGGGGACCGGCCCAGACCTTAAAAAGATTGCCTACCCCTGACCTAAGCACTCTCTTCAGCAGGGGTGGGCAACTGGATCCCTCCAGCTCTCACTAGAACTGCATCTCCCAGCATGCCTTGCTATTGCCTATGCAAACTAGGGCTGATGTCCAGTCCATCAGTGTTTGGAAAGGCACAGTTGCCCATGCATGGTCTGCAATGCCTGGCAGGAGCTCTCTGGAGACTTGAGAGAAGTCTTTCCATGCAACAAGCTGGGACTTTCTGCAGCCAACGTATTTATGCTACCATACATCCTCCCTTGCTTTACAGCCTCTGAGATTTCATCAGGCATTACTCACAACGTTGGCACTGCAAGCCAACAAGGCATTTTAGTGAAGACAACAAGTTAATCAGAAAAATATGGTTGAGTAGATCATACATAAAGAAAATACATAATGAGAGCCAGTGTGGTGTAGTGGTTTGAGTGTTGGACTATGATCCTGGAGACCAGGGTTCAAATCCCTGCTCAGTCATGAAAACTCACTGGATGAAACCTGAGCAAGTCGTACACTCTCAGCCTCAGAGGATGGCAATGGCAAACCAATGAACCAATCCTTTGAACCATCTTGCGAAGAAAACCCCATGATAGGGTCTCCTGAAATAGTGCAAATTGAGTCCACTTTAACTGTCCTGGCTCAGTGCTAGGGAATCATGGGAACTGTAGTTTATTGTGACACCAGAGCTCTCTGACAGAAGGCTCAATGTCTCAGAAAAAAAATACAATTCCCATGATTCCCTAGCACTGAGCTAGGGCAGTTAAAGTGGACTCAATCTGCACTATTTCTAGCAGTCTGCAAAGGCCCTAAAATGGCCATAAGGGCTGATAAAACTATCCTATAAGTCGGAAATGACTTGAAGGCAGACAACAACAAACACATTGTATCATACATTAGACTAGAGCAGCGGTTCTCAAATAGTGGGGCGGGCCCCCCAGGGGGGGCGCGAGGCTCCATAAAGGGGGCCCCGTTACGGCTGGAGAGAGGGAGATTGTCCCAGCACAGCCCCAGTAGCTCTATCCTGATTGGCCAAACCTGCCCATGTGATCGCGCGGGGGGGCGCGAAATGTTTTCTTCTTTCCTAGGGGGGGCGTGACAGAAAATAATGGAGAAACACTGGACTAGAGGAAGGAACCTGTGGCTCTCCAGTTCACTCAGTCCCATGACCGCTGGCCATGTTGTCGTCTTGTGTTTATGGGATTTGAATCCCAAAACAGCTGGAAGACCAATTGTGAAGGAGGCACTGGGCAGACTTGGCTTGAAAGCAACCAGTCACGGCTTAGGGAGGCTGTGAAGGGGGGCTACCAGGGAAATTGTGTGTAGCAAAAGCAGTGGCTTGTCTCTGAGAGAGTTGGATAGGGAGAAGAAGAGATTCAGACGGTTCGGATTTGGGCTCCATTTTAATGCTAGCACTGCCTGGGTGTCGGACGCCCTGGTCCGGAACGCCGCGGGACCGCGGCAGCCGGACTGCGGCGCTCCTGCGGCGCCCCTAAAAGGAGTTGCAAATTGCGGGCCTCGGCAGACGACTAATAGAGTCGTCTTCCGGGCCCGGAAGAGGAAGGGCAGCTGCACGTTCGGCGCCCCTTCCTCTTCCTGAGGTCGCCCCCGGAAGCGCCGGCCATCCGCACGGCCGGGGCTTCCGGGTTGGCCTCACGCCGCGGCGACCGCATTTGCCACGGCATTTGAGGCAGGGAAAGTGCGCCCGCCACTTTTAGGGCGCACTTTCCCTTAAATCTAAAAGGAGCACCAATTTGGCGCTCCTTTTAGATTCGGCGGGGATGCGCCGCGGTGAGGCTGCCTTGGCCCCACGGCGCTGCGGACCAGGGCGTCTTGGACGCCCTCGTCTGCATCCCCCCTGTCACTCCTTTTAGAAGACAGGGAAAGTGCGCCCTAAACGCGTAGGGCACACTTTCCCTGCCTTTTCCACCGCAGCGCGTCCGGTCGCTGCGGCGGGAGGTTGCCCCGGAAGCACCGGCCGTGTGGAGGGCCGGCAGTTCCCAGGGCAACCTCAGGAAGAGGAAGGAGCGCCGCTCGTGCGGTGGCTCCTCCTCTTCCGGGCCTCCAAGACGGCTCAATAAGCCTTCTGCCGAGGCCCAGAGACTGTACAGCCTGCCAGAAATAATGCAGCTTGAGGCCACTTTAACTGTCCTGTCTCAGTGCTAGGGAACCATGGGAACTGTATTTTGGGGGGGGGGGACATTGAGCCTTCTCTGTCAAAGAGCTCTGGTGCCACAATAAACTACAGTTCCCATGATTCCCTAGCACTGAGCCAGGACAGTTAAAGTGGCCTCAAGCTGCATTATTTCTGGCAGGCTGTAAAGGCCCCGAGTTTTGGATTTGAGGAAGAAGAGGGAACTGCCTATGATGGTGGGGAACTTAAAGAATAGAATATTAGAGTTTTATTATATTCTTATACGGTGTTTAATTAATCTATTGTTTAAACCTGTCACTGGTTGTCTGTGAATCCTGAATTGGGAGTCAGGCCACACATACTGAACTAAAGAACCCATGCAACAACACAACCACAGGTCCACTTTTATGTAGGGTAATATAATTTTCCTAAGTCTTCAGCTATTGGTAAGGAAACAAAACTATTAAAAGTATCGAAGCCAAGCCTGTTAGGCTCTAGCTTTAAAACAGCAGAGTAGCAGAAATATGCCTTAGGCCTATACAGACTGCTAAAAATAATCCATCTTGAGACCACTTTAACTGCCCTGGCTCAGTGCTAAGGAATCATGGAAACTGTATTATGGCACCAGAGCTCTCTGGCAGAGAAGGCTCAATGTCTCAGGAAAAAACTGCAATTCCCATGATTTCCTAGCATTGAGCCAGGACAGTTAAAGTGGCCTCAAACTGGGTTATTTCTGGCAGTCTGTATAGTCCCTCAGTCTAACTGAGGACAGAGACTGACTCAGAAACAACAAACACAAGTAGATTGTAGTTCAAAACAAAAGTTACTAATGACTAAGGGTTAGAGCTTTGGGACTAGCCTGGGTAAAAGTATCTGTCGCAACAATGTTCTCCTTCCTGTCTTGAACCATAGTGCTGAAGTAGTTGCTTTGATTTCCATGCATACTCGCCTTCCTAGTACATATGAGCTGCTGTACCAAATCGTCAAAATAAGTTGTAAACTTCTGATATCAGTTCTCAGTCCTTTTCGTTGAACTGCAGTAAAATAGTTTTCCATTAAATCTGAAAGCCCATTTGGCTATTTGTACATGTGTAAAGTCTATCCTGTTGATTGTAATCGTTGTAGACCCATCACATCTTGATAGATGCTTTGAAAGAAAATGCCATTTTGGGACATATATACCCACCTGGTCAGTTAAAGCATTATGGTTTTTTGTTTGTTTGTTTGTTTTGTGCTTTTTAAAACTTTTTTTTAGCTTTTATGAAGATCTGTTGGCCCATGGAGTACTGAAGCCATTGACTGCTGTGTTAGAAGGAATGGTGGTGAAGGAAGGAGCAGAGAATTTTGTTGCACCTCAAGGAACTTCATCAATTGTCAAGCACTATTTAAAGGAGTCAGGTAATAGCGATCTGGCACGTTTGTGAAGGATGGTTTCCAGAACTGACTGTTTAATAACACATGTATGTTGAAAATATGTGGGACTTTCAGTAACAGAGAAAGATTTTGGAGCTGAGATACAAAAACGATTTTTGTGGAAATATACATATCCTACATTTGAAAGTGAAAATTAAGAATACAGTCCTATATATATATATATATATATATATATATATATATATATGGATTAGACGGAAACTACTAGGATCTACTAGCAGATTTTCCAATGATTTGCCACAGAGGGGCAAGAGTTCCCAACTCCAGAATGCCACCAGTAAAGGGACCAGATAGATGCAGAATACTTAAGAGCTTAGGCACAGTGACAGAAATAAGAGCTTGTAACATTAGGTTTAACAAGTTAAATGTTAGAACCTAGAAACTTAATTCATTATAAATAAATTAATATAAATAAAATAAATTACCAATAACTACGGGGGATTGCAGACTGCCAGAAATAGTGCAAATTGAGTCCACTTTAAGAGTTAGGGTTAGGGAATCATGGGAACTGTATTTTATTGTGGCACCAGAACTCTCTGACAGAAAAGGCTCAATGTCTCAGAAAAAAAATTCCCATGATTCCCTAGCACTAACCCTAACCCTAAAAGTGGGCTAAATTTGCACTATTTCTGGCAGTCTGCAACCCCCCTACATTTCTTTAATTGGTTAAATTATCATTATTAATCTCACCATTGAAAGCAGGTAGAGCCAGGGATTTACAGAGAATGGCAAAGAGGAGTTGCCCCCATTGATCCTGGTGTTTCTTTTTGACACATTCAAAAGTGCCCCTTTTCTTTTTTTAATGTTGTCTTGCCCCAACCTAGAATTTCCTTGATGGGCTACAAGGTAGATAATACAATCCTTGCCTGGGGATTCTGGGACTTCAGTGTGCCTGGAAATGGTCAGGCTTCCTAAACAGTGTGATTGCATCTTACAAACTCAATTTTTCATTAAATTCCTTTTCCTCTTCTTTTTTAATCTGCTTCTACACTTACCAACGAGAGGCGGCATAGCGTAGTGGTTTGAGCATTGTGACTCTACAGACCAGATTTTGAATACTGGCTCGGCCATGTAAACCCACTGGGTGAACTTGGGCAAGTCACACTCTCTCAGCCTCAGAAGGTGGCAGTGGCAAACCTTCTCTGAAGAAACTTGCCAAGAAAAAACAATGATAGGTTTACCTTAGGGACACCATAAGTTGGAAATGACTTGAAGGCACACGACAACAACAACAACAACAAACCCTCACCAACGTGTGGCCTGTTCACCTTCTAGCACCTTGTTTATTAAAGATTAATAAATAGAGATGCTAAAGCAGAAGTAGGAACAATACAGTCCACTGGAAATTGTTGAACTGCAACTTCCAACATTCATCACAATTGGCTATGCTGACAAGGACTACTAGGAGTTGTTGTCCGAGTACATCTGGCAGGCAACATGATTCCCACCCTGTGCTAAAGGGTAGTAAAAAATACACTTGTCCCTCCCTGTTCGCTGACTTGGAGTCCGTGGTCTTGGTCCTTTGCGGATGGCAAGCAGGGAGGGAGGGATAAAATGGCGCACAACCATTGTAACCCATGGCAACTTGAATATGGCATTTTTTTCCAGATTTACAGGGGCATCCAGAACAGTAATGAGTTAATTTCAGCTAGAGGACACAGATTCACCACAAGTGCACCTATATGTGACTAGCTACAAAGATCAATCATTGAATAAAGGACGAAGAATTCTAAACCAGAAATGTTTTTCATAGCTGAATGACCATATCCCCACCCAGTCAAGATCAGTACAGGAGTGCATGTTTTGCTCATTTAACTCAGCAGGGCTTGCTTCTCACTGTATTTTTTACACTGCCAGGGATGGGATACAGTTAGCTGTATCTTTTGGCTCTAAATTCCAGCCTCAGAAATCCTTTTAAAGTTTAGATGCAAATCCTTAGTTCTTTTATCTGTTCTTGTGAGCATGAATAATTACTGTAGTTTTCTCCAGTGTGGAAGAAAATATGTATTTCTCCACAGTAGTCCCTATGTATTCAAAAGTACTGAAGTGTTGTTCCGTATTATCTGAAGAAATACACATAGTTATTAATGCAAAAAAAACAAAAAACAAAACCATGGTTTCTTTGTAGGAAACGTATTTGTTGCACAGAAAATGGTTTTATGCACAGAAAACACATTTTCTGTGCAGAAAATAATCTTTTAGTGCATAAAAATATATTTCTCCACAGAATAATTCCTCCACAATACTTAAGGAAATTCTAATATTGGTGGAAATGGTGCAAAAATCTTGCTACTCTTATTATTCATCTCTATGGGGTTCTTAACTGTAAGGAAACCAGCTTTTTGACCTGGAAATGAATAATTGTGAATATTCTTTCTGTCCCTACTTCTGAAGACAGGTGTGGGTGAAAAAAACAGAATGAGAGGAGTATAAATTGAAAGAAACACAGAGAAAAGGAAATGGCAGGAAAGTTAAGGAATACTTGCCACTTATTAACAAGTGAGTAATAAAGTATTACCATGGGGTTCCATGGCATTTTTAGGCAAGGTTCTGAAGCTCCAGCCTTTCAGAACTAAAATGGCCTGACATTCTGCAAAGGCTATGACTGGTTGAGGGCTGGGCAAACAAATTCATCCCCTGCCCCATTTCATTTCATATCAGGACATCCTCCCTCCTTCCTTTCCCCATTTCTTCCATTGGTTCTTAGCTATTCTTTTGCTGGGTTTCCAGAACTTTCTCTGCCTCATTCTTCATGGTAGCAGCGACAACAGCAAGCAGAGCAGCCTGCTTAGCAACAAAGCCAGTTCCTCCAATACTGATCCTTCCTCTCTTCCAGCCTTCCTGTCTTGCTAATCCGCCAGCGGATATACAACCACCGGCTTTAATGAATTAAAAAATCCTAAAATCAATGAACTTGCTTTTGAACTTATGACATGAAATTAACTTCTAAATTAATCAATGAACTTATGGCATGGAATTAACTATGACATTAATCACTTAATCTATTGAGTTAAGCCACAATATTAGAAACTTCTTTTGAAATAATAACAAGTTAAATCAATTAGTTGTTTCCAGTCTCTGACAAAGGAAGGTCCAGTTGTATGCTCCTATAAACCAGGAGTGGGCAAAGGGTAGCCCCAATGCTATGAGTAGTCCTGGACCTCTCTGGACTTCCACGTCCACCCGTTCCTCTGCCCTAAATATGTCTTATGGAATCTTCCAAGAGTAACTATTCACCTTTTAAATATATCTAGGGGTAGCCATGTTAGCCATATAGCAAAGTAAAATAACATCCAGAATCCACAGAACAGTGATCCCTTTATTCGGAAACTGAAATGCACAATGTACATGTTGCAAGCTTTCAAAGCTCCGTTGGTGTCTTCATCAGCAAAGATGTTAAAAATAATAAAGGAGAAAGGAAAAAAAATTGATGATGTTAGTCACAGGCCTGCATTTTGCTGAGATGTTGTGGTTGTCCTCGGTTCAGATGGTAAGGAGGGGTATGCACGCAGGCAGGCCCCACTTCTTTCTGTCCATGTGGGTACTGGGAAAAAGTCCAGGAAATAAAATAGCAAGTTAAAAAGATAAAGCAACCACAACATCTTGACAAAACGCAGGCCTATGACTAATATCCTCCTTTCTTTCCTTTCTTCTCTGTGATTTTTAACATCTTTGGTTGATAAAGAAGCCACTGGAGCTTCAAAAGCTTGCACATGTATATTGTGCATTTTGGTTGAGCCCATAAAGATATCACTGTTTTGTGGATTTTGGATGTTATATCTTTTAAATATGTTATAGATCCCTTGCATGATTTTGCATAGAAATACCTTTCAAAATCAGAAGTGGATTTACCTGTACTTCTGGGTGTGTACAGTTCCAATTGAACTGTTGCATTCCACATTGTCAGTCACTTCTAGTGCTAACCAACATATGTCAACAGATATGGAAAACATAATGATAGCCAGTAGATTGGAAGTGGTCAGTATACATCCCCATCCACAAAAAAGGAGATACAGAAGACATCAGCAACTATAGGACCATAGCACTGATTTCCCATGCAAGCAAAATTATGCTCAAAATTTGCAACATATACTCCAACTATACATGGAGAGAGAAATCCCAGAGGTCCAAGTGGGGTTCAGGAAAGGAAGAGGCAGTAGGGATCACATTGCAAACATACAATGGATAATAGAGCACACCAGGGAATTCCAAAAGAAAATCATCATGTGCTTTATAGACTATAGGAAAGCCTTTGACTGCATAGACCAGGGGTAGGCAACCTTTCCCCTTTAAGGGCTGAGGGACTTCAACTCCCAGAAGCCCAGGAGCTATTTGCCAACATGGGACTATTGGCCAACATGGCTGAGGCTTCTGGGAGCTGAAGTCCCTCGGCCCTTAAAGGGGAAAGGTTGCCTACCCCTGGCATAGACCATGAAAGGCTATGGAATGCCCTTAAAAACATGGGAGTGCCAGCACATCTGACAGTCCTGATGAGAAATCTGTACTCAGGACAAGAGGCTACTGTTGAACAGAACACAGAAAAACAAAATGGTTCCCAATTGGCAAAGGAGTCGACAAGGTTGTATCCTTTCATCCTATCTGTTCAACTTGTATGCAGAATATATTATAAGGAAAACAGGCTTGGACACAGAAGAAGGAGGAGTGAAAGCAGGAGGAAGGAATATCAACAATCTAAGATAGGCAGATGGCACCATAGTACTAGCAGAAAACCTCACAGACCTGGAACGCCTACTAGGGAAGATCAAAGAAGAAAGTGCAAAGGCAGGCTTAATGTTGAACATAAAGAAAACAAAAGTAATGACCACCGAGTACCTTCACAAGTTCAACCTAGACAATGAAGAAATATAAATAGTAAAATAATTTCCATACCTGGGATCAAACATTGATAGAAATGGGGACTGCATCGAAGGAACTGTTTCTCAGAATAGCTGTCTAAGATTCCAATTCTCACACCTGGGATAAAACTTTGATCAGAGCGGGGATTGTAGTGAAGAAATTATAAGAAGACTAAGAATGGGGAGGACAGCTATGAAAGAACTAGAAAATATTCTAAAATGCAAAGATATACAACTCAGCACAAAAGTCTGAATCATACAAGCCATCATATTCCCTATTACCATGTATGGATGTGAGAGCAGGACAGTTAAGAAAGAAGGCAGGAGGAAAATCAATGCATTTGAGATGTGGTGCTGGAGAAGAGTGCTGAGGATCCCATGGACAGCCAAAAGGACAAACAAATGGGTGCTAGAGCAGATCAAGCTAGAAACCTCCCTGGAAGCCAAGGTGACCAAACTGAGGCTGTCATACTTTGGACACATCATGAGAAGGGAGGACTCATTGGAAAAGACAATAATGCTGGGGAAAGTAGAGGGAGGAGGAAGAGAGGAGGTCACAGGTATTAAGATATTAAGGAGGTCACCGGTATTAAGGGGTTGAAGGAATTAAGCACAATAGTGGAGGACAAAGGTTCTTGGAGATGTCTCATCCACAGGGCCGCCATGGGTTGAGATCAACCCGAGGACAGTTAACAACAACAACAACAGGGGTTTGTTTGTTGCATTTTGTGTAAGTTCATCAGACAAATCCTAATTTGTACAAAGACAGAAATAGGACAATATAATTATCTAAACACCATGATAATTGGAAATTCTAATAACTTCAATAAGATGAAATGGTATGAGCTCATACATTACTCTAATCACATGATACTATCCCTAGGACACTTTGGTTCAATAGCTACAATCATTTCCTTTAGCTGGGAGAAAGAGAAGACTAAACAGTATTACTAGTTAATTACCACGCACTTCTCTGCATTGTAAACAAAAACATTTTGAAATGCTTTTATCATATCATATATTGAAATTTATAAAAATATAATTGAATAAAATTATATAAATTATAAAACAGGAGGGTTATTCTACCAACAACATAGTGTAACAGAACAATAATATCTGTGGGGTACTACTCATTTGGGCAGATACATTTAATTAGGCTAACAACCTTAACCACACCTATACTACGAATGAGTCCCCTATTGACACTTATCAATAGGTTGACAAATACACTACGACCGTACCCCCTGACACTTTCCATCTTTACAGTTAGGTTAGACCACATCAACTTGGTTACAGCAAATCGCTAACCAAACAAAAGACAATGATCATAAGAATTTATAAGAAAATCAGTCTTTATATCTGTTTTAAAAACTTCTTACGATTTCTATTAGCAGCTGCAAAAAATTTAGCAACTTTTTGAGTTATATCTTCATTACGATCTGCGAGAAGGTAATCAATATAAAATTTCTCCTGTCTGCCTGGGAGCTGAAGGACAATTGGGATTATATATCAAGCATGTATTTCTGCATACAAAGAACAGCCAAAAAGAACATGGCTGATATTTTCAATTTCCTCTGTGCCACAAGGGCAGTATCTAAGTTGGTAAGGGATCTTTTTGAGGTCCCTCCATTGGTTGCCTATTAGCTTCCGGGCCCAGTACAAGGGGTTGGTTATTACCTTTAAAGCCCTAAATGGCTTGGGTCCAAGCTATCTCAGGGATCGCCTCCTTCCATACAATCCTCCCTGCGCTCTCCGGTCCTCTGGGAGGAATTTGCTGCAGCCTCAAAAATCTAGGCTTGCAGTGACCTCCCAGAGGGCTTTTTCTGTTGTCGCCCCCAAACTCTGGAACGGCCTGCCGGACGAGATCCGTCAGTTGACATCACTGGACAGCTTTAAAAAAGCTGTCAAGACGGATCTCTTTCGGCAGGCCTTCCCAGACTGATCACCCCGGCCTTGGGTTCCTTGACTCCTGCGTTCCTCTCGTGGCCCCATCAGTTGTTGATGGATGAGGAACGCAGTAGAGGTTGATTAGGGGGTGGGTTGGTTTTTCTTTGGAGATATTATTATTGTAAGCCGCTTGGATTGTCTGGCAATAAGCGGGATACAAATAAACTTTTATTATTATTATTATTATTATTATTATTATTATTATTATTATTATCTTTTTAAATCTGCCATCCAGAACTGACGATGGTAGAACGTTGAACCTTGCCAGCATGAAGGCTCTCCTAAACTTCGGGACCACAGGTTCAACCATCTGCGGCTTGAAATATTAAGGCAAACCTTAATTTTGCCATTACATATAAGGGATAGCATTTTTACTATCCATTGTATATAACAAGACTTGGTCTTCCAGAGATTTTGGAATCCACTGGGGGGCCTGGAACCAAACCCCAAGAGATACCAAGGGCCCACTATATTTGGTTTTAGTCAGTTAACAGTCATTGAAAGTATACTCACAACATGCTGCTAGTTGATGCTGGTGGCAGATCCCAGGTGTGAATGAAAGAATATACCCTCAAAATGGTATTAAAATAGAGAATCCTAGATGAGTGAGAATCTGCAGTGTGGATGTGGTTTTGTGTGTAGAAAATAACAAATTTACTGCACAGAAGACAGCATTTTTGGTGCCAAAAATAACAATTCTACATAGAAAGTGCAGGAAACTAGATTTCTGTGCAGAAAATTTGCATGGAATAAGTCCTCAAATGAAAATAGTATTAAAAAAAAAACCGGAAAAAAACAAGGGAGGGAGAGAAAAAACTGAAAAAAGGAAAAAACTCAATTATGAAATAGCATGATACAGAGAAAATATGGATAAAATGGTTTTATTCTGAATTTTTCCATAGGTTTCACATCTTTACTGCTGCCATACTGCAGAAATAAAGCAACTTTATGCACAACTTTAACTACCATGATTCAGTGCTGTGGAGGAGAATTGCATAGCATTGGGTCATGGCAGTTAAAGTGGTGTCAAACTGCTTTATTTTTGAAGTTTGGATGCAATCTAAGTCTGAACTTTAAAGAATCTATTGAGGGTGCTGAATCTATAGGTTCCTTTAAAGTCCAAAGTAAAGCCCAGAATGGATTCACTGTCCTATTAACATAGGAGATACTAGCTGCCACTGCACACTGCTTTATTCCAGCCTGAATAAGAAACCAGTGTCTGTGATGTTAAAGACACCATAAATGCTGTGCTGGATCAGATCAAAGTTGTGTAGTTCAGCAGTCTGTCTCCAGAGTGGTCTATGGGAAGCCCTCAATGTAGGACATTAATGAAATAGCATACTCCTGCTCATATGCTCGAGCAACTGGTATTTAGAAGCATCTTTTCCCCATTGCTTGAGTTAATATATAACCACCATAATTAGTGGCCATTGATAGCCCTTGAACATTATGTGGAATGGTACACATTAACTAAGAATAATTCTACATAAGTTCGACTGATCCCGTTTTTTGTTTTGTTTTTTAATCTATGTTAGCCTCCACCATTGCAACTTTTGTTGTGGATTCCATCATTTGTCTGTGTGCCATGTGAAGAAATACGTCTTTTTCTCTGTCCCAAATATCCCACCAGTCAACATATTCAGTTCTAGTATTGTGAAAAGAGATAGTTTTGAGTTTTCCCACTTTCTCCACACCAAGTATAATTTTGTATACCTCTACCCTGTCCACTGCCTCTCTTTGTTGCCCCTTTCAAAAATCAAATATTGTAGTCTTTCATTACAGGGGATAGTTTTGGACCCTTGACCATTTTGATTGCCCTTTTCTGTACCTGTTGATTCTTTGGTGGCTCAAACACACAATAATTTGTGTTTCTTTCTAAAGCAGATGCAGATATCTTCTATGATCATCATGTTACTCACATCTACCTCAAAGAAGGGAAATGGGAAGTCTGTGTTAATACAGGCTCCTCAGACCAGTTTGATGTGGTTATTCTTACAATGCCTGTCCCACAAATTCTTCAGCTTCAAGGAGACATTGTGAATAGTAAGTGTTAATATTCAGTTTTGTTTTACTTATTTACTATGTTCCCTTGCTACATTGGTAATTGTTTACCTCCTGACACCTTATTCATTATACTTCCCCTCTGTTTTGTTCTAACAACAATCCTGTTAGGTAGATGAGGCTGAGAGATTGTTACTGGCCCAAGTTTACCCAGTAAGCGTTTTGGCCAAGTAAAATTTCAACCTTAGTCTTCTAGGCCATAGTACTACACTCTGATAGCTATAACACTTTGGCTTTCTGTCTGGAGTTGCGAAGACTACCATGTTAGGTGTGTGTCGATTTTTTGTATTTTTAAAAAATCTTAATTAGGTTGTCGCTTGAAAAACGAGAGAATTGTGGTCTGAAGGTGTAATGTCAGTATGTAAATTATGTAGCGCAGAACTCTTAATGTGACATTTTTGTAGCTGTTACAGCAACTGAAAGTCTGTTGAGCAGAGAAAATGTAGTTACTTCATAATGTGCCATGGCTTGGGGTTTTTTTTATAGTAAAATAGAATTTTGCTTTGTCAAATTGAAAAGAGAAAAACAAGAGATTCCTATCAAGCCAAAACTCTTGAGAGTTTACCTATTTCCTGATTTACAGTATTGATAACCACATATTTAATTTTTGTTCTTGCTAATGAAGTATGAAACTGGATGGGGTTTTGGGACACCCATACCTGAAGCACTTTCTACCAATCTGATCTACCCAACTTTGTGACCACCATCAGAATTCTAATCCTATCCTTATCCTTTGTTGTTTATAGCTAGATGAGTGGTGACAGTCTTTTTGGTTTTGCCCTCCTGTTAATTTGGGCAGAAGGCAAAATCATTTTTAGTTATCTGACATTCCAGAATGTCCTGTCAGTCGGTTCTGAATATAGTTTTATCTATTGTCTTAGCCATATTCAACAGAGAATAGAAAGTTAAAAGTATGCATGTCATTGTGGGCAGCAGCTACGTGTTTAATGTAATATGCAGTTCTTGCCAACTAGCAGAAGAAATGGTATGGCTTTAACAAACAAGGACATTGTTTCTCTTTCGTATCTATATTTTGCTTATTCATGGATATAGGCTGCACAAAGTTAATTTACGTCAGTCAGTGTATTGACTAACTACTTGGAGTAAACTGTATCACCATTGGACATTGTATCACCATTGGGCTTTGATTTCCTTCCACTTTTTTGCACTTACATTACCATAAGTATTTTAATTCCTGGTTCTGAATATCTGAAGCTTCATTATTGCTTGTGATCCATGTTATGCGTTGTGGTCTTTCTTATGTTAGTGTACATCATATGTTTTGGATCTGATGCTGATATTGCAAGTTGTACCTGCTTGAAAGTAAATTCTGCTGAACTCAGTAATGGGTTACAAGTAACTGTGTTAAAAGGGGAAGCGATAAACATAGATTATTACAAGAGTAGTTCTTTATTTGATTGCTAGATTTGTTTTCCAAGTTTCATATTGAAGAAAATAAGTGCGATAATTTCTGTGACTGAATATACATTTATATTCAGGGCATCAACCCTTCCATACCACTCTTTTATTTTTATTTTGCTTTCACTTGTTACTTTAGTGCTGCTGCTTTTGTAGGTATGAGTCTAAAATTGATGATCTAACAATAGCTGAAAATAGAATTAGGCAGTCTATTTTTTCTCTTTTGGTTGCACCAAGAAGTCCAGATGAAAAGAACTAGACTCTTGTAAGAGGAATCATAAAGGATTTGTGCCTGATTTTGTTTTTGTTTTTTACTATAACATTCTTTTAGTAGCTTCACCTTATTTGAACTATGTGCAGTGAATACTATTTTGATATGTTGCTGCTCAAAACATGTTTGAGCTTGGGACTTCCTTGCTTTTTATTTCCTATGTGTGAAAAAGGTTTGGCATTTCAGGGGTTAGCAGGAAATGAACCTGGAAGTATTTTACCTGTTGCACTGGAACCACTCTTGTAGCAGATGAGGCAATTCTTTAGCTGGTTGCAGTATTTTAAACAAACGGTGGATGGCAGCATTCTAATGATCTTTGAAATGGCTAAATCAAAAGGTCCTAAAACATGTAAGCTGGGATCAGAGTGCTGTGAATAAATGTCAGCTATTATGTGAAGTTGAATTTTGGCCATTAAGCTATTGTTTTTATTAATTAAAATACAAGGTAGCAAATATAGCTTGTGGACTTCATGAGTTTTATTAAAATTTTAAAAATATATCAGTAACCTGTTTTGGCTATTTCACCCCCCCCCCCCAAAAAAAAAAAATGTCTGTACCAATATAGTTACCAACATACATTTGGGGAACTGAGATTCAGATCTTTTATCCTGTTTAGCTGTTATGTGCCACGCCTTAAGACTGAATTTTGACTGCCAACCCAACATGTCAGCTGGTTCCAGAAATGCATTGTGGTTGAGGTGCCATGTGAAAGTTATGTCTGTGGTGACAAAATTTGGGTGGCATATTCACGCATATGCTAGTCAGCAGGTGTACATTTATGACTATAAAACCATATGCAAAGCAGTTCTAAGAGTTTTATTTAACAAACAAACAAACAAACAAATACATTTCCAGAGACATGTTAGAGGATGGGAAAATACTTCCAAAATCAGTAAATATCCACTACCCTAGCATTCCTCATTCCCAACATTAAGGTCCACTTGAACTAGAAGGCAAGTGTGTCTGCCACCTGGAGGAACAATAGATAAGTCCTTTTCCTAATTTTAGGGAAGTTTATTTGGTTCTATTTGTGGCCTCTAACTTTAAGTTCACAGCCTTTTTTTTACCTGTTTCACCAATATTGCAATTTGAAAGAAATCTTCCCCATGCACAATTTGGGTGGGAAGGAATATATGCTGTCGATCTTATGTGGGAAGTGAAACAATAAGAAATAAGCATCTGCATCATGGTGGAAGTCTGTGCCATGCTGTGCCTTCGTGCCTTCGTGCCATTATTCCATATAAATACCATATTCCCATTTTAAGGCATATTTATTTATTTACGGTATTTATTTTCTCCAAATTTATGCTGAAGACATTCCCAATTCTGTGTACATCCCAGCACTTCTCATTTTTTAAGTTTGTTTTGAAGACTGAGCAAATATACCTCATACCTTGTCCGGACAATGTTTTGCAATGGGAGAATTTGAGATGTTAAAGAAAAAAAAATTAAACAAATTAAAAAACAGCTCTCTCTGTAATTAGGTTTCACACCATTTAGTTGCTTTTGCATTAATGAAAATGCCAATAGGCATGATCATTCACATTTGTTCTCAAATGCCTCTTAGAACAATTCCCCATGCCTTTGTTCCATACAGTAACACTACATAATTGTTTCGTAGCACAGTCAGTCATCTGTAGAATCTTCAGTCAATTATCTTTTTTCCCCATCTTAATGTATAGTTGAGGATGAAGCTTTCATACTGAGAAAAAGGAGAATCATTGAGACAGGGTAATCAGATGGTGTCTTCTGTTGCACTGCATGCCTTCTGATTGTCCCAGCCTTTCATACAAGGGGCAATACTATCTTTAATAATTGTTTGGCCATTTGCGTGATAGCAGTGTTAGAAGGCATGTGCATGAAACTGAGCTAAAAGAAGACGCTCGTCCTTCCTCGTGGACTTGGAGTCCGCAGTTTTGCCCGTTCACGGACAGCAAGCAGGGAGGGATAAAATGGGGTGCATGCCCACAGCACACACACAGCTCTGTGTGCAGGAGCAGGCGGCCATTAAAATAAATGGGACCCCAATATTGGCTATTTTCCTGATTCACCGGGGGGTGGGGGTGGCGGAACAGATCCCCCACTAATCGGAAGAGACAACTGTACTTCAAATAATTTAAATTGTATGTTGACAACTTAGTTTATATGCAGAGCTTGGAAAAAATACTTTTTAAAAAATCTATTTTCATTAAGCATGAACATGCACCTTCACCATATATATATACCTTCATCATATATTAAGGGGGGAGATTATTGGGGTTGATTGTATTGTGTATTTTATACTGTTAGCCGCCCTAATTGTCCTCAGAGGGGCGGGATACAAATAAATATTATTATTATTATTACCTATATACAATTTTTCCACGTTTAAATTAAAAGGAAATTGAAAAGACTTTAGAATGCACAAAAATAATGTTAATATAATTATTAATAAGTGAAAAATAAGTGAGAAATAAATAGCATCATTTCTTAAATAGCAAAACAGTGAATTAACCTAGATTATAAGTAAAAATTAATGAGTAGTTTCAAAGTCATACGAAACAGTGCATCCCTGAATGTAAAGCCCATTTCCCATAAATTCTCTATTCATATCCCTTCCCTCATTTTAGCCCTTTTTCCAATAACATTCCTTTTTCTTATTCATTCCTTTCTCCCTTTTCTTTCTTTCTTTCTTTCTTCTTTCTGTACTTATCTCTGGCCTTTTATCCTCATTACCCTTCTTTTCTTTCTCTTTCTTTTCCCCTCTGTTTTCCTCTTTCCCCTTCCTTTCTCTTTTTCTGCTTTCTCCATCTTCCTTCTTACTCCTTTGCTACCTATCTTCTACTGTCTTATCTAGTAAACTTTCTCTGGCTTACTTGTCATCTTCCTTTACACTTGCCCCCATCTTCTAATCAACATACTCAAACCTTTATTTTTACCTGTTCCACCTTCCTCTCTATTTTTTCTTTTCCACTTCCCTCCAAAAATTTACAAAAGATACTTTTAAGGGGACTACAGCTCCCAGAATTACGGTGAGGATTGCCAGCTGCCATGCTGGCTGAGGGATTCTGAGAGTTGTAGTCCAAAAAAAGATATGTTTCCATATGCATTTATTTCCACCATTCTGCAGTTTTATTTGCACAAATGTTAGTCTAACAGGATTGTATCACACGCGGTTAATTCTGGCCCTATTTGCCTGTTCATCAGGAATGGTTTTAAGAGATACTGCTATAAGCTGGATGGAAAATTGATATCCAGCATACTGTCTGCTTTATGTGAAAAGCATATTGTGCCAAGGAAAAGGAGATGTGGGTGAAAGAAATCACCCCTCTCCCAATAGAGAAGAAGCCTACAGATGGCCTGCTGCTTAGGAAACAGTGCTAAGTTCTTATATTTACAATGCAAATAGAATAGACCAGGGGTAGGCAACCTTTTTGAGCTGGGGGCCGGGTTGCTGTCCCTCAGACAATTGGGGAGCCGAAGCACCAAAAAAAACATAAATATAAAAATAAAAAATAAAACATTAAAAAAAATTTTAAAAATTAAATTTTTTAAAAAAAAAATATGCATGCACACTCTCTCAGCCCCAGAAAAGCCATGGCAAAACCCCTGTGGAGATTTTGCCATGAAAACCCAAAGAACAAGTAATAACAACAATAATCAATATCATTATGGCGGGGGGCAGCAGCAGTGGGGGGGGGGCGGCGGCAGGACTGGCCTGGGGCTGGTCCAAAGGCCTCAGGGGGCCGCATTCGGCCCCCGGGCCTTGGGTTGCCTACCCCTGGAATAGACTAATGATGTGCTAGGTGGCCACATGACCCCCTTGGGAGACATTGGAAGGCCACATCCCCATCATACCAATCCCACCCAAAAAATTAAATTATTTTTCTTCTCCCCCGCCCCCAAACCTCCAGGGGACGCAGAGCGTGTTTCACTATGTCCTAGGCCTTCTTGGGCAATTTTACACCCAGAGCAGGCCATTTTAAACAACTGAAAGTGATGGCAGTCACTTCCTGTTCCCTTCCTGTTTCAAAAAAGACCTCTCCTAGGCCTAAATTGGCCCAGGAGGCAAAATGTGGATAGAATGCCCTCCACACGTCCTAGAGGACATTTTGGAACAACAAGAAAATTGTTTTGATATGGAGGGGTGGGGGCTGCATATGGCCTTTGGTTGTACTTTGACCACCTCTGAAGTAAACCATATTTAAAAAGGAGAAAAGTATATATGGTGGAGTGGGCAACTACAAGGTAGCCCAGTGGTTGAGGGCCTACACATTCCTGCTTACTTGTTTTTTGGTTTATTTATTTTTTAGTCAATGTAAAGGCTATTTATATTTATTCAATTCATTATTTATTTTATGATTTTATTAAATACATTTATTTATTTATTTCTTAAATACATTATAAAACAAAGTAATATTAATTGAATACAGAAAAATTAATTCTGTGAAAAACTGTAATTAACCTGAGGATTTTAAATACAAAATACATTGACTGTCTTGAATATTTGAGATGCCCAGTTGCATGACAAGCAATGCCTTCTGCAATTCTCTTGTCTACACACCTATTGTCTACACACCCTGTCTAGTTTTCAGGCTGGCAACCCAAATCGCCCACAATTGCAAGACTCCTACAGGCACATCGTACAGGTGAGAAATCTGCAGTAAAGAAATGCTTTGACATTTGGGAAACTTCTGTGATTAATCATTCCTCCTCTGTAAGCCTCTGCATTCAGGACAATTAATTGCTTCCCTCTTTAATGAGGCCCTGCTTCAGTTTCTGCTTCACATACAACTAGGTTTAAGGAAGAGAGCTGCTGGGTGAAGCAGCTGAAGAAAAGCTGAACAACAACCTAGATTCCCACTGTAAAGTCATTTCTTTAATCCGCACTTCCCCATTGCCACTTTAAATAAATTACTGAATCTGTTTTACTTTGCCATGGCCAATTTCCCACTTTTGGCAGTGGGTTTTCTTCTTAGGGTGGGGAGGATGGGTCTTTGGGGTGCTCTGTATTTGCTTGCTCACTTACAGTTTTGCAACTGAATTTCAGTGGCAGTAGATTGCACTACGAAATTTCACCAATGGCTTTCCCCCATTATCATCAGGGACACTTGGGAGGATGTAAAAAGGGCCTGGAGGAGCTATATGTACCCCAGAGGCCACACTTCCCCCCCCCCCCATCTCATGTATAGAATCAGTGTTAAATCAGGAGCAGTGAACATTAGATTCTTGAACTTCAATAAACCCCTAGCCGTCATGGACAGTGGTAAGAAAACAGGAAGTCCAAAACATTTGAAAGACCTAAAGTTCCTTGCTTCTGGCATTGTCCTTTCACTGAGTGAGTCTTTCCCTTTCTCAAAATCTATAAAACCAGCATCCCTAGAAAGTTAATGGAGAGGCTTGGACCAGGTCTGGGGAGACCTGGATCCATAAGCCTCAGCCGTGAAGCTCACTGAATGACTTTGAGCTGGTTATACACTTTCAGCCTAGCCTATATGAGAATAAACTGAGGGACATCACTGCTGCCACGAATTCCTTGATGGAAAGGTGGAATAAAGCTATGGTTGATCCTGACGATGACACTAAGCTGCTGTTCCTGCTTCACATGGTTTGAGATACATGGTAATGCAGCTTTATCATATTGCATCTTCACCATTTTGCAACTAATGTAACTTGAATTTTTAACCTGCATATCTAAGAGCAGCTTGCAATTATATGTTTTCCCTTTATAAATACTTAAATTTCAAAAAGTGTGGGTACAGGCTTGTACAGCTTGCATCCTACCTAAGCAAGCCCATTTGCTGTTTTGACTCCTGTTTTTGTGCTCTCAGGCAGCCAAGTAAAAAAAGGAAATTTATTGAGCCACTGTGTGCTGCTCATTGGGTCACAAATGATTCAGATCCAACAGTGTTCAGGCAGGCTTTCTTCTTATTGTGGAGTGTCACCCCACACTTTTAACATGAGAGGCCCTCCTCACTCAACCAGATTTATTTAATAAAAAGATGATAACAGAAATGGCCAAAACATCCATGTTCCCTTGGTTTCATAACACTGGTGATTTGTTTTTCCCATGCCCCTATTGACAGATATTTCTCTATCACACTTGCCAGGTTTGAAAATACAATTTTCTTTGCATGTTTGTCCCTGAAAAATTGCAGTCCTGGCACATCATTTTCAAAACAGCCATGATAGAAGGAAGTGTGTCTGTGAAAGAAGTGAGATTTTTCAGTTCACATCATTTCTTTGTAGCGGGGGTGTCTGAAGGGAGGGAATTGTTTCTGCTGCGTAGTAGGCATCTAAAGATTTGCCTAACTAAACTGTTCTCTCAGGAAGGGCAAAATTTAGTTTCCTCTGTGAAACTAGTTTTGTCTTTCTGGTTTGAATAGGTTGTTAAAAAGAAAGTATATAGCTCTTGGTTTGGAGAAGACAATGGGATTCTTTGCAACATAAAAGCTAAGTCAGAAACCAAAGATGATTATCTATAGTGGAGTAGGAAAGTGCACTCCTGAAGTTCACATGCAGCCTCTGGACTTCACTTTCATGGATTCTGAAATTACCCACCAACTCCCCCCAAGTTTTTTGAAGCCCCCAACTCTCCTAGGTCTTAACATATTGTCATGTTTTTATGGGATTTTTTAACCTGAAAATTGCATAGGAAGCCCCCTGAGATGCAGAAAAACATGCAAAACTACCCTTGCTCAGCCCCCAAATTCTTTTGTTGGATTCTCTCTCAAAATGATTCCTATTCACCATTTTAAAGGAGACACTGAAGAAAAGTTGAGATATTTTGGCATTTTGGGGAGTACAGTCTGTGGAAATGTCTGAAAGGAGGGAAAAATGAGCCCTTGGCACCAATACTGTTGCCCACCCCAGATCTAAGGAGCTGGAGTAGGCCTTTGTCATACACAAGTCATTGTATAGATTCATTGCAAGTTGCTGCCTATTAAATGCAAGATCAATTATTATTCCACCTGCATTAGATTCTTTTCATCATTGTGCAGGCTTCCAATATAGTCATTTTTGTCATTGTTAACTGCCTTTGCGTCGATTTTGACCCATGGCAACACTATGGATGAGACATTTCCAGATCCCCCTGTCCTCTACTGCTCTGTCCAGCTCATGCAAACTCATATTTGTGGCCTCTTTAATAACATCCATCCATCTAGCATGTGGCCTTCCTCTCTTTCTACTTCCCTCCACCTTTCCTAACATTATTGTCTTTTCCAACAATTCATGCCTTCTCATGATGTGTCCAAAGTATGACAAACTAAGTCTTGTCATCTTGGCTTCTAGGGATATTTCTGGCTTGATCTGCTCTAGGACCCATTTGTTTGGCTGTCCGTGGGATCCTCAGCACTCTTCTCCAGCATCACATTTCAAATGCGTTGATTTTCCTCCTATCTTCTTTCTTGATTGTCTAGCTCTTACATCCATACATGGTAATAGGGAATACAATGGCTTGTATGTTTCTGACTTTTGTGCTGAGTTGTATGTCTTTGCATTTTAGGATCTTTTCTAGTTCTTTGGGCCTTTACAGACTGCCAGAAATAGCGCAGCTTGGGGCTACTTTAACTGTCCTGGCTCAGTGCTAAGGAATCATGGGAACTGTAGCTTATTGTGACACCAGAGCTCTCTGACAGAGAAGGCTCAATGCCCCAGAAAAAAAAAAAAATCCCGTGATTCCCTAGCACTGAGCCAGGACAGTAGAGCATCCCAGTCCTTGGTTTGAACTTTCCCTTGATTTCTCGAATCTTATGGAATAGGTCTCTCATTCTTACTTTTTTGTTACTGTCTTATATTTCTCTACATTTGTTGTAGTAATTTTTGTGCACTAGCCAATGTACTGTTTGCATTCATGATTCTTAGTTTATTCCTATCTCCTTTTTGTTTTTTCTCTTCTTTCCTTTATTGCTTATAGCATTTTATCTATCATCCATAGTTTCTTCACTTTCCTTTTGTCTGCTGGAAGTGTCTTTATGCATTCTTCTTTTATTATGTCCCTGGCTTCAGACCAAAGCTCTTCCAGTTCACGATCTATTATTCTTAGTACTGCAAATCTGTTCCTTATATTGTCAATGAATTCTGTAGAAATATTGTTTAAATTGTATTTTGGTATCATGACTGGTTTTGTTCTCTTCTTGAGTTTTACTTTTATTTTTGAAATGAGTAGTTTGTGATCTGTGCCACAATCAGCACCTGGTCTAGTCTTGACCACCAATATGGAGCTTCGCCATCTTTTACTTCCAGTTATGTAATCTATTTGGCTTTTGTGTTGGCCATCTGGTGATGTCCATGTGTATAACCTTTTCTCTGGTTGTATGAAAAATGTCAATATAGTCATAAATAGCATTTATTTACCTTTTTGCTTTGCATAATTTTGCTCAATTATTGACCTTCTGGTAGCAAAATGCATTAAAAAGCCAATGATGATTTGTGGAATGTTTAGATTAACTAAGCTGCCTCTGTGTCTCATAAACCAGTGTTTAAGGCATCTTTCCTCAATAGGTGTCATCTAGAGTGTTGGACTACAAATCCCATTATCCCCACCTATGGTGTTATGAGTTATAATTTGAATACATCTGGAGGGTTCTTGGGCAAGCCGGGATACAGTAGATGCCTGGTACAGAACTGGTGAAAAGAGGAGAGAAGAAAAACCTATGTTATTTTAAAGCACGTAATTTTTCCTCCACACTTCCCCTGTTAATTATTACATGGCAGACAAAAATCTTTGGCATAACAACTATGTGTGTGCAGTGTTACGTGCACCTACTGCACTGACAACTTTGCATTCTAATATTAGATCAGTGCAAATATGTCTCTTGGAAGAGATTGAAGAATACAAAGACAGCAGATGTTACATCATTGACTCTGTAAAAAAAATGTGGTTGGCCAAAACCTAATTATTATTTTTGTCCAGAACAGATCTGCTTGGCTCATTGGGAACCTGGTAATTGATTCAGTGGATCTTTTTTAATTGAGACTAACCATCAGTTAAGTAGTAGGACAAGTCATATGATCATTTCGTGAAATGCAGTGTAATTTCTGAATTTTTGTAAGATTTGTGAGGCTTTTCATGATGAAATTTGGCCTTTTGGGAATTAAATGACATTACACTTCCTAACATCTTCTGCCCCCTATGTGGGTTCCTTTTTCTCTAAATTTGAAGGAGGAAACTCTTCTTAGAAATCAAACACCCAGAATCCCCAAGGTTCCTTGCAAAAGCCATTTTAGTGGACTGGTTTCAGTCAGATGTGGCCTATATTGTCAGTCTGTATGGAAAGTGTGTTTGGCTAAATGACTGAGATTTCCCCCAGGCCAAGACCTGAACTCAGCACATGGTTCTAAATGCTATGAGAATGCTACAGATGTTGGCTAGTGAAACATTAGGTACTTTATAAATAACTATCATAATGATAACCATTAGGATCAATGCACATAGGGGGAATGCCATTACATTCAACACAAGATGACCTCCACATTCAACACAAGATGACCCGAAACAGATCACGGGGGGGGGGGGATCACAGTGGTGTGTGAACAAAGGACGTGAATTTGCACTGTTCCTCCTTCGTACACTGAACATTTTGTGGTTCCCAGAGCATATTTTTACACATGGCAGTTCAATGGGGAGGAGGGGGGTCATCCTGGCATTTCTTGCCTCGCAGAACTTGAAATGCATGGGAATTATTCTAGCAGAGTTCCTCCTGCATGTATCTGTGTGCTGTTCTTAATGGTTATTAAGGATAAGCACTGAGTCAGTTACCTCCCACACTAGGCTCTGCGGTTATATAACTTGTTAGGTTGCGGCAGCTTGGGTCAGCTTGTGTTGAGCTGAGTTGGGGTCCGTGTGGGAACAACCGGAGGACAATCTGAGCCTTTGGATTCCTGGAGACAAAAAGGAGAAAAGTGACAACCAAGCTGTCTGTTGTGGTGTCTGATTTTGCATTTTAAAAAACAAAACTTTAAGCATGTCTTATGAATATAAGAAATTAGAAAGATGTACCAGGGCTTTTTTGTGTGTGTGTGTATATGTGTGTCTGTAAAGCCAAACTGGTTAATTGCACAATTATCTGTGATGATGACAGTGATGCTTTTTAGTAGCCATGCTAACAATATTAATAAAGTCACGTGAACCGTACCAGTGAGGACTGTGCCTCCCATCTGTTGAAATTTTAATTTAAATATGAAGTTGTGGAATTTTTCCATCCATGTTGCGTGCAGTGAGTATTTACTCTTCCCAGATTGTTTTTTAACATGAAAAAGGATGAACATCTGTTATGCAATGTCAGGAAAGAGGGCCTTCCCCAGATCTTTCCACTAGCTGAGTGCTTTATCTGATGCCCTCCAGAGCTTCATCTCTGTGAACAAGATTCACCAATTCACAACTGTTAAACTCGGGGAGACTGAGAAGAAAATGGACTGTATAGTTAATGTTAGCGTGCCACACACTGTGTGCTTACCAAGAACATTGCTAGGGAAATTATTCCATTATTTAGCATTATAAACCAATTCTTTGGAACAGCCCAAGCTGCTCATGCATGCAGGCTTTCGTTTCCACAGCTCTGTTCTCTTTAGCACACTCTGTCGCATAGTACAGTACAATGGGGAAAAAAGGAAGTCTTTTTGCAACTTAAAGCTGTGTTTTAATTTCATTTATTTTCACATAAAGAGCCAGAAATGAATCACTGGATGATCACTTGTCTGATTTTGTTCTCCTGTTAATAATTCCCGTACCAATTTTTTTGTTGTTGTTGCATCACTCAGACTTTCATCTTGCAAGAGTCTGAGAAACCGAAAGGGTAGAAAACTGCAAGTAAAAGAAATATTTCTAAATTCCTAGAGGCAGTGGTAAGAAGCTACAGCTGGATGTTAGGAGTGTGCATCACTTATAGTTTCTCTACTACATTTTAATACAATTGACAAAGCAATTCTATGCATCTCGACTTGGAAGTCACTCACATTGAGGTAAATGAGGCTTATCCCTGTTCACCAGAAAGCATCTAGGATTCCAGTTATATACAAGCAAATCACATTTAACTCAGTGGATTGAGACAAACCACCTACATCAGTTGCACAACGACATGTCAAGACAGCGTCTCTCACTGAGAATGAGAAAATGTGTGAATACTCTACTCATCATGGAACTAGTTAAATTATATTTTATTTATTTTTATTTGGAAATCTCTTTTTGTGATTCTTGCTTTCCTTCTTTTTCCAAATATAGTTGCCCATCTGTTTTTTCGGACTTCAAGTCTGCATCCTTCGCCCATTTGCGGGCGGGAAACGGAGGGGGATAAAATGGGAGGGTGCCTCCATTCAAGCCTATGGGGCTTGAATATTTGTGGTTTTCTGTTTTCGCAGGGAGGTCCGGAACAGATCCCCTGCAAAAACGGAGGGGCAACTGTAAACTCTGTTTTTATATTTGGACATTTGGTTGCATTGTTTTAAAAAGTGATTTTCAAAATAATGTTTTGCCCAGTGTACGATTGCTGCCAAGTACCCCTTGTGTTTATAGGATTTTCACAAGGTTTTGGTTTTGTTCATTTCCAACTTCTGAGGTTTGGATAAGAAAATGTGAAGTGCCTTTCTTTTTTTTATTTTATTCTTAGGACTCAGAAAGTCTCCAAGGAGTTGGAAAAGATTAGGATGCTCAGCCATAAATTAGGTCATGATGATAGCCTACCATTAATTATTTTAAGGCAAATCCTTTCAAATAAGGGGTGTATCAGCTGAGTGAGTCCCGGGGCTTATGTCTGAATAGATAAGTATAGGATGGCCCTGCATGCTAGATAACTGTAGGATAGAGACTGTTTTTATAAGTTTTTAAATATTTATATTGTGAATATTTTATAAATACTTCATTTTATAAACATATGTATAATACATATATGCTACATTATATTTTGAATATATATTATGTTTATATTATTTATATTACAAATATTTTTTTCAATTTTATATTTAAAACAAATTTTAACTATACAAAGCCAAACATAAATGTGATATGATTGTGAACTAACAGGAGACAATTGTACACACACCGCTAAAAAATTCCAAAAGAGGAATTTTAATTATCTGCTGAAGAATGGCATAGGACATTTCTGCCGTTTAAACAATTATAGTAACTACTGTTTTAAGATGGAAAGGTTGAAAATTCTAAATACTTCATCCTAAACTGCAAATCCCAGGATTCCATAGGATGGAACCATAGCAGTTAAACCGCATAGGAGTCATACCGCTATTAAGTTCTAGTGTGATAGGATCCCATCTGTGTTTTGGATATACAATTACTACTTATTTTTTAAAACAAAATTATTTGTCAACCAGAAGTAGGAGAACCCAGCCTGAAGAAAGTAACTCTCAGTGCAGAAGTTCCTAACTTCAGCATATGGTGTGATGCAACACTGTACACATATCTTCTTAAAAGTACAGTAGGCCCTCCACATTTGCAGGGGTTAGGGGTGCATAACCTCTCCAAAACTGGAAAACTGAATATCCGTGGCATCCCCTTTCTTCAGTGGGACCTTCTCGGGGCAGGGAGGAGACAGAGGGTGGCACAACTACCATGGATCACCCTCCTTGTCTCTTTCTCTGATCACCCTCCCTGCCTCCTTCTCCTATGGCTAGAGAGCATGTGGACATGCCAGGAGGTATAGAGTGGAGTGAGCTGTGGGGAGCAGAACCATTTCCCTGCCTTCCTCCTTTGCCAGACACCGCCAGTGCTGCTGTGGCTCTTAGAGGGTTGCTTGCCTACCCTGCCTCTTTTCTCCCGCAGTTGTCATGAGCATGGAAGCCCGGACAGAGTAGAGGAAAGTAAAGCACATCTGTCCCTTCTTCCCATTCCCCTCCAGACAAACTCGTGCATAATCCAATCTGCAGATGTTAAACCTGCAAATATGGAAGGCCAACTTCAAATCCCGCTGATTGTACTTGGAATAAACAGTAAACCATAGTATCATACTATGCATATGTGCAGGAAGGAAGGATCCCTCCACTCCACACATAGACAGGAAGAAGATGAAAACAGAATTTTGTTTCCCATTGGCCAATTCCCAGATTGTTGTTACCTGTAAACTAGTAATTGTACTAAGAATAAGCATTTATCTGTTAAACTAATTGAGCAATCAGGGTAGGCTTGTTTAGCAACTGACTACAAGTTTGACTATAAGGTCATCTGCAAACCAAACCAACGTTTGGCCCACACGGTATACAGAAAACCTACATGCACAGACAGATACCTAAGCAAGAACTCCAGTCATTACCCAGGATGAAAAAGAAGCACAATAAAAACATTGGTGGACCATGCAAAAAGGATCTGTGAACCCCACTTCCTGGAAGATGAACTGAAGCACCTAAACTGAGCTCTACAGGCTAATGGTTACTCCAGCTCAAACATCAGAAGAGTGGCCAGACCCAGAAAAAAACCAGAGTAGTGAAGACAAGCAACAACCCAAAGGGAAGTTATTTCTACCATACACCAAAGGGGTCACAGACAGAATAGGGAAAGTGGTGAGGAAACACAACCTCCAAATCAGGGGTAGGCAACCTTTCCCCTTTAAGGGCCGAGGGACTTCAGCTCCCAGAATCCCAGGAGCTATTGGCCAACATGGAACTATTGGCCAACATGGCTGAGGCTTCTGGGAGCTGAAGTCCCTCGGCCCTTAAAGGGGAAAGGTTGCCTACCCCTGCTCCAAATGATATACAAACCTACCAATAAAATCCAGCAAATGCTGTGCTCACCGAAAGACTGGAGAGACCCTCTCAGACACAGGAGTTTATCACATACCATGCAGCTGTGGACAATTCTACACAGGGACCACCAAATGCAGTGTCCAAACACAAATCAAGGAACACGAGAGACACTGCAGACTGGGTCAGCCAGAAAAATAAGCAGTAGCAGAATCCTGGGCATAAAATGCTATTCGAAAACACTGAAATTTTAGACCATGCCACCAACTATCAGGTCAGAATGTACAGGGAAGCCATTGAAATCCACAAAAACTTAGACAATTTCAACAGGAAAGAAGAAACCCTTAAAGTAAACAAAGGGCCTTTACAGACTGCCAGAAATAATGCAACTTGAGGCCACTTTAACTTTCCTGGCTCAGTGCTAGGGAATCATGGGAACTATATTTTTTCTGGGGCATTAAGCCTTCTCTGGGGGAGGGAATAATTTTCGGATTTTATGTATTTATGTATTGTATATTGTTTTACTGTTGTAAGCCGCCCTCATTGGGTTTCCCCAAAGGGCGGGATAGAAATAAATTTTATTATTTATTATTATTACTCTGTCAGAGAGCTCTGTGCCACAATAAACTATAGTTCCCATGATTCCTTAACACTGAGCATTTGTTAAAGTGGCTTCAAGCTGCATTATTTCTGGCAGTCTGTAAAGGCCCAAAGTCTGGCTACCAGTCCTGAAAAACACCAAAAGCAAGACCCAATATGTGCAAAAGGAAAACCACCCAGGGTCAGGGGTTTTCCCAGCAGACAATGGATCACTAGTTAAATAGACACAATGCCTCCTTACATATCCTCACACCCTGAGGCCTTGCCATTCAACAACAGAACAATACAGATTAACATGTAAATCACTTTCTCTCAACCAAGGGTCACACAGTGTGTGTGTGTATATGTGTTTATATATATATTCCACTTACTTCCATGCCAGCATTCTCTGGATGCCAGACACAGATGCAGGCAAAACATCAGGAATAAAATCTTCTAGAACATGGTCGCATAGCCCAAAAAACCCACAAAAAATTATGACTACAAGTTGTTTCAAACCACAGTGTCTACTGATCATGAAACAAGAAGCCAGCAATTGAGCAAGGGGTGGGGGGGAAGAGGGAAGTGTGCAAGCAGAGTCCTTTTTCCTGCTCACTGCCATTTAGCATTATATGCATACCTGGTCCAAGGAGTTCAGTGAAACTTAATCCTAAAGCTGGTCTGGAGAAAAGATGTAGGGTTTGTAATAGAAGATAATTTATGGTCCTCCTTATGGACAGCTTTTTTGTTAAAATCAATTTCAGCTACAATCCGTGAATAGTGTTTTGAAATTACTTGTGATATGGTACTCCAGTGAAACTCAGGGGCTAAGCAGACCAGCATTAAGAGCCAGCTCCGGGGGGGGGGGGGGGCGCACACCCTGATTCTGCCCCCAATCCGGCCTCACGCCACCTCCGGCTAAACAGATGGCAGGAAGCATTGGGGCATTCCTGCAGTGCAGTGTTTACACATGTTGTGCCGCAGAAATACAAAAAACAAAACAAAAACAAAAACCCAACACCATGGCAGTAAAGGTGTGGTCTTTTCCTTGCGCCGGGAAACAACCAGGTGTAGCGTGGCATGCAGTTGCTGTGGCCCCAACCCGACGAGCAAAGAGAAGCTGCCAAGCCGCTCTTTACCCGCCATCTGTGTAGCCCCTTAGTTATATAAATAAGTAAACTTCTGCCAAGGGTTGGAGAAACTATAACACTGTAGATACTTCCTTTCACATGTGGTAGTGGTGTCCTAAAGTCCAAAGATTTTGGTTAAAGGTTTTTGATAGAAATGGCAAAAAATAAAACAAAACACTTTTGCCAGCACTGGGTTTACTCTCTTTGTAGAAGAAAACAAAAGACATATTAGTAAAAACAACAACAAAGTAGTAGCTTTTGTTGTTCGTTTGTTTAGCAGCTTGTATGGTAATTGTTCAAAAATGGATAGGTCTACATAGGTCTACATAATTTATTTTCGAACGGTTGGTAAGAGAAGTTGTAGTCTATTTCTCTCAAGGAAAAACTTAACACAACTAGTTTACAACTTGAACTGCATGACTCCTTTTTATGGATTAGTTTCCTTTTATTTTGTTTGTTTAATAAAAATGAATGTAATTAAATCCACCTGGCTGTCATGTCATTTTTTGGAGTGACGTCTTGAAAGCTAGAAAAAGAACTGTATGCATATATGTTCATTACATGTTTTGTTAAGAAATGCTGACAGTCTGTAAATTTTATTCTGTTTTGTGGAATTTTAAAAGTTCTATTAGTTTCAATAAAAGCTTTTTAAAAATTAAATTTAGCAGGAATAGGAAAGGGAGTAGGATTACAAACATTATTTCATGCAATTACTTCTCAGATCTCTCTTCAAACGTCGTGTCTCTGCTGCTGCCATTTTCTGAGCAGCTCAAGCCTTTGCCTTATGAAACAAAAATGGGTAATATTAGTTGCATTGGGAGGACCTGACTATTGCTGAGTCACAGCATATGAAAACGATGAAGCTGTGTGCTTTTCTTCCCCAATTCCAGTTTTAGATGAAAACTAAAGACTTTCTGATAGGCTCTTCCTTTTATTATTTTTATTTTTATTTTACATTCAGCTGAAGTTCCAGCACTGTGCATGTAATCTCTGAACTGACTTGTATTAGTTTATATCGGTTCATCCTTTTGGTGCAAAATGATCGTGTCAGTTGGCAGTTTCATTTCAGAATTTCCTTTTTACTCAGCTTAATTATAATCAAATGTATTTGCACGTGAAAAGTAGCAATATTTTAAGAATGAACTGGTGAGATTTAGTTTTTCTTAAATACAAAATTGCTTTCACATCCTCTCAATTAAAATCAAGTACTCAGCTTGGTTTAGTTTGATTTCCTCCTACTAGAGATGAGTAATATTCGAGAGCACATAGTTATTCATTTTAAAAATTTCTGGTGTTTTATGGAAAGAAGGATGGTTTCATTTTAAGAATTTTTACAGGCCAAAAAAAAAAAAGGGGGGGGGGAAGGAAATATATGGCTATGGTCCACCTAAAAATAATTTTAAAAAATCAAGGTGAGGTAGGATCAAAGCTAGTCTAAAAAATAACTTGACTCTTTCCTACAGTAATGTTTGGAAGCTTTTTGTGGGTTTGGTCTTTGTTGCTACACAAGTTCTTCTCTGTTCTATCCCAAGCCTTTATGCCTTCAGTCTTTTAAAAAAGATTAATTTACTAAATGGCTACATGTGTGTTTAATGTGTCACTCCAGCTGGCTCTATGTGTCTATCCCTTACAGGATTTATAAGGCAGTACATGCTTGGTGTTTCTTTCCTTGCCCTGATCAACAGCTGAAGCATCTTTGTTAAATAGAAAAAATACTGAAGTCTAGCTATTCTCTGCCACATGCTCCATTGCATCAGAACCTTATATGTTACAAACGCTGGCTCCTAAACTATTACTTAGGGGGGTTGCAGACTGCCAGAAATAGTGCGAATTGAGTCCACTTTTAGGGTTAGGGTTAGTGCTAGGGAATCATGGGAATTGTTTTTGTTTTGAGACATTGAGCCTTCTCTGTCAGAGAGCTCTGGTACCACAATAAAATACAGTTCCCATGATTCCCTAACCCTAACTCTAAAAGTGGACTCAATTTGCACTATTTCTGGCAGTCTGCAACCCCCCTTAGTTCATTTTTATGCCTCCTTTCTCCCAAGGCGGCTCACAAATAATGAATTTGTGATGTTAGATAATAAGCCCTGATGATGGCATTTGAGCATGATACATAAAGTGTCAAACACATTTGCAGAGAATGTGACATTCAAATAAATAACCCTGAAGAAATGGGGGGGGGGGAAATATATCCACACATCCATATGTTTCAAGACATAGCTCTGATCTTGAGATTCCTCTCCCTTGGCCTGAGGAATGGAAAGAAAGGCCAGGCCCTTAGACCTAAAATACCCTAAATGCATAAGTACTTTTATTCTTACAGGATAATAAATATTTGCTACCACTACTGTTTTGTGGTGGTTTTTTTTTTAAATAGTACTTACAGTATTATGTAGCTTGCTTCCATATCATGGCCAAAAATGCCCAGCAACTACAGGTTAATTCAACACAAAATTTGCACAAAGTATGTTTCCTGTTTCAAAAAGAGAAGTGTAGGAGGGAGCATTGTAATGGTAGCATAACAAGAGCTTCCCTGGTTTTAAGATACCTAGGAGAGGCACTTCTCTGGGTCCTAGAGCACATTTGAAAGGGAAGAAAGATGAGTAGTGGTTTGGTATCTTCTGCCAGACTCGGGAACACTCTTCTAGGGAAAGCTAGGCATAACTTCGTTCAGATGTCCTTCTGTCACTTGAGAAAGATGTTTTAATTCAGGCAGGGTTTTTTGCTGGTAGAAAAGAAGACTTTAATGGGGATTTAGACATGCCATAAGAAGATATGACTCCCTAGAAAAGACAGTAATGCTTGGGATGGTAGAAGGCAGTGGGACTGCATTACGGATGGATAGACTACATCAAGGAAACCACAGTCCTGAATTTGCAAGACCTGAGCAGGGTTCTTGGTAACAGAGAGACTTGGAAGTCTCATTCATAGAATCACCATAAATTGAAGTTGACTTTATAGCAATTAACAGCAGCAGACTTTACAGACTTTTTCTTTTACTCTTATATTCCTCATATTTCTTTTTTTAAAGTATTTTAAATGGTTTTTAAATCAGTGATGGCTGCAAAACACTTAACTCTGTAATGTGTTTTTAATTGTACCGGTATTTTTTTAACTTCTGCAAGGATGTTTTAACTTCTGCAAGGATCTAAATATCAGGGAAAGGGTGGATTTGTGTTTTAATCATGTTGTGAGCTGCCTTTGGTCCAACATTCAGAGAAGGACAAACTATAAACAAAATAAATTTATAAAAAGCCACTTCCCTCCTATGCTGAAAGTGAAGGAAAACTGAGGCTGGGAGGAAGGAATATTTCCCTTCAGGCTTAGATAGCAGAAAACTAAAAAATATCAAACTAGCAGGCCAATATTGTACTGCCGAAGTGACTGGCTGTTACCTCATTTTGAATCTGCTTTGTTCTGCTTTAGCCTTCACCAACTTGGTACCCTCTCAATTGTGTTGGGCTTCATTCCCACTACAGAATAAATCATTTTTTTGAGTCGAATTGATGAAGCAATTTAGTGCCGAATAGACGTTCCCACTATTTGAGCCATCATCAAACCTACCCATTTCAATTTAATCCACTTCGCGTTCACATTCAGCAATGGATCAATTAACACTCCACTGGGAACCAATTCAGATCCACAGGCCATTCATACCAGCGCTGAATCGATTCATTGCAAAAGCCGTGGGAAATTCAGTGGATCCGGAAGAACTGAATTAAATGGGTTTAGCATTAGGGGGCCCTCAATAAACCACACCAGGAATTTGGTGCAAGTGCGAACAAGGGCTATTTAAACCGGTTCAGATCAGTTTGCAAAACGGTTTATTATGTAGTGGGAATGAGGCCTTGGATTACTATACCAATCTTCCCTAGCCTGTTCTGTTTCAATATTTTCTTTACATTTAAAAATACATGTAAAAGAATTTAAAATGAAATAAATCAGTATGGAATTGAAGAAGTGAACGTATTAGGCTCTGAACTTTATCAGAATGTGTGCATGAGTATAAATGAACACATAATTTAATTATAAAAAGGTAGTCTGCTGAAAAAAGGTTGTATGTACTTAGTGATTTCCCCCCTCTTTGAATAATAAATTGCATATCTTTTTCCGAGGTTGAAAAAAAAAAGGTTTTCTTTTGTTTTTACTATTACCGTAGTTGTAAAGTACCCTGATTGTTTTATTTGAATGCTAACTTTTTCATGTAATATATGAACAGATTTTAGGGTGATTTCTTTATTATACACATTAATGCTCTGTTTCTATTCCTATTAATCCTTCAGTCTTTGTTGCCACCACAGAGTTCCATTTTCTTGTGTTGAACAAATTACATTCTAGTTCTTTGCATTATTCAGGGCCTTTTAAAATGTTAAAGCAGAAGAGTTATAACTTGCCACAACCACACCACTGCTCTGTGTCTAAAAATAGGCTTCTCATCACCTGTGTGAGGTCAACGGTACAGGTCTTTCCACCCACTCACCCCCCCTCAATTTGACTTGACACTGGTTTCATGAAATCCGAAATATTCCAAACCTCAAAACTTTTTCATAGTGACACCTTTGCTTTCTATTGGTTCAATGTACACAGATTTTGTTTCATGCACTTTATTTTTAAAAATAAATGTGAAATTACCTTCTGGCCATGGGTATAAGGTGTGTATGAAAAGATAAATGAAATTTCTGTTTAGATTTGGGTCCCACATCCAAGATATGTCATTATATATGTATATGCAAATACAGTGCAGGTATTCCAAAATCCAAAATAAATTTAAAAAAAAAAATGCTGATCCCAAGCATTTTGGATAAGGGAGACTCAACCTGTAACCACTATGGTGGTAGAGTTTAAAATGTTATAAATACATCATGGGATGAGTGCAAAGAGAAGCTGGCCCCCATGCCTTTTTAATATGTTAGAGGCAGAAATGTGAAGATTTGGGAAAGGGTTATAGACCCCTTGCCCTTACGTTTTATATTACTTTTCCTGAGCCCCCATATCTCTACACTGACACCTCAGTATTAAACTGATTTTGTTGTCTCTGTATTATTTCCATAGGTGTTTGAGTGTTCTTTAATAGCCTGTCAATAAATTTTGAAATGTATAAAGACTATAAAGCTTTGACACTTTATAATAGTTGAGCTTCCTAAAATTAAGTCTGTATTGACCAAAATGACATTTTGACATTTATGTTTGCGCAGATTCAGGAGTTTCTTCTCTTATGCACATAGGTACTGTACCCAAAGAAAACTGAGAATATAATTCAGCTTGAAAGCAAAGCAAAGCAGCTTCATTTATATACTGCTTCATACCATGCACTGCAGTGTCTAAGTGGTTTACAACTGTAAGCTCATTGCCCCCCAACAGCTGGGTACTCATTTTAGCAACCTCGGAAGGATGCAGGCCTGAGTCAAGCCTGAGCCCTCGCTAGTATTGAACTTGCAACCTTGTGGTTTATGAGTGAGTGGCTGCAGTATAGGTATTTACCCACTGCTGGTAGTTGTGAAGACTAGAGTGTAATTCTTCATTTCATTCTTAAAGGAGCGAGCAAATAATTTTAGAAATTTTCTTCCCATTGTGAAAAAACAGCAAGAATTCTGCATAAGGCAAAACCACCACCCAGCAACATAACCAATAAATAAATAAATAAATAAAGTCATCAAGGATCTCAATTCAGAACCAGAAATCATCATTCTCTCAGCAGACAAAGGAAATGCCACAGTAATCATGGAAACAGAACAATTCAAAGAAAAAAATCAAAGAATTCTTGGATCCTGCAATTATACAAAAAAACTGAAAGAAGACCCGACCAATAAAATCACCAGGAAAACAAATATCTTGATCAAGAACTCATGAATTCAGTCAAACACACTCTAGAGTCTATGCATATCTGAGGCTCTCTCACCAAGACTGTATGGACTTCCCAAGATCCACAAAGATTCCATTCCACTCTGACCCATAGTGAGTGCCGTTGGATCCCCCACAAATGACTTGGCCAAGTTTCTGGCCACACAATTACAAATCCATATAAGGAAAACCCTCCACTACTTCAAGGACTCAACTCACTTCATAGAAAAAAAGCACCAATCTCGAACTCAATCCTGGGACAGACTAATCACCTTTGATGTGGTCTCCCTCTTCACCAAAGTCCCCACAATGGACACTGGCACTCATTCAACATTTTTTTCTGGAAAACATCACAGCCCTGTTTGAACATTGCCTAACCACAAGCTACTTCTACTGGGACAATGGATTCTATATGAGCAGAGAGATGGGGTAGCCATGGGAAGCCCTCTGAGCCGCGTGATAGGAAACTTTTACATGGAACACTTTGAAAAGCAAGCCCTGGAAACAGCATCAAAAAATCCCACAACATGGTTCTGATATGTGGATGACATTTTCACCATTTGAACCATCTGAACAACATCCGCCCAATTCACGATGGAAAAAGAAAAGGAAAGAACATTGCCATGCTTGGATGTGTTACCAAAAGTTCATTTTTCTGAATTTTGGTGTGTGTATGAATCCCACATGACCCCAGATGTACACTGCAATGAAACCCCAAGCTCCAAAGCTAGGCAGATAGTGTGGGAGTTGCAAATTGACCATCATCATCTCCATAATCAGAAGGATGGGCGATAATGGCCTAGATGTCTCACTTGATGGGCCAGCTAACAGCTTAATCCTCTCCCATTTCCCTTGAATATTGCCAGACCGGATTACCTCACCCAGGCAATCTCACACCTTTGCACTGCAGCTAGTCTTAGGACGTTATCACACGGGGGGAATCTGTAGGTTATCCCACACAAATCCAAAAAAAACCCCGCACTTGCACCTGACGATTTCACACGACGTCACACAGAAAGTGGACAGAAAGTGGTATTATCCAAGATCTTTTTAATTTCGGGAGTTTAGAGGAAATGCATTTGCGAAATTACAGTAATTGCGCATTTACTTTAATCTGAAAAGCAAATACGCACAGACAATTCTCTTTTAAAACCTGGAGGAGGGCCAAGAGGAGGAGGAGAAGGGGCCTCCAGGGAGGGAGAGTCCCGGGCTCCTCCTCAGTGCCATGCAGGGAAGGGAAGGGAAGGCAGCCCAGGAGAGGGAAGTTTGGGACGGAGGAGAAGTTTGGCATTTGGGATGGAGGGAAAAGGAGGGGAAAGAAGGCTTCCCTCGCAACAGCTGTGGGTGGATGTGGGTGCAAGTGTGGAGTGTGCTTGTGGAGCAACTTGGAGATCCATCTCACCATGACGTTCTGCCCTGCAGGTCCTACAAAGGGGAAAGGCTTATGGGGGGGGGCACGGGAGCTACCTCCAGTTTCTCCCTCTCCTGGGCATCATCCAAGGCTCTGGCTCTCCCCAGGGAACACCCAGCCCTTCCTTCCTTCCTTCCCTCCCTTTTCTCCTCCTCCTCCTTCCCTGCCAGCTCTGCCTGTGATCCTACCCTCCTTGCCCATCTCCCCAGCAGCTGACAGCCTCCAATGCCAGGAAAGGAGAGAAAAAAGGGAGGGTGAGCCATCCCTTGCCTCTGCTTGCCTTGCCTTGCCTTTCCAGCCTCCTCCTCCTCCTCTGCTCTCTTGAGAGGTCCTAACCCCAATGGAAGGGGGTTAGGACTGTGCAGGAGGACATGACCCCAAATGGAGGACAGTCTGATGCAGGACCCGCCCTGGAAAAGGAGGAGTCTGGTCAGGAAACACACCCATTTCCAGTACATATATGGGTTCTTTTCATTTGTGTATGAAAGTTAAAAACGTCTTTTTTCGCTTTTAACTTAATTCCATTATTACTGTAATTACGTGTGAAAAACTTTTGCGCAATTAAGTTCTATTTTCGCTTTCTTTTCGGGATGCTTCATTTCCACTTTATTATCTCTTTAACAATGAAACTGGCCCACATGTGATAACGTCCTTAGCCCTTAAAACCCCTTGGATTTCTCCCCTCAGTATTGTTAGTTGGAGTTGATGGGGACCCTGCATCACTGTGTTCTCTACTCTAGTTACCGGCACCTTCATTCAAACCCACACTCTCGAAACGGTTGTGTCTCACACCACTTCACCCAACTGGATCCCAGAGAAAGCTTCATCTGTAGTAAGTATCTCCCGTAGTTCTGCCTCAATACCTTTTCCAAGCTAAGCCCTGATTTCCTGAACCTTGCATGAGTGTGTGTGTGTATGTGAATTGCTGAGTGATTTTCCCCTTTAATAAATAATACTTTAATTCTAGAATTCTGTCTCTGCATCAATTCTTAGAAACCCCAACTCTTGGTATACACGTGGGAGATGGTCTTGCAGGGTCCTTGTAGCCGACCCCCTCTTGATTTGAGCTAAATAAAATTCCCCTTCATAGACTTTTGGCTACAGATGTCCTGGCCACCTGCAAACTGAACCAACATTTAAGCCATGCAGTATACAGAAAACCTACACACACACACAGATACCTACACAAGAACTCCAACCATCACCTGGAACAAAAAAAAAGCACAATAAAAATATTGGTAGACCGGGCAAAAAGGATCTGTGAATCCCACTTCCTGGAAGATGATCTGAAGCACCTAGACTGGGCTCTACAAGCTAATGGTTACTCCAGCTCAGACATCAGAAGAGCAGCCAAACCCAGAAAAAAGCACAAAGCGAAGACAGACAACCACCCAAAGGGAAGCTATTTCTACCATACATCAAAGGAGTCACAGACAGAATAGGGAAACTGATGAGGAACCACAACCTCCAAATAATCTACAAAACAACCAAGAAAATCCAACAAATGCTGCACTCATCAAAGGAAAGGAGAGACCCTCTCATGGGCGCAGGAGTTTACTGCATACTTTGCAGCTGTGGACAAGTCTGCATAGCGAATCAAGGAACACAAGAGACACTGCAGACTGGGCCAGCCAGAAAAATCAGCAATAGTAGAACACTTTACAAACCATCCTGGGCATAAAATAGTATTTGAAAACACTGAAATTCTGGACCATGCCAAAAACTATCAGGTCACAATGCACAGGGAAGCCATTGAAATCCACAGACACCTGGAAGAAAGAAAGAAGAAACTCTGAAAATAAACAAAGTTTGGCTACCAGTCCTGAAAAACACCAAAATCAAGACTCAGCATGTATAAATGAACTTCATCCAGGGTTAGGGGTTTTTCCAGGTAATGGATCACTAATTAAATAGACACAATGCCTCCTTGCATATCCTCCCATCTTGAGGCTTTGCCATTCAACAACAGAAAAATAAACAGATTAACATGCAAATCACATCTTCTCAACCAAGGGTCACACTGTGTGTGTGTGTGTGTGTGTGTGTGTATACACACACACACACACACACACACACATACACATCTTGCTCACTTCCATGCCATCATTCTCTGAAGATGCCAGCCACAGATGCAGGCAAAACATCAGGAAGAAATTCTTCTAGAATGCAACCTCACGGCCCAAAAAGCCCACAAAAACCCACAGATGCCAGTCATGAAAGTCTTCAACTTCACATTAAAATGGAGCTTTTCTTAATCCCTATAGATAGGGGTGTAGTATCAGGGGCTACCAAAGAATATGGGTGGTTTGTTTTCATAATCTAAGTTTTTCTGACTAAGATTTGAGACTATATGGGCCTTTACAGACTGCCAGAAATAGTGCAACTTGAGGCCACTTTAACTGTCCTGGCTCAGTGCTAGGGAATCATGGGAACTGTATTTTTTTCTGGGACATTGAGCCTTTTCTCTGTCAGAGAGCTCTGGTGCCACAATAAACTACAGTTCCCATGATTCCCTAGCACTGAGTCAGGGCAGTTAACGTGGTCTCAAAATGGATTATTTCTAGAAGTCTGTAAAGGCCCTATGAGATCCTTGGATCCTGGTGGCCCTGAACATGTTAAATGTTATGACCTAGTTCATGGGGTCACCATAAGTGGACAGGTGACTTGAAGGCACATACACACACAGTGAAGGCTCCAATGTAGTCTGTCAAGAAAGCTTAGATAGGAACAGGAAAAAAGGCCATGGTAGGAATCCCCATGGATATGAATAATCATGGTATCTAAACTGAGAAACTCCTCTTCCAAACTGTAGTTGCATTAGTACTGTAACCTTAATTCCATTCCATTCAAAATCTTAATTCCATTCCATTGTTTCTAGGATTTTACCTGTTTTGTTCTATTAAATTTAATGGCATTTAATATTGTTGCTGTTCAAGTTCTGTGAACCTTGAGACAGCACAAACAGAGGATCTTGATTATTTGAACAGTGTGTCACATGTCAAGTAAAACAAAGAGAAACGGTGTTACTGTCTTTTGTAGTGGGGGGAGGGAGCTGGAATTGGTGAAGTGCAAGGAAAGCTTATTGTTGTCCTTTTATTCCTTACTGTGTTTAATTTCTTTCTAATAAAATGGAGCTGTGTGTACAGGTCAGTAAGTTTATGCCCAGTGAATTCATAATGGCTTCCCAGATGTTCTATTTAACTACAACCATCTTTCTGAACGGGGAGATGCATTCAAAGGTTATCTCCTTGATTAATTACTTTTACCAGTCCCTACTTTCAGCTTAGTGGTTTTTATCATCTGCAAGAGAAATTAACTGTATAGTTTCCCAGACAGCAACAAAGTAATCATACCACATGCTGTGCCCAACAAATGATACTGATTTTTTTTATTGAGTCTTACATATGCACCATACAAACCAACACCATCTTGTCCATCACTTCCATCACTTTATAGCTGTCAGACTATAAAGTGTCACTTGAAAAATACTGGGGTACTCAAAACATATGATCCAACAATGCATGTCTACACATAAAAACAAAAAGATCTTCCCTTTGGGAGTTTAGCACATCCGCTCACTGAGTGAATGATACTATATGTGAGCTAGAAATGTCTGCATACAAGATTAAATTGGCCTATGAGACTGTTGTGCCTCAAGAATGGGGTAACAGAATTGCACAAATCCTCATTTCGTTTGCACTGTGGTGGGCACAAAATTTCTTTCTGAAGTTCGTTCTGATGTCAGATATCTAGACAAATGTATTGTACGTTATCGTGGTGTGACGTGAAAGTTATTGCACATGATTGCACATGAGAAAGACTTAAAACTGCAGTGAATATATGATTAGTGTTTCTGAATGAAACCTCATGGTCAATCTAGTTTTCAAATGGGAGATTCAGTTTGCTTTGAATTCAAGCCACTGCATAGTATGTGCATCCATATGTGACTGATTTGAATCAAAGCTACAGCACTACATTTTATTTGTCTTCTCCCTTGCCCCTCCCCTCCAACTTTTCCACAAGATAATAGTGGCCACTGACTTTTAAGAGAGCTTTAAAAGGGTTTAGACACATTAATGATGAATAAGGCTATCTATCTGTGGCTGCATAGCTACCTGCAGGATCAGAGGTATAATGCCAGAGAGATCAGAGACAGCGTACTATCATGTTTGGCTTGTGGGTTTCCTATGGACAGCTTGTTGGCAGTTGTGCCAAATGGGATGCTGGACATGGTTGGTCTGATTCACAAAGCAATTATATTCTTGTTCTTTCTGGTTCATCCATTCTCCATGTGATGAATGATAGATCCCATCAAGGATCTCCTATGCCATGTCTTGTTTGGCCCTTAGAATAATTCAAGGTGAAACACAGGTTGTTATGCAACTCTACACATTCATTTTCAGTTACTGAATTGCTGTTATTTTCATTACTTCTTTATTTGAACTTGAGCTGATTTATTTCCACTGCTGTCAGGGGGAGCAAACTGGCTTTAAATCCAGGTACTCCATGTCATTGATATACTTCATCCTGTGTTTGATATTCCTACAGCTTTTATTTCTAGACTGATATTTATGGAATAGAAACCTCCTCTCATACTACATTAGTCTGTGCACTTTTGTCAGATTTAAAAACGTTATTGGCTGCTGTGCCTCTTTTTAGCAACCTTGGGAAGTAACAAAACCTGTGTGCTGACAGATGGAAGTTTTATGCACTCCACAATATGGAAATTCAGGATTGAGTTTACTAGTTATCTTGACAGCTAGGTGTTCCCAATCCTGCATTCTGGGATATTTTCAATGCAGTTTTAGTGAGGAGTGCTTGTGTGCGTATTAGGAGAGGCTAGCAAGTAGAAGAAGTGCTTTTTCCTACCTGTGTCCACTGATAGTCATGAAAACCCTTCTCCTATCCCACGCCACCATGGGCTCTTTTCCAGCTGAGCAGATGCCAGTTGGATGGGTTGAGTGGGAATTACTAAACAGTCTGTTTACTGGAAGTCAGTCTTCATATATCAGAAACGATGGGTTATAAATTACTGCTGAATCTTTTAATTGTATTGTTTAGGTATGTTAGATCACTCATTCCAGCAAGGGATTGGAAAATTCCTATTCACCATCTCAGTGAAGCAAGAATAATCAGCCATGATGGGATAGGGAGATGCTCCATTAATAATTGAACAGTAATTAAAAATTTGGGACATACTGAGTGTGTTCACATTAACACATTTTATGTGGATTAATGAAGGCTACACCTATATATCATTTATTGAAAATTGATGGGAGAGTTGTGTTCCTTCTTGTTTTTGACTTATGGCAACCCTAAGGTTATCATGGGATTTTCCTGGCAAGATTTGTTCAGAGAGGGTTTGCCTTTGGCTTTCTGTGAGGTGGAGAGATTGCGACTTTCTCAAGGTCACCTAGTGGGTTTTCATAGCTGAGTGGGGATTTGTATCTTGGTCTCCAGAATCATAGTCCAATTCAAACCATTACACTACACTGGAGACATTTTAAATGTTGCATTAGATATATTTATGGCTTCTGTTTGCACAGCTATGAAAGTTACTATAAAATTTGCTTTAAATTGCACATAGGTAGTACAGCTGGCCATATCCACAGGTTTTTTATCCAAGGTTCAAACATACATATATTCCAAAAAATATATATAAATTCCAAAAAGCAAACTTTGATTTTCCTATTTTATATATGGCATACCATTTTACTATGCCATTGTACTTAATGAGGTTTGATCATCCATGAATTTTGGAATCTATGGGGAATCCTGTAACCCCATTGAATACTAAGGGACCACTGTAGTTAAATATAAGGCCTATGGGAACACCCACAGGAGGCCTAAGAGAATAGATGTGGATTGTCCCATGGAGGTGGCCACTGTTTCTAAGGGGCTAAGCAGACGGGCGGCACAGGGCCGCCCCAGGAAGCTGCAGAAAGGAGCTAAAATAGCGTTCCTTCCACAAATCGCCGAAGGTGCACCGCAAAAGGCTGCCGGCGCACCTTCGGCGCCTCTTCCACTGCAGCTGCAGTGGAAAGGCATCCTCGGAGCGCTGGCCGTGCGGAGGGCCGACTGCTCCGACGACGTCTTCGGGAAGGGGTTGGGGTGCCCAGTGTGTGGCTGCCCCTCCCCTTCCTTGCCCTGAAGACGGCGCTTTGCGCCATCTGCTTAGCCCCTTAGTTTCCTTACTTGAAAAAGGTACTGTTTCTTTTCACAACAAATTTAATTATGTGCCAACTGGACTGTAGCCAGTCCCATGATAAGTTTGCCTTAAGGTTGCTGTAAGAACCACTGAGGGGAGGGAAGGGGAAAAATATGAGTTTGCTTGTAATCATAGATTGTAGAAAGTACAAAAATGCTCTCTTTTTTTGTGTCTCTGTCTCTGAGAGTCAAAATTCTCTTCAACTTGCTAAACTGGGGCAACAGGGATGGGGAATGTGGTGGCTCAGCGGTTAAGACACTGAGTTTGACAACTTCAAGGTCAGCAGGTCGAGGCCCAAATGCCACCTGACAAAGTGAGCTCCCATCACTAGTCCCAGCTTCTGCCAATCTAACAGTTTGAAAGCATGTAAATGTGCAAGTAGATAAATAGGTACCACTTCATTGAGAAGGTTAACAGCATTCTGTGCTGTCATGCTGGCCCGCATGATCACAGAGTTGTCTATGACAACACTTGCTCTTCGGCTTTTTAACGGAGATGAGCACCACCCCCTACAATCTTGTCAAAAGGAAACCTTTTACCTTTATGGTTCCTCAGTCATCTTCAGGAGCAGCTACTTGTAGAGGTTGTTGTTGTTGTTGCTGTTGCGTGCCTTCAAGTCGGCAACCCTAAGGTGACCCTATCATGGGATTTTCTTGGCATGATTTGTTCAGAGAAGGTTTGCCATTGCCTTCCCCT
This sequence comes from Phrynosoma blainvillii, assembly GCA_026167975.1. Lineage (NCBI taxonomy): Eukaryota > Metazoa > Chordata > Lepidosauria > Squamata > Phrynosomatidae > Phrynosoma > Phrynosoma blainvillii. The sequence goes on from JANUYF010000003.1 coordinate 112,299,052, forward strand.
GAGGTATATTGCAACAATTAGGAAGTTACTAGTCTGTGGACTACTGCGGCTAGGAATATTTTCTTTGAGAAGTGGCATAGAAATTTAAAAAATAAATAAATATTAAACCCTGACAGGTTGCAGAAGAAATGGGTTTTCTGTTTGGGAGAGAGCACAGAAGCGGAGAGGTGCAGTGTGTTAGATAAACTGATGATCCAAAATAATATGAGGATAGTGTACCTGTTGTAACACCAGATACAATGAGGCTTAATCACTAGTGAGTGCTTCAGATGCTGCTACCGTCTTCAGGTAATTCTTCTTTCAACCTTTGGTTTCTATTTCCATTTCATCAAGGCTAGGGAAAATTCCATATGATGTTGAACACCAGTCCCCATCAGCCCTCACAAGCACAGGCAATAGAATTCAAAACTATAGCTGTGTTAGTCTATTACCAACTTCTTCCTTTCAGTAAAGGTGCTACAAGATCCCTTTGCAAACATAGGCAGTGGTGGAGCATAATGGGAGTAATAGTGCATCAGCCTTTAGAGGGCTAAAGGTTGGACACCCTTGTAATATAGCATGAACCAAGTAATAATATCTTTGGGAAGATACTTTCTCTCTTCCCTTTGTACATTGATGTTTTAATATAAATGCCTTGTCTAAACTAGCATAGCGCATTCATAAGATTAACTGCTTTTGATGTCACTAGTTCAGAAAGTAGGCTTTTGTTTGCCATTATTTTGTTGCAAGCCCACCCAGGACGAAACAACAGGAGGGGAAAATGAAGCAACCTCGAGGTTGCTGAGCAGGAGAAGAGTAAAGTATTTATTTTGGAGATCAGAAGAGTGAAAGCTGTCATGGGGCAACAGAAGAGAAGATGGTAGTTGAAACATCCCAAGTCCATAGGGGTTTTTTAGTGTGCCCCCCCCCCGGATATATCTTGATGCGCCGGCAGTTTTCACCCAGATCCCCGAGTACTGTAGGGCAGAAAAGGACAATTCAGAACCAATCAGGAAGTACAATTGTAGCCTCTAAATATGGTTAGGCAGTTTTAAGTGGTTATATATAGTCTAACTGTCCTAATTTTGAACTTTTTCTGTCAGCTTCATGGTAATGAAATATTCATTATCTTTTGAAGTTTACATTGGACTGTACTTCAAAAACTATCAGCACATCAAATTATAATGTATAACTGCTCTTTAAAAAATCTGATAGTTGAAATCCTTTGTGAGATGCTTTTTTTCTTTTAGCAGTTTCTTCATCAGTGCAGATGTTAGCAACTCATGCGGGACAGCTAAAAATGTCTTTCATAAAAGCTACAGAAGAAAGCTGTAAATCATATGCTCCAATTAAAAGAGAGAAACTGAGTTTCTGTGGCTCATAAGAGTGGTTCATGGGAACAAATTAATACAAGACAACTTAGAACACTAAGACTAACATTTTTCTTCTTAGTCCTTATTATGTTGATCTTCATTACCAGTTATTGGAGTCCTTTGTAGAGATTTGTGTCAACACTTTGTTTTCAACTCTTAGACTCTGCCCAAGGGACAGATTTCATGATCCATAAAATCAGAGCTTAGAAAAGTTCCTTCTTTAGGAGTACAACTTTCAGAATTTCACAATCAGTGATGTAGTAAAGAATAAAAGTAATTTTTCTAAGCCCTGTATAAAATCAGGGTCATCTTAGGAAACATAGTAAATTGGGCATCTACCACTATCAACATATGTAGCGTATACAGTGCAATGGTATCCTTGAGGGATCCGTTCCAGACCCCCCCCCCCCCCGGATAGCAAAAAACACTGGACCTTGTCCGGTTATTTTCAATGGGTGTACACTCCCATTTGTGTAGCCGCGTGAATGTGCACCCATTGAAAAAGCTAGGACTTGCCTTCCATGGAGGCTCAAACCGTGGGTGGCAAACAGTTCCACAGTGATAAGGCAAGCACACTGTACCTGCCTTATCAGAAGCAATATATGGTGGCAGGGTCTAATATGACCCAAGTTCTCTGTGAACCACACCCAGAAGCTTCTGAAGCATGGCATAGTCATGCTAGGACACTACATGTTGGATGCCTTCAGTCAATGTGAGAAGCAGCAAAATTTGAGTGAAACTGATAAGGAACTTGGTGCCCAAATAATATTAAAATACAATAAACAGTGACAGTTCTATCTATCCTGTTGCTGTTTTCTTGTTTTGTGATCCTGTTTTGTCATAGGATGTATCAAGATATTGGGCATGGGCTAGTGCAATTCAGTCCATAACTGAGACATACATGAACAGTCATGGACTGAACTGTCATGGCCTTCATTCTCATCTTCATTTTGTTGTGGTAAAGTTGTCATGGCTTGATTTTATTTGAGGCTGATTACCTGGAATTTGTTGTCAAATCTGACATTGTTGCTCCTGTCGGTTGGATTACACTGTGGAAGTGTGGGAAATCACTTCATGGAGTCAGCACAGCTATCCATGAGCAGGTAACATCTAGGTTAAGAATATATATGGAGACTACTCTGGAACTTTAGTTAATCCAACATACCATAACTATATTAGCCATATGAACCATGTTTTGTCTTGTTAATGCATCTATGCTGGTTTCTTTTGCATTCCTGAGTACATCTGGGGAGGAAGCAGGAAGAACCACAGTGGTAGAAGAGATAGGAACAGCTATAGCTAGTTTATCACCCAGTTTATTAAGGCATTTAATGCTAATATATATTCTTCAGATTAAATTGTGGCAGTTTTACAGGCTAATACCACCTTTAGGTTTTGTATACCAGCAAGTTTTATGTTTCTGACGAGAGGGCACACCATTCCTAAGGATCTGATCAAGGGGGTAGACGAAAGAACAAGTACTCAGCAGCAATTTCTTCCCACTCCCACTCCTCCTATGCACCTGTTGCCTAGCCAAGCTGTGTAGGACTTATTCCTGGTTTGATCTGCTCTCAAATGCAGCTTTGCCAACTGTGCATGCTATGTCTCCTTCTCCTCCCTTTCCAAAATAAGAAAACAAAAGGAAAGAAAAATTCAGGTCACCCAAGATCGGGGGGGGGGGGGATGTCCAGTTCAATGACAACTGAGCCACCATTCCTTTGAGAGTGTTATGATGGTTGGTTTGATATAAAGACCCCTTTGGGTCCCTGTCAGAGCCCTAGGCTGGAAGGAGCCTTCATTGCTATGAGCTCAAAGTAAGTACATCACGTAGGCACTCCAAAACCATTTGCAGATCAAAAAGGCTGGGCTTAGGAGCTACAAGCAGGACATTCATACCCTCTGAATTCCGGAGGCACAGAGATTTAAACTGGCTAAGAATGAGATAACATCAGCATCCTATCTCCCCTCTTTTGGAAATTGTCTACTTCAAAGAATAGTAGTCGGAATCCTTTGATATACAATAGCAACTCTTTGCCTCAGGCTAGGATTAACGGTATAAATTCTCCCCAAAATCTCAGGAACATGGGGGTCTAGATAGATTTCCTGGTGACCCTGTGCCATTGTGATCTCTGACTACAGTCCCCAGCTCTATCCGTTGTCCTTTCCCTTTCATACTGGTTGAGTCTATCCCTCTTCATTGATAGTTGGAGCTGCTTCCTTTCAGGTAATTATCACTATTAGAAAGCCTTGTGTTTCCTATCCAAGCTAACTACTTTACTCCTGAGTTCTTGTGTGTATGATTGTATGTTAGAGTGTCTTTGTATGTTTGAATCCCCAAATAAATTACAGTTCATTGGAAAGCTTTGTCTCTATTAGTCCATTCCCTAGCCACCTCCGTAAACATAGGATAAAAGATCCCATAGAAGACTTGGACTTTAGTAATTCCCCAGGTTCAAGGTCTTCATTACATTTTTGGTGGAGAATGCAGGCAAATCCCCGAAGTGTGGACATTCCAATTTGCCCAGTTGGACTGTGTACACTCTGGATGTAGAGGTTAAAAGGGTTTTAGACTGAATAGACAGCAGAGCTCAAATTCTAGGAAAAAGAGTGTGTGATATTTGTATGGGTCTTGTAGGAAAAAGGGAGTGTGTGTTTGTGTGAGTCCTATAGGAAAAGATGTGTGTGGTTTTCTTTATGTGAATCTCTGTGTGCTGTTCTTTATGTGACTCTCTCTGTGTTCCTTATGTGAGTCTTGTGTGAATTGGGAGAAGTTGTCAGGAAATGCTCTGGCCAAGCACTCTAATAATTTCTCCACTCCAACTCTCCTGCAGCCAAATCCAGGCATTTGTGCTGCAGTGCAAAAGACTAGTCTTCTGAGGGTGAGACATTCCTCAGAACCCTGTTTTAACCCAGTTAATCGCCCATCCGCTTGATCACATCATCGCATCTTCACCTCTTGCCACTGGGGGACACTGACTCGATCTTGCCTCTGCAATGGCAACACCACAACCTTCCCACCACCCCTGGGTCCCCATAGGACTCCCGATCTAATGCTACACAGCCCTGGAAATGATGCCCACCAGATCCAAGACCTATGCTATTGCCCCTGGAAAGTTGTGACAGCACAGCCCCTGTTCCCATTATCTTTTGAAGTTTACATTGGACTATATAGTCACCCCTCTGTTCTCACGGACTTGAAGTCTGCAGTTTTGCATATTCACAGAGGGGCGACCTCCATTGAAATCAATGGGGTGTGCGCGCCTGTGGGAGCGCACACCATTCAAGCCTACGGGGTTTGAATATTGGCAAGTCTCTGTTTTCGCAGGGTGTGTGTGTGTCTGGAATGGATCCCCCACAAAAAAAGGAAGGCCAACTGTACTTCAAAAACTATCAGCACATCAAATTATAATATATAACTGCTCTTTAAAAAATGTGATAGTTGTAATCTTTTGTGAGGTGCATTTTTTTCTTTTTGTCATTTCTTCATCAGTGCAGATGTTAGCAACTCATGTGGGACAGCTAAAAATGTCTTAGCAGGGATGGAGAGTGGGGAGAGCCAAGCTGGAATGGTGTTGTTCTGGGGCACCATGTGGCCATAAATAGGCCCTGGAACCAATCAGGAGCTGGGAGGGGCAGAAGTTCCGCCCCTTCTGGCTCTTCCACCAATCACAGGCGCCATAGCCTGCATCACCACCCAATCAGGAGGCACCTCTTTTCCCCAGAACAGCCGCTGGGAAATGTAGCCCCAGGCCAGGAAGTGTCACCCCATTTGTTCCCTTTGGCCAATCCCAGCCCGGCCAGCCTGGTGCAGTGCCTGCCAGGGCTCCGCCGGGGCGGGATGCCCCCCCCCCCCAGTCAGCAGCTTTCCCCCCTCTCAGTGGCAAAAGGCCAGCCCAGTAGGTCAGGTGGCTTTATTTGTAGAAGAAAACTAGTATGGGTAAGCAAACAGTCTTTTTGGTGAAACTTGTATTCCACTAGTGATTTTATCAAAGAGGAGAGCTTGGTAAATAATCCCAAACTGCAAGAAAGTCTTTGAAGTTTTCTTGTTTTGAAGACATTCTTGCAGCACTGAATAAATAATATGTTCTTCCCTGCAAGGACAGAATTAATGACTTACACACCCACCTCATACCCTGTACCTTGAAAAATTGAGACAGCTGTCCAGCAGCTCCCTCCAGTAATTCAGACTTATGCAATCAGGCAGTGTCTGTGTGGTTCCTTGAGTTTCATTTTCTAGTTTCAGATTTGCCTCCAGACATCTTGAGTAGGTATGAATCTTTCTATCATATCCAAATGGTTGGGTCTTGTTCTCTTCAACTATGTATGCTTTCTCTGACTTTAGTTTTGTTAACAGTCATGTGTAAATGTTGGCAGTCCCATAAGAATTCAGTGTGTGTGTGTGTGTATCCATGCTTTTTAAACATAAACCAGTGTTGATAGGCACACACATAGGTGATGATCTGTAAATATTTTTGAGCTTTCAGATACAGACAGACTTTGTGTAGTTTTATTAGTGTTTGCATTAAAAAGCCAGCATTCACCACATTTGGGTTAATTACTGCTTTGTATGCTTTAATCTTAATTTGTAGAACAAATATTTTTTCTTGTGTACTGGACATGTCTAGCATGTTATTCATTTGATGAACTTCAACTATTCCAGAATATCACAGCTGTATTAGCCACATGGAAAAGATAAAAGCTTCTTGAGATGTTGCAAGACCTACTCCAGAATCTTTTTGGGCACATACAAATGCGTAATCTAGAGTTACACACTGGTAATTGTTTTTTATTCATGATCCCTACATAGCTCCTAGTCTGGGGGATACATAGGGAACATGAGAGTCCCCCAAATACCAGGCACCAACCACAATGATCAGTGAGGCTATATTCCCATGTCATTCTGGAAGTAGCGGGCAATCAACACGAGGAAGAATTACTGAATGATGGGGTATTAGAGAGATTTTGTAGTACCTTAGAGACTAACTGAAAGAAAGTAAGAAGTTGGCAGCATGAGCTTTTGTAGACTCCAGTCTACTTCCTCAGATGCTTTTGATGATGGGGTCTTGGTTTTGCCTGTCTCATTGGAGATCATGATGGGAGGAGGTGGGAACATCAGCTATTTCCAAATTGCCAAGGGAACAGACCCCCACCCACCCATTGCAACAACTGCTGCCTCATAAGTGGGGATGGGGGGGATCTGGACAGGATTGAGTATGTAGCTTTGTAACAGTGCTTACACATATGTAAATCCCCAAAAGGATTCTAGCTCTAATCCAGGGGTAGGCAACCTTTCCCCTTTAAGGGCAGAGGGACTTCAGCTCCCAGAATCCCAGGAGCTGTTGGCCAACGTGGGACTATTGGCCAACATGGCTGAGGCTTCTGGGAGCTGAAGTCCCTCGGCCCTTAAAGGGGAAAGGTTGCCTACCCCTGCTCTAATCACTACCTGAAATCATATTGGGGTTTGGAGTTGAATGCTGTTGACACCCATTTTTACTTCTTTTCATTAGAGTCATGGAGTGCTGAAATGGTTCTGGATCCCAACAACATAAATTCTGTGGATTGGTGGTACCCAGGTTAAGGAATTAAATGACCTGCCCTGGATGGGGTTGCACTCTCCCAAAAAAGCTGGCATGTGGCTAATGAATGCTGATTCCTTGTATGAATATGTTTACTTTATCTGTATTAAGCATTTTATCCTAAGCTATCATTACATATAAGAACAGGAATAAAAAGGTAACTGCTTATAAGAAATTCAAGCAAGTAATACCTTGTACTCCATCATCTCCTACAGAAAGCTTTCTCTAACACAGGGGTAGGCAACCTTTCCCCTTTAAGGGCCGAGGGACTTCAGCTCCCAGAAGCCTCAGCCATGTTGGCCAATAGTCCCATGTTGGCCAATAGCTCCTGGGGTTCTGGGAGCTGAAGTCCCTCAGCCCTTAAAGGGGAAAGGTTGCCTACCCCTGCTCTAACAGATCCAAAGGGATAATTAGGGTTGGAGATGATCATGGTGAATTTCTCATGGCTGGTGTACCTGCTGCAACAGAAACAAGAAATTAACATAAATGCCATAAACTAGAATTCCCAAGTAAAATTTCACTTTGATTCTAGTCAAACTGATTATTGCCTATTTATTATTGCCATTCATAATGGTTTTTATGGTGTTTGTTTTAATGGTTTCATTGCTTAGCTTGTTCTTAATTATGTTTGTTATCTGCAAGAAATGCCCTTTTTTAGTATAAAAAGTGGTTTGCAATAGGTGGCTTTCATTCATTGGGACAGTGAATCCACTCCAAACTTTAATGACTCCAATCCCACAAAGGTGTTCAGCACCCTGGATAGCTCCTCTGGACTAAAACATGGAACAGATTCATTACCACAAGGAAGCCACCAGCTAATGTAAAGGCAGGTGACAAAGTAGGTGGGTAGGTAGAAAGACACCTTATTTCACACAGAGAGGCATGTAAAATAGCACCAATAAAAGTGGAACACATTTTGTAGATCAAATAGGCACACTCTTGCATTGTTGCTGGGAATAGAAAGCTGTTTTGAATCCTCCGTGAGCCTGTGTTAACTACCTCCCTATTATCAACCAGCAAATATGTCTTGTGTAGCTCAAATAGTCAAGGGAGTAGATTTGGACAGCATTTGGACATGGCACTACCTGCAGCAGCTATAGTGCCATTGTTAGGGTTGGGTGCCAACACTACCGGAAATAACAACCAGTCTCCTTGGATCCCATTTTGGGAGAAAGGCAGGATATAATTGCAGTAAATAAATAAATAAATAAATAAAATTGCCTTCTTAGACTTGATTTGATGCCTTGACCACCAGTTTTCTAAGTTTCATCACCACTATCTTTGCATTGAATTGGGTTCTGAGCCAATTGCTTACATGATGGCACTACAAAATGCAGTATGTACCAATGTACCCCATAAAGGGGGTGGGGTGGGAGGAGAGGTAGGTCAGAAAATAAATCTATAAAAACAAGTATTCTTTATTCCTCTGCTTTCTAAAAGTAGAACTATCTGTCATTGGAAATCAGATTTTGTATTTCCATCCCCACCTGTAGGAGCTTATGGGTAGCAGTAAAGATGTGTAATTACTCTTTCCTGTAACTTTTGGCAGTAATTTGGCTGGAAGTCAGTTTTACTTTCTGAGGGTACAGCTTGTGATTCATGAGTTTTAGGATTGCAACACTTTGCTCATGACTTTAAAAACCTAGTTCATGATGAGAGCTCTTTTTCCAGCCTTTTCTCAGCAAACAGGTAGAGAAGGAGTAGAGGTTGTGGAAATCACTATATTTTCCTCTGATATATTAAAGACAAAATTAGAAAAAAATCTGATTGGGGAAAAAACAAAGAATTTTTTACAGCATATGTCTCTCAGGGCCATGTTAATTTCCTGTGAGCAATTGTGTTGCATAGAAAAGAATGATTCTTAATGTGTTCACTGAATGATGTTCTGTGACCATCTGAAAATGCAGATGCAGAGGAATAGCAGTTTCATAATTGCACTGGCATATACACTTGCTCCTTCTTGTTACCTTCTTTCATTTCCATTCCTCTTCCCCCTCCCCCAGCTGTTGCGCTGCATTCTTTTAAGAATAGTTATTTCCATTATTTCTTTACTGGAGCTGTATTCTTTTAGAAAGTGTAAAGCAACTTTATGTGGCTCTCTAGAAGGCCTTTCATCCAGGCACTGATCACTTGCTACACCTGCTTGTCATCAGTATAGCTGTACTGTATTTTTAATTCTGAGTTATCAAAATAAGATATTTTTGCATTAAATTGGAGATAAAAATGTCTCTCCTAGTCACCCAGATTCTTACAAGGTCCTCCATTCATATTTCAAAATCCTTCTTAACCTTGGATCAAAATGTGGCACATTGCCTCTACCAGTGAAACCTACCCACACATTGGGTTGGATCCAGATTGTTAATTAAGCTTAGATTCCATTGAAATGAGTAAGAAACACTTAACTTGCAACATAACTTAAATGCTTTTGTTTTAGTTGGGAATGGAGTTCCACTAACATTTGAAGCACAGCCCTATATGTCTTCTAGAAATAAGTCCTATTTATTTCTGTGGGGCTTATCTAGCAGAATGCAATTATAGGATAATAGGCTTAATCTAAATCTAGTTCATTTAATTTATTTTGCTTAACTCATAACTTGCCTTTTGGTCAAGAAAAAGCACTCAAGGCAGCTTTTTATTGCATTGTATTTGTTGATGGGTAGGAGATGTAAGTAAGTGCAATGTTGGTGGGTGGGAGATTTCAGTAAGAGCAGTGTGAGTTAATGAAGAATTTTGAGCCTTCAACTAAGAGCAATATCATTTTATCTAGAAATATGACACAAAAATATAAAATATTGATGTTAAAAACGCACAATGATTTTTCTCTCAAATGTGACTGAACAATGGATTGATGCTGAGTTATAGACAGTCCAGCTAAGCTCCACTGATTTCAATTATTCTTCTCTAAATATGACTACCTCTAGATCCAATAATTTCATTCTACTCAGAGTTCTACTTACCGTATTTTTCGGCATATAAGACGCTCCGGCATATAAGACGCACCCAATTTTAAAGGAGGAAAATCTAGAAAAAAAAGATTCTTAACCAAATACTGTAGTAAAATATTTTATATCAACTGTATAAAGTTAACAGCAGTTTAAGAACAATTTTAAGTTGTAAATGTAAGTTTAAGCCAGCAGCAGGGCCAGGTATTGCACAAATTCCCTGCCCAACTTTCTTGCAAGTCTCCTGTCGCCTTATGGTGACTCCATGAATTTCTTAGGGATTTCTTAGGCAAGGAAGACTCGAGAAGTGGTTTTGCCAGTTCCTTCCTCTGAAATACAGCCTGCAGCACCTGGGATTCTTTGGCGGTCTCTCATCCAAGGACTATCCAGGGCTGACCCTGCTTAGCTTCCAAGATCAGATGGACTGGTACCTTTGGAGTTTTTAGGCCATTGGCTTATGGAGTAATTTATGGCTTATTTTGACCCTACCATGAGGGTTTTCTTGGCAGATTTGTTCAAGGGGGGGGGTTTGCCATTTCCATCCTCTGAGGCTGAGAGAGTGTGATTTGGCCAGAGTAATCCAGTGCCTTGGACTAATTTCTGGCTCATTTTGACACTACCATGAGGGTTTTCTTGGCAGATTTCTTCAGAGGAGGGAGTTTGCCATTTCCACCCTCTGAGGCTGAGACAGTGTAACTTGGCCAGGGTACTAATCCAGTGCCTTGGAGTAATTTCTGGATCATTTGGATCCTACCATGAGGGTTTTCCTGGCAGATTTCTTCAGAGGAGGGAGTTTGCCATTTCCACCCTCTGAGGCTGAGACAGTGTAACTTGGCCAGGGTACTAATCCAGTGCCTTGGAGTAATTTCTGGATCATTTGGATCCTACCATGAGGGTTTTCCTGGCAGATTTCTTCAGAGGAGGGAGTTTGCCATTTCCACCCTCTGAGGCTGAGACAGTGTAACTTGGCCAGGGTACTAATCCAGTGCCTTGGAGTAATTTCTGGATCATTTGGATCCTACCATGAGGGTTTTCCTGGCAGATTTCTTCAGAGGAGGGAGTTTGCCATTTCCACCCTCTGAGGCTGAGACAGTGTAACTTGGCCAGGGTACTAATCCAGTGCCTTGGAGTAATTTCTGGATCATTTGGATCCTACCATGAGGGTTTTCCTGGCAGATTTCTTCAGAGGAGGGAGTTTGCAATTTCCACCCTCTGAGGCTGAGACAGTGTAACTTGGCCAGGGTACTAATCCAGTGCCTTGGAGTAATTTCTGGATCATTTGGATCCTACCATGAGGGTTTTCCTGGCAGATTTCTTCAGAGGAGGGAGTTTGCCATTTCCACCCTCTGAGGCTGAGACAGTGTAACTTGGCCAGGGTACTAATCCAGTGCCTTGGAGTAATTTCTGGATCATTTGGATCCTACCATGAGGGTTTTCCTGGCAGATTTCTTCAGAGGAGGGAGTTTGCCATTTCCACCCTCTGAGGCTGAGACAGTGTAACTTGGCCAGGGTACTAATCCAGTGCCTTGGAGTAATTTCTGGATCATTTGGATCCTACCATGAGGGTTTTCCTGGCAGATTTCTTCAGAGGAGGGAGTTTGCAATTTCCACCCTCTGAGGCTGAGATAGTGTAACTTGGCCAGGGTACTAATCCAGTGCCTTGGAGTAATTTCTGGATCATTTGGATCCTACCATGAGGGTTTTCCTGGCAGATTTCTTCAGAGGAGGGAGTTTGCAATTTCCACCCTCTGAGGCTGAGACAGTGTAACTTGGCCAGGGTACTAATCCAGTGCCTTGGAGTAATTTCTGGATCATTTGGATCCTACCATGAGGGTTTTCCTGGCAGATTTCTTCAGAGGAGGGAGTTTGCCATTTCCACCCTCTGAGGCTGAGACAGTGTAACTTGGCCAGGGTACTAATCCAGTGCCTTGGAGTAATTTCTGGATCATTTGGATCCTACCATGAGGGTTTTCCTGGCAGATTTCTTCAGAGGAGGGAGTTTGCCATTTCCACCCTCTGAGGGTGAGACAGTGTAACTTGGCCAGGGTACTAATCCAGTGCCTTGGAGTAATTTCTGGATCATTTGGATCCTACCATGAGGGTTTTCCTGGCAGATTTCTTCAGAGGAGGGAGTTTGCAATTTCCACCCTCTGAGGCTGAGACAGTGTAACTTGGCCAGGGTACTAATCCAGTGCCTTGGAGTAATTTCTGGATCATTTGGATCCTACCATGAGGGTTTTCCTGGCAGATTTCTTCAGAGGAGGGAGTTTGCCATTTCCACCCTCTGAGGCTGAGACAGTGTAACTTGGCCAGGGTACTAATCCAGTGCCTTGGAGTAATTTCTGGCTCATTTTGACCCTACCATGAGGGTTTTCCTGGCAGATTTCTTCTTCTTCAAACCTGGCAGATTTCTTCACCCCCGTCCTGGCTGCTCCAATGGGCTCTTCCTGGGATGGGAGGAGCCCACTGCAGCACCAAGGCTGAGGTTGAAATGAGGCCTACTTTTAGCCTAGGCCTCGGCAGTTTGCCCTCAGCTTGTATATTCGCTTCATTAGGCGCAGCAACTTTCCCACCCTCATTTTGGGGAAGAAAAAGTGCGTCTTATATGCCGAAAAATACGGTATATCTAATTCTACTCCATATCTAATCCACAAGTTGATTGTTAGGGTAGATTTCAAGGAAAATGCTTTTGGGCAGTGGCTCTCAAATGGTGAGGCAGGACCCCCGCCGGAGCACAAGAGTTGCTCAAGGGGGGGCACAAGATTTGGAGACTCTGGTCCTGCCTCCTCTTGCTCTTCCCCAACTTTTTTATGTGTACAATTTATACATATGTTGAGTTACATACTGGTCCCAACTGCAGTTAAGTCACATCAGGAGGCCAGAATGACCTGCTTTTTGCACTCCTTCAGTCGTCAGGCAAATATGGTGTTTGTTTGTTTTTTAAATTTTGACAGGCTAATAATGATAAATGTTATTTCTTTCCTGCCGCGTCAAAGCACAACATGTTAAAATGCAAAACACAATTTAAAAAGAAAACATATAATACCAGGAGTTATAATACAATACTATACATTGTATTGTTGTTATTGTTATTTGTTTATTTGTTATTTTTTATTTGTATTTTATTTTAAGTGTGTTTTAAATTGTTCATTGTTTAATGGTATTTTAAGGGGTGGGTGGGACTGTGGGATCTGTAGTGTATTTTTAATGTTGTAAGCGCCCCGGTTGCGTTACGCAGAGGGGCAGGATAAAAATAATTTTTATTATTATTATTAATTTTCTTATTATTATTATTAAATTTTAAGAATTGAAGGTTTTTAAAGAAGGGGCATTTAAGAGCATGCCATACAGTTATAACTGTGCTGTTTTAAAAACTGCTTTCTGCCATTTTTTAAATTGTATGTTTAAAACTTTTGATTTCATTCAATTCCATTTTAATATTTATCATATGTATGTTGTTAACCACGTTACACTTGTTTTAATTTGTAAACTGTATTGAGAACTGTTTTGGGGAGGAAGGCTGGGGTACAAATAAAGTTAGTCATTGCTATCATCATCATCATCATCATCATCATCATCATCATCATCGATGGGTGGTCATTTGCCTTTGGATTTTGTTCTTTTTTTCCATTCTTTCATTTTGCTTGTTTTCAGCTTTCTTTTCTTTTCCCCTTGGTAACCAGACCAAAATAGATTTCTTTAAAAAATTTGGTTTAGCACTGCTTGTGCTTTAATTTTTTCAGTTTACTGAGCCTCAGCAAATGTTTTATTGGAAAAATGAGAGCCCACATTTAAAAAAAGGTAAGCTCTTTTTAATTTGTGGGAATCCCAGTATGGATGGAAGCAAATGCATTCATTGTCTGAGAGCTGTGTGGGCTTTATTACCCAAGTATGTTAAAAGTAGGCATCTCTTATCATAGTTCCCCCCCCCCCATTTGTTCTGAAATCTTAATTATATGATTGTTACAATATGTAGACATTTTCATGTTTAGGGAGAAATAGGACCTTTAAACTTCCAAAAAAAAAAAAGGGGGGGGGGAAGTGCAAAGTTCTGCTGTATTATCTGTCTGATCTTATTCTGTTATTTATTGTTTTCTTGACTGTGGACAGGCATCTTGTGTAAGCATTGTTCCTTCATGTTCATTTTAAAGGGAGCTCCCACTCATAAACACAGAATGGCCAGACATCGCTAGATGAAAAGAACGCCTTTTCTGTCCAAACAGTCATCTTTTGTAGAATGAAAATTGGCTGCCTGATATTTAATGAACAGAGGTTTTACTTATCATGTAAACATAAGTGGGAGCATTTACAGCATTTCTGGTCTATTTGGTTTCTAGAATTTGGAGCACATTCTGCTGTTGTTTTTAAAAAGTGACACAGAACCAGCATCCCTTATTTAAAGCTCAGTGAGCCCAATTCTCATCTGCCACATATGCTCCCATGCACACAGGAAATTCTGTTTTAAGGCTGGAGAAACCTTTGGACATCTTGATGTTTTTTTACTACAACTCCCATAATCCCTTGCCAGTGGTCATGTGAGCTGGTAGTTTTGGGAGCTGAAGGGGCTTCTGGAGACATGGAACACACCCTTGATCTAAGTAATCATGGGCTTCCCCGGCCACAGCAGTGTTAGAGACAATGCTATATTCTCTTCCTCATGCAGGAGATAAGACTACATCAGTCTTCATTTCCTGTACCAGCCATATCGGACAAGGGAGAAAACCTGTTGTATTGCATTTATGTAACATTGTCAACAGAATCGCTTGAGAACAACACTTCTGTATTAATTCTGTTTTGATAAACTGAAGTACACAAGTGTATTTCATAACTGAGTACAGCTGAGATGATGGCAGAATAACAATTAGCTTTATGTGGAAGATGCAAGTCTGAAAGAGAAGCTAAGCCCATGTGCATAGGAACATATTAATCTGCCTTATACTGAATGAGAAGATTGATCCACTCATTATCAGTTCTTACTAGGAATAGCTTTCCAGAGTTTCAGCCAGGATTCTTTCCCAGCCTTACATAGAAATACCTCATATTTCCTTGTTCTACCATCCAAGTGCTGACTTGGCCATCATATTTATGTATCATATTTGTCCTTTTAAATTGATTTCACTGATGTCTTTTTAACTGATATTCTTTGTCTGTTAATTGTTGTTGTTCCCTGCCTCAACCCATGGGGAGAGTTATTGGCCAGACCTTGTTTACTTTTCAAATTTAGAAGAGCTCAGGTGTGTTGTGGGTAGGATGGTGGTACTGGACTAGTAACTTTATGGTTAAGGGGAGATCTAAGTGGAAGTCTTTCAGCTTACACCCATAACTACCATTTTATTTTCATTTTTTGTGGTCATTTTAATTGATTTTAAAATTCCTCTCTGCTTTATCTTGGCATGACCATACTTTAACTTGTTTAGATGTTTTTTTAAGCATAACTTGTATTATTCATTTACTGGTTATGCAATATTTGTTTGGTGTAAAGTGAGTTAAGGCCTTGTTAACATGAAATAACCAATCATGTGAACATGCTCTGTGACAACACAGCTACTTGAAAATTTAAGGTGAGGGAAAGGTTTATAAGTTCTCCGTTATTATCTTTTTGTGTCAAAGATAGACATTCCCTTTTAAGACATGTTGAAAATTCGAAAGGTTTTGCAAAAACTTGGCCAAGTTGGATGCGTGTTTGATTTTCTCAAGGTATGGAAATATATTTGATTGTTCTTCATTCTGATCCTTATTATAGCTAAAGCCTGGGAAAGCAATGACATTCAATGAATAGAATATGCTGAAAAAGGAAGAGCAGATTAAGGGAACAACGTATGTGCCTGCTTAAACTGCCATAGCTTTTTGTGGAATACCTTATTGTGCATGAATTGTTATCTTCAACAACTACAGGTGTAGCCCCATATGAAGTAGCTCATATAGTTAAATATAGTGGCATTGTGTGGTTTGCATGGTGAACGAGTCTGTCCTTGGGCTATGTGTAATTGCACTCCAAAAAGGTTATTATTGAGTATTAGTTGTATATGGCTGTGCCAACATATCTGGCTCTGTGGGTGGCTGGAATGCCTTTAGGAAGCTTTGTAGGTGTATTGCACCTGGTTAACACCCCTCAGTCCTACTCCTCAACCCAATCTGCATTTTACAATAGCTCTGAACTATCTACTTGTAGTAAAAAGGAAACCATTTTGTTTTGTGGCATAGCTTTTTGTGCTTCTTAGCAGTTGCACAATGGAGAATTTTTTCATTGGTGTTCATGTCTTCAGCAGCATGACAGGAAAATTTGTCACCATCATGCAGCTTTTAAAAGCCCTGGTGCCTTTCAGCAACCATGTTATATAACACCTCACCGGTAGACCAAGTGAAGATGTGATGCTAGTCGAGCAGGCATTGCACCCTATTGTAAATGTTTGATTGGTTAGAGAGACTGTGCATTTTTCATTTTGAGCTCTTTATTTAAAACATTTATACCCAGTCTCTCCTACCAGGGCAATTAAAAAAAATCCAAAGCCAAAAGCACCAATAAAACATAAATTAAATATAATTAAAATATCATTTTTAAAAACACATGCCCACTAAAAATAATGAGTAATTCAGTACATCCACTTCTGAGCTTCACTGTAGTCCAGTTCAAGTATTTTGAAGCATACAGATTAAACACGCAAGAAGGGTAATGTGCTAGCTAGAACATCTCTCTCTGTTGTCATTTTGCTTGCATGAAAAATGATGGCTCTAAAGAAGAATGCCTTGTCTATTCATGGAGGATTTCCAACTGAATTCGAACCCCAGTTTCTCTGAGGTCTTGCTCAATTGGAGATAAAAGAAGCACTCTTGTTCTTAGGATCATGGGGTTTTCTTGGCAAGATTTGTTCAAAGGGGGTTTGCCATTGTCTTCCTCTGAGACTGAGAGCATATTACTTGCCTAAGGTCACCCAGTGGGTTTCATGGCTGAGGGGGGAATCAAACCCGGGTCTCCAGAATCGTAGTCCAACACTCAAACCACAAATAATTTTCTAACCTAATGAATGGTGTAAACCACTTTGACCTTGGGTCCACCTCCAGAATGCCATAAACTAGCATTGTAGGAGGCCAATTCCAGAATTGGAAAAGAAGCACTCTTGTTCTTAGGACCTCTTAGAACTTGCTTCCCCTCTGAAATCCATGCTCATAAAATGCTATCTGTCATTTATCTGTTGCTCATGTGCTCATGAAACAATATCTGGCTTAAAATCCATGGTTTAATCAGATCCCTTATAGATTTGCTGTATGCTGAGAATATGGAAGGAATGTGGTGTTAGTGCACTTTCAAAGACTGCATGATTTGTTTGTTTTAAAATTGTGTGTTAAAGCACATTGAATTGGAGGGATGCCAAATGAATATATGAAACCTGAAATTTCAGTACATAGGTGGCGTGGTTTCCTGTAATTAAATAATCCCTTGGAACATGCTATGAACTACTGTTGTTAATTAAGCAGCTGTCACCATTATTATTATTATTATTATTTCAATATAAAGATTTACCCCTAAAAGAAAGTATTCCTTCTTAAAGTAAATCTTAGTGGTTAATAGTTTTTTCGTGGGTTTTTTGGGCTGTGTGGCCATGTTCTAGAAGAGTTTCTTTCTGACGTTTCGCCAGCATCTGTGGCTGGCATCTTCAGAGAAAACTGGAATAGAAGAGAATGAGAATATACTATGAGACCCTGGGTAGGGAGGAGTGGTTCCCAGGTGAACTGTGTGTTGTTCTGTTAGTGGTTAAGTTTATAATAACTTGCCTTAGAGAACAATTGTGTAGTAAAACTATTTGTAGTGTTTGCCTTTTTTGGGGGGGGTATTTAAAAAGCCCCCTTGGTGACATCATTTAACATAGCTAGTTTATCCATTTAAAATCTAGGTATTGTGTTGCAATATTTTCCCAGAAGGTTCTTGACTTGAGACTTGGATCCTCTTCCATGAATGGAATGAAGGTTTCAAAAGAACACAGCAAGATCTGATCTTTTATTTCTTAAAATTAAATTAATGTTGGAACAAGGATGATGCTTGGTACACCAGATTGTTCTGTTGGCAAATTACAACAAAGAAGTGTGTGTATGGGGGGGTATTATTCCTCCACCCTCTTAGGATTTTTTACAGATGTAATTTTAAAATGGATGTTTTAAGAACATAATTCCAAAATATTACCAGGAAGGGATTGCTAATAGTAATAATGTAATAATGCTGAAACTGAGAAGTTGCATTCATTATGAGAAGGAATAGCATTTACATGGTTATAGTGTAATTCAGAACATCATTAGAGGGTAAAACAATGGAATTAGAAGTAGGTCATAAGGCTCTTTTAAATATTTCAGTGCATCTGTTAAGGTTTACAGTTTGTCCATTAAAGGCTTAATCGTACTGTACTTTGGGATAGTTTACAAGTAATAGCAACAGTTGACTTGCAGATTTACAATATATTTTCCTGATCTGAATAAAAAAGCTTTTAAAATGCATTTTACTTCTGTGAATAATTGCATTTTACCTGTGTGTGTTATAAAAATGCTGTTATTATTGCATACAAAAAAATAAGTGAGCTGAAAGACCATACGGCATACCACATTTTCAAGTATACATATAAGATGAATGATTCAAGGATGGTGCTAAATAGTATCCTTCTTTTATTCTTGAATTCCCAAAACAATGGTTTAGCCCTGCCCATGAATTCAGCTTTTCTGTCATTTCACATGGAATGCTCCAGGATGTGTCCCTGTAAAAGTCCTGCTGTTTTTCTCATTTTCCTACCCTTTTAATATTTCATCTTCAGTGTATTTGCTACTCTTTTTATTGTACTTTTCATTACCCGTAGTGCAACTCATTGTGCTAATAGACTCATCGTTACAATGCATAACCCCTTTCTATTTCATATACACTACAGAGTTAGAACATTGTCACACCAACCTCGTGATTCTCAACAATCGCGTCATAAAAGGAAACAGGAACATACCACTTTCAAAATGTTTCTTATCACACCTCTGCACTGCTTTGAAATCCCCCAGGGATAAGTCTCTTTGCTGCAATTCCAGCATTACAGCAGTCAGTGCCATGAGGAGGTCTCCACTTTTTGTCTCTCCCTTCCTCCTAGTTTACAACCAGAGTAGCTGTTGGGTATAGTAGCTGGAGGCTATATGTTACCTCTAGCACATTGCCATCACCACCATTATCATGGTCACTCTTCTGTTTCAAAAGTGCTACCTGTCTTCCATCTTGTATGTTGATTGAAGCCAGTTGAGAGGACCTGTTTCTTCTTCCTCCTGCTTCACTTCTCTGTTTCTTTCTGCTCCTTCCATGAAAAAAATTTAAGTGCCTACACATATATTTATCTCATTCAGAAGAGGAGGAGGGAAAAGGAGAAGACTAGGAATGTAACTCTTTGCTGATTTGTGCAGAACAGTGATACCTTTATTGGGACAACTTTAAAAAAACAATAACAAAATACATCATTCAAGCCCAACAAAAGTAGTATCACTGTTACGTGGATTTTGGAATTTGTTGTCTTTTGCTGCATGTCCAACATGGCTACTCGTGAATATGTTTCCTTCATTCTCAAGGGAAGTGATGAGCAATTTATAGGAATTTCTTCTGTGCCATTTGTAAACTGCAGTTTACAAAGATTATTCACAATTCGGGGCTTAATCTGTGCAAAATTTGCATGGTATAATTCTCACAATTTTCTATGCAGAACTCTGCATTTTTTATGCAGGAACTCATTTTCTGAGCAGAAAATAATATTTTTCCATATAAGTATTTTTTATGCAAAATTTTTTGTTTATTAGAAAAGTGAGTGAATATTGCACAGAGTATAACTCCCAACTTTTGAAGATTCTTGTCGGTCCAGGATTCTCCTTGTCAGTGTTTCCTGACACTTGAAAAACATATTTTTGATCATTTTTCAAATATTGTTGAATACCTTTTTAAGCCCAAAGAAGTCAGGAAGGCTCAGTGCTGATAACACCATCTCTCATATGTATGTTCTTGCCCTGCCACCCTATGCAGTTTCTTGGCCTGTCACTCCATGCAGTTTGAGGTGACTGGAGGTAGCCATGCTTTTTCAAATTTCCTACAATGCCTTTCACCTAATGTAAGAAATTATGGGAAATGTAAAGTTACCCAACCATGCTTTTAGAGTGTTCCCTTTCCATCCAGGAAGGCTGAGCATACACAATGACAGACAGGGGCTCTAATCTAAAGATGTTTTGCCCAGGGACCCATTGGGCCCAGAGACAACTCATCCCCATCCAGTGCCATCGACATCTGGCCAGAACAGGATAACAACAGTTGTCAGATAAGTTGCCCAATTTGCTTCTTTTTATACATTACAGTATGTGATTAATGATTTGACATTAGGACAGCAAACACTGGGTAGGACACAAATGAGAAGTACCCTTGTGTATGAACAAACTGATGTTACACAATGATATACCTCAGTACAATGTTACCCTGCAGCCTCAAAGCTAAATGAGATTGAAGTAACAGATACATGTTATTAGTCTCCTGAAGGGTTTGTTTATTTACTTATAATATTGAATAAAAAACCTGTGAGCAGAGGGAGTCCTAATGGAAGGAAATTCTTAACCCTTTCCCCTCTACCTGCTTTTCTCCATGGACACACGATTTATTCCATACAGGGAGGAAAGAGACTTGAATGTGGCAAAGCAAGTGGACATGATCATTCTGAAAAGGAGTAACAGCCACTTAGACTTTCTGCTTGATTGTGTGGGCATCATGTCCATTGAACAGGAGGCTGTGGGACTGGCAAAAGGTTTAGAGTTATACCTGAAGGCATGGCTGTTACTTTTTACAAATATCCAGCACTTGGACCTTTGTCCAGTGCAATGATGATTTTGGGCAAGGTATGTAAATCTTTGCTCATGACATTCTTGCATGCAAGAATGAATAATTTCAAGAGGGTTTGTTTTTTGTTTTTGTTTTTTTTGTTTGTTTTGTTTTTTGTTTGGTTTATTTTTTATTTTATTTTTTTTTTATTTATTTATTTTGTATGTGCATTCTTGGAGATGTTGCTGCACTTTTGGAGAAGAATTGCACAAATCTGATTTTGCATAGGAAACTTTGAGGGGTTGCAGACTGCCAGAAATAGTGCAAATTGAGTCCACTTTTAGGGTTAGGGTTAGTGCTAGGGAATCATGGGAATTTTTTTTTTTCTAAGACATTGAGCCTTCTCTGTCAGAGAGCTTTGGTGCCACAATAAAATACAGTTCTCATGATTCCCTAACCCTAACCCTAAAAGTGGACTCAATTTGCACTATTTCTAGCAGTCTGCAACCCCCCTTTGTTCAGGAAACCTTGTATTTTATGTTCTCTCTCTCTCTCTCTCTCTCTCTCTCTCTCTCTCTCTCTCTCTCTTGTTTTCTGTTCATTGTTGGGGGCAGGCTATGTAAACAGTTTTTCTTGGGTTCACGGTACCTGAAGGGCTACTGGGCCTTTCACACTGCAAAATTACAGCAGTTTGATAACACTTTAATTTCTGGAAACCCACAAATCATCAGATCCATGAAAGGGAAACCAGTCAATGTGAGGGGCTGTGACTGTATTGCATTTATTGCATTGCTACCTCTCTCCTTTCCTCCTAGGAACATATGTTAGTACATGTTTCTCCTTCTATGTATTTACCTCCTTAGCAACCCTTTGTGCATGATTAGGCTAAGAGAGAATTGCTTCCTTATCACTTGAAGAAATGCATCACCCACCATGTTGTTGTTTTTATTATTTCAGGCCTTTTATAAGTCATAACAGGCAACTTGATTTATG
Organism: Phrynosoma blainvillii; assembly: GCA_026167975.1. Taxonomy (NCBI): domain Eukaryota; kingdom Metazoa; phylum Chordata; class Lepidosauria; order Squamata; family Phrynosomatidae; genus Phrynosoma; species Phrynosoma blainvillii. The sequence continues at coordinate 112,320,722 of JANUYF010000003.1, forward strand.
TCCAGTAGCAGTGAAGCAATTAAACAAGGTGCTTGTGTGCTTCCTGTAACTGGTCACAGCATTTTGGACTGGCTGAAATTTCTAAACATCTCCAAAGGCCACCTTGCGTACAACATGTTACAGTGATTCATGCATGCGTCTCGATGGCCAAAGCAGACATCTTGCGGAAAAGGTTTAGATGCCACTGCCTTCACACCTGGCCACTGCCAAAACCTGAACATCCAGGCTTAGGGCTGAATCCTGGAGAAAACCCAAGTTGTGTTTCCAAGAGGAATGTAGCCTCATCCACTGCTCTCTGAGTTTGACTTGCTTTATTCCAGGCTGTCAGTGAATTCTAAAGAATAACCTTTTCCTGTGGCTTTCTATCTGGTATGAAAATTACCATGCTGTTGACCAATAATTTTCAAATATCAGTTTAGGAAGATATATCCTAATATATGCTCATTCTGCAAAAGGAAATAAAAGAGAGGGAGGAGCAGATACATAAATTCCCTGGGGTAGAGCTGAAAAAAAATCTCTAAAACTGAATTGCACACTTGCTGTGCTGCTTTGTTAACATACTGTAGGTCCAGACAGATGACCTTGGAGGGGGGAACTGCACAGTTTTCAGAAGTTAAATGTGATCAATTATAAACAAGCTTCAAACATCCAGCTTGAGACCTTGATCCTTGTGACCCCTACTACAGTATACCGCAACTATGTTTTTAAACTTACTTGGAAGAGTGAAAGCAGATTTCTACTGAGAGATTTCTCATAGCAGTGCATTTCCTTTGTCCTTACTCAGATTGTAGTAGGAACAAACAGGTTGGTTTGCTAAATGTATTTCATTGTTTGTATGTAGTAGGATAATGAGCCAGTGTGGTGTAGTGGTTTGAATATTGGACTAGGACTCAGGGAAACCAGGGTTTGAATCCCTGCTTGGCCATGGAAAGTGACTAGATGACTTTGGGTAAGGCACATTCTCTCAGCCTCAGAGGAAGGGAATGGCAAACTCCCTCTGAACAAATCTTGCCAAGAAAACTCCGTGGCAGGTTCACCTGAGGGTTTTCAGAAGTCAGAAATGACTTCAAGGTATACAGTAAAAAAACATGTCGTAGGATACAAGTATATGTGCTGTATTTACTATTAAACAGTAGTGCCTCTGTGAATCCCATAAGAAGTAGAAATCGTGTATACATATTATTCAAAACACAGATTCTTTTTGTGAGGTCACTGTTATCCCTCTGTGCCAAGAAATAGTTCATAATGTTTCTAGCTCATTTAATGGGCAAAATGTTTTATAAGCATGATGACCTCATTCCATCTTATGCCAAGCCTGTGAGATATAGGTCATTAATACTCCCATTTGGTTGAGGCTATTAATAAGATTGATCATTAATACCCCTGTGAGCTTCAATCCGATGGAATGAAAGGGTTGGTTGCAGGTCATGGTGTGATTAGAGCTTCTGCCTGTTGATGGGTTTATAATGGCCAGAGATGCTGTATTTATTCTTCAGGAAACTTAAGTCTATGAGATAGGTTACAGGAGATGAGCTAGGAGCTAATGGCTTGATCAAGGTTTCACTGTGTTCCTTATAAATTTATTCCAGGTCTCCCTGGCAAAATACTCTTAATCGTGGGCAGATAACATACCTATGTATAATCAGTATGTGGATAATGGGACATACTAGGGGCCTTATCACACGGGGTCTAAAGCAGTCCCATCCCTGCTCCATCCCTGTGCCATCACGGTTTTTTTTTCCATGTTTCCACATGACGTCGCAGAGAAACCCCACCCATCCCTGCGCCATCCCTGTACCATCACAGATCCTTGTCCCGTGTTTCCACACGCCGTCGCAGAGAAACCCCATCTATCCCTGCGCCATCCCTGTGCCATTCCGGCATCACCCGGCATCATCCCCGTTCTTTTGAATGCCAGGTTCTTTTGGGAATTACTTTGCTGATGCCGGAATGATGCAGCTTTCTATACTGCAAGGGAAAAGGAACCGCGGTGGCGCAGGGATGGCGCAGGGATGGGACTGCTTTAGACCCCCGTGTGATAACGTCCTAGGACTGGTTTGCCTTCAGTTTCCATTTGGTAAGGTAAAGGTCTGTTCAGTTTATCAATGGCATTGATGGTCCCCTCAGTAATTATCAAGCCAATAATGATCAGGGCAAGGAGTTACACCTGTCTTCGTATACCAGACATTTCCTATTGTGTTTCAAAGACTTGGGAGTACTTTTTAAGCTGTTGGGTAATTGCTGTAAAAAGTGGGTTAAGATGGTGAAGTCAAAGGATAGACTGATAAAGCAAAAAAAAAATTGAAATAATCAAGCTAGTCAGACCCAACCCATCTAAAAACAACATTCCTTAATAAAATGATCCCATTAAGTCTTCTCTGGTCTCTTCTCTTCACTGACTCATATTCTGATATTTGTTCTCTCAGTCTGTGTTATCCCCTCCGCCACTTAATTCTTTTATCTGCATTTCTAATTCACTTATTTACCAAATATTGTAGGAATGGGGAAAAGACTTGACAAAATGGAGGGGGGCAGTCCAAATTACTGATACCTGGCAATATGAATGGGCTGCAGGTGCTGACTATGGCTGCATCTGCATTGCATAAATAATGCAGTTCGACACTGCTAGAACTGCCACTGTTCGGTACTGTGGAATCCTGGGACTTATAGTTTGTTGTGGTAACAGAGCTTTTTGACAGGTAAAGCTAAATATTTCACAAAGCTACAAATCACAGAATTCCATAGCATTGAGCCATGGCAGTTAAGGCAGTGTCCAGTTGCATTATTTCTGCAGATGCAGCCTGTGTTGCATATGCTTTTTTTGTTTTTTGGCACAGCAGTCCGAAATCCTGAATTTTTTCCTATCCTGTAAGAGCAGGAAGAGTGGGCACAAGCCATGCCTACAACAAACTGACTCTTAATTGTTTGTATACACAGCAAAATAGCCTCACATTACATACCAAATATCTATTGTGAGTTCAGCTGGTATCCCCTATTCCTGAGCTCAGCTTTAGAGGCCTCGCTAGTTGAGGCAAGTATTATGCAAGACAGGTCTATATAAAGTCCACCTCAAATCTCATGACAATGGGGCTGGGGTTCTGGGTTCCTGCATGATTTCTGATCTCATACAATCCTGGAGCAATCAAGACATTTGAACTGTGTTTTATATAGGCCTCCTTCATGTGCACTAACCAGTCTTGAGCTTGCTTGACAATAGAGAATTATATTCTCTACTGCTTTCAAAAAACTTGACAAGCCTAGTTGGGAGGCCTGAAGAAAAAAAATTGACCAGGACCTGATCCTGCTCTCAGATGCTCCGGGTGCAAATCAAGTGGCCTTTAAGGTACTGTTGGACCACATTTCCGGAATCCCTTGCCAACATAGCCAGTGGTTGGGAATGCTGGAAAATGTAGCCCAACAGTATTTGGAGGGTTACATTATTCCCACACTCCTGATGGCAGTATACAAGAGATGATCTGCGTGTTGTAGGGCAAGGCTAGGGACTAGGATTCCTAGATTGAAAACTGGAGAGGGTCTTGTATCTTTAATGTGAGCAGGTGATGTGAGAAACATTTTCACCATGTTTTAGAGCCCCTCTGGCCTTTTTAGACCTAGAAAAATGCTTTTTTTTCCTCCTGAAAATAAACCAAAAGTGACTTCTAAAAACATAGCAAAAATGCCTCTCACAGACCCTGGAGGTGTTGGGGGGGGGCATTTGAAGGCAAAAATGGATGATGATGATGATGATGATGATGATTGCAAAGGGGGTGTAGTGGGGGTGTGCCTCCCCATGATCTCCTGGGGGTTAATGCAGCCCTTTGACCTTCTACAGTTGCCTACCTCTGCTGGTGTTGTTGTAATGCAAAATGGATAACAAGCAACACCTGCTGAAATTCTCTCTTCTACACAACTATTAAAGGTACTTGAATCCTCCCCAGTTTTCACTTTGGCAACTCTACTAGGGAATCTTTGGAGCCTCCAGAAGTTTTGGCTTACAGCTCCCAGCAGCTCCACCCAGCATGGTCAGTGATAAGGACCTGTGGAAGTTGTTGGCCAAAACATCTGGAAAGCAAAGATTCTCCACTTCTGTTACAAGAGGAATGGTGAGGAGCAAGAGTTCTTGCCTTGTCAATAGAATATGTATTGTCTACTAGGATGTTTCCCACAAATCTTTGCAGTGTCCAAAGTGTATATCTTTACAATGTCCAAAGTATGGCAGATACAGAGATGTTGGGTATATAAATTGATATAGGAAGTGGAGCTGTAGAGTTGGTGTGGGAGTCATGGAGTTGAAAGCAATTTTGGGTGGAGTCAGAATAGGTAGAAATATACCTTCTCCAACTATGGTTTCAAAATTAAACCCTACAATACTATAACATTATATGGTAAATTTATCATTTTATATTTATATTTTATACTGAACCAAATATGTACTGTATTTTCCGGCATGTAAGACGACCGGGCGTATAAGACGACCCCCAACTTTTCCAGTCAAAATATAGAGTTTGGGATATACTCGTCATATAAGACGACCCCCCCCTTCCAACGCACACCAAATAAAAATTAAAAAACAAAACATCAGATTTAGTTTCAGTATGGTAATTTTAATTCAAATGCATTGCAGAAATTTATTAAAGCAGTTTTACACCGCTTTAACTGCCCTGACTCAAGACTATGGAATTCTGGGATTTGCAGTTTTGTGAAATATTTAGCCTTTTCTGTCAGAGAGCTCTGGTACCACAAAGCAAACTGCAGATCCTAGGAGTCCATAGGATGGAGCCATGGCAGTTAAAGCAGTATCAAACGGCATTATTTCTGCAGTGCAGACTCAGGATGCATCCATACTGCAGAACTGATGCAGTTTGACACAGGTTTAAGTGCCATGGCTCCATATTATGAGAGCTCTTGGATTTGTAGTTCGATGAGCTACTTAGCCACCTCTTTTCCAGGACATGCCCTCCATGTCAACCCTCTCTCCAGGAGGAATTCCAAAACGTCCTCCATTTTGAGCACAGCGCAAGAAGCATGGATTTACATTTATGTTTTTAGCTTTCTCTACATTTTTTTCTTGTGTGTCGTACATTTTTTGTAGTGAGTCATCCTCCTTTGCATTTAAGACATTTGGTCACCCTGTCTGAGTATCGGAGTATGACTCTGGAGGCCAGGGTTTGAGTCCCCACTTGGCCATGAAACCCACTGGGTGACCTTGGGAAAGTCACACTCTCTCAGCTTCAGGAGAAGGCAACAGCAAACTCCCCTCTGAAGAAACCTTGCCTTTCTCTTGCCTTCATTGCTCCGTTTTCTCTCTCCTTTTGCAACCCCTTCTCTTGCTTTCATTGCTCCGTTTTCTCTCTCCTTTTGCAACCCTTTCTCTTGCTTTCATTGCTCCATTTTTTCTCCTCTTTTGCAACCCATTCTCTTCCTGGGATCCCTCCATTTCCTCCCCTCTTTCTCATCCTCCTCCTCCCTTCTTCTCCCTCCCCCCCCCCGGTTCTCATCCTCCTCCTCCTCTACCCGGCGTATAAGACGACCCCCAACTTTTGAGACCCTTTTCCAGGGTTAAAAAGTCGTCTTATACGCCGGAAAATACGGTATATATTTTTGTTCTTTAAAGCCTGATATGGTGGTGATGAAATGTTAGCCTTGTGATCACCTTGTGGTGATGTTAGCCTTGAGCTAATATTTTACTACAGTAAATTTGTTATTACTAATTCACATTTGCCATTTATGAAGGAAGCAGAATTGGAGTGTAGAATAGAGGAGGTAGAGTTAGAGTCAAAGGTTTGGCATACCAGCGCTATAGGTCTGATGGTAGGTCTTCCCTGAAAGTTAATTATTTGAGTTTTCAATTTTTAAATAAATAAATATTAGCACTAGTATCTACTTTTATTTTTCATATGCTTTCAGGCAGGCAGGTCAGTAGATGCTCAGCGTTCATGGCAAAATCCATTTGTTGTCTAAGTGGTTGTACTGTTGTGGCGCCTACTTTAATTAAGACCTTGACAGAATTTCCATTATAGGCCATGTTTTAAGAGGTTTATTGCTTGGTTGTAAAAAAAATGCTCCAGGCCGAATGTCTCAGTCTGCAAACATTTTCTCAAATTTTGACAAAATAAAACAAATTAGGTTCAAAAGTTACACAAGTATACTGTTTTTCAGTTGCACGCAACTATGTCGTCTCTCAGATAAGAGCCCAGTTTTGTGTTTCATGGTCTGCAACAAAGACTTACATATTGAAGTGACTTCATGTCAGCTATTTAATCCAAATGTTTTGCTCCTTCATACCTGAAAGATAAACTTCTAGCATATATCTCATCACAAGCCCTGTGATCAACTAAGGGAGCCATCGTTATTGCATAATGTTTGCACGGGGTCATGTAAAAAGATATTTGTGATACCTAACTTGCAGCTTTCAGAGCTTTCTATGCTACTGCTCCCCAAAATCCTCCAGACAGCAAGGCCAGTGCTGGAAATTGTAGTCTAGAAAGAAAAAAAAATCCCAAGCTTTGGTGATTCTTTAAAGCTCCTCAAAGTCTGCCCTTGATGTGCCTTCTAGATGTTTGTTGATAGATCTTTTGGGTTTGTTTAGCTTTTAGTAGTAAGAAATAAAATGCCCCAAGGAAGGATTAAGGTGCTTCTATAGAACCCTGGGATAGCTATGCTTTTTTTCATTCACTTTTTACAGGACATCCATGTAGTCATCTGTTCATTGTCAAGGTATTTTCCCTTTCTTTGTATGTTTTTTTAAAAATCTCTTTTGAGGCCGCAGTTTGCAGTTTTCTTAAACGTTAATGTGCAGTTGAGACAACCAAGATGTTTCTATATGAGGGACATGACTCATTCACAGAACTGAGAGGGGATGCAGAGAAAGACGTGATGGGGAGAAGAGATGAAGAAGAATTTGTTGGTTTGCATCTTACATCACAGACTAGAGACGAGAGCACACAATTCTTCACAGTTTTTGCTCTTCTCCAAATGTTGCAATGCATTTCTCTGGTTTTAAAAATTCATTAAAGATGTGCACACTAGAGATAATTGCATGCAAGAAAGCATTCATTAGGAAATATGCATTTCTCCCAGTGTAAGACCTTTTGTGTTAGAATGTGTCTCCCCCCCCTCCCCATGTCTTTTTGAATGTGGTAGGAAAAATTGTCAGAATATTAATGTGTCCTCTTCCTTTTAGAAAGAAAGAAAGAAAGAGAAATTTGATTTAGAAATGCAACAGTATAAAGTGTTTCAGAGAGCTCCAAGGTTGTAAAACCTGAAACAGTTTCCATAAGCAGAATGTCTGCTGGGCTCTCGGGATGCCCCCACCATCATCTTACATCAACAGTTATTTCCTGAAGAGCATAAAATGGGTGTGGGGAAGTGCACACAATTTTCTTGGGATATTGATTTCTTTTACTGAAGTTCCTCAGTTTCTCATGAGCCTTGGACTATATTGAGCAACTCTCATTTTAAAATATTATCAATATTAAATTCAATATTAAATCAAAAGAGACAAATTCCAACAACAGCACTTCTCCAAAATGAAGGCTACCGTTCTGTGCATGCTTACCTGGGGATTAAACCCCACTGAATTGTATAAGATTTACTTTTCATTAGGTATGTGTAAGATAGCTTTCATTAGGCATGTGCTGGATGTCTCAGATTGGTCCAGTAAAGCTATGGTAGTAACCACACAACCATCTGTGTCAATCTTTAAGATACCACAGGTTTATTTTAAATTTTCAAGAAGAAAGACTCTAAGGAATAATTCTATGCACAGCTTGAAGCTGCAATTATATATCTGTATACTGGGGGTTTAGCCCCTTTAAATCTGTGGAGCTTACTTCTGAATAGGCATATATATGAGTGTGTTGTGAAATATCTTTCCTTATTTCACATTCCCATCTTTAGGAAATCACATTCTCAATCCATATTCATGACTGGGGACAGTGTCACCCAAAAATATATAGGGAAAGAACAGAATACTATAAAACCTCTGAACAGGCAGCAAATCTTCTTGCACAAGCCAGTGTCACTTAGCATGGGGGGTATCCCTCACGTACCTGTGACATAAGGAGCACATCAACACACACACACACCAGATGTCTGATGTGTGTGCATGCTTTTCCTCCCCCCACAAACACACACAAAGATAATCCAGATTGATCTAAAGAAATGTGAGTTCTCATAATATAGCTTCTTGGGTGATTGTCATCTGAGTACTTGTTTCATTTTATGGGACTGTTTGTAATGATTTCTTGGATCTGCACTAGGACTGTTACCAAGACTTTTTTCAATGGGGAGTATGGTTGGAAGAGCAATTTTTCTTCTTCTGATTTTTCCAAAACAATTTTAGCATTATAGTGTTCTTGTGCAATAGGTCCATTTCACTTAGGCACTGTAGCACTATAACTTGAAAAAAATTAAAGAAGGATGTGGAGGAGAAAAATACTTTTTTGTTCCAATGTCTCATAATTTAAAAGAAACTCGCTCAAAGGTGGGGATAAAATGTTGCAGGAATTGCCAGAAAATAGTCCAGAATGACAAAAACATAATTTGGATATTTCTTTAAAAACATTGAGAACTGCAACAACAAATGCTGCAATATTTTGCAACCCCCAACATATTTGGAAGAGCTTCTATACACTTAAAGCAGGAAGAACCTGTTCCATTGTCCCAATATAAGAGGACATGTGAGTAGTCTGGAAGTGATCTTGGATTCATTTCAGCACTACACTCTCAAGTGATCTTAGTAGTAAACAGCACCTTCTACTCATCTGGTACCTCAGGTACAACCATTCCCAGACAAGAAGAGTCTCCCACCAGTTATTCTCCTTTATTAACCATGTGATTGGACTGTACAATGAGCCCTTGATATCCGCTGAGATTTAGTTCCAGGACTCTCCATGGATGGCAAAATCCGTGGATGATAATACCCATTATGTACAATGGGATAGTAAAATGGTGTCTCCTATATAAAATGGCAAAATCAAGATTTGCTTTTTGGAATTTGTATATTTTAAAAATATTTTCAAGTTATAAATTCTTGAATCCATAGATAAAAAAAATCTGTGAATATGGAGGGCTGAGTACTCCTTAATTTTGGTTAGATGGTTGTAACACCTCAGTGGAGCAGCTGGGTTTTTCACTGGGACCTCCTACTATGTGTGTGTACCAGTTGCCAATTAAATACTGAGCCATTTTTATTATAAAGTCCTACACAGTATTAAATATGCAATTAATATTCAGCTATTTCATTCTCACCTGGTATTTACACATTCCAAAGTGTTTCAAGGGAGTGTTTTGTGTGAGATGGGGGGGAGGTTTTTTGGGGGGGGGAGAATCCTACCTGTTTTCAGGCAGTCCCATGTGTTTTTTGTGCAAGGTTGCTGTCTTCTATGCAAAAACACCAATCTTGAAAAACAAAAGCTTTGCACAGAAAACAGAAATCTTGCACAACAAAAAATATGTGCCTGTTTTTTTTTATAAGATTGCTTTTTTTGTACAAGATTTTTTGTGTAAGATTTTTGATGAACAATGTTGCTGTTTTCTACAAAAACAGTGCTTTTTGACAAAATCTCACAATTCTTAATGCAAAAAGCCATGTTTCTTGTTGTAGTATTCCAGAACATTTTGGTATGTGTGATTACTGGGCAATAACTGCACAGTATTCTTCTTTACTGGGTTTCCCAAGAGTTGGGAAATTCAGTTTTTGGCCAGGTCAATATTCTTTCTGTTCCTACAATTGGTTCAGAACCAGGTTGTCTGAGAGACTGTGGGGCGAAGCAGACCATTCTCAAGGAGTGACTCTGTGCCGCACCTTTGAGTGTCAAATCCTGCTCCTTTTTGGGATGGAAAAAAGCTGCCCCTTTCGCCGCTGCAGCAGCTCTGATCCACTCCTGTGATGTGCGGCGTGTAATTGCCCGCCATCTGGGTGAGCATGTGGCATGATGTTAGTTTGGGGGCAGAATCGGGGAGGAAGAAGAACACCCCCATGCCACCCCAAAGCCTACGTTTCTTTCTGCAGAGGCCCTATGTTTTGTTATATAAACTACACTGGTACTTACATTCTTTGGGGTGGAGGTGTTCTTCTTATTGTGGCTCTCACCAAGTAGAATGGTATCTCCATTGAGATTAGGCAGCCTCCCAAAATTGAATATTTCTGCCATCAACTGAGGGACTACTTGTTTACCTGGCTTTTCTTAATTGTTGAACCTATACCCTTCAACATTTTACAGATGAAAACTGAGACACATGTAGCCAAGCAACATCCAAGCACGGTCAAAATGGCAAACATTATTAATGAGGGAGAACATAGAAGCTAGGAGAGTCTGCAGCAGAGTACTTTTGCCTGATCCTACTGGGAAGGACAAGATTCTTTCTCCTCCCTTCCTCCCCACTGAATTTATTGAGCGAAAACTATTTTTGCAGTTTGAATTCAGTTTGCAGCAATTGAAGTAAGCTGAGAACAAAATGGGAAAGCAGGAGGAAGGGAAAAATGAGACATTTTAAAGCCAGCTGGAAAAGTGGGACAACAGAAGATTTACTGGGATTTTCCCTGTCAAATTGGGATAGTTGGAGGATAAATAAACCTACTTTTGGATGAGTAGCCATGGATTTTATTGTTTAGTGTTTTACTGGTTTGGTTTTGTCACTTTATCCTTAAATACTGTTTTATTGCACCTGTTCTTCTTGCGAACTATTTTGGGATTTTTCAAATGAAAAACAGTATACGAGTACAGATAAAAGCAAAACGGATAAACAAACATGCCTCGCCAGTTCTGGTTAAATCAAAACTAAAAGACATAAGTGCAAACTTGGTGAAACAAACTATTTGCTAAGGGGTCTTTAGCACATGCAACTGAGCAATAAAAAGGGAGCTAATTGATTGTTAGCTGCTGTAGCTCAAGTTGGAAAGAAATTAGAGAAGTGGGAAGGGAAAGGAAATGGTCCAGCTGGCAAAACAAGTGCCAAGAAGGTATAATGGGATGCCTGCTGCTGTATGTTACGCTTTTCTTTCTGCTTGGAGTCTCTGTCCTCCAGTGGCAGTCATTGAGTAACCACCCAGGAAATGACCAGGTTTCGCAGAGATCTGGACGGCAGGTAACCTCAAGAGAAATTGCAAAACCAGCAAAAGAGTGCAACATGCTGGATGCCATGCCCTTCCTCTCTGTTGCTGTTGAATATTGACCCAAGCAAGACAAGTGAACTTAAATGGCACCCCGAGCAAAGCCACAACTTCTCACACGCTGCTGCGGATGGGTGTGGTTAAAACAGGATATGCAAGCACATGCAGAGATCGCAATAGGGTGCGGGCATGCGTGTACACTCACCCACACAACAGTACTTGGGGCTTAGGAAAACCACTTCCCTTGCATGTTCCTAAGGGAGACTTGGCCCCTTTGTCTGAAAACAACCCTGGAACAGAGAGTACTATTGTCTAGAGGAGACATGGATCCAAAACACACTGCAGAAATAATCCAGGTTGAGACCACTTTAACTGTCCTCGCTCAGTGCTGGGGAATCCTGGGAATTGTAGTTTATTGTGGCACCTGAGCTGCCTGACAGATAAAGCTTAATGCCTCACCAAACTACAGTTCCCAGAATTCCCTACCATTGAGCCAGGACAGTTAAAGCGGCCTCAAACTGGATTATTTCTGTAGTGTGTTTTGCACCATGGTTGCAATAGTGATGCTCTGTTGTTTTCTGTTGACTGTGCTACCCTTCTGTTTCACTGCTGAGAACTGTGCAGCTTGTGCACAGAATTCCTCACTATTGGTTATGCTGGTGAGTGTTGCCTGGAGTTGCAGCCAGACAACATGTGTAACATGACTCCTCACCCCTCCTCCTCTTTTACTTTTCAGTGAGACTGTGCTGACTCTTGAGACGCTACTCAGGGCAGATACAGGTGCATGCAGATCCTTTCAGCAGCTTTGTGTGTTTCAGATTCCTCTTTTTCTGTCTCAGCAGGCTGAAATACGAAATGGAGGAAATTAAAATATGTCTCTCATCGCTCCCTTCCCAAAGCAAATCTGTAAGAGACTTCCTCCTGACTCAGAACTTACCATACATTGAGGATTTTTTCCTAGCTTTTGGAACCATTTGAAAGGAATTTGTTTGCTTCAGAGTGTTTTGACCCTTTTTGACCTGTTCAATCCAATTTAGCCTGTAACTCAGCAGGACAGATTAGTGTTGCTCTTAAAATAAATAGTGACATCCAACATGGCTGCCATCAACTAACACTGTAGAATTGTTCTTGGCACCACACAGTTTAAGTAATTTTGCTGACATGATGAAAACAAGCTAATATTAGCCATAACATTTCTTCCAAAGTTTAAAAAAACCTGGATTGAAAAATTACAGAATATCAATTAATTGAAATTTATTTTGGGCAACATGTTGTGAAACCATATATGTTAGTTACACAGCATTACACAGCACATTAGTTTGACGTAGAGGTGCATACATGAAAGCCTTTTGTGACACTGCAGGTGCTGAGAAATAAAAATTTAAAAATCCAAACTCAGTGCCTCACAATTAAGCTGAAATATGTGTGTATCATGTTGTGATCAAAACAATGAAAGGCTTACAACTGCAAAATCCAGCACTACCTTAGAACAGTTATTTACAACTTAATTAGGTGTGTGTGATATAAAATCTCACTATTTATTTTAGTAGAGGCAAAATAGTGTTCCTGTTCTGCAAGAAATCAAATTGCTGTTTATTCTCCTAAATTGATGATTAAATCAAAATCAGCAAAATTAGGGGTAAGGTTTTTTGTTTTTGTTTTTTTTTATGTACACAGAAGCAGAAAGTTGGGTGTTCTTAACTTCTTTGCAGTTAATGCAGGAATTCCAAAGTATTTTGTGTCCCATGTACCCCAAAGTATTTTTGACATCTTTTCTCCTCACAGGGCTCCTGTGCCTTTAAAAACTGCAGAAAATGTGGTTAAACAACAGATACAGCTTTCTCAGGAGTGTGGCTTCCACAAAGTTTAGACTCCTACTTGAGGGATCTAAAATTACCTAATTGTGCTTTTAGTCAGCTTCATGCCAACATCTGTAAAATAGGACATACTGGACTGACTCAGAATTACTATAAGGATTACATACCTGATATAGGAAGAGTGTTTTGTATCCTGAGAAAAAACAGAGATTGAAATGTTATTGTTTTGGATTACAGTCACCCCTCCATTCTCGTGGACTTGATGCCCACGGTTTTGAATATTCACGGAGGGATGACCTCCGTTAAAATCAATGGGGTGCACCCTCATGGGTGCACCCCCCATTCAAGCCTATGGTGCTTGAATATTGGTGAGTCTCTGATCCCCCACAAAAACGGAGGGACGACTGTACAACTCTCACAATCCTCCAACCAGTAGGGCCTCTGTAATACAGAGATCAGTGGGTCCATCAGAAATTTTGTATCTCTTAAGATGGAGGGACGACAAAATGTGATGGGAATCAAAGTTATGGCTTCATTCATTAGATAAACACTGTGGGCATTAGCAGGTTTTTTTTCCTGCAGAACAGCTGGGCTGAATCATGACTGCACATTTTGCCTCATATCTTGGTTTCTGCAAAGGCTAAAGGTGAACTATACAGTTATCAGCTTTATACCATTTTAACTGTAATGTTATCATCCTAAGTAATTTGAGATAGCTGAAGATATCCTCACAGAGGTTAAGCATAGCCACTGCCATTAATTGTCATTACTATATATTACTTCCGTTATCAGAGGTAGTATATTTCTATGTATCAGTTGCTGGGATGCATAAGTTGGTCTGCTATTGCACTCATGTCTTGCAGTGTGGGGTTTCCAAGAGATATCTGTGTTGGCATCTACAGTAACAAAATGCTGGATTTTAAACAGGCATTTAGTCTGACCCAAGATGGTTCATCTTATATTATTACCACAATAGTAAAACTAGAATCAGTTATTTCTGAATTTACTGTCAGCCATATCCCCGTATCAGTGGTCAAAGCAATTTGTGGAAGGATCCAATCAGTGACACAATCTTAAAAAGAAAAAGAAATGTCCCAAATTGATCATACAGTTCCAGCAGGGGTAGAAACCATGCCATATTTAAAGCACAAGTGAAGAGGCAATCTTTTGGCCTCATTAGAATACATTGTTAGTGCCAGACAAATTTACACGAGGAAGTTAGGCTGCCATTGTAGAAATGATCCTCTGTCCAGTAGCAGCCAGAAGTCTTTGAAGGAAGGAGTCACTTTACAGGTAACCTCAAACTGCCTACGGGTGCATCTACACTGTAGAAATAATGCAGTTTGACACCATTTTAACTGCCATGGCTCCATCCTACAGAATCCTGAGATTTGTACTCTGCAGCACTCTGGCAGAGAATGCTAAAGACCTTATAAAACTACAAACCCTAGGATTCCATCGGATGAGGCTGCAGCACTTAAAGTGGTGTCAAACTGCATTATTTCTACACTGTAAAGAGGTACCCTACTTCTGTCTGCTCTGGTGGTGCACAGGGAAAGGTGTCATCTGGGCATTTTTAAACTAGTAGGAATGTATAACCATTGGGACAGATTTTTACCTAGCAGATTATCTTTCACATACTATTTGCTAAAAGGAGCTTTAGGTGATTTTAAAGGACTAGAAAGAGTCTCATGGAAGTAAAGAGAAGAAACTTTTTAATGTTTAGTATTCATAGCAATAGCAAGTACATTTCTATACTACTTATCAGTGCATTTAGGCACTCCCTAAGCAGTTTACAATGTGTAAGTTAATTGCCCCCAACAAGCTGGCTACTCACTTTAGCGACCTTGGAAGGATGCAAGCCTGAGTCAACCTTGAGCTCCTGGCTGGTACTGAACTCACACCCTTGTGGTTTCTGAGTGAGTGGCTACAGTAGACATTTAACCACTGTGCCACCAGGCCTCCTGTACTTAGTATTCATAGTACTTCTTTGCATGTAAACTGGATTTCCACCTGTGTTTTGGTTTGTAAATTATACATTAGCTTTCTAACTGCTGCAAGCATCACCTCTATTATTTAATAGACTCCCTCATCAATAAATTATGGAATCTCAATATTATGCAAATGTATATCAATATTTGGGTCCTTGAAAACTTCAGACCCCCAAACCCTCTTAAATTATACATACTAATGTAGTGATTCTCTACAAAAGTGTTTTTATCAAGATAGGATGGTACTTTATATAATGATATGTTTTGATCTCCAAGAAGTTCAAATTCCTGCTATAGAGGCAAGTTTTCCCAATTTGCTTTCCTTATAACTGAAATGGCAATGATACATTGTCTGGAATAGACAACTGCACTGGAATAGACAACAAAAGAAGGAGGGTTGTCATGTGTAACAATGATGAGGCAAGTGCAGGTTCAGAAATAGGGCAAATGCACACAATGCAATAAAAGTGTTCTCTAGAGATGAACTAAAATTCAGGAGAGCAGCCAGACTAGATTACATTTTTCTCCCTATGTGTTTCCCTTTCAGTTTGGGCTATATATTTTTATTTGCCTGTTCCCAGCTCAAGTAAATGTATTTAATCCAGGAAAAGTCCTGTTTTATATGCAGGGAGACACACGGGAACCTTCCTTTCACACCTCCAGAATAATTCCCCAAAATCCAATCTCCCTCCCTCTCACTCACTCACTCACACTCTTCTCTCCTCCCATGCGCATATCTTCTATGTATTAATAATCATGTATATGATCATGGATCAATGGGAAAATCTGCTGGGGCTCGTTTTCTAATTACATATTTATTTCATCCCATTATGTTCTTATTTTCATTTCCTTGTTATGGATTTCTTCCTTTACACACCATTTTTTTGTAGCGTTTCTTTTTTCCTTCTTTCCTTCCTTTGTTTTAATTTATTTTAGAGGCATGCTTTTGTCCTATTTTCTTGCTTGATGCATCAAACTCTTCTAGTGTGGAAATTAATTCTTATAATATTGGCTACTAATTCCTCAGGCAAATTTTGTTGAGTGTAATGATTAAATAATGACCTCCGACTGGAAAAAATAATTAGGGATTTTCATCTAAAACACTTCTGTAGGCTCCTAGGAATCTGATCTCCCCATTCCTGCCCCTACATCTGTTGATGTAATTTCATGTCACACTACCTTTTTAAATTCAGTACATGGCAAAAATCATAAGCATGGAGCTTGATGAAACATGTCATACTGGGTGAAATCCACATCTATTAAAATTAATGGGAGTATTTCCATAGACTTCACTGGACTATGTATTCCATCCTTAGTGCAGTAATTCTCAAATAATGTATTGAGGTAATTCTTAGTGTATAACAGTTAATCAATTAACTAATCATTTAAATGGTACCGGTAACCTAACCAGAAAATTGAACACTGTGATCTCTTACTTCTGTTCAGCAGCCACTATGGAACTCTGTACACTGAACTATCAAGATTGCATATCAACATTTTTTATGGAATAAAGTTGCCACCTTCTTTAACTTCTCACCCAAAAATATGCATCTAAGGAAGTAGACTTTAGTCTATGAAAACTCATGCTGCCAACTTCTCTCATTCAGTTGTTCACAAAGGTGCTACAAGATCTCTCTGCATACTGATTCTGCAGACTAACACAACTATATCTTTGAATTCACCCAAAAATAGGATTGGTGATACTCTTCTACTTAAAGTATGCTGCCTAGCTAGCCAACGGATTAGCTACTAGACACATAATTGCTTGTAGATCTCTGGTGGGCACTATAACTTTGTGGTGCCATACTTTGTTAAGATTCACAGGTTTAAACGTACTCCACCATTAAACATTTATCCTTTGATGGTGAGCTCTCCTATATGACATGTTGGACTGTGTCCAAAAAAAAAAATGAAAAATGCATTCCACAAGATGGCTTGGACACTCAGTCAGCCTTGTATCACTCTTTATAGTCTTCTTGACCTTGCTTTAGCTTCACCAGTAGTTTCCCCAGAGATGAGGGCTCCCTCTATGAGATGGGAACCATTGGCCATGTTGGGGCATTGCTTATACAGTATCCCAATCTCTGGCAGTGGTGCACCACTGCTTTGTTATTATGGTGGCCATACATGTTCCAGTTGGAGAAAGGGATGCTTTTGTGCTTACTGTGCCATTCTCCTGCAAAGGCCATCAATGAGTGACAGACTTAGAACTGAATGGGATTGTTAGAGCCTTACCCTTTCAGTATGCAAACAGTGAGGAGGATTGAGCTGCTGCTGAAACTATGCTCAACTCTAAAATGTTTCCAAGTATACTTGCAGAATGTATTCCAGAATGTGCATGTGTGAGTACGTAAATCATCATTCAAAGTATAGTTGCCCATAAGCAAGCTGCCTAATTTTAAAGTAGAAGCCACAGTAAATACTATTTTATTTAGCCATTTGTTTCTTCTGAATGAATAGAATTTCATTCTAGCCCTCTCTTTTCTTTTCTTTTTTCTTTTTATAGGGGAGGGGGTACAAAGTACTTGATAGATTAGCTGGAGGTTTTTTAAAACTGAATTTTTAAAGTGTCAAACAATATCCACCAGTTAAACAGGCCCTAAAGCTAAACAATCTAATTCTTCTTTGTGAGCTCTGTGACTCACACAAATGGGTTATCCTATCTACCGGGTGATGATTTCTTTTAAGGATTTCACATTCATGGAATGGTTGTACATTTTTCTTGCTCCAGCTGATTAACTGGGGTTTTTTATTGCTGATCTTCAGTGTGCACTCAATTGCAGATCCTATCTAGATATGAAAATATGAAACTAGCCTGGCCTCTCTGGGCATTAATTATGTTTATATTTGTAGCAAGGAAACAGCATTTCTCACTGGGACATGTTCAAGGACAGAAAAGAAGCTTAAATTTAAGCCCCTGCACTTTCTATTATCTAAAAAGAATGTGTTAATATGAACAATCGCTTGTGTGCATTTCAGGAGAATACTGAGCATAAGCAGAGTGAGAAATCCAAACCAAAAGAATGGAAGAAAATGAACCACTCATTGTAGTTTCTCTAGCCAGGAATGTACAAACTTCCAAATCTGACTGAAATGAATGATGAAGGAAGAGATTTTTAGAAACACTCCCTGTCATCTTTTCAGTAACTAAGGTATTAACCTCCCAACTGAAAAGGACAAGATTAGTGGAAAGCTTTCTGCTTTAGCTAGAGATAAACCCAACATTGGTGAAAACAAAAATCTGGCAATATTTCAGAAATTAATATTTAGAATATTGAAAAATCATGGAAGCTGATTTTGAGGAGGAGAGCAAAGAATTCTAAAATATTAATTCCTGTTTAATATTTAAGCCAGCTAAGTTCCACATTTAAGTTTAGAATTAGCTTAAGTTCCATGTTTGTATATTACAGCTGAATTTTTTCCAGCTGTATTGTCTTAGGAAAATAGAAACAAATTCAAAGGAAGGAGAGCTAATTTGCCATTTCCCTTGAAAGCTCAGTTCAGGTCTAGTTTTAACATGCTCATTTTTGTTTATTTTACATTTTTAATTCATTAAATAAATAAATCTATTTAATATTATCTACAGTTTCTATCTTAGAAGGGCAACTTAACCACTTGGTAATTTTAATAGATGTATTCAGTGTGGATAATAACTGCAACAAGATGTATTTTGCCAAAGAAAATAGGAGAGGATCCTATTGTCTCAAATCTCTCCTCAAAACTTACTTTAAAAATAAGTTTGCAAGGTCTTAATCTTTATTCCTAACAGTAAACAAATAAACTTTCTCTAAGGGTGCATCTGCACTGTAGAAATAATAAAGTTTGGCACCATTTTAACTACCATGGCTCCATCTGACAAAATTTTGGGATTTGTAGTGAGGCACCAGCACTCTTTGGCAGAAAAGCTAAAGACCTTGTAAAACTACAAATCCCAGGATTCCATAGGGTGGAGCTACAGCCCATAAAGTGATGTCAAACTGCATTACTTCTACAGTGTAGATTCACCCTAGGTCAAAGTGCAATCATAACTGCATTTCGGGCATTTAGGATGGCAAGGATGCCCGTAATGGACAAATTTTTACAGAGGGACCAAATTACCCATAAAGTGATTCATGATCATGAACCTACTACCTGTAGATTGCTGACAGCTGTAAGCCCCAAGTATGGGGACAAGGGGGGGCATTGTGGGCCAGAGGCTGCCTTGAAACCACTGGATCCTTAGCTCTACTTATCATGAGACCCCAGAATTCAGTACTTTACCTATGCCAGTCTCAGTCTGTGAATAGTTGTCATCTTGGAACAAATAGGGCAGGAAGTAAAATAAAAAAACCTGTAGATCAGGGGTAGGCAACCTAAGGCTGCCTTGAAATTATTGGAGGAAACTAGTATCTATATACAAGAAATTAAATTTAAAAAAACAATTGAAAACTTTAGTCATCTCTTTGATCTTTTGCAATGTCAATTAACTCCTTCTATAGGGTAGGAATATACAGCTTTGCTTATTGCTTATTTCATTCCCACACGTGAGTATGATTAATTTCAGCAATTTTCCTATGAGAATATAAGGGTTCCTGCTCAGTTTTAAAGGACTATCTGTTCTTTGTGACCAAAATTTGTTACTGGTCGCGAAAACTGATTTGTGCCTGTAGTAGTGCTTGTAGTTTTCCTGCACAGAAAAGGTATTTGTGCTGCGGGTGGCGGTTAGGCAGAAATCCTGTACAGTATTTTGAACAAATTGTGTAAATTTGTGTAAAATTTACAGAAAACCACATGTTCCTGCATATGTTTTCTGTGCAAAAAACCCCCTTCCATAGCACACCAGTATTTCCCCACAATGATTAGGGTTTGGGGGTTTTTTGCACAAAATACATATTTTCTTCTCAAAAACACCTTTTCTATGCAGGAAAAACCACATGTATTTCGGCACAGACATGTATTTTTGCACTGTTTTCCTTAACAGTGTCTTTAATTGTGAAGAATATCATGGCTGGTCTTCTTTTGCTTAGTGGGGGCTTCATGAGTGTTTCAGAGACTCTTTTTCCATTGAGGATGCACATAGAAATGAGTCTCTAGTCTGGATTGTCTGAAGCAGTTTTAATTAAGCATTTAGTTCTCTCTTCCCTCAATTGTTCATTCAGGTTGGTGGCTTTTGTTCATTCAGGTTGGTAGCTTCTTGGTGGTAGGTACAAACTGCTTGAAGTAGAGCATCATAATAAAGAATTTACATGACCATCCTAATTTGTAAAGGGGGAAATAGTGAGCTTGCAGTCCTGTATTCTGCTATCTACAAATAATTTTTATAGAATTCCATAAAATTTATATCTCAGTAGACATCCATTGGATTGTGCTATGACCCACTTGTGAAAGGAACATACGCAGCAAGTATATTGACCATTATATATTCAGAAGTTCCTTTGATTTCAGGGAACTCCACTAAGCAATTATGCTTAGGACTTTATGTAGCTTCAAACGACAAAACATTCTGGAAGTTCCATTTCCTAGTTCCCAGATTTTCTTTTTTTTTCTCTAATGGGCTCAGCATTTCAGTAGGATAAAGCAATGTATGTGGGAAATAAAGAAAGGCAACAGCCAGCCTCTATAAGTATTAGCCATAGCATCAGGGTGTTGGTTTGGGGTTCCATTTTAGGTAGCAGAACGTCTTGGGGTGGGCATATGCTGGAACTTTGGATGTTCCCGTCATTGTTACATGATGAAAACATTTATTGTTAAATGGCTTTGAAGCAAAAAAAGATAGCCTCCTCTGTAAGTTTGCAACGCCTTTAGGGAGAGGACATTTCTCTTTTTATGGTTTACTCTTTGGCTGGAGTATTAGTGATGAAAGAGAGAGAGAGAGAGGAAGAGAGGAATGAGAGAACAAATTGGCAGACAAAAATTCATCTCCCCACCCAACTTCTTAACTTACTAATAAGCCATCAAAGCTTAGCATTTTAAAAAAAAATGCTATTTCCCTTTCTTCGTGTTTTCTGCTGCTGTATATAGACATATTAGTAAAGTCTTTTCTACTTTTCATCTAAGAATTAAACATAATGTTTGATTTTGCGTGTTATTAATCCTCCTCTCTGTACTCACTGTGTTTCCCAGGCAGTCAATTTGCTTGCCATTAGTGGCAGTGGAAGGAAGGGAGGCTTTCCTACTTTTGCAGTAGGAAATTGCTGAGGCGATAATGGTGCTGTAGCCAATACTGTTGTTGCTGTTGTGTGCCTTCAAGTCATTTCCAATTTGTGGTGAAGCTAAGGCAAACCTGTCACAGGATTTTCTTGGAAAGATTTCTTCAGATGGTGTTTGCCTTTGCCTTCCTCCAAAGCTGAGACTTGCCCAAGGTTATCCCATGGATTTCTATGGCTGAGCGGGAATTTGAACCCTGGTGTCCAGAGTTATAGTCCAGTGCTCAAACCATTACACCATGTTGGATCAAACAGAAACGGATTAGCTGACAAATGGCAAAGAACCCTCATTTTCTCCGTTTGAAGCAATAGGAAGTTATGACTGTTTCACCCTCCCTCAATTGGAGTGTGTCCAAAGGAGGACAACTAAAATGGTGAAGGGTCTGGAAATCATACCCTATGAGGAATGACTTAGGGAACTGGGTATGTTTAGCTTGGAGAAGCGGCGGTTAAGAAGTGATATGATAGCCCTGTTTAAGTATTTGAAAGGGTGTCATATTGAGGAAGGAGCAAGCTTGTTTTCTGCTGCTCCAGAGTACAGAACCTGGAGCAATGGATGCAAGCTACAGGAAAAGAGTTTCTACCTGAACATTAGGAGGAACTCCCTGACAGTAAGGGCTGTTCAACAGTGGAACACACTCCCTCGGAAAGTGGTGGAGTCTCCTTCTTTGGAGGTCTTTAAACAGAGACTGGATGGCCATCTGTCGGGGATGGTTTGATTTTGAGTTCCTGCATGGCAGGGGGTTGGATTGGATGGCCCTTGTGGTCTCTTCCAACTCTATGATTCTATGAACATATATTGTTGCCTGTTGGCAGGATAACTTCTCAAAGACCAACTCTTCTTCTATTGCTACAACATGGCTACCAAGAATTTTGTCTAATGAACCACTTCATTGGCCACCACTACCTATGTTTAAAATTCATATGCATACTTCTTAGTGTCAGATTACTCCCTTCATTTGCAAATATCAAACGTAATGTGTTGTATATAGGCAAAGGTCTCTTTTATGCTAAGTAATTATAGCATTCTGATATCACTTTTAACTGCCATGGTTCTACGATGTGGAATCTAGGGATTTATAGTTTTGTGAGGTAATTAGAATTCTCTGTCAGAGAGTTCTGTTATCTCACCAAACAATAAAATCCTAAGAGTCCACAGCATGCAGCAATGGACATTAAACTGGCATTAAAGTGTTATAATTGTGCAGTGTTAGTCACACTTAAGTTTCCACTTCAACCAGTGGAACAGGTTGACCCCATATAAGAAAAGAAATGGAACTGATTTAATCAGAATCCAACTAAATATAATGCAGTTCAAACTTGGTAAATAACATAGTGTATATTCCTTACTTACACAGAATTGTTTTGTGCCATGTTGTAAAAAAATGTATATAACTAAAAAGTCCTCACCTTGCTGCTTTCACAAATGGGAAAACTAATGATATACAATGACCTTTGCAACCTTGTTATTGTTATTGTGACCAGTAGACTTGAAATACTGAGATCTAAGGGTGGATTGCAATACCAGATGATTTGGAATCCTTAGACCTCTCTTGCACAGGCTGTGCTGTATTAATCACTAATGTGAAAAAGACTTCACATCAACCATTATCTACTGGAGTGGTGGGCAATGTCCTCAGCACCTTCCTCAGACCCTACATGTGGCTCCTCATGCTGTCACGAGGCTATAGGGACAAAATTGCCTGGTTTTGGGGTCTTCTTGGTATGATGTAGGCTCAAAAGTAAAAAAAAAATTCAAATCAAGAAGTAACCAAAAGTGACTACCAGTTTTGAGGGGGGGAAACAGAGCAGGGATTGTGAACTGCAGAGGGGACGGAGGCTATTTTCACTCCATACTCCCACACCAACATGATCAGAAGTAATGTCGCATTGCTTCCTGTTTCATCAACTGAATGTAAGCTAATTTAGAGGGACTTAGGATTTCAGGGTTACAGGGGTAAAACTGCTGCATTTTGCAATGATTTTGACCCATTTTGGTTGGTGGGAGGGGGGAAGATATTTTGAAAAAGACATTTCAGTTTTGAGGTGGGGGTTTGGAGACTTTAGCAGGCTTCAGGGGTCACATTTTGACTCCTAGGGGTGTGTGCAGTCTTTTTTTTCCCCCAGAAAAAGATGCCCCATGAGTGTGGGTTCGTGGACCACTTTTACTTTTCTTTTCCTGTATCTACTGTGTCAAAGCCTTTCCCCCGGTGATTCATGCTTTTTTTCCTCCTGTGTCTTTTGTGCCTCTGACTATCACACCTCATTGCTTAATTCATCGTTACCCATCATTCTTCCCTTCTGGCCCTATCCCAAGTTTTCCCATACAAAAATATCCCACTTTTCATCCGGAAAGTGTTGGAGGGTATAGTTGAACATGTTTCATATCACACTCATGGATAGGAACCTTGGGGGTTATTTGAGATGCTAACAAGAAAACTGTAATAACTTTTGGGTGCTGTGAAAGAACTAGAAGCCTTACTATCAAATTTTGCACATTCTTCATTAATTTCTAATAGATGAGTTGGAATAACTTGATACATTTCAGTCACAGGTAATTTAATACATGTTTTGAGTCATGCCAATTACTTCCCACTTATCTGATCCAATTGCTGTAATATAGCCAATCAGTGTGATATCAAATTTGTGGAGAAAGCACGGAATTTAATTTCCTTATTGAGCAGTGATTTTTGGCCAGGACAGTGAGAATTGCTTTCTGTCACTAATAAACTGATTAAGTTAAACCCAGCTGGCTCAGCAGACATATGGTGGGACAAGGAGAAAGATATATGGATACAGAGATATATAATTTAAAATTTCCTAATATATGTCAAGAGAACAAACTGTACAGAAGATTAGTATATGCTTGCCAGCCCCTCTGGTTTTTCCATTTGATTCCAGTGACTCCACCTAGAAGAAAACAGCTCCTTGGTCCAACACAGCCCACTCAAAATATATGGGAGCAGGAAACAAAAGTTGTCCTTTATACACTATTCTACCACAGCAATTCCCATATCGCTTTTATAGAGTGTGAAGTTATATTTGGTTTCCTGTTTCACTTTGTGGCTTGGAGTCAATAGATATTGACATGGTCTTAACCTTATAGCTGTTTCCTGCAGCGAGGTTGCGTTCTAAACAACCTCAAGAGAGTTGATCATCCCAGTTTAAGTAGGATTGTGCCAACCGTTTTCTTTTTAAGGTTTAAGAGAACAATGTAAAGGAGAACAATGGAAAATAAGATTGGATGATAGGGAAGGGATCCCACCACTATCACAGGTACAGCTGGTGAGGGTCAAAGAGATTGTGTCCTCAGTAGCTGCTCACAGACTATGGGACTTTCTGCCAAGGAAGGCTTGGTTGGCCTCTTCCCTACTCCCTGTTTACTAGCAGGGAAAGACCTTCTTATTTAAACAGGCCCATAACATTTAACTGGTTGGAGAGTGTAGTGAATATGCTGGCTCTTAATGTGTAAGAGATTTTAGTGTGCTTTAAACTGTTTTTAAATTGATTGTGTGGTTTTTAAAAAA
Organism: Phrynosoma blainvillii; assembly: GCA_026167975.1. Classification (NCBI taxonomy): domain Eukaryota; kingdom Metazoa; phylum Chordata; class Lepidosauria; order Squamata; family Phrynosomatidae; genus Phrynosoma; species Phrynosoma blainvillii. Next base: position 112,345,358 of record JANUYF010000003.1, read on the forward strand.
AATGTTTGCATTTCAGACGAATTTAGCTGTATTGTTTTAGTACAGGGGTAGGCAACCTTTTTGAGCCAGGGGCCGGGTTGCTGTCCCTCAGACAATTGGGGGGCTGAAGCACCAAAAATAAATAAATTAATTAATAAAAAAAAATTAAAATTAAAAATTAAAAAAAATTAAAAATTTAATAATAATAATAATAATAATAATAATAATAATAATAATAATAATTTTTATTTATATCCCGCCCCTCTGCCAACCAATCGGGGCGGCGTACAACGTTACAAAATTACAAACAACAAATCAAATTTTAATCCCATCCCACCTTTACCCACCCACCCATCCCTCAAACATACATGCACACTCTCTCAGCCCCAGAAAAGCCATGCCAAAACCCCTGTTTGCCAGGAAAACCCCAAGAACAAGTAATAACAACAATAATCAATACCATCATGGCGGGCGGCAGCGGCGATGGGGGGCTGCGGCGGCAGGACCGGCCTGAGGCTGGTTCAAAGGCCTTGGGGGGACGCATCTGGCCCCCGGGCCTTAGGTTGCCTACCTCTGTGTTAGTATATGGCGTAAGCCACTTTGGGTCTCATATGGGAGAAAATTGGGATGGCAAATAAAAATGAATACATAAAATCTGCTTCCAAAGAAAAATAGTACCATGCTTCTCCAGAAAAAAAGTCTGGTTTCTTGGGGAGCATGTTTCATAGTGGGGGGGGGGGGGGGGGGGGCGGTTCAAATGCATGATATGAGGTCAGAAGAGACTCTTTTGGGATTTGATTGCTGTTAAATAGGGCTGACTCAAGCTAAATCTAATTTATGTATGTGTAAATTAATTTATGTATATGAAAGAGGGGTAAATCAGAAGTAATAATCACCTTTGACTAGCAAGAAGGTGGAATGATGACTTGAGGTGTATATAGGTGATAGTTTTAAGTCAAATTTAGGGAAAAGTGGAAGTCTCCTTAATGGAGGAAAGGGTGGGATGTCTGGAGGGATGATGTTAAAAACTAAAATTATGCATATATTATAGGTATTCTGTTTTATTTGTGTGTGTGTGTGTATACACATGACCACCAGCTCCTGCTCCTCCTCCTCTTTTTCCTTGAAATACTAAATAAAAAAATATTGAAATAAAATATGAATTGGTATTTGTAACAAAGATGCATCTACAACTTCCCATGGATATTTGAGGAAGGAGGCAGATGAGGAGCTTGTGGTAGTAACACTGACTGTGGTGGTGGTGGTAGCAATAGTAACGAAATAATTCTGAATTGAAATGCCATGGGTTGGGGAGAACAGTACAACTAACCGTCCCAAATGTTCAAGATATAAACATATCACACCAAGATACAGTCGCCCCTCTAGTCTCGAAGTCCATGGTTTTGCATATGGCGGTGCACCCCATTCAAGCCTGTGGAGATTGGATATTGGCGAGTCTCCATTTTCGTGGGGGGGGTTTCCAGAACGGATCCCCCTTGAAAACAGAGGGCTGACTGTGCTTTTAGGAATGAAAATCGAGAAAACTGCACAAAAGGTTAAGACTTCACAGGGTGAACTGTATGAACAATATAAAAGGACAACGTATCATGAGGTAATGGAAGTAAATAATATACATTGGGAAAGTCCTCTGGGGAGGAAAAGCAAGGAAGCGAGCATGACAGGAAAAGCCAAGAATTGAACACACTGACAAAGAACATACATAGAAGTGATGAAAGATTTGTTTTATGCATTTGTCTTTTGTGTTGTTCAGTCCGTCAGCCACTTCCAATGGTGTTTTGATGTGGTTTTGCTGACTCGTTTGAGGACTCAAGTGGGAGTAGATTTCAGTTCTTTGTACTGGTTTCGTTATTTTCTCCAGAAGAGTTCCCAGGTGGATAGGAAGGGTCAATAGATTTCTGTGCCTTCGTATGTGTTTTCGTATATGAAGTTCTACTCTGCCCACTGCCATCTCAGGTAATAGGGTATCAAAAAGAAGTTAATGGAAATTATTTTCAGTCTTCTGGTAGAACCAAGCCTTTATATCCATTTCAAGAACTCTGTGGGATATTTCTGAGAATCATCTACTGTTTCCAGCAGTCCCAGTAGTAGCACAACTGAACAGATAGTGACTGAAATTTTGCTTGAGAGAAGGACCACAGTAGAATAAGGAGAGTTGGATGTAGTTACACTGATTCCCAAATAATGAGAGGTGCAATAATAACATGCTGACAGACACTTGAGCCTATGCTGTGTAGGAGCATTCAAGATGCAATGCACAGTTTGCACATCTCTCCTGTCCCACATCTGGTTCAGATGGAGAAGATAGCAGATGTGGCCATATTGATGAAATTCCATACTCCTTCCTAGTGGTTCCATACATCTATTGGAACATGTGAGTTCAGAAGGATTTCTGTGGAATTCCAGAAGACTACTTCACATGAGAGAAGAGCATTCTCCTAGCATTGTCTTTTGGACATTTGCTGGGGTAATAGTTCAACTTGCATAAATCAGTACCTCCTCTTTTCCAGCCATTACGGTCAGTATAGAACAAGGATAAGCAGTGTGCTGCCTGCAGACTCCATGCAGCTCCTGAACTCTCCCAAAGTACACAAACATGCTCCCATTGGGGGAAAAAAATCACAGGCAATTTGCTTCACACACACACACACACACCATTGCTTACACCACCAACCCCTGTGCACATATGTAACGTTAGAACTTTTTGTCCTTACGTGCATCATATTATATTTCCTTACACTGAATTGTATTTCCTATTTTAATGTCCAGCCCCAGCCACTTTGTACAGGAGCTCTTCACCACTCTTCTTCATTTTAACCACAAACTTGCCTATCTCATTGTTCGTCCCAAATTTCAGGTTATTTATGACCAAATTAACAAGCATTAATTAATGTATTTTATTTATTTATAGCCTGCCTTTTTCCCAATAATGGGACTTGAGACAGCTTACAACATACTCAAAACAGTACAGATTAAAAACTATACAAAACATCAGTTAAAAAGCATAAATATAAAAATTATTTTAAAAACAATTTGTAAAATAAAAACCATTAAAATTCATTCAGCGGCTATATGGAAACCAACAAAATAGCACAGTGTGTTGATTTTAATTCAGTTTCTGGGGGATCACATTGGTTGTGCCCCTCCATTCTGACAATAGCCCATTTAGACCTACTTTCTTTCTGTTCAGAAGTGAATTAACAAGCATTATATATTATACATTATTTTTGGAGCCCAGGTAGACACAAAAGTACAATACATACTTGAAATTGAACAAACATCTGGAGGCCCCACCTCTGCTGTTGAATATGTTCACTCTTGTATTGCCCAGAATCTAAGGCAGACACCAAAACTTACAATGTTGGTGAATGAGTAAAATCCTGAATACGTTAACTCTTCCCTTAAACCAAAGGATTTTTTTTATCTATCACAGGTGTTAAGGAGATAAACAGGTCAATCAAGATGACTAGACTCTCCTTTGTTCCCTAGTAAGGGAGGGGCCATATAGGAAACCCACATTCTCTTTTGTGTGACTTGAAAGGGTTTTAGTGCCGTTTCTGCAAATAGTGTCATGCATGAAGAAAATGAATGCTCTCATCTCATTGTTCACCTCAACGGCTTGAGGCACGCTATGCTTTATGCAAAAGTTATTTGCTAAGTGCTTTGTAATTAAGATTATATAAGCAGTGAGATTTTTACATTTACGGCATGTACCATGAGAAGATTCATTGTCTAAAGCTCTGCACTTTGAGGTAGAAAGCAAAACTGCCATGGCGCCTTCCAAATTACTAGAGAGGTCATAAAGTGATTCCAGATTAAATAATAAATATATCGGCAAGGTAAAAATGTTGCTGCTTCAGCACACCTCTTTGCTATCTTATGACCCTTAGCTGGGGCAAATAAAGCCACATGCAGTTCAATCTCAGACTGTCCAAACTAATCTTTCTCTACCCCCACAAAGGGAGACAATTCACCGTTTTTCCCCAAATTGTTTTTATTTTCCATCCTCTTTCCCCACTTTACAGTATGTCATCAAAATATCATTCTGATTTTTAAAACAATTTTTGCTAGTCTCTCTGGCCTCTGGAGGGCCAGAGGCAGATAAATGGTCAGGCACAGTTGGCTATCATATACTATTAACAAAGAGTGGAATTCATAATATTATAACTTGATAAAAAGTTGCCTGTTTTGCAAAATGCATGAAGGAAAATGCAGGAATCATGTGTTTAGTGAAAGCTGGGTACCCCAAATTCCTGTAGAATTTTGCATTGACAATACTGAGATATATATATTCATGTGATGTTTTGAGACAGTACATAAGTGGTACTGTAACACAGAACAGTATTATAAATGAGTAACATGAAGGCCTTGTATGAATAAGCACTTAAATTTCTTATTATGTTAGCCAGATTTAAATTTTGTCTGTAAATTCTTTGGATTGATCCATGCATCAGTAAATTGTCGTAGCCCATTACAATACTTCATAAAACTCATTGGAACACAACTCTTTTTCAGTGCCTTTTCCCCTACTTTGATTATATAAGTCCATAAATGAACCCTTTACATATCTTTCACGTGTCACAAACTTTAGGCAATAAACTTTATAGGAAACCATTCATGACGACAATGATTTGAAAATGCAGCTCATTAATAGACAATTGCCAAAGTGTTTCTAAACACTGTGTTCTTGCAAGGATAATTATTATACTGTAGTGCACAGTATATATGCAGCATATACACAGAATATAGAATATTCAGTATGCTATTATTATTATTATTTGTATATTTTTAATCTCCATTGCTGGGCCAGCCTTAATGTGACTGAATTGCAGTGCTGCCCTTTAAAATCTAAGACTTGATAAGAAAACAGAGCTAGAGGACTATTTCTCATAACCTTTGCTACCTCCTACATAAGTATAAAAACAGTCAAATGCTCTACAGCTGGAAATGGCCTATGCAGTGGCACCAAGCCAGCATCATTTCACTGTGTCAGTTTTTTAAAAAAATCCTTCATGATGAACAAATGCTTTTTTCCTCTTTTAAGAGTCTCTTCTTTATAGCCTCCTCACAGATAGTATCTTAATAAGCAGCTTCTGAGTCTCTGGTAGAAAAATCCCACAAAAGAAAGAATGGTTGTCTCGCATGCTGACTTCATCAACTTTTGATATAATGTGTAATTTTGTATAATTCAAGATCTCAACATAAAGCTGTCTGCCATTAAGGCTGGTTGGAACAGTGTCACTGCTGATTGCAAAATGTCCCCTGTTTAAAAGAGAAGGCCTTTCAGGCTCATTGTGACATTGCATTTTAAAAATACAACTCTACCTGTGTAGATGTCACAACAATGTTTAATGCCAGATTCCTGTAATATGATTCCAGTTCTCAGAAATGCTTCCGAAAGAAACCTCCATAAGATGGAATACACATGTGGGCATGAATTTAACAGTGTTGAATCTGCAAACATCTACTTTTGAAAGCCCTTTTTACAAAAAATAGAAAAGCTGACTATGAGTTGCCGAAATAAACAATTTTTATTTCTAAAGCAAAGGTATATCACTGCATTAGAACCTTTAGTCAGCTGATAATGGCAACCATCTTGGAAATATATATTCAAAAAGTAGTGTAGTAGGAGTTAGTATGCCGATGTCTTCAATGTACAATAAGCAATGGATGCAATTCTTATACACATGTATGGCAGTAAACCCCTCTGAACTCAAAGGGGATTATTGTAAAAAGACATTCATAGAGTTATAGTCTCTCTCTTTTTTTCCAACTACTGAGATGGTGTACTACTATACTATTTAGATGGTTCACCTTTACTATTTAAATCATTCAGCAAAGTATCTATTGCTATGACTGCAAGACCCTTCTGCTTGCATGTATTTTTTACATGCCAAATGCTAATTTCTGCTAACAATTCTGAAATTAATATAGTGAAGTAGAGAAAATATGATTAAATTGATATATATCATCATCAAAATGCAGGTTCCCTTTAAGAGATGCAAATTAATAAGTCGTTGAATCTTACCTCGGAATAGGTGGGAATTCTTTCACAGAGTTTACTAAAATTTCCAAAAGTTAAATGTGAGAGATAGTGAAACTGACATATTCTCCCTCCTTCCCTTGATCATGTTTATGCTGCTCTCATATGGTAACGTACATCAAGGAATCAAGTTACTGGTTCTAATGATATGGTCTTGACAGCACATGAAGCATCAGTTTTGTCAAAATTAAACATATCTGGGGATTATGAGACAGCTTGGAAAACCTTGCACCAGTATACTGAGTTCTAAGGGTTAAGGGATATAGGATACAACTATACTGAGTAATATTATTTCTTAGATGAAAGTGCTGTCTGTTTAGGAATTTTTTAACATATGAAGAGGCATTAACACTACAGCACATTTGGCAATGCTGGCTGGAGTGTATGGGAGTTGCAGTCTGGAAGCAACTTTGCCCAAGCTTGGTGAACAAAGGAGATGGAAGAACATGATAGCCACTCTCCCAAGCTAATCTCATCATCTCTGGCCTTATTTCTGTTATGCATGGAGTGTGGGTGTATGAAGTGAAAAGCTTCCTTAATACAGGAAACTTTCCAGTTCAGACTTTTGCCCTCCAGTAGTACTAGGATGATAGAAATGGTGACAGAGGGGGTTCTTGCATTCTTCCCCACCTCACTTGTTTCCTGTATACACTCTCATCTCCGCCGAATAGCACTTAGGATGCTGTGACATCTCTGATAGTTCTTCCCTTAGCACCTTTCCCTGTTATCTTGCCATGTATATTCAAACCTAGCTATTATGTACAAGAAGGAATCCATCAAAATGTTACAGGGTGAAAAATCTTACCAAAACAACAACAGTAACAGTAGAAATTAGTCTTCCTTTCAATTATGATGATAATAATGATGATAATAATTGTTATTATTATTGTTTTGTTATTATTATTATTACTACTACTACTACTATTATTCTGCAGTCTGGGCAATCATAACTCTCGCAGAATTCAAAAATAACTAAATAGGATGCAGATCTATCCACTCAAGAGATCTCACAATCCAGGCCATGTTCGCCAACAAACAGTGAACAGGTGCAGTGCAGCAAGAAGATACTTGCAAATAGCTGCAGATGATTCAGGCAAAAAGCCAAACCACACAATTTAGGAGGAAGACAATTTCCCAGAGTCTCCAGCCAATTTATTGGAAGTGGGGGGGGAGAAGTAGGATTCCTTCCCAGCCTGAAGTCTGTTGATCGGTCAGATCCCATCCACTGAGTCATCCCAAAAGAACATTTAATTGGGCACGACCTCAACAATCATATCACAAGTTATAGCATAGCACAAGTCATTGCGTCTTGTTTTTGGAACATTCCAGTTTGTAGAACTAAGACTACATCTTTCTGTTATCCCTTTCTTTGTGGAGTTTGGTCCTGATAATGCTTCAAAAGTATTTTTTAAAAAGGTCTAGCTACATAATCTTATGGGGCTATGTTCTTTTGAATTATGTTAACATAATGCCCTCGCTAAAAATACCTATGTTACAGTTTAACCACAATTTCCTTTTTAACTTAAAACAGCAATCAGCAGCAGCTTCAAAATAACTAAAGCTTTTTCAGACAATCTGTATCTAATTGACTTGTTTCAGATTTTTTTGCCAAAGTACAGTTTAGTCAGACACTACAAATAAAATCATCTTAAACAAAACAATCTGTTGAAGGAAGAAATAATATATGTACTGTAATGTACATGATTCACTCATACACACACACACACACACTTGCTAATTTACAAGAAAAGTCAACATATATCAAGATAGAGCAACAATTCTGGATCTGTGCACTGAAACATAACCCCCCCCCAAAAAATCAATGGAACTTAGGGGGGTTGCAGACTGCCAGAAATAGTGCAAATTGAGTCCACTTTAAGGGTTAGGGTTAGTGCTAGGGAATCATGGGAATTGTTTTTTGTTTTTTTTCTGAGACATTGAGCCTTCTCTGTCAGAGAGCTCTAGTGCCACAATAAAATACAGTTCCCATGATTCCCTAACCCTAAAAGTGGACTCAATTTGCACTATTTCTGGCAGTCTGCAACCCCCCTTAGTTCTGGTATAGGATTGCAAGGTAGGTTAAATGATGGACATTTTCAGAAATCTTTTTGCTGACAATGCTTAGCTTTTATATGATAATCTTCAAGTTTTTAAGTGAATTCAATACATGATTCAACTCATTCTTACATCAGGCCTACTATAAACTAGGTTTCTACTTGTAGTCCCATACTATTTAAAAGGTTGGGAGTAGAAATTAAAAAGTAATGGTTTATCAGAGGTAACCTACTCTATCAGTTAAGATTAACATTAGGCTTCCTGGCTCACATTCTTAGGCCATACTCAGTAGCTGTTCTCAGAAAATATACTCTGCAACTGTGCTAAGTAACAGCACAGCTCCAGAGCATGAATTACCTTTTCCCCAATAACAGAGGTTTAACTAAGTTTGATTATAATGATAACTTAAGAAAGGATAAAGACATTTCATTCATAGGACGTTATCACACGTGGACCAGTTTCGTTATTAAAGAGATAATAAAGTGGAAATGAAGCATCCCGAAAAGAAAGCGAAAAAAGAGCTTAATTGCGCAAAAGCTTTTCACACATAATTACAGTAATAACGGAATTAAGTTAAAAGCGAAAAAAAGACGTTTTTAACTTTCATACGCAAGTGAAAAGAACCCGTACATGTACTGGAAATGGGTGTGTTTCATGACCAGACTCCTTCTTTTTCCAGGGCGGATCCTGCATTTCCCAGGAGGAAATGTCAGACTGTCCTACATTTGGGGTCATGTCCTCCTGCACAGGTCCTAATCCCCTTCCGTTGGGGTTAGGACCTCTCAAGAGAGCAGAGGAGGAGGAGGAGGCGGTCGGTGGAAAGGCAAGGCAAGGCAAGCCGAGGCAAGGGCGGGATTGAGATAGCTCACCCTCCGTTTTCTCTCTCTCCTTTCCTGGCATTGGAGGCTGTCAGCTGCTGGGGAGATGAGCAAGGAGGGCAGGATCACAGTCAGAGCTGGCAGGGAAGGAGGAGGAGGAAAGGGAGGGAAGGAAGGAAGGAAGGAAGGAAGGAAGGAAGGAAGGGCTGGATGTTCCCTGGGGAGAGCCAGAGCCTTGGATGATGCCCAGGAGAGGGGGAAACTGGAGGTAGCTCCCATGCCCCCCCCATAAGCCTTTGTAGGACCTGCAGGGCAGAACTTCATGGTGAGATGGATTTCCAAGTTGCTCCACAAGCACACCCCACACTTGCACCCACATCCACCCACAGCTGCTGCGAGGGAAGCCTTCTTTCCCCTCCTTTCCCTCCATCCCAAATGCCAAACTTCTCCTCTGTCCCAAACTTCCCTTGCCTTGCCTTCCCTTGCCTTCCCTTCCCTTCCCTTCCCTTCCCTTCGCTGCATGGTAGGAGCCCGGGACTCTCTCTCCCTGGAGGCCCCTCCTCCTCCTCCTCTTGGCCCTCCTCCAGGTTTTAAAAGATAATTGTCCGTGCATATTTGCTTTTCACATTACAGTAAATGCGCAATTACTGTAATTTCGCAAATGCATTTCCTCTAAACTCCCGAAATTAAAAAGATCTCAGATAATACCAGTTTCTGTCCAGTTTCTGACCAGTTTCTGTGTGACGTCGTGTGAAATCATGAGGCACAAATTCAGTTTTTGTTTGGGATTTGTGTGGATTAACCAACAGATTTCCCCCGTGTGATAACGTCCATAGTGTAACAGTAACTTTTTAATTACTTTGCAGGGATGTTGCCTCACTAATTGGTGCTAGAGGACCATCATGGTTTAAGGGCTGATTCACACTGTCTGTATTACTGCTATGTTCAGATTTTTTTTCACAAAATAAATAAATAAATGGTATAGTTACTTTTGAGAAACAGGAAGGTAATTTTAAAAATATGAATAGCTACTCTTGTCTTGGTACTTTAATTAACTACTTTTCACAGTAATTTTCCAAGCTTTGTGCACCTCTGCTTTCAAAGTGGGACCACACATTGACATTTGTACATCTTTGTCATTTGTACAAATACTACCAACTTGTGCCATGACAGCTGAAACACCTTTTTCTTGTCACATGAATAACTACCCAGTTGTTCCCATTATTAGAAGCTTATATAAGATTATATAAAGTTGCAAGGTACACCTTGTAGTCATTTAAGAACAAACAAATACCCTAACATAGAGGCAAATGTGACTTGTGCAGCTTCACATGCTAGCCATTATAATCCTTAAAGTAGAATCATTTTTGGCATATAACTGTGACTTTAAGTGTTTTTTACTTATCTTAAATCTCTGCTGCCTGTGATTGGGACTATTGCATGTCCATGGTTGTGACCATCGTAGTTAGATAAACCACGCTTTAGATAAACCAAAGTTTAGTTTAGAAAATTTGCTTTGACAGTTAAATGCAGGGAATTTCAGAACCCTTTCTTTTTAAAAGGGTTTCGAGAGTTACAGTACAACCCTGAATTATTTTAGGTTGCATTTATTTTTCTATTTTGAAAGGTGTTTCTTTTTTTAAAAAAATCCATTTTGCTATGACAGCATGTATTTATGTTAACTGTTCCATGTGAAAAAGAAATATTTTCACAGTCGTCTAAGTGTGTTCACTGTATCTGCTTTACAAATATAAATTGCCAATATAATAATGTGGTTTCTTGGGATATTTGTTCAAGCATTCTTTCTGAGCTATCAAAGCTGCTTTCAAAAACAATGTAATGGTCCTATTCACAAAAATAGTTGTTAGTTTTTCTGTATGGTTGAACCATGTATTAAACTCATGTACTTGTGTCATCTCGCTGACAAAAGCAGGGATAGGAATTCTTCATTAGAAATCAAACTGGGCAATTCTGGGAGTCATCAACCAGAAACTTAACATTTTGAAGCTCTAATTCAGGGGTAGGCAACCTTTCCCCTTTAAGGGCCGAGGGACTTCAGCTCCCAGAAGCCTCAGCCATGTTGGCCAATAGTCCCATGTTGGCCAATAGCTCCTGGGATTCTGGGAGCTGAAGTCCCTCTGCCCTTAAAGGGGAAAGGTTGCCTACCCCTGCTCTAAGTAAAAGTATTGGGGGGTGGGTATAATGTACAGTTTAATAAGAAAAAATGCAGGTTTATAGAAATAATTTGAACCTATTCATCTGTATATACAGTGGGCCCCTCCTATATGTGGGGGATGCATTCCTGACCCTTCCCCAAGTATGGGAAAAACGTCTATGCTGGTATCCTATTGATTCCTATGGCAGCACACACACCATTTTGTTCTCCTGGGCTTGCCATACACATAAGCTCAAATCAGCATACAGCAAGCCTGGGTATAGCACAGGCACACTGTATTCCCTACATGATCTGAATGGTTGACTAGGACTCCAGGAGACCAGGGTTTGAAATCCTGCTTGGCCACGGAAACCAGCTGGGTGACCTTGGGCAATTCATGCTCTCGCAGCTTCAAAGGAAGAAGCCAAATGCCAAACTCCTTCTGAACAAATCTTACCAAGAAAACACCGTGATTGGTTCCCTTTAGGGTTGTCATAAGTTGGAAATTACTTTAAAGTGCACACTAGCAAAGGCTATCATAGAAGCATTAGTCTAAATCAGGGGTAGGCAACCTTTCCCCTTTAAGGGCCGAGGGACTTCAGCTCCCAGAATCCCAGGAGCTATTGGCCAACATGGGACTATTGGCCAACATGGCTGAGGCTTCTGGGAGCTGAAGTCCCTCGGCCCTTAAAGGGGAAAGGTTGCCTACCCCTGGTCTAAATCCAACTGTTAATTCAAAATAAATAGAGTAGACCAGTTGAACTTTTGTAAGTGTTGACTTGCCGAGTATCCATTGTTTTAGTGGGTCTACTCTGTTGAGACTAACGGTTACCGTAGATTTAGGCCATAGGGGGCTGTTGGTCCATGTAACTAATGGATGGCAATTATGTAGCCCTCTAGGCGTTAGTGAACTGCATTTCAAAATACTCCTTTGGGGCTGTCTGTTTAGCACTGTATTACTACTCAGCCTAGTGCTTTTGTTGAATGAAAGCGCTTTCAAAGATTTCTCTTTCTTGCATGCAGCTTCCCAGCTGTGGCTATGTCCTGTTCCTTCCTTTAACTTTTTCATTAAGACACCCTAACTCACAAGCAGGCAGATGTTTATGAAGAGGCAAGATGGGAAACTGGTCACCTAAAGGAGAAGGCTATTCCTTCTTCCTGGCACCTTTTGTCACAATTCTTCCACTGCCTTTGCCAAGAAAACAGGAAACACCCTTGTGCCATGCAAGTGGTCCATTTGGATCAACACTGTTACTGGTTCTCTCCTACCTTTTACAAGGCTGTGTTTGATTCAAAGACCACTGACCACCTAATTTAACAAACCAGCCCTAGTTTTGACCCTAGTACATTACTCTTGATGATCATTGTCCCATGGTTCTTTCACACCTAAGTTAATGACTATGTCTGGACTGGCCAGGATACTCCAAGGGCCTCTAGGAGTATCCCAAGCCCACAGCTACCCTGACATGCTTCTATTACCTGGCCCTCCATTCCTGCAGTAGCTGTCTGCACGGGGGACCCACTGGGCCACCCAGCATGTCTGCCATTGCCACAAGTTGCTTGCTTCTGTCAGAATGAGAGACCCAGTAATGGTCACATACTGGGTGCATTGTTCTGACCTCAGAATGACAGCAGCAGATGCTCTGGGTGACCCAGCAGGACACCCATGTGTACAGCCATGACAGTGTGAGAACAGAGGACCCCAGATATTCCGGAAGATCTGGAACAACAGGTAACTTTTTAAAATTCATTTTAACATAGCTATCTCCTGGTTTGATGCAGAAGGTGTTGGCCATCTGGAATCCTTGCACCAGAACCAAGGATTGGGTGGTGTGTCATCTGAATAAGACAATGGCGGAATGTTCTCCCACGCAGACGAAGCCAATGTTAAATGTTCAGACTAAATTTTCACTTCATTCTCAGTGGAGTTTGTTTTGTTTCTTTATATCCTTTAGATTTCTAAAGGTTAATTTCTTATTGTATGTCATAGTGTCTTTCTGGATTCTGTAAACTGTTGTTCATATTTTTATCTCTTGGCTTTCAGAACTTGGAAAAGTTACTTTTGAAAATCCCCTCCAGCCAGCATGGCCATTTGATTTGCTGTCTGAGGGATTATGGAATGTGTTGACAAAAAAAAGTAACTTACTCAAGCATTGACCCTTATTAGAATCCATAAAATGGGATGCCACCAAATGTTAGTGACTTATCTGGAATGATAGGGTTGTTGTTGTTGTTGTTGTTGTTGTTGTTGTTGTTTTTAAAAAAGGAAGACGTGTTGCATACAAATGATAATGCAGTTTTGTTCTTGGTTTCTGATGAATACAACCACATCTCTGTCTCAGTGAAATTAAATTGCTAGTGGAACAGTTATGAGCAAGACTCCTGTTTCTGCTTCTGTTGTAGTGGCCTGTTCTATCTATGACTCAATTAACTTATATTTTCAAAATCACACAGTGCTCCAGCGTCTCATACTTTATATAAGTGTGCAGTCTGAAAGCATATCCGTCCCTGAAAATCAGGCACTGAGAGTGTGATGTTACCAAAAGCAGATCTTTAGAAGAGTTAGGCACAGTGTCAGCACATACACTCACATTCACACACACACACACACACACACACACACACACATATATGCTTATTAAAATCACATACCTGGCTTTACAGAAATGAGGGAGGGATGATATTTTGTGGTTCTTGCAAGTGCACTAGTAAATGAATAATCATATAAACTTTTATTTTAAAAGATTAACTGGTGGAAGATTGTTTTGCTTGGCACAAGCCATGTTAAGGAGAACTTGTGTTTTATATGCTCTTTTAGCATTAACCATTTAAGTGACAGTTAAGCTTGAGGCTGAAGCCATGTTCCTGAAAGATCATTATTTTAGAGATTAACAGGAATGAAGAGCTCCAGTAAATTGAGGCAGAGCTTTTTTGTTCAACAGTCTAAACATTACCGGGGGACCTCAGGGGGTGGATTAAAACATGCTGAGGCCCTGAAATATATAAAGTTCAAGAGATCCCATATATTTTACAGTCTGATGTCCTAAAGCAGGGTGGATAAAATGCAGACAGCAAATCACATGTGGCCTCGACCCCCTGTTTTGAGCTCCTGGAATCCCTGCATACCTGAAAGTGAGAAAGGGGGACAACAATCACCCATCAAATGACACAAAAAAAATGCCACCTGGAGCAGTGTTATGTACTAACCCACCCTTGACTGAAAAGCTTGCATTAAAGGGAGAATATGGGCCCAAATACTGAGATATTTAAATGGAAGTGACTTCTGGTCATTTCTGAGTCACATTTTCAACTATAAAAATGTGATCCTGTGGCCCACAACCCAGGCAAAATTCATCCCCACATCTACAAGGGTTGAATTCAAAGATTAGACGTGTTGTTCTGTGGGATCATTATGTAGAGAGATCTTGTAGCACTTTCGAGACTAACTGGAAGAAAGAAGTTGGCAGCATGAGCTTTCCTAGACTTAAGTCTACTTCCTCAGATGCATTTAGTAGAGTGGAAAGCCAGGGACAGACTTGTAGATGCCATTAGTATGTGACAATGTCCATTCAAATTCCAAATTCTTTATGTATGGAAATGAAGTGGCAAGTCCAGTTTTTACAGTAGTCATTTGTGAACAAAGGCATTTGTTCATTCAGCTGGAGTTTCCACTTCATTTCAATAAATAAAAGCTAGTTTCAAATGCCTTTGTTCACAGATGACTATTGTTAAAACTGGACTTGCCACTTCATTTCCATACCCAAAGGATTTGAAATTTGAATTGACATTTTCACACACCAAGAGCATAAATAGTTCTGTCCATGGCTTTCCACTGCACCAAATGCATCTGAGGAAGTAGACTTTTTTTTTAATTTAAAGTTTATTCCAGCTATAATGCAGGTTATTTTGATTTATGGTAGCATCACATGGCAGACTTCTGATTCCATTCCCAGAATATTCTATTGTACTTGTCTCTTGTCTGTTTTATAGATGCGTACAATCTCTGGCGCTAGGGGATCATCTGGATTTGGGTCACATACCAGTGAACAAATGGATAAAAGAACTTAAGAAATAGTTAAAGCAGGAGACCACTGTGATCTTAGAATGTCGAGACAAATGCTGCCATTACTGTTAATATTTGGGTTATAAATTCTTATTGTAAATGCAACCTTGGGTGTCTTGAAAGGATAGTCTTTAGGAAAATCAATTGTCAGGAAGAAAATACTGCCTTGATATAGACTGTGATTAGGACCCATAATTGTGGCTTGCCATCTCCAACTGAGCCTGCAGAACACTGGGCTGGTGGGTCACGAGCCAAGTCACTATGTTTCTTGTCAATGTGTTTCAGTGCCATCCTTCTTGGGCGAGGGGCAAAAATCACTGTGCTGGGATGGTTGGTAGTAGTGGCCACTGCGGCCAGGGGCTGCTGTGGCTGCTGCACTGCCTCCATCACCTCCTCCTTTGTCATCTTCTGGTCCAGCCTGACTCTGCACCCTGCAGTTGGGGGATGGAGCTGCTCACTCGCTGCCTCTGAGGAAGTAGACTTAAGTCTAACAAAGCTCATGCAGCCAACTTCTTTAGAATCATAGAATCATAGAATTGGAAGAGACCACAAGAGCTATCTAGTCCAACCCCCTGCCATGCAGGAACTCAAAATCAAAACACCCCCCATCTTTCTTTTAGTTCAGAGGTAGGCAACCTTTTTGAGCCAGGGGCCGGGTTGCTGTCCCTAAGACAATTGGGGGGCCGAAGCACCAAAAATAAATAAAATTTAAAAAATTTAAAAAAAATTAAAAATATGCATGCACACTCTCTGAGCCCCTGTGGAGATTTTGCCAAGAAAACCCCAAGAACAAGTAATAACAACAATAATCAATATCGTCATGGTGAGCGGCAGCGGCGGCAGGACTGGCCTAGGGCCAGTCCAAAGGCCTCGGGGGGGGGGCGCATCTGGCCCCTGGGCCTTAGGTTGCCTACCCCTGTTTTAGTTAATCTCAAAGGTGCTACAAGATCTCTCTATACCTATAAAAGTTGTTAACCTTGCAATAACTTGTAGCTTACTTAGCCTGTGCATAAACTCAACATTTCTCAATGTAGAGATGTTGCCTATGAATGTTCTCTTTGCAAGCTGGCCTTCAGCTGGATTTATAAATGGATGTCCAGTGTGTGGAATATTGTCACTGAACAATTCATGAAAACTACAGTCAAAGTTTTCACTCCACTTACAAGAATAAACCATAGTCCAGCACCTTTATTATTCTACGCTTTTATAATTCCAAGTTTTGTATCTAGGCGAAACAGCAACACCAGTGGGCAGGCATAGACTTGGCCTGACTGTAGCCCATGCGAAGAAGATTATGGGATTGTTGCCAGTGCCAAATTGGAGCAAGCCGTGTGATGCAGCTGCAAAAAAGTATAATGCAGTGTTAACCTGAATATTTATAACCTATTGGGAACTTGATAGATACAGGTCTTATCTCTCTAGCAGAGTAATTAACACCAAATGGAATTGAACAGAATAATCAACCACCTCCTCCACATGCATACAGCTAGTAGAATAAAGTAAACAGATATCTTTTATTCATGTGTTTGAAGGTGTAGTGGTTTGAGTATTGGACTACGACTCTGGAAACCAGGATTCAATTCCTGCTCAGCCATGAAAACCCCTGGATGTCCTTGGGCAAGTCACATGCTCTCAGCCTCGGGAAGGCAGTGGCAAACCTCTGAATTATTCTTGCCAAAAAAAAAAAATATGATAGATATGCCTTAGGGTCACCATAAGTCAGAAATAATTTTAAGACACACAACAATAACAGCAACAACAACAACACTTGTTTACTCGTAATCACATTCATATGTACAGGCTTAATTCTAGGGAAAAAGAATGGAAAATGTTATCTAGGTTCTGTAGATAGGTTTAAGTAACAGAACAACCTCTAGTTCTTACTGCTGCCCAGAGCCATGAAGTGATCAGGGCTGCAAAGAGAAAGAAGAGAAGACATCCATGAAGAAAGAAAGCAGAGCGGAATGGAACGGCGCAAGTAAAGAGTAAACAACAGAGTAGAACATAAACTTTGCCAGAGTCTTAGTAGACAGTAGACTAGCATACAAAGTTTACCTACTGCAGCAGAATCAAAGTATCCAGACGGTAAAAACTAATGTTCCATTTTTGTTGGACACATTTGAATTTGAACAGGTTTAAAGGAGGGTAATAAAGATGTTTGGGATTTGGGGTAAGGAAAGGTTGAAGAAAATATTGAGGATATGGGTGGGGGCATGGTAGTGATGATCAGATATATGAAAGGATACACAAACTTGTTCTTTGCTGTCCTATAGGGCAGAGTTAGAATTAATGGGCAGAAGAAAGCAAATGTTGATGAAATATAAAAGAAAAACTTAACAGAAGTTTAACAATGGAACCAATTGTCTTGAAGGATGGATGGGCTCAGGAGCCAGCACAGTGTAATGGTTTGAGTGTTGGACTATAACTCTGGAGACCAGGGTCCGACTCCCAGTTCAGCTGTTAAACCCACTGAGTGACCTTGGGCAAGTCACATGCTCTCAGCCTTAGGGAAAGACAATGGCAAACCACCTCTGAACAAATCTTGCGAAGAACCCCCCCCCCCCCCCGTGATAGGTTCTCTTTAGAGTCACCATAAGTCAGAAACAACTTGAAGGCACACAACAACAAAATGAATGGGCTCTCCCTCAAGCCGCTGGAGGGACAGTAGTTGGAAGTGCTGCAGATTTCTTGCATTGATTGGTAGACTGATACTGATTAATTGATATAATAGATATTGATAGCTATGATAGATATTGATAGCCTCTACAACAGTGCTTCTTGTGATTTCTGATGTGCAAGATATCTCAGGTTCTGTATCTTGTTTTCACAGAGTTGCCATATCACAACTCGAGATTTCCACCCAACTCGACAATGAAACAGGAGATGAAAGATGTAATAAGCAGGGCTCTTAAGCATAGTGGGTCCCAAACTTTGGTCCTCCGGGTATTTTGGACTACAACTCCCAGAAGCTCATGCCAGCTTGGTCAATAGTCAGAGATTCTGGAGGTGAAAGTCCAAAACATCTGGACAGCCAAAGTTTGGGAATCACTGGCCAAGTAGATGGGAGCGGGAACAAACAAACGAGTATTTGAAGAAGAGCATGAAAAGACAGCCTTGGCTGCTGGCATTCTTTCACTTAAATTGTGGCTGTAAAACTCCAGATTTTAAAAGAACTTGGAAAAGTTACTTTTTCTGAATGCACATCACAAATCCTCTAGCCCAATGGTTCGCAAACATTGATCCTCCAGGTTTTGAGACTTCAGCTCACAGAATTCCTGACTGTGGGCCAAGCTGTCTGAAACATCTGGGTGTTGATGTCCACCTGTTAGACCCAAATTTGGGAATCATTGGGCACACTGGCTCAGAAACTGAGGGAATCGTAGTCCAAAAAAAAAAATCTTTCCAATCTCTGGATTACCACCTGGAAACCTTAGCCTTTCCTTATGCCTTCCTTTCTTCTGGTGGTGAGTTTTGTTGCACAGATGCCACTGAAACCTAAATATGGGCCACTGTGCAAGATGTTGCTTGTTCTTCAGGAACAGACAGGCTGTGCAGGCTAGCAAGGGGAAAGTACAGTTAACCATGTGAAGAGAAGCATGCCCTGTTTTAAAGAGCAACTCAGCCTCCCTGCCCGTAGGTGACATAGGTACTGATGGATGGATGGATGGATGAGCCAAAGGGATGGATGAGTAAGGGTGGAGCTTCCAAATGCAATCAAAGTGTGTGACAGTTCTGGATTAGCAGCTCTTCCTATTGCCCTGTGGGACCTGTGACTCTAAAGTTTGCTTTAGCATTGCCACTGGGTGAGGCAGTGTACAGCCCACAAATGCCTACTGCTGACACTGGCAGTTCCCACAGTTTCAAGGAAACGTCACTTTTAGCCAACAAAACTTCTTTCTCTTTGCTTTACGCAATACTCTGCCTTGTCCTTTTCCTCAAACTATGCCTAACACTTTCTTCTAAAGATCTACTTTAGGTAACATCACACTTTCAGTGCCTGATTTTTCAGGCCGGTGAGGAAAGGGGGGTGGATTTGTTGCACAAAAGGGTCTCTCCCAATTTACAAATCTCCCATGAACAGCATTCCTCCAGAATCTGATCTGTGGTTTAAAGGATCATAAGAGAGCAATCTACTCATATTTATAAAAACCTTGGGTACTACAGTCAGCTGAAACGAGACTACCTCTTGTTATGAATAATGTTTTTGGTAGCAGCATCCCTCTTAGAATTATTTCCTGAAGAAAATGAATACTGTATATACTCATGTATTGTCTAGAAATTTTAGTTAAAAAATTGACTCAAAAAACCCAGAGTCAACTTATCTACGGGTCAGTGTAAGCCAGGGGTAGGCAACCTTTCCCCTTTAAGGGCCGAGGGACTTCAGCTCCCAGAAGCCTCAGCCATGTTGGCCAATAGTCCCATGTTGACCAATAGCTCCTGGGATTCTGGGAGCTGAAGTCCCTTGGCCCTTAAAGGGGAAAGGTTGCCTACCCCTGGTGTAAGCACTGTACTTTAACTCTTATTTTTAAAAAAGGAACGATTTCTTGGTGAAAGGCATGAGTATAATCTGTCCTGGAAGTACTGGCCTTCCCTCACTCTCATCCATCCAGCTTTCAGGGCGAAGGCAAACAGTTATGCCTGCTGGAATTTTTAAGTTCTTTGGCATTGTTTTCCTTTGCTTCGTTGTTTAGATCCATTGTTACATGTCCCTAAGTTTTAGCCTTGACTTATCTATGAGTCATATCAAAATCCAAAATTTTGGCACCCAAACCTGCCCTTGACTTATACATGAGGTCACCTTATAGTTGAGTATATACAGTACACCAATATATTAATAAACTACTGCAGTTTTTTAGAAAATCATCTGTGGTTTTTCTCTTCCACCACACTGTTGAAAGCCAGGAACAGGTTAAAATATTTCTCACCCAACATCTGGTCTTCACTATTCTTAAACAAAATTCTGTATTTGTTAAGGGATCTGTAATTATTAAGCATTGTTATGTTTATAATACAAGTTACTTTGCAGGGTGCTATCAGGCAGGGAAACACAATAAATGCATGTGCATTAAGTCAAAAAAATTGCACTGGAGCTGTGTTGGCATGAGTCATTCCATTTTCAGCTCTGATCAGCAACAGTAGTACTTATCTGTGGCTCAAAATCTTAACCCATATACATAGCAGCACAGACATACACTTGAGAACTTTGCAGTTCTAGTTCAATGAGAACAGAGTCCATACTAAGAATGTTGCTCATTAGCAAGGAAAAGACAAATTGGTACAAGATAGCATCTTGTATCTGCTCATTTTTCACATTCAAAACAAGAATGCACATCTTGTGCCGGTGTCAAAATTGTAGGAATTCTGCCTTTAGTCTAATCTCTGCTTATATTGGCAACTTTGTTGTTATTGTTAACTGCCCTCAGGACAACCTCAACTCATGTGGCAACCCTGTGGATGAGACATCTCCAAGCCCCATTGTCCTCACCCTCTTTGCTCAGGTACTGCAGACTCAGTCTTGTGTCTTCCCTGATTGTGTCTAACCATCTGGCATGTGATCTTCCTCTTTTCCTGCTGCCTTCCACCTTTCCTGGCATCTTTGTATTTTCTAATGATTCATTTTTCCTCTTGATGTGGCCAACATACAAAATGTAGTCACCTTGGCTTCCAAAGAGAGTTCCAGCTTGATCTGTTCTAAAACCCATTTGCTTGTCTTAGCCATCCATGGTATTCTCAGTAGTCTTCTCTAGCCCCTTATTTTAAATGAGTTGATTTTCTTTGTGTGGGTTGTTGTTGTTGTTGTTGTTTACTGTCCAGCTCTCGTATCCATACATGGTGATGGGGAATATAATGATTTGGATGATCCTCACTTTCGTGTTCATAATTATGTCCTTACATTGTATTATCTTGTCCACTCCTTTCATAGCAGCCCTTCCCAATCCTAGTCTTCTTCTGATTTCTTGACTCATTCTAATCAATATTTGAACCAAGGTATCAGGAGTCTTTTAAATGTCTTAGGGCCTATGCAGACTGCCAGAAATAGTGCACATTAAATTGAGGCACTGCCCTGGCTCAGTGCTAGGGAGTCATGGGAATTGTATTTTTTTCTGGGACATTGAGCCTTCTCTGTCAGAGAGCTCTGGTGCCACAATAAATTACAGTTCCCATGATTCCCTAGCACTGAGCCAGGGCAGTGCCTCAATTTAATGTGCACTATTTCTGCCAGTCTGCAAAAGCCCATACCTGAGCACAAAAGTTACTGTTCCAAGTTGGGGCATTATTTATTGTAGAGGGTTAATATTGCAAATAATTTGGAAGCGAAAGAGACTATAAAATCTTGATTTAGAAAAAAAATGTTTTTACAGAACAGTAGTGGCTCTTAACCTTCTATGGAGCCCTTTGAGAATCCGATGAGAGCTATGGACCCACATTCCATGAAAGCACACATAAATGTGTGCATACAAATGTTGCATACCTTTTCCTTTGATACTTTGAAAATTGATTTCCTTCACAAGGAGTAGCCTGGAAGAAAATAAGTACAATAAACACTTGAAAAGATTAAATGTTTATCTTTTTATCAAAATAACAGGAAGAAAATTACCAGGTGCTACTTTTTAACCCGAAAAACAAAGCCTGTCGTCCCAGCAGGTTCCCTGGTGCACGCGTACAGCGCCATGCCTGTGCTCTAGGGGTCCATGTACACTGTAGAAATAATGCAGTTTGACACCACTGTAACTTCAGTGGCATCATCCTACAGAATTCTGGGATTTGTACCTTTGTGAGGCACAAGCACTCTTTGGCAGAAAAGGCGAAAGACCTTGTAAAATTACAAATCTGAGAATTTCCTAAGATGGAGATATAACACTTAAAGTGGTATGAAACTGCATTATTTCTACAGTGTAGGGGACAATTGGTTTAGTATTTGATTGCTCAGAAAGCTGACCTGGAGCATCACTAAGGGGCATGGGGGTGCAGGCCACAGTAGATAACACCCTAAAGGGGGATGATATCACTGCTCCTCAAACATCTGCCTTTTAGCAGAAGTGGGCTGTGATGTTCACCTGTTTCCCTTTAAAACACTGAAGATATGGAATGAGTCTGGTGAAGCTCAGTGGGCTGAGGAGAGGCCCCAGTTTTTTTAAAAAAATAAAGAAATTATTTATAAATAATATATTTATAAATAATTTATAAATTAAAAAATTAATTGTATTTTTAAAAAAGGAATTATTATTTTTAAATCTTCTTAAGAAATATCACATCCTACCAAATGAAACTATGTGCATATAAATACATGTATGCTGTGCGTATGATATTGTAATTTAAAAGTATAATTTTAATTTTGCTAGCTGTTTATGTCACAACTATTGCCATCACATTCAGCGATATATGGGAATTACAATTTATGAGTAACATTAGTACAAAAAACATTACTACTGATTCTGTATGATGTGGAATGGGAGGAGGTCAATAAGGAGAATGACATGGGGAGTTACTACACCGGGTGACGCCAGCCCTAGTGATGCCACTGAGCTGAGCCCATCATTGATAATCCCTTCCCAGGCTTATCAGATCCAGTGGCTAGCTTGCAATGTATAGAAACCTTGGTGTACAACAATCATGTACACTTGGGTCCTCTGGCAAACATTTACTCCAGTCAGCCAGGACTAGGTTGGCAATTGTCAGCCACCCCAAAACTGTGGAATGACCTGCTGGAAGAGATTTCAACAACTTATTAACATTCTAGAAATCATGGTGTACAACAATCATGTACACTGCCTGAATTCAAAACAGCATTAAAGATCAGTCTCTTCTGGCATGCTTACCCAGGTGATTTTTAAATTGTGAATTTTAAATAATGAATTTTAAATGTGGATTGTTTTAATATGTATACATCTTGTCCTTTTAAATTGTATGGATTCCTTCTAAATTGATGTGTATTTTAATTTATGAGTTTTAACTGATGTGGTGTGTCTATTGTTGTTGTTTCCCACCTCGAACCATGGGGAGAGGCGGGTAAGAAATAAATGTTGGTGTCATTATGTTAACATAACGTACACCAATCTGAATTTATATTTTGAATTTATATCTGATACTAAAACAGAAGAATTTTCAAGGGCATGGCAGGAGATCTCAAGATGGAGTTTTGTTTTTAAAATAGGATTACATTCCTTTGGACTTGAAGAAGGATGTAACATTTCACTATAAACCTAAACACTGAAAGTTTGCTCAGGAACATTGCCTCTTTTGATCTCATAATTTCATTCTTCAGGACAAAAGGAGTGGATTTATAGTGACTTGGTATCATTTTTGGATTGGATATTTTTTTTTCAAAATTTTACTTTTTAAACTTGTTTCCATTCAAAAGGGATCTCTATTGCATAGAACAATGTTCCTGTGTAAGAAAAGTAGGAAAATAAAAACACAAAAGGAGGAAAATCAATGATATTATTTGTACATTTCAGTAAAAGGCTGTATCTGCACTGCAGAAATAATGCAGTTTGACACACTTTAACTGCCATGGCTCAGTGCTATGGAATTTTGGGGATTGTAGTTTTGTGAGATATTTAGCCTTTCAGAGAGCTCTGGTGCCACAACAAACTACAAATCCTAAGATTTCATAGCTTTCAGCCATGACAATTAGTGGTATCATACTGCATTATTTTTGCAGTTCAGATGTGACTCAAATGTCTAAATATAAGTCCATTTGTAAATTTCATTTGGTTTCTCTTCAAATGGTATATATCTTTCACATTCCATTTTTGGATTGGATTTCAGATAGTACCTGGTCTCATTACTTTTAGTGTAACAGTGATGAAATGCTCTAAATTAAATGTATGATATTTGTCTGAGATGTAATTCTTTTTCTCCCTATGTTTTGGACAATAACTGGTAATCTGCTTACAAGTATTTTGAACTGTGTATGATATAACTTTATAATAAACCCCTTTCCTTTTAGTCCTAACAGCTATCAAGATTCTGTTGTGGTAATCTTTTTCCCCTTTGGTTTGTTCAGTGGTTTTGTCTATTTATCTGTTCCTCTCTCCCCTTTCTCTGCTTTCCCCCCAATCTGCACACACATCTCTCCCCTACTTCTCACTCCACTTCAGGGGCAGAAAGGAAACAGATTCCATCTTAAGGTCACAAACTCTTTAACATTTTCTAAGCTTTATATGACAAATATGCACTAACAACAAAGGTTCGGGGCAGATTCATATTCCTTTGTTTTATTATTTATTTAAAGCTATGGAGTGATGCATAGCCTTTTTCTAGGCATAGATGAGTGCTGTTTTAGAGGAAGATTAAGCAGCTTAACCATAGTATTATTTGCAGGTTTAATGCTCTGAGAGAAAAGTAATTGTCTAATTCCTTTTTTTTTCCTCCCTCCTCCACAGTAATTAACAAAAGTCAAAGGCAACAACTGGAATCTGTGAGCTACTCCTCTCGCTATGCTCTGGGCCTTTTCTATGAAGCTGGCACACAGATTGATGTCCCTTGGGCAGCACAGTACATCTCCAATAATCCCTGCATACGCTTCATCTCCATCGATAATAAGAAGCGCAATATAGGTCAGTGCTCCCATTATTCCTTTTAAACACAATAACAATGAAGAGTGTAGATCATGGCAGTGAGGGGGGGAGAATCCTACTTAATTGAGTGTTGCTATTCTGAAAGACACAAGTTAACTCCACGCTGTAAGGAATAAAACAAAATGTAATGTCATATTCAGTCCATAATAAAATGCAAAATGAACCAGCAGGGTTTTCTGAATGAAAAAGAAAATACATTGGCCAGCACATGCTTCACATTATATCTTTTCATAAGAGCAGTGTCAGAGGGGTTTTAAAAAAAAAAAAAAAAGAAAGAAAGGAAAGGAAACATCAAAATGCTGTTGTTCCAAGCGGTTGTCCTTGTTCAGTTGTTTAATGTTTGATTCATGCATGTACTGATTTCTTCCACTCACAGGTTTACAACCCTTCATCAGCTCTAGGCCTCCCTAAGCATGTTCAGATCGAGAAATGGATTGCACAGTCATGGCTGCTGAACCCAGATCAGTATTTGATTGTGTTCATTTTTCCCATGGACAAAACAAACAAACATAAAGTTACAATCATTCACCGTAATATCTAAGGATACCCCTCACCCTCAGCAGATTACTGCTTTTGTGGATCTTTGTGGACATACCATTGAAAGTGGCAATGAACAAGATGTTTTGTACTATTTTGTTAAATATATTAAAGATTTCTTAAAATAAAAATCTTGATTGGAGATTAAGGAGAATAGTCAGTGGGTTCTTCCAGAGTGGTCTAAAAAGATGTGACTTCTCACAGTATACCTCCATGGATTTTGTTGAGTTTTTGCCAGTTGTTGCCTCTGTACCCACTCATTCCATTCTTTTTAAAAGTTGTTCATAGCAAATTCCTGAATCTGTACTAGGGATGTCAAAAAAAAATTTAAAACCAGGGGCATAGTTTGCTGAGTTGATCCTATGGTTTGAAGGGTATTGGTTCTTTTTCTATTTATAGTATTATAATGCACAAGTGCCACTTCGCTGATGCACTATTACACTATAATTCTAAAAAGAAAAATTGAAAGAGAGAAAAGAGAAGAAAGGAAGAAAACTTTTTTATTTTGATATGTCTCAGAATTAACAAGAAACCATCTCAGGAGTGAGAATAAAATATGGCAGCTGCTACCAGGAATTGCCAGAAAATAGTTCAGGACTAAAGATCAGGGGTAGGCAACCTTTTTGAGCCGGGGGCTGGTCCCGCGAAGTCCTCCCCTCTGCTGGGCCAAGGGGAGGGAATGGCCGCACACACACACGCCATTCCCCCGCGTGCGCTGCCGCCACCGCTGCGCAGCCGCCTCCGCACATGTCGCAGCCGCCATTTTGATTTCCAAAATGTCGGCTGCGATGCGTTTGCGCATGTGCAGGAGTACTGCGCATGCACAAACAAGTCGCAGCCGCCATTTGAGAACAAGTCCTCCACCGGTAAGTACGGGGGCCGATAAGTACGGGGACCTGGGCCTCAACCGGCCCGCGGGCCGTAGGTTGCCGGCCCCTGGCTTAGATATTTAAAAGAAACTAGAGAACTACAAGAACAATGCTGCAATCTCCCGATATAGTACAACCCCTGTATCCATGGGGATATGTTCCTAGACTTACCATAGATAAAAAAAAAATAGGGATAATGCTGAATCCTGTATTTCTGCCAGAGGTTGACCATAGATTCACACTGGAGGCCCTCCAGATGTCTAGAGAGGTGGTCTTTGGAGATCCTCCAGCATGGAAGTTGACCATAGAGTTGCGCTGGAGGATCTCCAGATGCCTAGAGAGAGGTGGTTTTTTCCCCCAGACATGGGTACGTGAAACTGCAGTTACCAGTTCTGCTGGTCATACTGTATATCTGCAAGAACCCAGCAATATTATAAGATGAACTTTTGAAAATGTTTTATAACATCAAAATCTTCCTTTACCAAAAGTTAGGTGACTGGAATGGCTTATATTATTCTAATTTAAGAGGCAGCCATGCTAAATTGTAAGATCTTCTCCATCGCTTTCACAGCTACCCCCCAAAAAAATTCCATTAACAAAAGTTTATTTTATACATCTAAGAGTGGGTTTGCAGTAGGAGGGAGCTCTAAACTACCCCAAAGCACCTTACTGTTTTAACTAAACCAGAAACAATCCAAAAGACATTATGGCTTCACTTTATTTGACTTTTTTATGGGCCTAGTGTAGCCCATGCATGACCCAAGATGCTGAAAATTGGGTCCTGGAAAATTGGCCCATCCTTGTTCTACCAAATCCAAACATACAGACTCCTCTCTATACACAAGAGGGAGTGTGCTATCATGGTGATATAAATACTGTAATAAACAATCTTATCTACCTCTAAATTGAAAAGTCAGTGGGCAGTGGGACTGTAGATGTTGCTAGTAATTTCCCTGAGCCAAATGGTCCTTCCGTGAAGACGAGATTTCATCAGGGATGTAGCACAGGCAGCAAGGATTAAAGCCTAGAGGGCCCCTCCTGCACCTTATGCTAACCTTTTAAAAATAAGTACAAATTTAAATCACACATAGTTTGTTTCCAGGTCTCCAAAATTATATATTTTGCTTGGACCCAGTGATGTGTTAGATATGTGTACAAATGACAGTGCTTTCACTGTTAATCTTATCATGAAGCCATGAATCAGATACTTCCTTTCTCATCTGCCTCTGAACTGATAAAATGTAGAAAGGGCTTAGAGCCTTTGCTCCAAAAAGACCTGGTGGATGACTGACCGGTCAGCTATGAGGACAGTGGACATCTGCATCTAATACATGCACACATTAATGCACCAGGGTCATAAAGAGGTACAGCATGAGTAGCGGATCTGATAGATTAATGGATGGTGAATTTAAATAATCCAGTTTTTTTAAATATTAAAGTATATTAAATGTATTATTTAAACATTTCCAGTACCTAAGTAGCCTGTTCAGGCTCTCAAAGCAGCTTACTAGATACTAATTCCTCTCTTTTTGTCTTTTCAACTAACTGAATTCATGTAAAAGAGGAATTTTGATCTATATTCATGTACATCTAACAGCACATTTAATATACTATGCTAGAATATGCTGTTAACCCCATAAATTTAATGAATAGGGACTTCTGGAATCTGCCATTAAAGCTGAGTAATAACTTCCTTAAGCTAATAATATTTTCCCCTGACCTTTCTATTCATCTTAGTGATGCTGCAGTGATTTTTCTCTATAGTGGAAGAGCGAATATTTGCCTACATTTTTACTGTCCTTTTCATTGGAACTCTGATCTGGACTGTACACGTCAGAGCTGTCCTCTCAGAGTTGTTGAACTGACATTCACCTTAGGGACACAAACATACACGCACAAAAGGATGAGGAAAATCCATCAGTTTTGCTTTCTGTCACGTTGAGTTTTTTAAACTTCAGGTTATCTTTGTCTTGAATATGTGACTTGTAAATTTTGGTAAATTCTTTAAAAACAAAGTGAATCAAAAATCTCCCACACAAGTAGCAATCAAATTCAATAGATGAAGATACTCCCAATATGAACAGGACTTGCTTCTCATATAGATATTTAAAATGATTAGTTTTTCAGGAAAAAAGAGGTGGTTAGATGTACTGGAATACAAAGCCCAACTTTTAATGGCTTCGTACTCAAAACTCTGAGTCTGGGTGAATGAATTAGTCAGGTTTTAGTTTCTCTTACAGACTGATTTTGAAGTCTCAGATTCTTTCTCTTTAGACTATGAACCAATTTGAGAAAGGTTGTCTGAAAGGAACTCGGAAACAAAACTCTTTCCTCCCTTCCTCCCACATAAACATGGGATGTATCCTGCTGTAGAAATAAAGCAGTTTGACACCACTTTAACTGCCATAACTCAATACTATGGAATTCTAGATTTGTAGTTTTGTGATAGATTTAGCCTTCCCATGAGAGAGCAATGGAGTCCCACCAAACTATAGATCCCAGAATTCCATAGCATTGAGCCATGGAATCTAAAGTGATGTCCAACTTTTATTTCTGCAGAGACACACATATATAGACACGGACTACATGTGGTATCCAAGAATACATTCTTTCAGGTAAATTGTGCCAAGCCTTTCAAAGGAGCTGCTGTTTTAAAAATGTTGCTACAGCAGCAATTTGTGCTGACAAGGTTAGAATAAGGTCTGTGGTCCTTTGGGCCACTTCTGTTTAAAACCCAGCTGTGAACCATCTGCGAGACAAGGCTTGCTCCTCTTTCTGCTCTTATCCATTTCACTCTTAGTCCTATAATTGCAGCATCTCTAATGAATGCAGCTGCCATATAGGCCCTATTGCAAGGCCATCAGAGGTGCATCTTACTGGGGCCATAGAAGGTCAAGATCTGGACCTTGACCTACATCTAGTATTGAGCAAAAGGCAGTGAAGCATGAGGAGCACCAGAGTGCCGTCCTTTTGGCTGCCGCCTGCTGTTTTATAGGTGGAGGACTTGCATACATTAGTCTTAATTCATAAATGGGTGGATGATAGGTTTCCCAGCTTTTTCATATATGTCCTCAAAATTTCATACACTCAGTAAAAATGTCATGGAGCTGGGAAAGAGTTCATTACCCTCAAAACCATGCTGTTGAGGCTGTAATCTTATGAATGCTTAGGAGTGAGCTCACTGAAACACATGGGTGTGTATGTGTCAAGTTGACATGAATAGCATTGCAGTGTAGAAGAGTTTCATATTGTAATCTCTGTCCCCCTCACAACACAAGGAGAATGGACTTGACATCTCTAACTGTGGATGAGGTTATAAGGGCAACTGCAGGTATCTCTGTTCATCTCCATTATCTATCAAAAGAACATTGTATTACATTTATTTTCTAAATTTGTGCCCTTCAATCAAACTCCCAGAGTGTTGTTCCAGTTCTCATTTCTGCCAGTGCATCTGAAAGCCAAATAAGAAAAAAAAACTCTGAAGATTCCGGGTTATATTCCTGCACAAACTAATTTTATTTTGGACTTTTTCCACATCCTGAAGTATTCACAGGGAATTGCTAGCACTATCAAGGTCCTGCTCCCTAGGTCATTTTAAATTAACCCATTATTTCCAAAATGAAATGTACCTCTCCTGTTTGTGTTATAGCAGCACTGTCTGTTTGTGTTATAGCAGCACTAGCTAAACCAGGGGTCCCCACACTTTTTGATCCAGGGGCCAGTTTGCTGGCCCCCAGATCTTTGGGGGGCATGCACACTACTCTGGTGCCATTTTGTGTTCCAAAACGGCACCCGGAGTTGCGCGCATGCGTGCGTGACATCGGGCGCATGCGCTCTACTCCGGGCGCCATTTTGGAACACAAAATGGCGCCCGAGTAGTGCACATGCGGTGTTGTTTTGGAACAGAAAATGGCACCCCGCATTGCGGCGGCGCAGCAGAACCGGCCTGGGCCCGGTTCAAAGGCCTCAACGGGCCGGGTTCGGCCCACGGGCCGTAGTTTAGGGACCACTGAGCTAAACTATAGGTTTTTGTGGGGTTTTTTGGGCAATGATGGCATGGAGTTGTGATAATGATGTTGCGATAATGCCATAATTGTCCTGTGAATAAATAGGAGTTTTCCAGCCGCTTTTCATTCATGAGACTTTCCCTTGAATGAAAAGTGGCTGGAAAACTCCTTTATATTCATTGGATAATGATGGGATTATCGTGACATCATGCGACACTGTTTGATAATCTCCACGTAATTGCACAAAACTGATAGGAGCATCCCACTATGTTCCCATCACTTTTGCCCGTCTAAAGATTACTTGGGCTCCATAGCAGCAATTGTTATTGTTGTGTGCCTTCAGGTTGTTTTGACTCATGGTGACCACAAGAAGAACCTATCATGGGCTTTTCTTGAAATTTTTTCTTCAGAGGGGGTTTGCCATTGCCTTTCCCTGTGGCTGGGAGAGTGTGACTTGCCCAGGGTCACCCAGTGGGGTTACATGACTAGCAGAATTTCATTTACTTCATGTGCAAAACTACTCAAAAGCAACCGCTTCCCTTGCTTAGGATATTTTCTCTCTTCTCTCCCCTCCCCCTCCCAGTAGAACAGTGGACCTAATACCAAGGAATAGGCATGGGGGGGGGTGCTACAGTTGT
This sequence comes from Phrynosoma blainvillii, assembly GCA_026167975.1. Lineage (NCBI taxonomy): Eukaryota > Metazoa > Chordata > Lepidosauria > Squamata > Phrynosomatidae > Phrynosoma > Phrynosoma blainvillii. Next base: position 112,376,124 of record JANUYF010000003.1, read on the forward strand.
CACCCAAGAGGAAAGGGGGAAGTAGCCTGAAAAGGTTTGGGGACCACTGGATTGAAAGAAAGCAACATTACCAAAGCAATCTCATCCTACATGACACAGATTTATAAAAATGAGGGTTTCGAGGGGAATAGTCATTGGTGATAATTTGTCTAAGAAAACTAGCTTTCTCATGGGGAGTGAACTATATAACTTGTATCTTTTTTAAAAAATGAAGACCAGCAATTGCAGATGAATAGCTTCCCACAAGACCTCATTATGACATATGATCCTCCTCCTCCTCTTTTGTACTATTGTTGTTCCTTGTTAACTTGGTTGAATTTTGCAAATTGCAACTCGGTTCCAAGAACAGCAATAGGACAATACTGTTTATTAGTAGCAAAACAGAAATAGTTATGATGGTGGGCACTTCTGTTTAGTCTCAAGAGGTTTTTGAAGATGGTGCCTTATTCTCCCTTAAAAAAAATAATAACTATCAAAATTACTGAATAAGAAGAACAGTAAGAATGTAGAGGATTTTTGTCCTTAAGCACATACTTAGCTCATCACATTCACTTGATATTGCTGCAAGCACTTATAATGAAGACTATTGAGCCAGCTCTGCAGACATTTTTACTGGATACCAAACACAGACATTATTGATACTTCACATGTGCATGTTTAGAACCAAAAATGTAGCATTCTTCTCACTTTTCAGTGCATAGTATGTTTGGCCAAGTGTGATGTATGGAACCTACAGAGAGTGGGCTTTGCCAAGAGAAGAAACAAACAGTGGGATGCAGACAGAAGGCGGCATTCTTCTTTGTCTTGCCTACATGCTTTGTGTAGGCACCCTGACATGGTGCCAGTTCCATTGCTCCAATATAGACAGAAGGCAGCAGAAAATGGTGTTTCTTGGATTACAGGTCTTAGTCTCGCCTTGTAAAACATAACAAAGAATTGTTTTAAATACCATGAGCAGGTTGCATCCAAAAATGATGATACTATAGAATCTGCAGCGTAGACCACAAAGCTTTCTATGGAGAATTCAGTACCAAGTTCGCAAGATACCTATGCAAAAAGTTGGCCTACAAAGGCAAATGAAGATAGCAAAGGGAAACGTTCACCCATAAGGTTCTTGATAGTTCCAGGTTTCTTGTACCTTAAGAGGTACAAGCTGGTGCTTGGGAAGGACTAGCAATGAGCAGCTGCTTGCAGTTGAGACATTGCTTCTCCCTATCCCATGACTCCCTATCCTCCATTACTTTCCTTAGTTCTTGCAGATTCATACTCCTGGCCTCCTTAATGGAGTCCATCCATCTAGCGTTTCATCTTCCTATGAGCTCTCAGGCCTGATCTGTTCTAGGACCCATTTATGGGGGGGGGGGGCTGTCCACGGTATCCTCAGCATTTTTCTCCAGCACCACATCTCAAATGAATTTATTTTCTTTTTATCTGTTTTGCTTAATTGTCCAGCTCTCGCATCCATACATGGTAATGGGGAACACAGTTGCTTGTACAGTTCTGACTTTTGCACTTAGTTGTATGTCTTTGCTCTTTAGGACCTTTTCTAGTTCTTTCATAGCTGCCCTCTTCATTCTTAGGGCCTTTACAGACAACCCATTTCAGGCAGCTCTGGGCTGCCCCTGCTAGCGGTGGATCGGGGCCGCAGCAACCCCACACCGTGGCCCTGATCCTCCCTTTTGCTTCCCCCAAAAGAGCAGCAAAAGGCCGCCCTAAGAGCCAGTGCCAAGGCTCTACCATGCCCTTTCAGCACAGCGTGTCTACACACGGCGCCAGGAGGGTGTCCTGACACCGCGCACAATGAAACAGGTGCGCGGCGCCAGGACAGCGTTGGGATGGAGTTGGGGCAGCCGGCGTGCGGCTGCCCCGCCCTAACTCCACCCCCAGGCCAGCCCTTTAGGCCGGTCTGCAACGCCCCTTAGTCTTATTCTTGACTGCAGTCCCCATTCTGGCAATGTTTTATCCAAGGCATAGGAAGTATTTTACTGTTTCTCGTCCCTCATTGTCTAGGTTGAATTTATGAATATCTTTGGTGGTCATTATTTTTGTTTTCTTTATGTTCAAGAGTAAGCCTGCCTTTGCACTTTCTCCCTTGACCTTTCTCAGTAGTTGCTCTATGTCTGTGATGTGTTCTGTTAATAATATGATGTCACTTGCATATCTTAGATTGTTGATATTCCTTCCCCCTATTTTGGCACCTCCCACTTCTGTGTCCAAGCCTGCTTTTCATATAATATTTTCTGCATATAAGTTGAACAGAACGGATGCAGCCTTGCCTGACTTCTTTGCCAATCGGGAACCATTCTGTTTCTCTGTGTTCTGTTCTAACAGTAACCTTTCATCCTGAATACCGAATCCTCATCATTAGTATTAGATGTGTTGGCACTGACATGTCTTTAAGGGCGTTCCATAGCTTTTCATGATCTATGCCCATGTTGGTGAACCTATGGCACGTGTGCCACAGATGGCGCATGAAGCCATTTTCCCTGGCACGCAGAATGGGAAAGAGGAGGAAAAGGTGCACACCTGTTCCTGATCTTCCTCCCCCCCCCCCCCCGCACCCCTCCTGGGCCTTCAGCTGTCTCTGGAGAGGCAGCTGAAGGCCTAGGAGGGCAGGAGAAAGAAGTCCCGCCCAAGAGGTCCTGCCTCCCGATGGCAGAAGTCCCACCCCCCAGCACTGAGTAACACCCAGTGCTGGAAGGCCTTTTAATTTGAGCACTCAGTCCCTAAAAGGTTCACCATCACTGATCTATGCAGTCAAAGCCTTTGCTGTAGTCAATAAAACACCTACTGATTTTCTTTTGGAATTCCTTATTGCATTCCATTAGCCATTGTATGTTTGCAATGTGGTCCCTAGTGCCTCTGCCTTTACTCAACTCTGCTTGCACCTCTGGGATTTCTCTTTCCACATATGGTTGAAATATATGTTGCAGAATTTTAACCATGATTTTCCTTGCAAGTGAGATTAGTGCTATGGTCCTATAGTTGCTGCAGTCTTTTGTGTCTTATTTTTTGTGGATGGGGATGTATATTTATTGTTTCCAATCTGTTCATTACAAAGGAGCAAAAACAGCTCTGGAACAATTTTCCAAGTGTTGAAAAAGAAGTTGATTGCTCCAGTCAATTGGCATGAACCTAGTTCTATTATGTATCCCAGACCCATAACGGCACATGACATGGCACATTCCTTGTCTGCTTTTATAGCTAAACTATCAGAAGCCATGTCCTTTTAAAAGAATAAGGCATGGTCATTCAGATACTTACATGATTCACAGCTAGCCAATTTCCCCATTGCAGATCTGACCTTCTAACAATAAAAAACAGTATGCCCACAGGTGTATCATGCTCAGAGTTTATGTAATGTAAAGTAGCTGTGTATTTGGCCTGCTGACATCTCTTTGTAAGTTACAGGAATGTTAAATGGTTGAAGTGAGGGGTTATTTTTAAAATAGTTCTTCAATATTTGTAATCAAATCTATGGGAAATGTAATTTTGCCAGCATAAATTATCAGTGCAATTCCTTTACATTTCTCTGGTATTGCTTAAACCCTGATACCATTAAAACGTAGCATGGCATCTCCTCTCATGCATCTTGCTTTAAATCTATGAAATACAGAATGAACTATTTTCAGGTTTTGAGCTCAGTGTAATTTCTGTATATTTAATTGTATTGTAGGAAAGCCTTTTATTTCTTCTGCCTTCCACAGAATGTCACTTCATCTCCTCTTCACTTATCAGTTTGCTTTATAGCCTTTCCTAGTTCTGTACAAGGCCACTGTGAAATTATTCAGGAAGATAACAAACGACTGAATACATTATCCAGCATTCTGCTCACACAAGTCCCTCTAATATGTGGTCTATACATTACAGTGATTCCATAAGGAATAGAAAAAACTCTGCAAGCCATGTGAATTTTTAATAGAAAAATCAAGAGCGGCCCATCCGCTTGCAAAGTAGTACATTAACGTCAGTGCTGACATTTCAGAGGAAATTCCAAGTTTATTTTTAGATTCGAAGGAATTTATTTTTATTCATTATTCATAGCTAGATACATCTTATTAAATCAGGCTATTTTTCTCTGCAGAAAAATATTGAGACATTTTAGAGGCATCCACTTCTCTAAAGAAATTGATTAGCCAAGATTCTCTGACTCTACTGGTCATAGGAGTTTCATTTTTGCCTGTGTCATGTTTCCTTATAAATTGCTTTTCTTGACTTAATTCCTTATCTGGGGACAAGTGGAAGGGAATAATCATAAATTTCATCCCACCCCACACAGTTAAAAGCAATTGTGATGGTTGATAACCTCCTACTTTATTTATATCATTTTTATATTTATGTAAAAACTTCTACAGTGGGTTCATGAATTGGCCATCAGTATATAAGGATATGCAATCAAAATAACCATAATCCAAGTTTATGCTCCAACTACAGAGACAGAAGAAGAAATTGAAAGATTTTATGCTGGAATCCAGGAGGAAATTGATCACACACCAAAACAGGACTTGTTAATCATAGGTGATTAGAGCAAAATCAGATATTATAGGAAAGTTTGGCCCAGGATCAAGAAATGAAGGAGATTGATTGACTGAACTTTGCAAGGCCAACAGTGTCCATTGCAAATTCTTCAGGCAGCTCAAGAAGCAATTGTATATATGAACATCACCTGATGGCCAGTATAGAAATCAAGTAGATAACATAATTGGAAGCAGAAGATAAAGAAGCTCTATTCTCAGTGGCATCACTAGGGGGTGTGGAGGGGTTCAGCCTGCACCAGGTGAAACTCCAGAAGAGGGATGACACCTGGTTGGGCTCTCCTCCCAATCTGCCCCTCTCAGCTTTGCCATGGCAGCAGAGGCCTCCTCACAAGGAGACCTCCACTGCTGTGACAAAAGAGAGGGCTGCAGCCAATGCCCCCTGGCACCACCAGATGTCACTAGATGTGGGGAATGCCACTGTCTGTTCTGTCTGTAAAACAAGACTAGGAGTAGATTGTGGCACAGACCATTAATTATTAAAATCAAAAATTAGAACAAAACTAAAGGAGAATGCTACATGCCAAATACAACCTGACGAATATCGCTGTAGAATTTAAAGATAATGGGGAAAATAGATTTGTACTGTTAAAGCTAACTGACCAGGAGCCAAAAGAACTCTGGACTGAATCCAGGGACATGGTCAGGGAGGAATTTTAAAAACACTGTATGTAGCCAAAAAGAAGGAGAAACCTCAATGGATGATAGATGAAACTCTTCCAGCAGTTAAATCAGATGAGGAGCAAAAGTAAAAGGTGAGAGAAATAAAGTCAGAACCCTGAAGGCAACTGTTTAATGAATTGTGTGCAGGGACTATAATAATCAGTGTAGAGAAATAGGAGATGACAACAAATAAGGAAGAACAAGAGACCTCTTCCACAAGATCCAAGAAACAGAAGGTAAATTTAAATGAAGCATATGGAATCGTTTCTCTGAAGATGCCAGCCACAGATGCTGGTGAAACATCAGAAAGAAACTCTTCCAGAACATGGCTACACAGCCCGAAAAACCCACAAAAAACTACAAAGCATATGGAAGTTCTATGACAACGAAAGGAACACATTACTTGACCAAGTAGAAATAAAAAGACAGTGGAAACAATACACAAAAGAATTATATAAAAGAGATGAAAGGATGACAGATTCAGTCAAGGAAAAACCATATCAAGACTTACCTTCAGTTTTAGAAAGTGAAGTGGAAGCTGCACTCAGAGCACTTGGAAGAAATAAATCACTGGGAACAGATGACAATAAATATGGAGGGGGGGGCAATGCCCCACGGATTAGGAATACTCAGTATACATTCCAGTCATGAAGAAAGGGGACACTAGAGGTTGCACTAACTAGAGGACCATTGCAATAATTTCCCACGCAAGCAAAGTGATGCTCAAAATTCTACAACATAACCTTTCACCATATATGGAGCAGCTAATACCAGATGTCCAAGCTGGGTTCTGAAAAGGAAGAGGCACTAAGGATCATATAGCACAGATATGCTATATGGAACATACTAAGGAATTTATAAAGAAAATAATCTTGTGCTTTTAGACTATAGCAAAGTATTTTATTTTATAGATCATGAGAATCTGTGGATCACTCTTAAAGAAATGTGTGCCACAACATCTGATTATCCTGATGTGTAACCTGTACTCAGGACAAGAGGCTACTGTTAAAACAGAATATAGAGAATCAGAACAGTTTCCAGCTAGCAAGGAAGTCAGGCAAGGCTGCATTTTATCCTATCTGTTTAACTTGTATGCTGAACATATCAAATATAATTAGACTGGATTACACTCAGAGGAAGGAGGTGAAAAATTGGAGGAAAGAACATCAGCAGTTTAAGATATGAAGATGACAGCATACTAATAGCAGAAAATAGCAAAGACTTGGAACCATTACTGAAGAAATCAAGGAATAAATTGCAAAGGCAGGTTTACAATTGAACATTAAGAAAACAAAAATAATAACCACAGATGATTCAGATAACTTTAAAGGAGATGATGAAGAAATTCAAAGGAGATAAAGAAGAACTGAAATAGTTCATGATTCTTTATACTTTGGCTCAGTCATTACTGAGAATGGAGGCTGCAGACAAGAAATCAAAAGAAGATTAGGACTTGGAAGGGCTATGAAGGAACTAGACAAGATCTTGGAGTGCAAAGATATTACTGAATACATAGGTTAAGATGGCCCATGCTGTTCCAGTTTCTATGTATGGTTGTGAAAGCTAGACAGTGAGGAAAGCTGATAGGAAGAGAATCAGCTCATTTGAAATGTGTTGCTGGAGAGGAGGTCTGTGGATAACATGGACTGCTAAAAAGATAAATAGGTTTTACAACAAATCAAGCCTGAACTCCCCCTAGAAGCCAAGATGGCTGTTATACCTTGACCATATCTATTACTAGAAAAGACCATAATGCTTGGGAAAGAGGAAGATTGCATTCCAGATGGATAGACTCAATCAGGAAAGAAACAGCCCTGAGTCTGCAAGACCTGAGCAGGACTGTTGATGATAGGATGGATTAGATGTCTCTCATTTTATAGGGTCACCATAAGCTGAAGTCAACTTGATGGCGGTTAGCAACATCAAAGAAATGCAAGTACAAAAAAATCCTGCAACATCATACAACAGATGTGTGTGAGATCAGGCTCTCTTGTTTTAGAAATGTGCTTCTGTAGGGAGTTAGATCTAGAAATAGATTGCCACCATTGAAAAGACATATGATCTAATTACCCTTGTCCATACTTTGGCAGATGAGATAGAGGATGACTCTCTGTTATTCAACCAGAATTTTTCTTCCATTACCATCATTTTGTTTCTGTACTGATTTTACATTCCACATCTGTATGATATAGAGATGAAAGGAAGACAAGGCAGTATTCAGGTGAATTTGGTTGACTTAAAGTCTCATTTCATTTGAGGACTTTGAGCATCTAACTTAGAGCTTCTCCAGATAAGAAAAAAGCCTCAGAAAGTCTCAGGTTTTGCTCCTGTACAAACCAATTTTATTTTGCTCTATATGACATTTTTCCCTTCCTGAAGTATTCTCTGCATATTCCCAGCATTATCAAGGACTTTTCATTCCCACTCACCAAGTCAATTTAAATTAACCCACTATTCCCAAAATAAAATATACCTCTCCATGCCATCTGTTTGTATTGTACCAGCATTTCTACATAGGCCCTAAGATGGCCACTACCAAGAAACACAATTGTTTTCAGAACCCAGATTCAATAGAGATCAAGTAAGGAAAAGAGGAATGCCAGCCGCAAAGGGGAACGATCCAAATGATCCAAATACTTAACTAGTATAATATTGCTAAAGCATTTTATTTAATAATTTTATTGAAGATTAAAAACATACATAAAATATGAAGACATAGACTAACATATACATAAGCAAGATTACTGGGGAAGGGGGGGGGGAAGAGAAGAAAGAAAGGGGAAAAAAGGAAAAAGGAGGGGGGCAACGAAAGAAAAAGAAAGAATTGTGATGATGTAGGTGGATTGCTAAAGCATTTCAACACTTTGGCTATAAGTCCTGAACAATAATTTTAAAAGGCTCAGTGGAAATTGGTGAAAGTCATTTTTCAGTTTTCAAAATGTTGCCTGAATATAGATGTGACCCGTGATAGTTGGGGGATCCAAGGGAGGAGGGATTGTGGGAAACCTGGGATATTTCAGGAAAGAGTTTGGATGCAAAACCATGAATGTGTAGGTAAAATCAAAACAAAAAGAACTGGAAAGTCTTGACACTTCCAGGTGTGTTTTGTTTTGTTTTGCTTTCTGGAAAAGCCCATATTCTGGATCCTGCTCATTGCTCCTTGTCTCTCAAAATTCACTGTGAAGCCAAGACAGGCATTCTATTTGCTTCTGGGTTTTTTTTGTTTGCTTGTTTGTTTGTTTTTTTTGGGGGGGACACAGCAAAATGTAGTTTAAAAAAAAAGGAAGAGATATGTTCTACCTGAATAGCTTTTGTGCTTACAGGCTTGCCCATTAATTTCCATGGAAAGAACTGGCCATTATTTCCCACAGAAATGAATGGAGAAGCTCTTCCAACCAGTGTAGTCTGAGCCAGCATGAGAGCTTCTTCCCCCAAAGCAGATACTTGGATCAGGACACATATGAAACATGAAATATAAGAAGAAATGTGCTTCAGATGCAGAGTAATTTATCATTGTGTTGCCAGATTTGTGGACTAGATTGAGGTTGGCGAACGTATGGCATGCGTGCCCATTTGGGCACACGACAGCCTCTCCGAGGGCACGCACACATCAGGAGAAGGCGTAGGGCAGCATGTGCGCACTGGCTCCCCTAGTGGCAGGCCACCCGATCAAGCCTCAGCCCGGGCCTATCCACTCCCTCTCTGGTACTTGTGTTGTTGGGAGAAAGTGTAGGGTGGCACCTGAGCACTGGCTCAGTGGTGGTTAGCAGCCAAGAAGAGAGCATGTGTGCCTTCTGTCCTTTTTAAATGCCTGTTGTATGTTCCCAAGTTGTTTCCAACTTATTGGGATCAGGCACCAGGGTGATGTGGGGGGAGGGAGGGACGGGACGGGACGGGCAGAGAGCAAGGGGTGCGCAGAAGTCCCTAACGTGGTCCCAATGAAACAGCCAGGCCCAGCAGTGGCCTCGACAACAGTGTGAGCAACAGGGGGTTTGGGCAGTTGCATCCCATGAGGCAAGTACCTTCTTGACCAAGCAGGAGATCCTGCTGGCCCACCAGCATTTCTTCTACCTTCTGCCCTGGGAGGATCGGAGCCAGGCCTTTGCCAGCCGGGTCCCCAAGAGCAAGATCCTGATGCCCCCGGAGATGAGGGTAGGAGGGAGCTCTCTGGCTGGGCCTTCTCCTTCAGGGTCAGGCCGGTTGAGCTGCCACCAGGAGCATGGGCCCTGGTTTGGACCCCAGGTCGGAGGCTCCAGCCTTGGGGCATGGCCTCCCAGGGCAGCTGTACCACTTCCTTCCCACTTTGGTTCCCTCAGCTCCATCCTTTGGATTCCTGGGACTTATACTTTGCTGAGGGGCTCAGGGATCCATGCTGGAGAGCTCTAGTGCCTGCCTGCAAGGAATCCCAGGTCTCCCCTTCTGAACTGCAAGTCCCAAGGCCCCATGACATTTGAAGTGGCATGAAACTGTGTAACTTCACAATGTGGATGCACTCTCAGTCATTCCCTATTGGCCCCTCATATGTCCAGAGGGAGTTAAAGCGGCCATGGAGCAGGAGGGGTGCCATCTTGGGTGGGATGCCAAGAGGAGGGGGAGCTCTTGGTGTCCCCCTTAACCCCAAATGGAGGAGGCTGGGCTTGGTTTCTAGTGGGGCCCCCTGACCCCTCACCTTATGAATGGATCCCCTTGCACTGCCCCCAGGCCAAACCCTTCAGGCACTAGATCTGTCGCTTCTCCACCACAGACAACGGGGAGGGCAACATGTCCTTCAAGGATTTAAGTTCCAACACATTATTTCCCAGTCCCCACACTTCACCAGGTAATCTTGGCAAGATTTGTTCAGAGGGGAATTTTTTGCCATTGCTTTCCTCTGAGGCTGAGAGAGTGTGACTTGCTCAAGGTCACCCAGTGGGTTTCCATGGCAGAGCTAGGATTTAAATCATGGTCTCCTAGGATCCCAGTCCAGCGCTCAAACTATTGCACTGTAGAAATAATCTAGTTTGACACCACTTCAACTGCCATGGCTTCATGCTATGGCATTCTGTGAATTGTAGTTTTGTTAGGTGTAATGAGTGGAACAAAGGGAATGCAGTGGGTGTAGTGGTTAAGACGCTGACTCTGTTGATTGCAAGATCAGCAGGTTGGCAGTTCGAGGCCCGGATTCCTCATGATGGGGTGAGCTCCCATCACTAGTCCCAGCTTCTGCTAGCCTAGCAGTTTGAAAGCATGCAAATGCAAGTAGATAAATAGATACCACTTCAGTGGGAAGGTAAACAGTGTTCTGTGCAATCATGCTGGCCACATGATCACGGAGTAGTCTCTGACAACGTTGGCTCTTCGTCTTAGTAATGGAGATGAGCATTGCCCCCTTGTCAACGGGAAATACCTTTACCTTTACCTTAATGAATGGCACTCCAGTGGTGTAGTTGCTCCCTGGGCTTGGCTCGAAGAGGACCATTTCCATGTACGCAGACTCCTTAGAGCAGGGGTAGGCAATCTCCGAGACCTTTGGACCGGCCCCAGGCCAGTCCTGCCGCCTGCCACCATGATGATATTGATTATTGTTGTTATTACTTGTTCTTGGGGTTTTCTTGGCAAAATCTCCACAGGGGTTTTGCCATGGCTTTTCTGGGACAGAGAGTGTGCATGCATATTTTTTATTTTTTATTTTTTTTTAAATTATTTAGTTAGTTAGTTAGTTTTGGAGCTTCGGCCCCCCAATTGTCTGAGGGACAGCAACCCGGCCCCCAGCTCAAAAAGGTTGCCTACCCTTGCCTTAGAGGAAGAGGAGGAGGCCGCAGAGCCATTGGGGACAGAGGAGGAGGACCCTTGGAGGGCTCTCCAGCTGGGCCCCTGTAGTGCTGAGGAGGGGGGGACTGGGGGCACCTCCCCAGGGCAGGCACAACATCGCCGCTACCGCTCCTCCGCTGACCTGCCTTCCTCCCTTCCTTCCCCCCTTCCTTCCTTCCTTTTCCCTTCTTCCTCTCCTTGGTAACCATGGTAACCGCCACACAGCACACCTACTTCTGGGGACCGGATGGGAAATGGAAGCATGGGCCTCTCTTGTTTCCTCAGCCCAGCCCAGGGAGCCTTCAATCTTGCTGAAACTGTCTGGAGGTCATCCAGAGCAGCTTCCCTGAAGCACAATCCCCTGGGGAAAGGCCATTTCTATCTCCTCCTCCTCCCCCCAGGTGCTGGTCGTGTGTTTTGTTGTTGTTGTCTCTGGTATGTTGAACTGGGTTGGTTTCCCCACCACGGTAACTCTCATGGTTCCATGGTATGTAATTCTGGGAACTGTAGTTAGGTGTAATGAGTCCATCCCCACTGCAGAAATATTCCAGTTTGACACCACGTTAACTGCCATTGCTGGGTTCCATGCTATGGGATTCTGGAAACTGTAGTTACATTAGGTGTAATGAGTCCATCCCCACTGCAGAAATAATCCAGTTTGACACCACTTTAACTGCCATGGCTCAAGGCTTTGGAATTCTGGGATTTGTCATTTATTATGGCACCAGAGATCACTGACAGAGAAGGCTAAATGTCCAAAAGGTCCTCCATTTTTAGCAGGGTTGAGAAGGAAGGATTCAATATTTATATGAGTGAGTTTTTTACTTTTTACTTTTTGTTTTGAACTTTTAGTTGGTCAGGTCCTCCATTTTTTCCTGGCGTGTTTTCTCCGGAAGTCCTGCACCCTGGAAGTCCTGACACCTGGTGAAGGAATGCCATTGAGTTTGGGCACTCAGTCTCTAAAAGGTTCACAATCATTGGACTAGATAGTACAGCGAGTCATATTCTTCCAATGTAGAGGTGAACACTTTTTCTGACTTGAAGGCTATATTCAGTATCTGCTGGACAACCGGTGATGATACATGCACATACACCCATGTGTATGCACACAAACACAGCCCTCCACACACCCCTGTTTAGGGATGGATGGATAAGTTTAAACCTCCTGTCTCCCCAGCAATCTGTATTGGGTCCCTTCAGCTTCAAGGCCCATACAAGACCGAATGGAGCCCCCAGTTGGGCTCTCGTATATTAAAGAGCAATCTGAAATAGTTATTTTACAACTTAAAGTAACAAACAAATGCTGATACCACAATGTAAACTTTTTTCAATGCAGACAGTATCGTAAAACCAATTCAAACCACATTGGTAACTGAAATGTATCTGGTTATACATCCCTTTGCCAATAGTATTTGCACAGTGATGGGGTGGACTGAGTCTCAGCAGCATGCAAGCTGAATACCAGAGAAATGATGCCATGCTGGCAAGCCCACTTGAGGAAGCAAGGCTTCACTGGTTTTATGACACTGCCTACATTGATCATTGTATACATGATGGACAGATCATGCACATATTACATGGAGCCTCTTGGATCACACAAGAGCTTTGATGGTTTTAAAAGAGAACTGGACAAATGGATCACAAGTCTTATCAGTTAGCTATGATTATATGCACTTCTAGCTTCAGAAGCAGTTTATCTCTGAATTACCAATTGCCCTTATTTTCTAGTACCTCCAGAAGTATCTAGCTGGCCTGTGTGAGACACAGGATGATGGAAAACGTAAGCCTTTGGTCAGAACCAGTAGGAGTCTTCTTAGGTTACAATATCATCATTGTGGTGCTGTTTGTGCATGTTTCTCCAAACCCTTATGGTGAATCGAATCCAGTGAATACTACATAAAGAACTTGACCACAGGACTGAATAGCTGAACCAGGCCTGAAACTTCTAAGTGTTTATGGTTCTTAAGAAAGTTTCTTGATTTTTACTATGCCTTTACACATAAATAAAATAAGATCTCTTCTCTGAACTGCAGGGCAGATACACATATGGAAATGAGTATATTCTTTTTTTCTTTTTCTTTTCAGTTTGCCCTACAAACATCACTTCAGTCACAAGCCAGAGCAGCCACTTCTAACGGCAGTGTGGTTTCATTTCTCCCTGCATTCTGTTTCTTCACATCCCTGTGGAGAATGTGAACAAAGATGTTGATTGTAGTAGTGACTGTGCCACCAATTCTTTTAAGATCAGAACTGAGCAACAATTATCAATTCACTCTACCCAAAATATAATTGCAGTTGGGCAGATAGAGTTCTTTGTAAAAATGTTTTTGTTGTTATTGTATTAAAAGTCTTGAGATCTGTGAAAAAAATGGATCAGAAGACATATAAAACATTAAACATAATGAACAAAAACATGCTTCAGAGGCAGAGTGATTTGTTTTAGCAAGATTTGAGGACAAGTTAGTATGGAAAGTTATATACCCATTAACAAAGGCATGTGCAGATTTTCAGTCCTGAGGGCCATTTCCAGTATCTCCTAGAGCAGGGGTAGGCAACCTTTTTGGGCCGGGGGCCGGGTTGCTGTCTCTCAGACAATTGGGGGGCCAAAGCACCAAATAAATAAATAAATAAATAAATAAATAAATTTAAAAAAAATTAAAAAAATTAAAATTTAAAAAAAAATGCATGCACACTCTCTCAGCCCCAGAAAAGCCGTGGCAAAACCCCTGTGGAGATTTTGCCAAGAAAACCCCAAGAACAAGTAATAACAACAATAATCAATATCATCATGGTGGGCAGGGGGTGGCAGCAGCGGTGGCAGGACCAGCCTGGGGCCGGTCCAAAGGCCTCGGGGGAGCGCATCTGGCCCCTGGGCCTTAGGTTGCCTACCCCTGTCCTAGAGGGCCAATGGAGACACACATGTGCATGCAAAGAGAGTGGGTCTCCCTCCTCCACACACATCTCATTGTGTCAAGGGGAGAGGTTTAACCTTGCCAGGCTAGTGATGAGGAAGAGGGTTCAGACGGGGGGGGGGGGGGGGGGGAATCCTCCATTAACTCCATGAATCCTCCATTAACTCCATGTGTGGATTTTTTTAACTGAAACAGCAAATCTGGAATGAAGAGGATAGACAGAATGGCAATGAGATAGATGGGGAACCTGCAACTTGGAAACGAGAGAAGTGTCATGGAGACAATCATCACCATCATCATCATCATCATTATTTCTATCCCACCTTTTTCCCAGTTTGGGACATAAACTATTAAACCATAAACTGTTAAACAACAACAATAACAACAAAATTCTAGCTTATTAGACAAGATCAGTTTTTCCTAAAAATGGATCCTCAAAGGCCTACAGAATAAAGATTTTCACCTGGTTGCAGAAAGGTAGTAAAGTGGGTGTCAGTGTAGCCTCTCTGGGAAGAGAGTTCCAGAGCCTGGCGCAGCTACTGAGAAGGTCCTCTTCCATGTTCCCACCAGATTTGCCCATGACAGTGTTCTGAAATGATCTCAAAATGTGGGCAGATTTCACATGGGAGGATACTGTCCTTCAGATAACCTGAGCTTGAGCTATATAAGGTTTTATACGTAATTACCAGCACTGTGAATTATGCCCAGAAACAGACGGGCAGCCAGAGGAGCTGTTGCAACAAGGAAGTTGTGTGCTCCCAAGGTAACAATCTCATTGCAGCAAAAATCCTTAAAACATAGCCAGAGCCTAACCAAACCCACATCTGTTTTACTAGCCCAAAAGAACTATCTTCAGGGGGTTATCATGACATTTCATTTCCCCTACAACATTTCTGTAAAGAGTATCAATTCTTCAATGATTGTTTGGCAGAGACAGCTCTGTGTATAAACGTAGTGAAAACAGCATCTGTAAGGTTCTTAATTTGACATTACGAGGAGAAAAACTTTTGCATTTTCTCTGCAATTCTCAGTAATTTCCTTTTAACAACTGGACTATCGGTTGTTTTTTGCTTTCTCTTTCTCACCCAGCCATTTCTTCTCTTCTAGAAGATGAACATTTTAGGAATTTGTTGTTGTTTTACATGCCTAATTTTCAGACATTTTTAACTATAAAAACAACATGGCTTTAATTATTATTATTATTATTATTATTATTATTATTATTATTTATATCCCGCCCCTCTGCAGAGCAATCCTTTAGAAAGGATAGTAAACCTCAAAGAAACTGAACTCTTACAGCCCATGGGGTGAATATGATAGAATGAACAGAAAAGAAAATCCCAACAGTATCCCTTAAGATTTTAGTAGTGGAAAGGGACTCACACCCTTGTACCCAAAGTACTTGAGACAAAGCACTCGTTTGTCAACTCAATTCATAGTGTTTCATAGCCAGGATCCAAGTATGGATCAAAACATATGGAAAAATGTTTCCAGAAGAGATCATTCCAAGTGACTTGATTAGGAAAAGGGAAAAATAAATGCAAGTAAAAAGAAAATGGCACCTTAACAGTGGGTGAATGAACAAGAAAAATGTATGACAGGTTGGAGGGTTTTAGACTGCAGCTCTCATGACCCCCCCCCCCCCCATTGGGTATGTTGGCTAAGGCTGCAGCAGTTGCAGTTCAACAATATCTGGAGGGCCACATGTTCTCATCTTTGGCTTATGTTTATAAATAAAAATGCAGCTTAGCAGTAGGTGGAGAAAAGAGACATAGTGGGAAAGAAGGAAGAACAGGGTTCTCCATACCACTCAAACGCTGCCTCTGCATGCCACTGAAAAGAGATAATTCATTTATAGTTTTGGAAACATCCAGTTCCTAGAATGTAACTGAGATACCCATTTGTTGGCAAGAAACAAGATGAAGACCATTACTAGTACAGGACAAGGCTGGTTAGGTGAGGTAAGGCAGCCACTTCAGGCAAGCAAATTTGAGGTGTCATGGAAGGACAGCAAATTGCTAGCTGCTTCATTTTTACTGTATATTTAGTGCCAAAGATGGAAAGGGATGCTTATGGGATTTTCTGACTCGTGTGCTGAAATAGCATGGAGCAAGTCTACAAATAAGTGTATTAGGCGAATTACCTTACATTTTCACACATTCACATTGACCGTTAATTATCTTTACTTTGCTGCACAAATTTGCATCTGTTCAGACCTATTCACTTTCCAGCTGCCAAAAATGCACAACCATCTGAATCCATGTGAAGCATACAGACAGCCACATGTATGATAGTGTGCATTTGTGCAGATATTCCAGTAAAAACTGCAAAATCTTTTTCTACAGTTTAAGGAGTTGCATGTGGCCAGATGGTATTCTATTTGACTGAGAATGAGGAGTATTTTAATTATGTAGACTAGCTCTTGGGTGGATATTTGATGCCATGTACTTTGACATGGAGGGAGGAAGACACTGCCTCACTTCACACATTAAAATATATTTGGCCTTTGCTGAAAAAGGATGTTTTTCCTCCTTATTGCCCTCTGTTTTGCTTTATTTTATTTAACCTTTCTTTTCAAATTTTCTTCTTCGTCTTCATCTTCTCATTTTTATAATCACCTCTCCCTATCTGTAGATTCTTTATCCACAGATTCCAACACCCACATCTTGAAAATATTTATTTTAAAATAGATAAATTCTTAAGCAAACCTTGATTTTGTTCTTTTACATAAGGGACACCATTCTACTGTGCCATTGTATTTGATGGGATGTGAGCATCCACGGATTTTGATATCCAGGGGGGTCCTGGAACAAACCCCAGTGGATACCAAGTTCCCACAGTCCCTACCTAGCTTCTGAACTAGTAGGTAAATAGGAACTATGAATGCATAACAGTCAGAAATGCATAACTCCAGGTTACACATTCGTAACTGCCGTAGAGGATTCAAACAATTATGTACACACACAGAGATATCAGTACAAATTCTTTTTACATGCATTCATCTAATGCAATCTTGAATATTCTGTTGTTAAAGCACTTATCTGAAACAACATTCAGAGTGCTAGTGCTAATCTACTGTTATATATTTATGTGGTGAAACAAAACAAATTGAAGTTTAAAACTGAATTATGTAGTTAAATTCCTGAACTAAGGGCAATTTTTTAAATATAATTCCTGTCTTTATTCCCATTAAATCTACAAAGGATGACTTGATAACATTATTAGCTATCTGTAAAATCTGTTGCTTCTTTATTGTTGTTATATGCCTTTTTTCCAACCTATGGTGACCCTAAGGCTTCTTGGCAAAATTTGTTCAGAGGAGGGGTTTGTCTTCACTTTTTTCCCCCTCGAAGCTGAGAGACTGTGACTTGCCTAAGGTCACCCAATGGGTTTCTGTGGCCAAGTGAGGATTTGAATGGACTCTAGAGTTGTAGTCCAATCCTCATGCCATTTCTCTGCTTTATTAGCCATGGTTTTTCTTCTCTCCCTTTAAAATTTTATACATGTCAGTTTTAAAATGAACACTTTATACCAACAGCTATAATTCCATACTGGGCAGTTTATTGGTTTTCCAGTATTTGGCTATCAAAATTTTTCCCAATAATAAGCCATTATTTGGTGTTTTGGCTGAGAAAGATCTCATAAATTCTTTTTTTTTTTAATTCTAGTTATGAATTTAATTCTATTCCCCTTTCTTCATTGCTGCTGAGTGTATTTGTCTCAGTTAAACTTGCTGAATCTATTTGCTTACTTTTTTCCCATTTGGCAAGAAGTGGACAGTGAAATTTCAGTATCATAAGCATCTGATTCCTGATAAATAATCCCCCCTGTTCTTGAGTGGTAACAAGCTTGTCAGGTTCCCTTGTATAATGCCATGGTGGTCAGCAGAACTGGGGGGTGTACCCAGTGTTTAAATGGTGTTTACATTTTGGCTCCAAAATAAGGCCAGAAATGCAAGTGTGTTTGACATTTCCTAGTGATAAATGAGTTGTGTGCCTGCGATCAGATGAGACACATGCTAAGTAAAGTGTAGCAAAGACACCAAATACACAGAGTACACAAAGATGTAATCCTGTTATATCACTTTTCTTTTTTCTTTTCTTTTTTGTCAGCTTCCACACTCCACCTCACCACTATTTTCACAGAATTTAGCTGTGATCTTTTTTTCCAAAACTGTTGTCACTGTTTTCGAAATTTTATTCTGTTCAGTATGTTTTTGAATGTGAGCTTCCAAGAATAACCCTTAATTTTAAGAAGGATCTTGCTCCAATAACCTCAGTGTTAAATCCATAGCAGTTTAGGTTTCAGCTGAAGTCACACAAAGTTCTCTGCTGCTATCCCAACAAAAACATCTTTTTGATTGCTATCCCTTATTGCTGAGTGAGCACAGTGTCCTCTCAGCCATCCCGTCATTTACTTTGCTGTTACACTTCCCATTTTCACTGTGGTTCATTGCTTCTGGGCAATATAACTCCCACAGCACCCATTTGGGGGGACAAACTGAGAAGAGTTTGTGATGGCAAATAAATCACTTACACATTGCATAAAATTAGGACCAAAGCAGCCTCAGGTGGCTTGAAGGACTCTAGGTTCCAAAAAAAAATGAAAGAAAGAATGTTTTAAACTAGGCAAAAGCAATAGTTTCTCAAAGACTTGAAGGAGACATGATCACAACTATTCTTTTCTATTGTGAACCCCAGGTGTTGGTTGGCCTTATAACCAGACATACAGTTTTAAAATGTAGCAACTCCCAACTTCATTCCATCAAATAATGTTGGGTGTTGCATCAAGTAGCCTTCCATGAGCTTAAACTGAAACCTCGTTCTGGAATATTTCCAGATGTTTGAACAGATTTAGAAACTCTCCCAAATTCTGAGTAGACTGGGTAAAGAATGAAATGCTCCCAGGAAAGAAGACAAATTAGAACAGATGCTTTTCACTAGCCCCATTTTCTCTTGGAGGACTACTCCATAGTTTTTGCTTGTGAATTCTATTCACAGACCCATTTAACAAACAGGAGATTTTTTTTTTCCTGAAGCCTACTATCTGGAGTTTTCATCACTTCCTGAATATGTAGATATACTAGTTTAAATGTTCTAATTTTGAACTTAGAAAAGCTGTAATTAATACTAGGCTGGGAATGGAAACGTTGCTTTATACCGTCTATAGAAATCCTCTCTCCTTTGCTTCTTTTGCAGAATCCCCTGACATTGGTCCATCTGTTGTTGTCCACACCACTGTATCCTTTGGAATAGAGTATTTGGAGTGTGATAAGGAAATGGTACAACAATTGATCCTGAACCAGCTGAAAGAGATCATGCCCAATTTGCCTGAACCAGCAAGTATCAAGTGCCAAAGATGGAGATATTCTCAGGTAATCACACAAAAAAATTAATAATAAAATAGATGGATCAGTTTCTGTGCACCTCTGGCTTTTTCAAGTGTTGATGGAAGGGACTTCATTTTTATTACATTTGTGAACATTTCAATAGCCATTCACTGTGGGATGCTTTTGAATAAAGAGTGCTATAGAAACATCTATCTCCTATCTTATTGAAGTTGGTGTGGCCACCTGCATGACAGGATAGGGCTCCTGCGTCTTTTATAGTTGTGGAGGAGAGGAATTTCAGCAGATGCCACTTCCATGAACTGTGGAAGTTCCCTTTTCTGCACCAGGAGTGTATAGAAGGTAGGTCTGAGTCCACTGATCAAATTCTAGATGATTTGCAGTACCATATATTGGCAAGACTTTATAACTCCAAATTCTATCATCAACAAAATGACTCCTGCCATTATCATTCATATCTGGCCACCTTAGCAGAGGTCCAGTGGTACACATGGTTTCCAAGGCAACATTTGAGGAGACATGGTACAGTTACCTTCCTGAAGCTAGTCTAGTCTGGATCTAAGCTAATCTGCCTGAATGGAAGAACACTTAAAAAGCCCATGTATACCATTAAGTATGTTGATGGATACATATGAAATAAATAATATACCTGCTTCATGAGTATAAATAAACTGATCAACTGGCATTTCCAGTTCAGCATTGTCTCAGATAAGAAAATGTCTGCTTGACACCCTGGAAGGTGTGTGTAACACTTGATTAAATGTGCTGTGGATTGGTTTAGTCTTAAGTTGAGGTTCATTCTTACCCTTTTGCTATAAGTGTCCCTCATAGTTGGCATTCTGTGCTGTAGTAGTAGTAGCATCAGCAGCAATAAAGTTTGGTCAGGCAGATCTCGCAGAAACTTCCCATTGCTGCACCATCACTGTGATATGAGAACATGACTAAACAGGAGACTCTAAGCTGATTATTCATTCTACTTTATACCTAAACAGTTCTTTGCTTTACTACAACTGTATGAAATGGGGAGGTGATGCTATCACTATCTTGTCTTCCTGCATATTTGCTTTCTTCAAATGCATGCTGCTCTTCTAGGGCCTGTTCTCCAGCATACCAGCGGTTAAGCACACCAGCTGCATCTGTGATTCAGCCCTGACTAGCCATTTTGATATCCCTTGAGAAGAGAGGGACAAGGGAAGTAGAAACAAATACAAGACATTTTGTATATCTGATTTAGTGATTCTAGGGACGTGATGGCAAACCTATGACACATGCCACAGGTGGCACATGAAGCCATTTTTTTGGCACAGGGAGGAGGAGGAAGAGGTGCCTGCCTGTTGCTCCTCCTTCCTGCCACCGGAGGCAGCTGAAGGCCATGGATGGCATGGAGGAAGGAGGAGGAAGTGGTGCGTACCTGTTCTTCTTCCTTCCTGACCCTCCCCAGCTGAAGGCCGGGAATGGTGGGGGGGGAGGTAGAGGTGCGCACCTATTCCGCCTCTTTCCCAACTCTCTGTGGCCTTCAGCTGCCTCTCCAGAACAGAGCATGGGGGAGGAAGGAAGAGGTGCATGCCTGTTCCTCTTCTTCCCCCCTCGCCCCCTGGAGGGCAGAAGTCCCAGCACCGGGTAACACCTGGTGCCGGAAAGCCTTTTAGTTTGGGACCTCGGCCCCTAAAAGATTTGCCATAACTGTTCTAGGGAGGTCCTCTAGTGCTCTTCTGTCTCTTCTCTCTGCTCATGACTCTTCCTTGTCTCATCTGCCTACACTAAAGAACTGAATCATATCATTTGTGGAAGAAAAATGAAACTGATATGTTTTAAGAAAGTGTCAAAAATCATACACAGTTTTTCATTTTATTTCAATTGCTTTGCGAAAAATAACAAGAACATATATGTAGAATGTTCACTTAAAATCAATCTTTTCAAGTGTATGAGTTTTATTTTTAAATAAGGTCTAGCAACCTAACTAAGGGGGGAAGCAGACGAGGGCGTCCAGGACGCCCTGAGCCGGCGCGCCGCGGGGCCGCAGCCTCCGCACCTCGGCGCACCAGCGGCGTCCCTGGAAGGAGCGCTAAATCAGCGCTCCTTCCTCAAGACAGCGAAAGTGCGCACTAAAAGCGGCGGGCGCACTTTCGCTGTCTTTTCTGCCACGGCGCGTCCGGTCGCCGCGGCGTGAGGTCATCCCCGGAGCGCCGGCCGTGCGGAGGGCCGGCGACTCCGAGGGCGACCTCAGGGAGAGGAAGGGGCGCCGCTCGTGCGGCTGCCCCTTCTCTTCCCTGCCCGGAAGACGACTCTATTAGTCGTCTGCCGAGGCCCTAAATATTGTAATTCAGAATGATTTTCAATAGTCTAGTTTGCACTGCAGAAACAATGCAGTTTGACACGGCTTTAACTGCCATAGCTCAATGCTGTGGAATTCTGGGATTTGTAGTTTTGTGAGATATTTAGCCGCCTTTGTCAGAGAACTCTGGTGCCACAAAAAACTACAAATCCCAAAATTCCATAGCACTGAACCATGGCAGATAAAGCAGTGTCAAATTGCACTATTTCTGTAGAGCAGATTAGACCAATGTTCAGTTCTCCACCTGTCTCTGTAGAGCATAGCTGAGGAATGCAGAGCTGTAGCTCCCCATATGTTAAACTTCACTTCCCACTAGGCCCAACCAGCCTAATCAGTGTTGAGGAATAATGGAAATACAATCGTCCCTTCCAATTCGCCGGGGGATCCATTCCGGCCCCCCCTGTGCACGAGAATCGGAAATATTGCAAATACTGGAGCTCCATTGGTTAGAATGACTACGCGCTCCCCTGTGCTTGCATGCTATTTTGTCCCTCAGTGCTTGCTGTCCGCAAAAGACTGAGACCGTGGATGGCAAGTCCATGAATGGTGAAGGACGAGTGTAGTTGTTCATTAACATCAAGCTCTGCTGTGACCTATAGTGACATTCAGCACGTAACTTGGTGGCATCATTCAGTTGCTCCTTTGTTATTATCATGTGCCTTCACGTACTTTCCGACTTACGGCAACCCTAAGGTGAACCTGTCATGGGGTTTTCTTGGCAAAATTTGTCCAGAGAAGGTTTGTCATTGAGATTGAGAGTATGTGACTTGTCCAAGGTTATCCAGTGGGTTTTGTGGCCACGCTGGGAATTAAACCCTGGCCTCCAGAGCCATGTCCAACACTCAAACTACTACACAACCCTGGCTCAATTTCTGCCACACAGAGGAAAATTCAACATACAGTGTTTTTAAATCACTTCAAGAATTTCACAAAATGTTATAGATGAGGTCTTTTTGTGGTCTGTTTGTTTTTTTGTCTGTTGTTTTAAGAAGTTAACTGTTGTTGTTGTTTTCCATTTCAGAGAGTTAGCTGTGTTATGTTGCAGCATAAAATAAAAATAAGGGAGGGAAGGAGAAATCTAGTAGCACCTGAAATAACTTATTTATTTTAGCACAAGCTTTTGTAGATTTTAGTCTACTTCCTCAGAGGCCCTGATGGAGTTAATATGAAGCCTCAGGTATATTAGCAGTTACATGGTTGTTGGGGTCAGATCACAGTGTAATAGGATACAGAAAGAAGCAATTTGTGACAGTGACCATAAACTTTCAGACAGTTGTACAAGGTGATACTGTTCTGTCAGGCTGATTCTCAGATTGATGTCAGTTGGGAAAGCTGTGAATCTGTTTGCTGTGAGTCCACTCCCTTGAAGTCAAAAGCTTTGTTAGGGAGAATTGTTTTGCTGCATGCCTGGTTGTTAGGACAGATACATTAATATACAATATGTATTGTACCAAGGGATGCAGTGGCTCAAGTGGTTAAGACGCTGACTGTTGATTGCAAGATCGGAAGGTTGGCAGTTTGAGGCTCAGGTGCTGCATGATTTGGTGAGCTCCCATCACTAGTCCCAGCTTCTGCCAACCTAGCACTTTGAAAGCATGCAAATGCAAGTAGATAAATAGGTGCCACTTCAGTGGGGAGGTAAACAGCGTTCTGTGCAGTCATGCTGGCCACATGATCACAGAGTAGTCTCTGACAACGCTGGCTCTTCAGCTTAGTAATGGAGATGAGCACCGCTCCCGATGGTCAAACACGACTTGACAACCTTGTCAACAGGGAATACTTTTACTTTTTATGTAGTGTATCAACAACCCATTGTCTCTTCTCATACCTCTGCTAATGGATTGGAGTTTGTGAATATATCCCAGTTCAGCTGTTTCTATTCCCAATCTTCATTTGATTTTTTTAAAAATTATTTATTTTGTGTTCGAGAACTGCAACTTATAAGTCAGAGATTTTAGGTCCAGGATGGTTGAAATGCTGGGCAACTGGTTTTGGGGTATGGCAGTTTCTAATGTCAGATTTTAGTTTATCCTCTTGTGCAGAGACTTTCTGGTTTGTCCAGTGTATATTTCAATAATGCAGGCAAGCATTGTTGAAATAGGGTGGCATATTCCATACTGGATGATGAGCAAGTAAATGCACCTCTGATTTTATGGGTGATTTTACTAGTATCTGTAATGTTGCTGCCACAGTATTTGTGGGCTTGCAGTTAGGATCTAGATTTGTGTCATAACCCAGCACACATTTTTGATTAATACTATGGCAAGGATGGAGAATCATTTCCCTTCTAAATTTTTATGGCCTACAAATCCCATAATCCCATACCATTAGCTGTGCAGGCTTGGTCATCTGAAAGTTGAAGTCCAAAACTGTAAGAAGGCAAAAGATTTCCCATCTCTGTATTATGGATTGGGTTTGTGTTGTTGTTGTTGTTGTGTGCCTACAAGTCATTTTCGATGATCCTAAGGCAGGGGTAGGCAGCCTTTTTGAGCCGGGGGCCGGGTTGCTGTCCCTCAGACAATTGGGGGGGCGAAGCACCAAAAATAAATAAATAAAAATAAAAAAAAATAAAAAATGCATGCACACTCTCTCAGCCCCAGAAAAGCCATGGCAAAACCCCTGTGGAGATTTTGCCAAGAAAACCCCAAGAACAAGTAATAACAACAATAATCAATATCATTATGGCAGGCGGTGGCGGCAGGACCAACCTGGGGCCGGTCCAAAGGCCTCGGGGGGGGCGCATCCGGCCCCCGGCCTTAGGTTGCCTACCCCTGTCCTAAGGTGAAGCTATTAATAGGGTTTTCTTAGCAAGTTTCTTCAGAGGCAGTGGCATCCCTAGGGTTGGAGTCACCTGGTGCAGGAACTCATGGTGTCACCCCCCCTCCCTTTGACTTCCTCCCATTTTATACCATACAGAATCCTTAGTAATGCTTTTTTGCACTAATGCTACTCATAAATCATAATTTCCATATACTACTGAATGTAATGCTAATAGTTCTGACATAAACAACTAGCAAAATTAAAACTATACCTTCAAATTACAATATCATAGGCATAACCTAAATGTATTTACATATACATAGTGAAGATTTGGTTAAAAGGTGATGTTTTAAAAGAAAAATTAAAAAGAATATTTTTAAAAAATAAAAAATAAAAATTTAATTTTTGAATTTTGAAATTTTAATTTTGAAAAATTCTGGGGACCTTCCTTTCTTCTCCCGCTGAGCTTCACCTCACTCCCACCATCTCTCAAAACATTTTAAAGAGATACAGGCAAATGCCACGTTTCTGCCCAAATACAGCTGTTTGAGCAGCATGGGTTTCAGACACACGTGGTGCAGTCTGTACCCTCCTCGTGATGCCACTGTTCAGAGGGGATTTGTCATAGCCATCCTCTGAGGCTGAAAGAGTGTGACTGGCCCAAGATCACCCAGTGGATTTGCATGGCCGAGCCAGAATTCAAATCCTGGTCTCCCAGTGTCCTAGTCCAATGTTCAAACCACAACACCACAACATTCAAGGCAAGCATGGGGAATATATGACCCTCCCATTAGCCTCGATCAACAGGACTTCTGGGAGTTGTAGTCCAAAAACATTTGGAGGCCCGCACAGTCCCCATTCATGCTTTAAAGTGTTAGCACAACCTGTCACTGCTTGTGTGAACCAAGCTTTCACTGCTCTCCACTCTCCACTCCAGCTGTGGAAGTGCTACCATATGCTGCACTGTGGCAGGAAACAATCTGCAAACCAGCAAGAAGTTGTCAGAAGACCAGAGGTTAAAAATATCACCATAAGATAATCTGTGTTGATTGTAATATAATAACAGCAGGATTTCCAGAGTGGTTATCATTATGGCAGCTCGATTTTATTACAAAGATTTAAAAAGACCAGCTTGTTAATTAGGTTTATTGTGGTTATCATAATTCATCATTTGTACTACTGTAGTGCTCACTGTGCCTACATTGTAATTGCTTGCTGAAATTGTTGTTGTTAACTGCCTTCGCATCAAACTTGACCCATGGCGATCCTGCTGATGAGACATCACCAGGGCTCCCTGTCCTCTACTGCTCTGCCAGCTCCTGCAAACTCATATTCACGGTCTCTTTAATAAAGTCCATCCATCTAGCATGTGGCCTTCCTCTCTTTGTACTTCCTTCTACCTTTCCTAACATTGTTTTTTCCAACGATTCATGCCTTCTCATGATGTGTCCACAGTACAAGAGTCTAAGTTTTGTCATCTTGGCTTCCAAGGAGGTTTCTGGCTTGATCTGCTCTTGTTTGACCTTTTGGCTGTCCATGGGATCCTCAGCACTGTTCTCCAGCACCACATTATCTCAAATACGTTGATTTTCTTCCTATCATCTTTCTTAACTGTCCAGCTCTCACATCCATACATGGTAATAGAGAATACAATGGCTTGTATGATTCTGACTTTTGTGCTGAGTTGTATGTCTTTGCATTTTAGAATCTTTTCTAGTTCTTTCATAGCCGCCCTCTCTATTCTTAATCTTCTTCTGATTTCCTGGCTGCAGTCCCTGTTCCAATCAATGTTTGATCCCAGATATGAAAATTTTTGTTTTCTTTATGTTGAACAGTAAGCTTGCCTTTGCATTTTCTTCTTTGATCTTCCTTAGTAGGTGTTTCTGGTCTGTGAGGTTTTCTGCTAGTATTATGGTGTCGTTAGCATATCTCAGATTGTTGTTATTTTTTCCTCCTATTTTCACTCTTCCTTCTTCCATGTCCAAGTCTGCTTTCCTTACAATATGTTCTGCATATAAATTAATTAAGTAGGGTGATAGGATGCAGCCTTGTCTGACCCCTTTGCCAATTGTTCATAACCTCTGGAGCCACGGGAGAGGCATACACAACTCTACACAAAATTCATCAATATTTAGGCTGTTTCACATTATCCATGGAGCAATGTTTAGTCAGCCACTCCTGACTCATTGATGAATTGACTTGCTTCATAAATGTGTTGGTATGCAGATGTGTGCCCCATCCACATTTTAGGTGCACACACAAGGCCTAGGACCCCATCCTTTCAGGTAGGATTATCTAGGAACTGAGCACAGTAGGGTTTACCCTTGAGTAAACCAGCATAAAATTGTACTGGAGGACGTTTTAGGGGTATGGTTTCGGACAGTGATGGTGAACCTTTCAGGGGCCAACTGCCGAAAGTAAAAGCCTTCCAGCACTGGGTGTTTCCAGGTGCTGGTGTTGGGCCTTCCACCCTCCGGGGGTGGAATTCCAGGACTGGACTTCTTCCTCCCACCCTCCTGGGCCTTCACCTGCCTCGCCACTGACAGCTGAAGGCCCTGGGGGGGTGAGGGGGGGAAAAGAGGAACAGGCATGCACCTGTTCCTCCTCCTCCCCCTGCACCATCCAGAGAGGCAGTTGAATGCCTGGGATGGCCAGGAAGGAGAAGGAACAGGTGCACACCTCTTCCTCCTCCTCCCCACCCTCTGCGTGCCAGGGAAAATGGTTTCACTTGCCATCTTTGGCACGTGTGCCATAGGTTCGCCATCGTGGGCTTAGGACCTAACTTAATATGTTAAATAAGTCTTTGCATTTTAAAAAAAAGAAAAGAAATAGATTCGGGGTGGAGTGAATAGCTACTAGGATCATAGCTGACATGTCACAAATTAAAGCCTTTTCTCCTCTGCTGTGGCCCAGATGAAAATCGTTCTCTTGAAGAAGCTGTTTGCATTGGAAGGAAATTTTCCATTGACACTGATGGGGGCTGTTCTTCCCATGCAAACAGCCTCTTAAGTAAAGGAGAGAAAGGGTTTCCCTGCCAGCTGAGAGTTTAATAAATTTCACCTACCACACCTTACGTCTTATTTGCATCTTTAAAATATGTATGTTGTAAAATATCCACAGGAATATAGCACCTTTTTTTTTTTTTTTTTTTTTTTTTTTTTTTTTTTTTTTTTTGCATGCAGAAGGTCCCAGGTTAAATCTCTGGTATCTCCAGGTACAGCTGAGAATGTCCTCTGCCTGAAATCTTAGAAAACCAATGTTGTTAAGCATGGAGAGTACTGAATTAGACAGACTGCCTGTCTGACTCATTGTAAGCTTCCTATGTTCTCATGCTGAAAAAAAGTAATGCATGAAGAAGCCCTTTGCAAAATTAGTTCTGTGTTAAAAAGCTGACAAAGAAAGAGACACCAAACAACAAAAGCACAAACCATGGGATTTTCTCTCATGTGACAGGCTATATCAAAGTATAGATTCTATATGTTTGCTCCTAGCTGTCTGTATCTTATAAAACTATCTGTATAGTATTGGAAGTATAAATTAAAGTCGATACAAAAAAATAAACTTCCCCCCTATGCTGTCATTATTTTAAAAGGTGGAACTGAAATATCCAAATTTCCTGCCAAAGCTCATATAGCAAAAAGTACTATTTGTCATCTTCTCTGGTGGTTCTTTTTTCCTTTGTCTAGTCTTTTCAAGGCAGCATCAAAGGACATGGAGGCATATGCTCCCTGACATTTCCATTCCTTGTAATGACCCACTTGCTATATAACATCCTCTGCAAATGAAGTCATAAAGACAAGAGGCCTTCACCCTTCACTTGCCTCATTAATCTATACTTGGTTATATACTGGATGCGACCTACGCATAAGAAGCTTACTTGTCCAACCATAGATCTCTCATGTTTAATATTAAGTGAATCTTAAGCTCAGGCTGTATTTTTAGAAGGGAGGCTCTGTCAAGAATTGACTATATAGTGAGACTGATAAATTTCTGATAAATTAAGTATTATACAATGATTCTCACTAATTACCTTACAGCCATCTTTGCTTTAAAATTCCAATCAACTATTGACAGCACAGCAAAAAAAAAGGGGGGGGAGGGGTGAACAAAGGACAGGATTTCTCCCCCTGCCCCCATGCCAGAGCCTTTCAAGTGGGATTTAGCCTTTTTTGTTAATTCAGTACTGCCATTATGTCCTTCATATGGGGCAAATACAGGATTAAAATGCAGACATTACAATTATCCATGGAAGACATGGGATTAGTCTTTCCCAACTTCTATTGATACTACTTAGCAGCACAGCTGCAGTGCTGTATTCCATGGTTTAATTAAGATAAGACAACATTAGTATCAGCAATCAAGGCTTCCCAATCCAGAAAGTCTTTTCAACAGTCATCTTGTGGTGTGAGAGCATAGCGCAGCCAAAACAATATGATTGTAACATACTTTTGATTATATGTATGGGAGAGAGAGAGGTATTATCTTTGGAATATCATATTATTCATCGTCGGCATTGGCATCTTGGCAGCATCTTTAAAATAGTGTATTAAATGGGTAACATTATGGAACCTTGGAGGAAACAACAGTTTAAAAGTAGATCAGCCCCCATTCCCAGATGCAAAGGGTCAAGAGGAGCGATTACTTGGTCTCTGTTGTGATATCTAAAAAGCATCTCTATCATGGCTGATATATAACCAAATATTAGTTGGGTTATAGAGCGCTGTTCATCTATATTGATCATATTATTTTGAAAGTCCCGTGTGTCTATAAAGTTATGTTGAAAGTCTTGCGTGCCATAACATGCAGAAACCAAGTTTTGCAGGGAGTGGAGATACACTTTAGTAGACTCTGGATATCCATGGAAGCCAATTTTGGGCAAGTCACATGCTCTCAGCCTCAGGGGACGACAACGGCAAACCTCCTCTGAACAAATCTTGCCAAGAAAACCACATGATAGATCACCTTAGGGTCATCATAAGTCGGAAACAACTTGAAGGCATACAACAATAACAACGACCAAGGCCCCATTCACACTATGATTTAAACTGATTTCCAAATCAGATTAAACTGGATCATATGTGCCTCGTTCACACTCAAGCTGATTTCAAACCTGATTATGTTTGGGCTGAATCAGGGTGAATTGGCACAACTCCTCCTGAACCGATTCTTTTGAAGACAGATCTTTTAGTATTTATTTTTGAAAAGAATCAGTTTGCAACAGTGCTGAACAAATGTGAACGTGTTTCTGATCACATTTGGGGCACCCATGAGGGAGGGGCAATGGGCAGAGAGAGGTGTGCAGAGGAACACAACAGCTGTCGCTATTTCCCCCATGACACCCACGGATCCATGCATCCCAGAGGAGAATTGCCCATGGCACCCATGGATCCCAGGGGAGAATCCCCCATGACACCCATGGATTCATGCATCCGAGGGGAGAATCCCCCATGATACCCACACATCCATATACCCATCCCACCACCAAGATCTTGGCAAACCGCCATTTTTTTCCCTCACAGCGCAGCCATGGGTTTGTCAGGTAGTGTCCATGGGGCTGTGGATTTTGATATCCTGCACTGCCAAGTGGTCCCTTTAAATCACTCTGCAGCTGTTTTCTGCTTCTGCCAGGATTCCTTAGGGAGGCATTGTGCAGCATTGTTTGTTTTTTAATTTGACAGTTCCTGCAACTGTCACATTTGCATGCGTTCCCAAGAGGAAGTTACAGGTTCTGTGGTGGGAATTCTCCCCTGGCATGTGTGGATCCATGGCTGCCATGGGGGATTCTTCCCTGGCATGCATGGATCTGTGGGTGTCATGGGGGATTCTCTCCTCGTATGTATGAATCCATGGGTGTCATGGCGGATTCTTCCCTGGCATGCATGGATCCGTGGGTGTCAAGGGGGAAATAGCGACAGCTGTTGTGCCTGGCCGCACCTCTGAGCGCATCATATGATTGACATTTTAAAAAAGAACTGGGATGGATTGAACATGTCTGAGGTTGAGAATCCATTTTGTTCCGATGCAAAAGTAAGTGTGAACGTGAACTGTGTTAAATAGACATGGAGGCATTCGATCATGGGAATTATGCAGTGTGAACTTCAGTTCAAATTGATTCTGTGATCCCAAATATATTCTACTCAAAAACTGAGTTAAATGCCAGTGTGAATGAGGTCCAAGACTATAACTAGAGTAGCCAGATACAAAAGAGGGCAGGGCTCCTGAACCTTTAATAATTAGATAGAAGAGGGAGTTGCAGGAAATGTTGCTTGTCATACAAAGTATACTTCCTGAAATTCCATTTTGCATCCCCTCACCCTAAGTGCAGCCTAGGAAAACAAGGCCAACATTTATATGATGCTTGATAAGGTGTATGAAATTTTGTTTCCCTGTATCTGTATATCTGCTGTCCATATCTTGAGAGATTTGCTGGAGGCAATCAGGAGCAGAGTTAGAGCAGTACAAGCAACAATCTGATCTGTCCCAGGCCCTACTCTGAAGAACAGAGTTGGTGTGCTTGTCATGTTAAATTAGGACTTCTATTTTCAGAGGGGAAAAGAGAGCTTTGTGCGTTCCTGTGTGATGTGCTTTCTTAAGAACTGTCAGTCCCATAGCTCCTTGTACATAGGAAGGAAGGAAGGAAGGATAGTTTGTGAGAGAGAGGAGGACAGAGCACCACACTAAGCAGACATAGATCCCAGATCCATTGTTTCTTTGTAGGATTTATGAACTATACGCAGATATTTAGTTCACACATTAACATATACCATACTGTTTATTTAAGAGTAAATTGAAGCCAAGCAACTAGAAACATAAGGATGTCAGCCCTCATCCAGTAAGCCTGTAAGGTAAGGCTAGTGATTATTTTCATTTTATAGGAACAGGGCTGAGATTTGCCTTTTGCCTGTTGCAACAGATTCATCACTCATATACACTACGTAATCTCCACAATTACGACTTTGACTTTTGCGTATTTGATTATTTACAGATTTTATTAATATGTTCTCTCTAGGAATATCTAGGTCCTCCCGAACAACTCTGTGGTCAACTTAAACCAAAGGCCTCGGCAGACGGCTAATAGGGCCGTCTCCGAGACCCGGAAGAGGAGGGGCAGCCGCACGCGCGGCGTCCCTTCCTCTTCCTGAGGTCGCCCTGGAAGCTGCTGGCCCTCCGCACGGCCGGCGCTTCCAGGGCAACCTCCCTCCGCAGCAACCGGACGCGCTGCGGAGGATAAGTCAGGGAAAGTGCGCCCGCCGCTTTTAGGGTGCACTTTCCCTGAAATCTAAAAGGAGCGCCAATTTGGAGCTCCTTTTAGATTTGCCGCAGGAGCGCCGCGGTGCGGAGGCTGAGCTCCGCCGGCGCTCCGACCCACGGCGTCTCCGGGGCCTCCGTCTGCCGAGGCCCCAAGTCACACTGAAGGACCTAGAGATTCCTAGAGAGAACACTCCACTAGGCATTTGTAGCTCCTCCAGCACAATTCTGTGATCAGTGTCTGACAGATGTTGACCACAGAGTTGCACTGGAGGACCTAGAGATTCCTAGAGAGGTGTTCTCTCCACATTCATGGGGGTCCTGTGCCCCTAACCCCAGCAAATGTGGAGGGACGAGTGTAGTCTCCAGGTCCCTCACAATCTCTTTCACAAGGTTGTACAACCACCCCCCACCCCCCGATATCATTGAACTCCAGATCCCTTCAGACCTAGGCAGCATTTCTAGTTGTGAATGATGATGGGAAATGTAGTCTGGCAACCT
Organism: Phrynosoma blainvillii; assembly: GCA_026167975.1. Lineage (NCBI taxonomy): Eukaryota > Metazoa > Chordata > Lepidosauria > Squamata > Phrynosomatidae > Phrynosoma > Phrynosoma blainvillii. The sequence goes on from JANUYF010000003.1 coordinate 112,408,215, forward strand.
CTGGATAGCCACTGCTTCCTTATCCCTGCCCTCTGAAGTCATCCTATTCTTGCTTTGTTCATTCTCATCCCCATCACTGCAAAGGATCAGGCGAACTTGTCTAACTTCTTAAATTCCAAGTCCCAGTTAAGCATAATAGGCAAATGGTTTATTATCCTCTGGACTGTCTTGCTGTGCTATTTTTCAACACAATGCAGTCTTATTAGCAAACAGTCTCTGTTTCCAGTAGCAAACATAACGCAAGGGAACTAGAGCAGTAAAACTGACATTTGTAGTTTGGTTACACTATGAAACAAACCTTTGATGCAGAAGAAGCAAAACTGAATTCAACAACAAAAACATCAACAACAGCAGCAACATCCAGGAAAGATTAAAGTGGGAAAATGTTAGATTTCTCTACTAAATCTTTCAGATGTTATTAGTTAATTTTTTTTTTACATTGTCATTTGTTTTGCTTTCTTCTGCAACTGTATCCTTTAATCTCATTAACACATGTACCAAGAAGAGGAGAAAATAACTTTGTCTGAGCAAGTACAAGTAGAAGACCATTGTGCAAAATAGTGGTTCTGAATACAGTAGACCCTCCCAATTTGAGAGGGATCTGTTCCAGACCCATCCACCCCGGCAAAAATGGGAAATTGGCAATATTCTAGCCCTGTTGAAAACAATGGCCCGTGTGTATGGGCGCACGCCACTATTTTGTCCCTGCTTGCCATCCCACGAAGAGCGAGACCATGGACTCCAAGTCCGCGAAAGGGGAGGGATGACTGTAGTTCTTTTCTGAATGTACCAAAATGGCTTTCAGTTGTTTGATTTTTCCTCTGGATTTTGACAAGTAAGTGATGCTGAAGTTGTTTTCAAATAATTGCTGTAGCATTTTATTTCATTGATTAGTTTTTATTAAAATATTGCTATCTCGCCTTTTCCCTATTGGCATGTAGAGGCAATTAACATTCAAACCAAACTGCAGCTGTAAAAGGCCTCAAACCCCTGAAAGGGCCCCAGATCCGTTTGAAACACCATGGTGTTTGCCTGGTAGGCAGTTCAAAGACCTCAAAACCACCATTAAAAAGATTTTTGGTAAGATTACCTCAGGTAATCCCCTGCCACTCTCTAAATGAAAGAAGGCCTTCAAGGCTTTTTTTTTTTTTTTTTAAGACGGGTTAATTTATAAGAGGGGCCTAAATACTCTAAAGCCACCAGATCCTGTCTGATCTTGGAAGGTAAGCAGAGTCAGCTCTGGTTCATACCTGCATGGGAGACCATCGACAAATACCACATGCTACAGACTATATTTCAGAGGAAGGCATAGACAGAGCCACCTGTGAAGATTCCTTGCCTAAGTAAACTCTGTAAAATTCATGGGATTGCCATAGGTCAACAGACAACTTGAAGGCGCATATACACATAGATTTGTAAAGCAGATGTTGGTCCCTTAAATAGCCTGAATGCAGACCACTGAGGGCAGGGTGGGAATCCTGCAACTCTCCAGTATTCCTCACCACACTGGCTATCCTGACTAAAGTTAATGAGAATTGCAGCACAGCAATATGTGAAGGACTGTGCGATTCCCATGTCTGATTTAAGACTTCAGAGTTTAGCCTCCTCAGCACTTTAGATTTGGTCTTAAAATGAACCTGCAGCTGATGGAGCTTTGTCAGAAAATGATATCATATGTTATCTGTAGTCAACCCCAGTCAATAGTCTGGCAACCACATTTTGCCTTACTTGCTCTTCCCAAGAATTCTTGAAAGGCAGTGGGGGTTGCTTTTTGTATTTTATTTTGTTTTTTAATAGTAGTGTTAATTTGGATATCAGCAAGGCATTTAGGCCAAGGAGGAAGCAAACCAATATTAGTTTCTCCGGTAATAGCAGGAGGATCAGTAATAGGAAGAGAGAATGGATAGTGGACAGATGTGTTCCAGTGGCATGCTAGCATTTTAGAAAATTGAGTGTTTATCATACTGTGTATGCACCAGTTTGAATGTGCATGTTTTAGCATTTTAAATCAGTTTTTTCTGAAACAAGCAATGAAGAACTAGGCTGAAATCAGCAAATGAAATTCAATAGAATGAAGTGCAAAGTTCTACATTTGAGAAAACACCCACCCACACATACATATAGAGAGGAATACAGTACCTGGTTTAGACAGGAATGCATATGAAACAGAGAGGGGCCAAGGTGAGTGTGATTTTAGACTGCATAAACAGAAAGATACATTCTAGGTCAGAAGAATATCAGTTCCACTTTTTCCCACACTATCTGGTGGTGTTTGCCTGAGTCTGGGCCTTGTACTTTAAGAGTTATGTGGGAAAATCGGAACAGATTCTGGAGAAGGGTAAGAAAGATAGTCAAAGCTACCAAGGTACTATTAGGAAAGAGGAAATGTGCTTAGCCCAGAGAAGACTTTGGTTGAACACTAGTAAAGATCTCTTAATGATAATAATAGTTTGACAGTGGAACTAATTAGATCAGGGGTAGGCAACCTTTCCCCTTTAAGGGCCGAGGGACTTCAGCTCCCAGAATCCCAGGAGCTATTGGCCAACGTCGGACTATTGGCCAACATGGCTGAGGCTTCTGGCAGCGGAAGTCCCTCGGCCCTTAAAGGGGAAAGGTTGCCTACCCCTGAATTAGATAGTGGGGAACTTGCTCACTGGAGATCTGCAAGCATTGGACCACTTAGCATCCCTCTCACTCTGGATTTCTATCAACAAAGAATTTGAACTAGATATCCTTTAAGGCTCCTTCCAACTCATTCATTCTTTCCTTTTAATTACTTCTTAAACCCTGGATTTTGACACCAGCGTTATTCCATCAAAACATGTATTCCTTTCCGTGAACATGTGGCCGGAATGGCAGGTCCCAGACATGTGGACTCAGATTCCTCCTGCATGGATGCTTTCTGCAGACAGGGTGACCAGCTGTCATAACTGCACAGGAGGACCAGGCACCATAAAGCATCGGACAGTCAAGAAAAATCAGTGGCCCACAAAATAAAAGCTAAAAACACTAATATAAATGCAAATTCATGCATCTTAGTCATGGTCAAAATGGAGAACGTTTTGGAATTCCCCCTGGACAGAAGGTTGAAATGTAGGACAGGTCCTGGAAAGGGAGGATGTCTGGTCACCCTACCTCCAGACTGACACTCCCAGTCAGTGCCATAGACACCATGCCCCTCTGCAAGTCCCCTGAACAGCTGCAGCTTCAGAAACTGCAGTCTGGCATTGCATTACAATTCAGGGAAGAAATAATATTTTCCTCCACCACAACTATTAGCATCTTCAACCACCACCACCACCACCACCACCTCTCTTTCACGTCAGAATTGGGGCTTTAAAGAGGCAGGCTTATGGATCTATAACGATAGCCAAAGTAGCAGATGCCACTGTAATATTCTGTATGACTCATCTACTGTGCTCTGCCCTCTTGGGAGGGTGCTTTTTTATATAGGCTCATTTGCTAAAGATGGAAGCAAGCAGGCCAAACAGGCTACTGCAGGCTGTCAGGTCTCAGACTGTTTCCTAAAAGCATATATCCCTTTCCATTATTAAAGAAAGCTCAGTGGCCCACATATAGGACAGATGGCGTGCAGTGAGTGGAGACAGTAATTCTTTTTTCTTTTCTTTTTTAAAGCCATCTAGCTATGCCTACTAAAAACGTTAAAGGAAGTGGCTGGGAAAAGAGAGACTTTGTAAGCTTACCACACAATTTGTTCCTAGCTTTGGATTTTTAACCATGAAGATAGAATGCTTAAACGTTGATAAACTGACTGTGGGTTTTTTAAAAAAAAGTCCAAATGGTAAAAAGTTCAAAATGTTCTTTGTCAGACTGCCAGAAATAGTGCAAATTGAGTCCACTTTTAGGGTTAGGGTTAGGGAATCATGGGAACTGTATTTTATTGTGGCACCAGAGCTCTCTGACAGAGAAGGCTCAATGTCTCAGAAAAAAAAACAATTCCCATGATTCCCTAGCACTAACCCTAACCCTAAAAGTGGACTCAATTTGCACTATTTCTGGTAGTCTGCAACCCCCCCAAGCTTCATTTGTTCCTGTGGCTCTTGTGCCCTGTATCTCCTTTCCTTTCCTTTTCTTGTGTTACATACTTTTTCTGTCTTCTTCGTTCACTCACTCTGTTGGCTCAGCTGTTCAGTTTCTGCCATGGCTCATCTCAGTTGTAGGTTTTCAGTGGACCTCCTTTTTTTCTACAAAAAGAATGCATCTAGGTATCATTTTTTGCATATTACTGTCTACAGGTACATTTTTTTAAAAGATTTTTATAGTTAATATAACTTTCAGTATGTCTGCATGGAACAATAAGATAGGAAAAGTGCAGTCTTCTCTTCTAAATGCTATTTTATGTTTCAGAAAGTTTGTAGAGACTTGTATTGGGATGGTGCATGTGAAGTATGGCATAGATCAGTGATGGCAGACGTTGCTCAGCTATATTTCCAGATAGGAGAACAGGTTAATAACTTTGTCGTGTAGAAGGTGGTTCCCTGTTCCCAGTTAAATTCTGAATTCTCAGTTCAAAGTACTTATGCTTATTTTTTTTTATTTAAAAAAACCCACATGATTCTGAGCCCAGATACCTGGCCTTTCTTTTGCTGTGTGTACTCATTCACTAGGACCAGCATCATATGCCATTATCCTTCTGAGATTTAGCTAGTAAATACCAGTAGAAGAGCCATCTCAATATGCTTGACCTGATGAATGCTAAATAGATGTCATTTTGGCAACAGGCAAAGAACGCTTTTATTTTCCCAGCTATTTTCATTTTTCTTGCTTGCTAAGCACTTGGGGAAGATGTTTATGTTTTTGTGCCTCCTTGACTTCTTTTTAATCTGCTGGATTTACTGTTGCATTTAGTCTTTATAGTGTTTTTATTTTGCATTTTGTTCCATGTTGGCATTGGTCTTGGGTTTTTTTGTTTTGTTTTGTTTTGTTTTGTTTGTTTTTTACTTTTCTCTTAATTATAAGTCACCCTGGGAATACTGTAATCTTGAAAGTGAGATAGAGGTACTGTAAACTCACTGGCTAAACTTGGGTTGTCATACTGTCTCAATCTTAGGGGAAGGCAGTAGCAAACCTCCTCTGTATAAATCATGGCAAGAAAATCCTAGGATAGGGTTGCCATAAGTTGAAGTTTACTTGAAAGTACATAACAACAACAAAATAAATAAATAAACTTATCCTAGGGCCCACATGGCTTTAAGCTTCACAAACTGTTAAGTGTGCTTCTTTAGCAATCTTTGGGCCTTTGCAGACTGCTAGAAATAGTGCAGATTGAGTCCACTTTAAGTGTTAAGGTTAGGGTTAGGGAATCATGGGAACTGTATTTTATTGTGGCATCAGAGCTCTCTGACAGAGAAGGCCCAATGTCTCAGGAAAAAAGACAATTCCCATGATTCCCTAGCACTAACCCTAACCCTTAAAGTGGACTCAATTTGCACTATTTCTGGCAAAGGCCCATGGTCAAACAGCTAAAGACACAATCAGCAATGTGATGCCACTACACTGTTTTCTAGTAATATGGTATTCCTGGACCTGTACACAAACATGCCCCTTTCTACATGATAAGTGTGAGTACTTGCTTTATGTTACATGTATAAAAAAAAAGTGAACATGCAAGCCATTTTCAATTATTCAGTGATCCCAGTTAACATGCAGTGTGTACAACCCTCTTCTTTGTAGTCTTGCCAGAATACCCCACAATTATATCTTTGATTTATTAAATATTAGACAGGTATATAAGAAAAAAAGCAAGGCAAGCTTGCCTGGCAGTGTTGGCAAGAATGAGCAACACAATGCAAACATGAAACTAGGAAGAGCACAAATGTTAGATCTTTTATTAAGATTAAATATTGTCTGTTCTTTGTCCTCTTAGGCAGCCATTAGCAGAGCACATGGCTCTTTGTCTAGTTAACCTCCCCACAACTTTATTCTTGAGATTTTCAGAAGACTATAAGGAAAACCACTTTCTGTTTCAATTCCCACATCTTGTCAATTTTTATGCCACAGAGGCTGATACTCTTTGTTAACAACTGCCATCTAAGAAAAAATTTGTGAAAACTGGGATTGTGATGCTTTAGTTCAAAATAAAGTAATAAATCAATAATATAAAACTGGTTAACAAGGAATGTCCTCACCATGAAATTGAGTATTAGATTCTGGTGAAGATCTTTGACTATTAGTCCAGTGTTTTTGGTGATTACACGGGAATGTTGAAGCTTTGAGTTCAGAGTTAGCCATGTTGTAAGAGTGCCATCTACCAATATGGTGCATCCAGTTTAAGACTACAAAGAGTTAAATATTAAAAGTCATGGCCGGTCCGAGCTACGGTATTTTACTGCAAGGATAGAGCAGGAAATTGGATATTGCCATCCAGCTAAGTCAAAGGGCATAGCAGACCAGGCCAGCCAAATTATTTGACATTTCAGCACATTTCCCCATCCCTAAATGAATGAATGAATGAATGAATGTGTGTGTGTGTGTAATTGTTGTTTTATGTATACTAAAAATAATAAGTATACATATAGAAATAAGCAAAATCCAGCCTTCCAGGTTTTGTTGGACTCAATTCCCAGCAGCCCTCATCAGCATAGCCAGTGGTGCAGAATCCTGGAAGCTGCAGTATCTCTTTAGGGCTGCTGCACTTTCCCTCTTCCTATCTGTATAATGCTATAAAGTTGTATCCATTATTCATATAATTGTTTTACATGGCAAAAAATCCTTAAAAGGAGGCACAACTCAAGGGAAAATGAGATGAAAATATTTTCACAAGTACTTACTTAAATACTGCTGTTACTCTCAGTTAGAGTACCTCCATTAACAAAATTGGAATTAGTTTATGTGTTGACACCACTCAACTTCTGATGAACCAACAAGATTACAGCCAATGTGTGCATATTTTTATGTGTACTTGTATGTGTGTATGGAAGCCAGGTAGACTAACCCAGGCAGACTCAGGGGGGATGCAGATGGCGAAAAGCGCCGTCTTCAAGCCCAGGAATGGGAAGGGGCAGCCAGACGCCAGGCACCCCAACTCCTTCCTGAGAACATCATCGGAGTGCCCGCCGTGTGCAACGGCAGATGCTCCGATGACATCCTTCCAGCTCAGTGCCCGGACACGCTGAGCCGGAAGGAGCGCGGAAGAGGCACCCAGCGCCTCTTCTGGCACTCCTTTTGGCTCCTCTGAAAGGAGCACTATTTTAGTGCTCCTTTTCAGAGGCGCCATAAGGGTGGATCGGGGCCAAGACGTGGGGCAGCCTCGGTCCCAATCCAGGGCTTCTCGGGGCGACCCATGGCTGCCCGTCTGTAGAGGTCCTCAGAGTTACAAGATATACCGTATATACTCATATACAAGTCAACCTCATCTATAAGCCGAGGGCAGATTTTGGGGCCAGAATTTTGGATTTTGAGATGACCTTGGATAATTCAAGGGTACAACTTAGGGGCATGTAACAAAGGATGCAAATGACAAAGCCCTACCCCCACATGCACTCTCTCCTTGCAAGCCAACCAGGGAAAGAAGGAGGCTTACATACACGCACCCCTTGCAAAACAACCAGGGCTCCTTCCCTTTCCCAGGGAAACAAACACACATGTACTCTCTTTGCAAACCAACCGTCTCCTTTCCTGTCCCAGGGAAAAAGGAAGACTTACACACATGTGCCTTGCAAAATAAACCAAGGCTCCTTCCCTGTCCCAGGGAAAGTTGGAGGCAGGCACACATCTTGCAAAACAACCAGGGGTCCTTCCCTGTCCAAGGGAAGGAGGGAGACTTATACGCATGCGCCTTGCAAAACAAGGTCTGTTTTTGGCATAAATTTTTCGACATATAGATGAGTATATATGGTATGCACTTGCCCAAGGTTTGATGGAGGGGTCCTCCTTTGTGTCCCATCAGTCAGAAAAATACGCTAATGCAAGGTAATGGGAGAGGACCTTCTCTATTTAGCAGCCCAGTTATGGAACAGCCTCCCCTTGGAAGCCTAATGGTCACCAACATTACTGCTTTTCAAGTGCTAAGTTTTGGGGTGAAAGATTGTAATTTTGGGAACCTAATTACCTTTAGAAAATTGCACATGGTTGTAATTCATTTTAAACTATTTTAACCCTTTTTAGTTTGTTAGTTTTTAATACATTTTTAGTCTTTTCAAATTATTTTAATTATTTTAAATTTATTTTAATTATTTGTACTATTTTATTTATACTATTTTAATTATTTATCCTACTTTAAATTTGATTGGTTCTGTTGTATGCTGCCCTGAGATCTTTGAATAAAGGGCAGGATATCAATATTTAATAATAATAATAATAAATAATGTACATACATACATACATACAGGATGAAGGAAGCTAAGGCCAGGGGGGGAGAAAAAGAAGCTGGTATTTCACCACTATAGTGCTGCCTTTATTAATATATTCCCATGCACATTTCCGCCATTTCGTCGCCATCTCCATAGTACAGGTTGAAGTATTTCTGTTTCACTTCTTTCATCTCAAGTCAGAGGCTTTGATAAATAACAGTGGTTGTTTGGCCCCGTTGATATGAATCTGTCAATCTGTCCTTTTAAAAGGCTTAAGGAAATTCCATATCTGTAAACATATAAACAGCTACTTCCATTTGCATCAGCAGTAACCACAGTCTATGTTCCTTTTTTATTTATACTGTCCTCTTGTTCTGTAAACAGGTCTATTGATGCTAAAAGGAATTTGTCCCTCTCTTCTCCCAACAAAGTCAAGGGACAAGCACGAGGGGCCTGTTTTGGCTGGGGAAAATGCAGTGCCGTTTTTCACCATTTAGAGGATAATTTTACCATCTGTTCTGCCATAGGCCAGACATATATTTATACTTTAGAAGTGCTGGACTATGCCTGCTCTTTCTGGCTGAAACTGGTGTGCTACACCAGCGTAACTGGATATTGTAGGCACCAGCAGCGAGAAAGAAAAAGGACCCAGTCCCAGCAGGTCTCTGGCTGCATCCACACTGCAGAAATAATCCAGTTTGACACCACTCTGGCTGCATCCACACTGCAGAAATAATCAAATGGACACCGTTTTAACTGCCATGGCTCAGTGCTATGGAATTCTCAAAACTGTAATTTTATGAGATATTTAGCCTTCTCTGTCAGGGAGCTCTAGTGCCACAACAAACTACAATTCCCAGAGTCCCATAGCATGGAGCTGTGGCGGTTAAAGTGGTGTCAAACTGGATGATTTCGACAGTGTGGAAGCAGCTCAGAAGAAAACGAGGCATTGAGGAAGGGGGGGGGGGGGCTGCTCAGAACTAGCATAAAATCAAAACAAAGCTACTATGACTAAAATCCTACATCATGCCAAAAGGGTGTTAGTTTCCACAAGTATATTTACAGGAAGTGGTAGAGGGTGATCCCTCTGCCCAGTTGCTTCTGTGTTGCACAATAACAATTGGGGGGCATTGCCATGCACAGGTCCATTTCCTAAGGCATTGACTGGTTTTAGAGGTGCAACCAGGCTCATTCTGACTGTTCTTGAGCATAGAAGGAGAAGAAGAAGGATCTGCTTCCTCTTCCAGTATAAGTCTATCCCTCCCTCCTTCAGTCCTATCATGAGAGGGAGCATACCCTGATAACTGATTAGTGACTAGTGACTCAGTTTCGTGGGTTGTTGTTTGTTTGTTTGTTTCCTGGTTTGTTGATGTTGTTGTTGTTGTTTGAACACCAGCTTAAGGGGCTTTTGGAAGGAGTTACAGGATACCTATTTCTACAAGATCCTGCAAAACATATTTGAAGGTGTAACTCTCAGTTATGCCTACATATGTCACCACCAGGATGCCAGCCCTTGGCACTACCCTGGAAAAAGTACAGTCCACCAAAAGGATCTTGGTCTCTGTGTTCCCTTTTTTTTTTTTTTTTTTTCAAATAATGCTAAATATACTGACCTGTCTGCCAGTAATTTAGGTGAGAGGGAGGGAATTCTCTGGGCAGCAAAGTTGCAATAATGGTACTAGATTAAAAACAGCCTCCCTTCTCCTGTGTTTCACTAGTAAAAAAATTACTTGAAAAAGAAATGAATAGACAGATCTGTGCAGTCTCAACGTTTTTAAAAATGTAAAGCTGTGATAATGAAATAATATGTGTACAGTAGGCCCTTCACATTCATTAGGTTTAGGGGCACAGGTCCCCCATGAAAATACTGTTTTTACCTGAAAGACCACCTTTCTAGCCACGTTATCACACGGGGTCTAAAGCAGTCCCATCCCCGGCGCATCCCCGTCCCATTCCGGATCCTTTGCCCCTGTGTTCAAACGACGTCGCAGCAAACCCCGCCCCATCCAGTGTCATCCCTGGCGCATTGCGGCATCATCCCCGTTCTTTGCAATTCCTCTTCATTTGAGGAATTACATCTGCCGCGACCAGAACCATACCGGAATGATGCTGCTTTCTTGTCTGAAGCTACGGGGTCTATTCTGGTATGGTTCTGGATTGATTCCATGCCGCTTTCTTGCCGCCGCATGTGATAACGTCCTAGGATTCACTAGTTACTCTAGCGCAATTCTATGTTCTACATATGCCAAAGGTTTACCATATAATCATGCTGGAGGACTTAAAAATGCCTAGATAAGTGTTTTCTCTAGGGTCCTGCAGCACAACTCTATGGCCAATTCCCAGGAGAATTTCTCTGGAGGACCTAAGGATTTCTAGAGAAAACATATTAATCAAATCTGCAAATAATCAAAACCACAAAATTCAAAGCCTCAAATGTGGAGGGCTGACTGTAGTACAGTAGCTATGGTAAAGAGATGTTTAGTTCCAACCATGAGACTGAGAGTACTACCTCATTAAGTAACTTACAACTCAGGGATGAAACAGACAGGCAGGAAAAAGTGGCTTGATCCTGCTTTTTCCAAAAATGGTTGAACGCTGCCCGCATGGCCCGCTGTCAAGGCAGGCCAAATAATTATTGGCCAACTGCACAGGAGAACATCAAGCCACACCACTGAGTAATTTCTTCTTGTTGCCTCCTCACTATGCATGCACACTGTCACACAAACACACCACCTGCAACATCCAAGTGCCTCCCACATCCTGCCCAGATGCCATCCCATTGCCTGGTCACCCTTTTGACTGGCCACACAGTCACATGTGTGATGATCTGCCAATACAGGGCATCGGTGTACAAGTGATACATTGGCAAAGCACAATCATGGAGGCCCCTCATACATGTCCCTTCATCCCCATTCACCCCATGCCCCCCCCTCGTTGGACTGTCTGATTTGTGTATGTTGTAATTACATCCATTGGAGTTATTGTACTTTCATTTCTTTGCTTTGCTGCAGCCCCACGCTTGCATTGGCACAAAGATGCACATTTTATATGCGGGCACAAAGATACATATTTTCTGCCTTGAGTTGGACTATCCCATCCTCTTTTTGCTCCAGTTTTTAGTCCTGGAACGTGCTTTTGGTCTCGTCTGCAACCACTTACAAGGCGTGTGTCATCTAAACACCTGCCTTTAAAGCAGGGACAGGCAACCTTTTTGAAACCTGGGCCGGTCTTCCATAGCCCAGGTCTCAGCTGGGCCAAGGTGTGTGGGGGGAATGGCGATGCGCGCGCGCACCCTCCACCGCCGTGCGTGACCCACCCGCGCACGCTGCCACTGTGGCCTTTGTTGCTGGGGGGCCGGGGGAGGGGGGGAAATGGTGCGGGGGCCGGTTGTACCGGGGGTGGGGGGGTGCGCGCGGGTGCGCGCATGCCCGCCCACCCCTCACAGCCGCCATGGGGCCGTTCCAAGCCCCCCCCCCGCCCTGATCCTTTGGCGAACTCGCCTCAGGATCAAGCGAAGGCACCTTGGAGGACCGTTGCCAAGGTGCCTCTCCTTGATCCTGGGGTAAATTCACCCGAGGATCAAGAGGAGGAACCTTGGAAAGGTCCCCCCAAGACCCCCCCGCCCCGATCCTTGGGTCAATTTGCCTCAGGATCGAGTTGGGAGGCCTTGGAAAGGTCCCTCCAAGGCGCCCCCCCGCCCCGATCCTTGGGCAAATTCACCCTGGAAGCCCGTCGCCACCGAGGGTCCCTCCGAGGAGGATTCCCTCAGTGGCGACGGGCTTCCAGGAGGCCCGTCCCCGCCGAGGGAATCCTCCCCGGGGGGAACCTCGGTGGCGATGGGCTTCCAGGGAGGAGGCCCGTCCCCGCCGAGGGAATCCTCCCCGGGGGGAACCTCGGTGACAACGGGCTTCCAGGAGGCCCGTCGCCGCCGAGGGTCCCCCCGAGGAGGCTTCCCTCGGTGGTGAAGGGCCTCCTGGAAGCCCGTCGCCACCGAGGTTCCCCCCGAGGAGGCTTCCCTCGGTGGCGAAGGGCCTCCTGGAAGCCCATCGCCACCGAGGGTCCCCCCGGGGAGGATTCTCTCGGTGGCGAAGGGCCTCCTGGAAGCCCATCGCCACCGAGGGTCCCCCCGGGGAGGATTCTCTCGGTGGCGAAGGGCCTCCTGGAAGCCCGTCGCCACCGAGGGTCCTCCCGGGGAGGATTCCCTCGGTGGCGAAGGGCCTCCTGGAAGCCCGTCGCCGCCGAGGGTCCCCCTGGGGAGGATTCTCTCGGTGGCGGCCTCCTGGAAGCCCGTCGCCGCCGAGGGTCCGCCCGGGAGGCTTCCCTCAGTGGCGAAGGGCCTCCTGGAAGCCCGTCGCCGCCGAGGGTCCCCCCGAGGAGGCTTCCCTCGGTGGCGAAGGGCCTCCTGGAAACCTGTCGCCACCGAGGTTCCCGCCGAGGAGGCTTCCCTCGGTGGCGAAGGGCCTCCTGGAAGCCCGTCGCCACCGAGGTTCCCCCCGAGGAGGCTTCCCTCGGTGGCGAAGGGCCTCCTGGAAGCCCGTCGCCACCGAGGTTCCCCCCGAGGAGGCTTCCCTCGGTGGCGAAGGGCCTCCTGGAAGCCCGTCGCCACTGAGGGTCCCCCCGGGGAGGATTCTCTCGGTGGCGAAGGGCCTCCTGGAAGCCCATCGCCGCCGAGGGTCCCCCCGGGGAGGATTCTCTCGGTGGCGGCCTCCTGGAAGCCCGTCGCCACCGAGGGTCCCCCCGGGAGGCTTCCCTCGGTGGCGACAGGCCTCCTGGAAGCCCGTCGCCACCGAGGGTCCCCCCGAGGAGGCTTACGTGGTGGCGAAGGGCCTCCTGGAAGCCCGTCGCCACCGAGGGTCCCCCTAGGAGGCTGCTCTCGGTGGCGAAGGGCCTCCTGGAAGCCCGTCACCACCGAGGGTCCCTCCAGGAGGCTTCCCTTGGTGGCGACAGGCCTCCTGGAAGCTCGTCGCCACCGAGGGTCCCCCCGAGGAGGCTTACTCGGTGGCGAAGGGCCTCCTGGAAGCCCGTCGCCACCGAGGGTCCCCCCGGGGAGGATTCTCTCGGCGGGACGGGCCTCCTCCCGGGCGCTGCGCGCGCTCCCGACACCACGGCCGCCATTTTGGTCTCCAAAATGGCGGTCGCGACGCGTTTGCGCATGCACAGTAATTCTGCGCATGCGCAAACACGTTGTGGCCGCCATTTTGGAGACCAAAATGGTGGTAGCGGCCGGGCGGTGGCCGAACCAAGCAGCGGCGGCGGCGACGGCGGCAGGGGTCTGCCTGGGCTCGTAAGTCCGGCGACCTGGGCCGGAACCTGCCCGCGGGCCGTAGGTTGCCAACCCCTGCTTTAAAGCATCTGGAAACCACTTTATTTTGCCTGTCTATTTCACCCCAGATTGTAGACATTTGGCTCGGCACATATTCTGGGCCACAGTTTCTATACACACAGAGAGAGAAAGGATGGCAAATGGTAAGGGAGATTTGGACTGCAAAATATCTAGAAAGTGAAAGCTTCCACAATCTACTGTAGGTGGAGTTATAAGCAGTAAAAGACATGGGTTTGGACTACCCAGCCAGGTCAGCTTTTTCACATATAAATCTGTTCAACTTTTTCCCCCCTTCAGATAGGAGTTACTCATTTTGTTTGCTTGTTTATGATTAATTTATATCCCAACTTTGTTCTATCCTATGATGGAACAAAGACAGTGTACTTTTGTTTCCTCAGTGGTCTCCTATCCAAGTACTAACCAGACCCAAATCTGCTTAGCTTTGGCAAGGTGGCCTAAGACCATGCCAAAATGGATGGGTATGAATGAGTAATGGACATACTATACTGGTCGGGGTAACCTGCTCACTTACCTGACTTGTTGCTCCAAAGGCCATACTGGAGAAAATGCATTTCTCAGGTTCTGGCACATAGTTGCACCAGCATGTCATTCTCCAGAGAGGGAAAGGTAAAGTGAGAGAACTTACATTCCACCACTATCTGACACAAGAGGAGCAGAAAATAAGTGGGTCAGTAGTTTGGTAGGGAGGAAGGAGGCATTTGGAGGTAGAAAAAGAGGACTTATTCACATTTTGTAAGAGAAGATTATTGTGGTTCCACAAGATTGATATTTCTCAGGTAGGAGGCAGAAATTTGGGGGAGGGGGGTTGTTCAGAGTGAGACAAAAAGAACCTCAGTTGTTGGTATTAAGTTAGAGATAAGGGTTTACTAAGATTCATATAACTCAATATCTGTATTTCAAGTATATCTTCTGCAGATGGCTTTTGTGAATTTTAGAAATTCATTTTTCTTTTCCTTCTTGGGTCATTATGCGTATTAACAGATAATAGTGTGAACTATTTGTTGTAATAGATGGCAGATATTATTAAAATTAAGAGATTATTTTGTCCGATCTTTTTTTTTTCTTTTTTAGATAGGAGTTGCATATTTATTTATTCTTCTCATACGTTCTCTATTACAGGTGACCAAAGCTTTCCCTGGGAGTCCAGGACAAATAACTCTCCATACAAAACCATTCTTGGTCTGTGGAGGCGATGGATTTACTCATTCCAACTTTGATGGATGCATAGATTCAGCTATAAATATTGTGGAGGTTTTGAAGTCCAGTTTGTAAGATCATATCTTTGTTCGTTTCTCCCAGTATCAACTTATTATGATGATGAATTATACATTAATATACTAAAACTTGGTATACTAGACCCAATTATCCTGTTTTCAAGAAATAAATCATGACAAGTCTTTAGATGTTTCATAAATTTATTGAAGTATTAGTTAATGTTGCTTACTTATTTTTCCTATCTTGAAGATGCTAGTTATGATAACTTTTCTAGCTTCATCAGGTGTTAGAAATACATGAAGAATGACAACATACCTTCTGTCTCTGCTAATATGAACCCTTGAAATTGGTGAAAATTTGTCATTGAGAATTGGAAAAAGGGAAGGGAAGCCTACATTGTATAATGTGGGAGCTGTAAAAGCAGTCTTCTGGATGTGATTGCAAAGGATCAGGAAGTGCAGAAAATTGGCACAATCTTTTCAGTGCTGAAAAAAAGGGAAAACATTTGGAGCCTTGTCACAATACATTTTAATCTTGCCCTTTTTCATATCTGTTATACCGTGTAAATAGTTGAAAGCAAATACTACTTTTTACAGTTTTTTATATATTTAAAATATAAAAAATATTTGAGAATTTTTCCATACCACTTCTCTTTTACAAAAAAAAAAAACTCAAAGCAGTTTTACTATTTTAAAATTCACAATAAATCCAGTAGCTGAAAATAATGAAACAGTAGCATTGAATAAGAGAGCCAGCATGGTGTGGTGGTTTGAGCATTGGACTACAACTCTGAAGACCAGGGTTCAATTCCCCACTGGAAACCCACATGCTGCATTGAATAAAATATGTTGTGGTGAATCTGCAGTGCTTAAATCAGCAGATAGCTGGCTTGCAGATACAGCAGGCACACTGTCAATGAAATTTACATTTCATGAAAATTTGGATTACTGAGGTCTGTGGTTTGGTTATGGACTTAAAGTCCTCTGCCAGAAAGCTTTAGTTCAGAGAAGTGCAGTAGAGAATCCTAGGATTCCATGGAATGGAGCCAAGGCAGTTAAAGTGGTATCAAACTGCTATACTTGTGCAGTGTAAACAGATCCCCTGGTTCTAACCCGTATAGGGTATGATATGGCAAAAGCAACATTGTAAATCAGGGTCAGTATGTAATTAATTTCACCATTTTGCACTATACAGTTGTCCCTCCCCGTTTGCGGACTTTGAGTCTGCGGTCTCATTCTTCGCAGGGAGGGACAAGCGGCTATATATCACTGTTTCAATGGGGCTCGGATATTTGTGAGCCACCATTTAGCGGGAGGTCCAGAATGGATCCCCTGCGAATTGGGAGGGGCAATACATGTTTCTGGTGCACTCCGTCATCTTCCCCAAAAATACATGTTACAATAGTTCACTCTTGAGGTTCCCAACAATGAATCACTATGGCCATACCATATATTATATTTCAGAATATTTGGGCATCCAGTTTTGTCAGCTTAGAGCAATTAAACCTTCTAATCATTGTTAGACTAGAATTTCAGTAATCCTAATTATTGGTCATCATGGTTGGCTGATGGGACTTAGAATCCAATAACTCCATGTCTGCTTTAATGAAACTATTGTTTATCAAACTTTGGATACCTGGGGCATTTCCTCAGACTGGACGAATAGTTCATTCTTATTATCCAATACTTTCCCCAAACAATGAGGAGGCATCCTCCTGAAAACATCAAGGTAATCTAGCATTGTCTCTTCCCATCTGCCCCCCCCCCCTCTTTCCTTGTGAGTCACAGATTTTTTTCTGGAGGGGGAACCATGTTTTTTGGAAAATGGAAGTGCTTCTGGGATTCCCTCGTGCCTAGCAGCAATCACATTAGCAATTCTCAGGCCAAGATCCTCCATCACAAAGCACATCATACAAATTCTGCAACTAGAACTGCACTGTTGCTCACCACTCACCTCCCCAATGCTCACTGTTTCATTGTGATAGCCACCTTTCCACAGCCATTTAGTGATTGTTGGAAACTGATGGTTGGGTTCCCCTTAGTCAGATGCAGACCAATGACACCATCCACTTGGATCCTCTAAGGTCCTCTGTGCTGGAGGGTTTTGTTTTTGTTTGATTTTTAGAGAGAAACTATCACAGCAAAATGGTGAATCTGGGGCAGGGTATGTTGAACGTTGAAGGGGGAGGAAGAGAATGCCAACCTCTACAATGAAAAAAAGGACATATTCAGCATATGTTGGGCTTATACTTACATATGTCACTAACAGGATGCATGATTTAGTGTATTCACCTTCTTGCCTTTGGATACTGGCTGGCCTTGTCAGTTGATTAATTTTGAGTCCAAAAAAACCCTTCATTCAACTTCTGATATTGATGAATTCTTCCCCACTTTCACCTCCCCTCCCCTCCCCCCAAAAAATAAAAAAAATCATGATATTTTTTTTTAAATTAAATTCAGCAGTCTATCAATCAATCACTTTATTTACACCTCCCTTGTTCACAAGGAGTCAGGATATTATCACACAAGCCTCAGTCTCACCACAATCACATTAGTACAAGAAAACGTAAACATACTTGTTTAGAAGCATTCATTATCACACGATTCTGCAATAACACAAAGGTGCTGTTTTGCTATTTGCTGTCCCTCGCACTCTCTTCTGCACTCCTTATTTTTATTTTTAACACAATTCAGAGGTTATAATAATGTGATTTAATTTTTTTTAATGAAAAGAAAGTGCCAATATCGGAACTGCCACGGCAATGACATTTTGCACCTGTGGCATACTGGAAAGTCAGCTTGATTGGGAGTTTATTGATGGGTTTTTCTCATCAAAAGGGATGCTGTAACAACATTTCACAGGCACAACAGTGATGATGAGACAGAAACAATGTTTTGCAATAAGTATTTTCAAAAACGCTATTCTGCAACTTTAATTGCTGTTTTAAACCCTTGTCTGATACTGTCCTCAGACTCAAGGAGATTTTGCCACAGATGGAATGCAAAATTAGACAGTTGTTCAAATTCAACATGATTAACCACTGTTTTGGCCCTTCCTTACTAGAAAGCCTAATGGCAGTCAATTTCCTTCAAAGAGGAGGAGGACAAGGACGATGACAACAGTGGTGGCAGCAACAGCAACATAAATTCCAAGACTGACAAAATATCTGAATGAAACCACTACAGATAGGATCAGAATAGCACAGTTAGAAGCAGTGATGTTACTTTAGACATATCGCATTATCCAACATTACCTCACCAATTCTGGCTAAAGCCCAAATCATTGATGGTTCAAAACACCAGTCAGTAACACCTGGTAGACTGTAAAACTTAGATAATATTAATAATATGTGAATAAGAATAATGGAAATCTCTAGGAGTTGACAGAAAGCTGATCACTAAAAAATAAAAAGCATATGTGTGTCCAGCTGAGAAATTGGGTTTGTAGCTGCGTGATATAATGGAAGCTGGCTAGTAAGCACAGCTATGGCCAAAATAAAATTTTATGGTGCCTTGTTGGGAAAGCTCAATTAACAAACTGTCAGCCCACATGTCCTGTTCAGGAGCTGAGGATGACGAATGATCACATGTGAGCAGTAATTTTCCCCCCATCTTGAATGTTTTCTGCAGGCAGAAAATTACAGGAAATTTGGGGACAGCAGGAACCTGATACTGAAAAGGAAATTAGTTTGTTTTCTGTATTTACATAAGGATATTACCATAGGTCTGCATTAGACCAGTAACACATCTCCCCCTTTCTGTCCTATTGGTAGCAAATTTAAGCAGTCCACACTTTGATAGATGGTACTGTTGGTAGTTTTTTTCAAAGTCAAAAGCACAGTCTCCACCAATACAATGCTTGGATAATGAAAAAAAACAATCCAGGGCTAGTAAAGTAGCCATCCTAAGATATCTATCCCGACCTTGATTTCTTAGAACAGGGAATTGTCACAGTATTTCCAACATTCTTGTCAGGAGCAGAGTCCTGCTGAGTAGTTAGTCCATTTTCATGCACAACAGATGTTGTGAGCTACATCTGTGCACCATTTAACAGTATCTCCAGTCTAGGATACAGTCCCGAAACATCTTTGTTCCAATTCTGAAATCCTTTACACCAGATCAAGGGCTTCCTTTAATCATGTGAAACTCCCTCCCTGAACGTATCTACAGGCCATCTTTTAGAGTGCAGTGATAATTTCTTTATTCAGACAGGCCCTGGGCATATAATCTTTTAAGCTATTTTAATTTTGTTGCTTCTCTTTCAGTGGGTAGGTTTTTATAAGGATTTTTAGTATTTATGTTAGTCATATTCACTACTGTATGCCTTTTATCCTGAAAAAGAGGAGACAAGTAAAATGAAATAAACTCTTGAGGACCTTACCGCACATGCCTCATTCTCACTACCATCATATTAGTGAAAGGAAACGGACACATACTGATTTTGGAGGTTTCGTTATCACACGTCCCTTCTGTAGCGCGAGTGGGGCTGTTTCTGCCATTGACAGTCCTTCACATTCTCTTCTGCACTCCTTCTTAACCCCACCTCCTTGCCTTATGCCCTATCCATCATGCTTTTGGGTTTTGGTTTTGTCTGTCTGTAACACAGTTCAGCAATTATGGCAATGTGATTTTGTAAAATAAAAATGAAAGAAAACTAGCCTGTGAGGAATTGTGAGGAGGAAGGGAGAGGAGGAGACCTGACACCATGTGACTGCCCAATGTCAAGCTGCCGTGGGAGGAAAATAATGCAACTGAGGACTAATGGCATAGCAGCGCAATTGGAAGCTTATTTCCCTGTCAGTGAAAAAGTGCGCTCAAACCATTCTTTGGAGGCACATCAGCAGCAAATTGAAGGCAACATTGTGCAATACATATTGCCAGAGGTGCTATTTTCCAATTTTAATTGCAGTTTAAAAGTCATATGTGATCATCTAAAATTTTAAGATCAGTCACAACAAGCACTTCATCTTCCGTGTGAATTTAGTTTTGCTTCTTGCATTATAGACAAACATTTGAGAAACGCTTGCTCCTTGTTCCATGAAGCAGATGTACTACCTACTTTAAAAATGGCATGTGAAACAAAGGACCTTGAGCTGATTTTGTACATATGTCATGAACCGAGGTTCTCTGTTGTTCTTTTGATCCAGAGAGAAATTTAGCCACCCTATACTATAGGATTTTCAACAAAGACACGTAGGAAACCAGATCTGGGTTTAGACACTATGCATGTAACATTTATTAAGACATAACAAATAAGACAATAAGAAACAGGAAATAACAAATAAGACAATCATTTTAAGTATCAAGAGCTCTTTCACACACACACTCATACTCACAAAACATGGCCCCTTCACTGGATGATGGATCAGTTCATCTCCAAAGGGTTGGGATTCCTGCTACCGCGGATCAGAAACACACTGCTGGTTGGGAAAATCTCATCTTTTAAGGTCTTTGCATAGTATTGGGCAACCTCCACCCTTTTGGCTTCTGTCCACAAACTTTCAAACCAGCCATTTCTGGTCCTTTTCTGTTGATACAGAAAACACTCCAAGTCTTACCAGTCTTAGTCCAAACATCTTGTTATCTTCTTGCTTGCTACCCGAACCTTCTGAATGACCTGTTCTTTCATAGATAACACAGGCAGCTGCATCCCTGCTAAGATACACCAAGGCCATATCAGCAGTTTTAGGATTCTTGCTTTGCTTGCCAGGAACCTCCCATATCATGCATTGCGATTCTCCATCTTCTTTTGCTCATATTCTTATTTAGTCCATTAGTGCTACTAAAACAAAATCCATTCACTCCTCACACGTATCTCATAATACCCTGGCTGGCCATTGTTTATTTTTATTTATTTATTTATTTCAAGGATTTATATCCTGTCTTTCTCCCACAATGGGATTCAATATTCACTACTCTGGATGCATTTTATCCTGAAAAGGAGGAGACAAGTAAAATGAAATAAACTCTTAAGGACCTTACCACACAAGCAGATTACAATAATTTAAAAAGATAGAAATATTACTAATATTAAAACATAAGTTAAAACAACACTTGTTAAAAATTACAATACTGGATTATATGAGAAAGTAGTATTTATTAATATTGCACCATCTCAAGATAGCCAAGAAGACATCTACAAGTTCTTCTGAGGAACTGGGGGAAGGAGGAAACTTCAAAATAGCTGCCGACAAAATTGCTTCTCCAGTTTCACCTGAACATGGTGGAAACTGTGGAGACATTTGGACATGTTCCAGAGACACATTTCTGGAGGTCACCCCATAAGATACACATTTTTATTCAGTGGCAGCAGTTCACTCCCACCTGAGTGAAGTGGTCAATTCAGTCTGAGTTTTAGTACAAATTTTAAAGGAGCTATCCAAAACACTGAACCCAGTCACCAAAATAGGTTCCACAACTTATTTAGCTCCTCTTGTGTAAAACCCAAAATGGATTCATCATCCCATTGCCATGGGAAAAACTAATCACCACTGAGTGCATTTGTATTAGGGATGTTGCATTCAACTTCTTGAAATATAGTACAGTGGGCCCTCCACATTTGCTGGGGTGAAAGTGAAAAATATGTACATTAAAAAAACACAGGGTTCACCCTCCAGTGTGATTCTTTGGACAACTTCTGGCAGAGTCACACTAGAGGCTCCTAGACAGAAATATTAAATCCTTGAATAATCAAATATGCAAAAGCAAACGAAACAAATGTGAAGGGGCAACTGTATTTCTTTCTTTACTATGGGAGGCTAGAAGGCTACATTAGCCCCTTCTTGGAGCCCTTGGAGGGCCATACTGCCATTGCACCTTCCACACATACACAAAAATAAAAAATCAATATTTTTGCCCAAAATGCTCCTTAGGTAGGTTAAGGGATGATGTTTTAAGACACCACAGGAGACTTTAGGCCTAGCAGAGGCAACAGGGAGTAATCTGGAAGTCACTTTCTGTTTATTTCCTGTTTTAATAATTATTTTAAGGCCTTTTTTAGGCCTAATATCGTCCAAGAGAGAGCTAAAAATGTGCCCAGAATGCCCCCATTCCTCTAGGGAGTTTTTGTACAAGAGAATAAAGAAATCCTTTTCTCCCAGCAATTCTTTCTCACTTATTTCAGCCTCTGATACAAATGCTTTATCTTCAACCACCCTACCAATAAAGTGCTAGTGGAAACCAAAACCACACACACACACACAAAAAGAAGTTATACATACATACATCTGGCAAGTGAATTCTATGTTAATGTTTTATTAGTTGGTGGAGATCACCATCCAGATTCCTGATCAGCTTTTATCTTGTTTATTAATCCTGCCATTAGGCATACAGAACAGTGGGATCCTCCTTAAGATCATATTATTCGTTTGTTCTATTTAGAAAGTAGCTGGTATCTTTTCAGGGATGTAGATGCAAATGTGTGCGGCCTCAGCTCAAGATTTTCAATTGCACTTTCTGGGAACATACTCTCCCTTGTGCATGTGCGTGTGTTGCTTAATTTACAAAAGAGCCACTGCAGATCTGGCCATGAAATCCTAGCATGTCACAGAGGATTTTGAGGAACATATCCATTTGATCTCTGGGACACAATGAGGCCTGTAGGCCTTCACCATTAAACCTACATCAGGCTGCCTTGTAGAAGAGAGGACAGAGTTCCTGGATCTTTAACAATTGTGCAAAAGAAGAGATTCCAGCAGGTGGAGTTTGCATGACAAGCAACACTTGCTGAAATTCCCTTTTCTCCACAACTATTAAAGGTACAACCGTCCCACTATTCACCTGACAACTCTAAACTTGCATGAAGTGTCCTAAAATATATTTAAAAATCTCAAAATATCACAAAAATGTCCCATCTTCAAACATGATTCATTGGACCCATAAAGTATGGCAGGGAGATGTCACACGATGGACAGTCTCAGTAATTTCTCCATCATTACCATTCCCCAGATCTATCTGATTAGACCCACTTAATAAATGGAAAACCGTTCAGTGGGTACCAGTTGGATGTGAACTAAATATTCTCTTATACTGTCACTAGACAACAGGGATGTAGAAAGTTGTCTTATACTGAATCAGACCTATTAAACCATCTGGCTTATTGGCAGCAGGGCTCCCTGGTTTCAGACAGGAGTATTTTCCATTCTTATCTGGAGACACTGAAGACTGGACCTTGGACATTTTGCATTCAGCAGCAAAGCTCTTTCCACACTGCAAATGCAAGTCCTTAAAAGAGTTCATAATTAATTAATGGAATGTGCTGCCAGAAAATTCAGTGAGCATGCTGATGTTAATTTCCATCAAAAGTGATTTGACAAAGGTATAAGATTGGATCATAAATTAAGCCCTGTTCACACATGTAAAACACTCACCTGTTGAAAGAGGAATAAGAATCGTACAACTGGCTTCTACCTCTGCATTGGATAGCCAATTTATTCTCATCATCTGATGTTATTATGTTCACATGGGCATCTGAACAGTTCACAAACATTACTGCTGTGGGTGGGACTGGCAGTGGTCCTACTCTTTTTTTTTAATACATGTGCCCTACTTATGTGTAATGCATGAACAGGGCTTTAGATTCATTCATTACCAAGAAAACATGAAAATTATGTTCCACCAACATTTTGTTTTCTTACAGTATTTGTACATAGCATAGTTATATTTGTATGTGCATGTAGCAACATAAGGTATACCAAATCGGGAGGCAATATACTACACTATAGCGTACTAGCTGAGTGCCCATCATGACCAGACTGCCCTTTCCACTGAGATCTTCATTGTTAGCTCCATTGATTTTTCCTTTATGTAAAAAGAAAAAAGAGAAAAAAGGAAAGAAATAAAAACCACCACCTAGATGATAATGACAGGTGGCACCCTGCATTGCAGTTATAGATTTGTAACCAAGAGTTGTGGATTCATAACTGGCCCATGTTCAGGTAGGCAATGTACTCACAATCATGGCATTATTACCACAGTCATAAATGTCTGCCTTAAACTCCAGGAAGCTGCTCTAAGCAATGGAGGTCTGCATCATGGTTGAGCAGGACACTTCAGGATGACATGGCTGCCCCCGCAAGCCACAGTGTGCCATCATCACACCCCAGTTCAGGGGCAGGAGAGGGCTGGACACATTATCCTGTGTGCCCCATTTGGGCATACCACAGACCTGCATCAGTTGAAGTAACTCCGAGTTGAAGGTGGGTGTCAAAGGCCAATTCCTTAGGTTGTTTGTAGCTACGTTTAAAGGTGAAGGTAGTCCCTTGACACTAAAGTCTAGTCATAACCAACTTTAGGAGGCGGTGCTTATCTCCGTTTCTAAGCCGAAGAGCCAGCGTTGTCCAAGGACTACTCTGGTGGTCATGTGGCCAGCATGACTGCATCAAACGCTGTTGCCTTCCCATTGAGAAGTGGTACCTGTCTATCTACTTGCATTTGCATGCTTTCGAACTGCTAGGTTGGCAGGAGCTGGGACTAGTGACAGGAGCTCACCCCATCATGCAGCACCCAGGCCTCGAACTGCCAACCTTCTGATCTTCAGATCATCAGAATTGGCGTCTTAACCATTAAGCCACCGCATACCCCCTATGTAAGCTACGTTTACATAGCTACAAACACAATGCAGAACCTCAGCCAATGTTTAGAATGAAAATGTATTGCCCTAAAATACTCAGTGCCTGGAGACTACTTCTGTATACTTCCAACATTTTGAAAAAGCAGAAGAGGTATGTTAAGGGAGGGAGTGGACACATTTATTTTGCCAGGAATTCAGAACTACATCTGGTGAAGAAAATGGTAAGCACCACAGGATCTATGCACTTTGTAATGGATACAAGTGTCCCAGTCTATCACATAGAACCGTCCTGCTTGAACCACAACTTTACTGCTACCACTACAAATGCTGTTTGCAACCAGGCCTGTGGAATACCTGAGATGCATACATCCCAATTCGCGGGGGATCTGTTCTGGACCACCAACAACAACCCATGAAAATGGCAGTTCGCTAATCTTCGAGCCCCATTGAAACTAATGGCCCACGTGCAGCCATTCAACATATAGGCACTTGTTCTTCCCCGCGAAGAGCAAGACCACGGACACGAAGTCTACAAACGGGAAGGGACAACTGTACTTTGATTTACTAGCTTCATTCGGGTCTAGGCTGCAAGTTACATCCTGATGTATACGGTGTATAAAGTGGTCCTGTGCATTCTTTCCTAACCTGTCTTTCAAATTTTCATGCCAGCCCAATTCATACAGCATTTTACATTACCAGTGTTTCAATGTTGCAGGTAGATTTGTCTTCAATAGCATTTTATTATAAAAACAAGCTTAATAATTGAACCCTGTTTAGTTTGATCAAATTCACAATGCCTATCTTTAGATGTTTAGGAAGTACACACACTTTCCCCTCTTGTTCACAATCATACCAGTCTTTACTAGACAGCACATCAAGACATATCTTCTCCATTTAACCTTCCAACTTTCACGCAGAAAGAGGAGAAGATGATCCCATCAAAAGAAAGTAAATTGAAAAAAAACTCATTGAACTCAATTTAACCTTCTGTTGATAGCTGGGGTCAAATTTACCCCAACAATTCTGAAAAACTACATAAAACTTTGATGTAAGTCTTCCCCAGTTCCATCTTCAAGTTATTTCTCAACTAAAGTATGAATTGCCAAGTGTTTCAGGACCTGTCCAGTGAAATCTAATGAAAAATATATGTGTTTATTTTCACTGCTTCTTGGGTCAATTGGAACGGCTGCGAAAACTGGAAAAAATATGTATAGAACAGTAAGGATCAACATCATCTGATAAAAGTCTGTTTAATTTTTTAGATATCCATGTCTACAGATGCTTAGGCGAGAACCTGTTCTTTCTGATCCTTGCGAGAAAGGAACAAGGTGATGAAAGAAACCATCCTGAATCCAACAGTGCTGTTGCTGTCTAGCTCAATGTCTGTTCTGCTACTGAAAAAAGAATTTCTAGAGTTTGAACAAGGGAGGGATTTAATGCACTTTTCCATTATGCAACTGGTTTATATATATTGCAAATAAAACCTGTTTAAAGGTTGCTTAAAATATAGTACTGTGTCCTTTTCTTTTGTTTCCATCTTTGCTTGATTTCTCTAACAGCAGGGGGGAAAGGGATGTTCTGAAAACAACTAATGTCTGATGTTTAGTCTTGTTGGGCACAGTGGATAACAGTTGTACACTGTCTTGTTCTACCATTTGTGTAATGGTTAAACCCAGTGCAATGATACTGGCAGTATTTTTCACTCTGCTAGTAGCACATTTAATCTTGGCAATTTAGGCTGAATCTACACTGCAGGATTAATGCAGTTTGATACTGCTTTAACTGCATTGGCTCAATGCTATAGAATTCTGGGATTTGTGGTTTTCTGACATGTTTAGCCTTTTCAGTCAGAGACCTCTGGTGCCATAGCAAACTGCAAATCCCAGGATTCCATAGCATTGAGGCATGGCAGTTAAAGTGATGTGAAACGGCATTAATTCTGAAGTGTGGCAGCAACTGTAGGCTAGCATCATAGTTAGTATTTATGAGATTGTAAGCCAGATTTACTTTCTCATGGCTTGAGATTCACATTTACTGTTAATAATGACTGAGCATGGCCCCCAAACCCTACCTCTTAAGCCAAAAAAGTAGTTGCAGGAGGACTTCAGGAGGTCTCTCCAGCTACCTGTCTTAGTACACCCTGCGACCAGGACAGCATTTCCCAGGACTGTGAGTTGTAGAGCCTCAGAGACCCTTCAATTGGGGCACAACCTGGTTTAAGAGGTAGTTGTTTTGTGGGGATGGTGGCATCAGCAGAAGTAGCTACAATGACAGAACTCTGTTGTAGTGACATCTGATGATACAGGATCTTGGCCATTTTTCTTTACTTCTGTAATAGACTAATTGCTAACTTTTTATTAAAGAGGTAAAGGTAAAGGTATTCCCTGTTGGCAAGGTTGGCAAGTTGTGTCTGACCGTAGGGGGCAGTGCTCATCTCCATTACTAAGCCAAAGAGCCAGCGTTGTCAGAGACTACTCTGTGATCATGTGGCCAGCATGATTGCACAGAATTGATTACCTTCCCACTGAAGTGGTACCTATTTATGTATTGGTATTTGCATGCTTTCGAACTGCTAGGTTGGCAGAAGCTGGGACTAGTGACAGGAGCTTATGCCATCATGCAGCATCTGGGCCTCGAACTGCCAACCTGTCGATCTTGCAATCAAATCAAGTGGCTTTACCACTTGAGCCACTGCTTCCCTCTTTTTTTATTTTTATTAACTTTTTATTATATTACTACAAATGGTGTTATAGATCACTGGTATTTCATATGTTTTGTTGTTTGTTGTTGTGTGCTTTCCAGTCGTTTCTGACTTATGGTGACCCTAAGGCAACCCTATTATAGGGTTTTTCGGGGGCTGAAAATGTGTGATTTGCTCATGGTCATCCAATGGATTTCCATGATCGTACAGGGAGTCGAACCCTGATTTCCAGAGTCATAGTATAACACTCAAACCACTACACCATGCTGGCTTGCCTGTTCCACATGTTTATATATGTTATTTTGTTCATTTGTTTTTAAATCCCTGTTAGAATCTTACTTGTGCCCCAACAAAAATGCTCTTTTCTGCTTCTCATTATAGCTATTTACACAACTTAATAATTACATATTCTGCTTCTGAGCTGATTTCGACCCCAATTCTGACAATGCATAGAGGTCTAGATGAACTGTAACAGCTGGTAACTTTTCACCAGTATGTCTCTAGCCAGAGATTTAGCTTTAAATAAAACGTGTTCTGGTTGGCATACTGAAAGAGGGGAGAAGATACAAATTTCCCCTATCATTTGTTTACTACTGTCCAGGGCCAGAATCCAGTTGGTACATTATGCCAGAGTAACTACACTGGGATAGGCAGTGGCACCAGGAGGAAAATGGCCAGGACACAGCAGCCATGAAGAATGTAGAGAAATAGGCTGCTCAAAGCCAGCAGATTTTAATTGGTCCCCATGCTACCAGTACACAGCCCTTGAAAAGTAACACTGCTAGCATACCACACCAATAGCTTTCTGGCCTGGATGTGTAAAAGACAAGGCTTGGAAATAACTAGTTGTTTGAATTCTTGAGTCATTAACACATTAAATTTTTCTACTTCTTTGGCTTAGTGCATTAAATATCCTTATTGACCCTGAAGTTAAAATTGTGCTTTAAAAATTGCAGAAGAAGGGAATGGAATGAGGTCATAGAATCATAGAATCATAGAATTATAGAGTTGGAAGAGACCACAAGGGCCATCCAGTCCAACCCCCTGCCATGCAGGAACTCCCAATCAAAGCATCCCTGACAGATGGCCATCCAGCCGCTGCTTAAAGACCTCCAAGGAAGGAGACTCCACTACTCTCCGAGGGAGTGTGTTCCACTCTCGAACCGCCCTTACTGTCAGGAAGTTCCTCCTAATGTTGAGGTGGAATCTCTTTTCTTGCAGCTTGCATCCATTGTTTTGGGTCCTAGTCTCTGGAGCAGCAGAAAACAAGCTTGTTCCCTCCTCGATATGACATCCCTTCAAATATTTAAACATGGCTATCATATCACCTCTCAGCCTTCTCTTCTCCAGGCTAAACATCCCCAGCTCCCTAAGTCGTTCCTCACAGGGCTTGGTTTCCAGACCCTTCACCATTTTAGTTGCCCTCCTTTGGACACGCTCCAGTTTCTTCACATCCTTTTTGAATTGTGGTGCCCAGAACTGGACACAGTATTCCAGGTGAGGCCGGACCAAAGCAGAATAGAGTGGCACTATTACTTCTCTTGATCTAGACACTATACTTCTACTGATGCAGCCTAAAATTGCATTGGCCTTTTTAGCTGCTGCATCGCACTGTTGACTCATGTTCAACTTGTGGTCCACCTGGATTCCTAGATCCCTTTCACACGTAGTCTCATTCAGCCAGGTGTCCCCCATCGTATATCTGTACTTTTCGTTTTTCCGCCCTAAGTGCAGTACCTTACATTTCTCCGTGTTGAATTTCATTTTGTTAGCTTTGGCCCAACTTTCTAGTCTGTTGAATTTTGATCCTGTCCTCTGGGGTATTAGCTACTCCTCCTAATTTGGTGTCGTCTGCAAATTTGATAACTATGCCCCCAATACCGTCATCCAAGTCATTAATAAAGATATTGAATAGCACTGGGCCCAGGACAGAGCCCTGTGGCACCCCACTGGTCACTTCTTTCCAAGTTAAATAGGAACCATTGTTGAGCACCCTTTGCGTTCGACCAGTCAACCAATTACAAATCCATGTAACAGTTACTTTGTCTAGCCCACATTTTACCAACTTGCTTGCAAGAATGTCATGGGGAACCTTGTCAAAGGCCTTACTGAAATCAAGATATACTATATCCACAGCATTCCCTTCATCTACCAAGCTGGTAATTTTATCAAAAAAAGAGATCAGGGTGGGTTGTTTGGTTGGTAGGTTGGTTAGCTGATAAGAAGCCATGCCCCTCACAAAATATCAAGTCCTTTAGGCCTGAAGGTTGGTGTGTCTTCCTCCTTCCACACCTACCCACACCTACCCATTCTGCCTGTGTGAGTTTTGAAGAGGCTGCATTGAGATTCTTTTCAGCTCCCATATATTGAATTTATACTGTTTTCTCTTGCATGTGCTTTTAAAATATATAACATTAATTATATAGGACAGTGATGGCAAACCTTTTAGGCACTGAGTGCCCAAACTAAATGGGCTTCCAGCACCAGGTGTTAGTTACCCCATGCCAGAGGTGGGACTTCTGGGGGAGACTTCCACACTATGGGGGCAGGACTTCTGGGGTAGGACTTCACACACACACACACACACACACACACACACACCTTCCTGGGCCTTCAGCTGCCTTTTCCTCCTCCCTCCACACTTTCTCGGGCTTTCAGTTTCCTCTCCAGAGTTAACTGAAGGCCTAGGATGGCCAGGAGGAGGAGGAATAGACATGCACCTTTTCCTCCTCTTCCCTGCTCCTCATGTCAGGGAAGATGGCTTCGTGTGCCATCTTTGGCATGCATGCCATAGGTTCGCCAACACGGATATAGGATAAGGTGTGAACCCCTTATCAAAAACTTTAGTATATTCCTTTTGCATACTTTGATAAGGACTTGGATAGTCAGATCAAAAGATTTCTTCAGTCTCCCATTTCTTCTTTTCTTGGCCTTTCCCCCTTTATCTGTTGTTTGGGTTGATAGTAATGAATTAATTTCTTAATAACTATCATTTTATATTATCAAATTAATTTTCAAACACAATGTTCCAGGTTTAGCTTATGGTTTCCATTTGCCAGTGATTAATCAAGTCTATCCTGTATCAGGAAATTGTCTTCCCATCCACAAGGAAAACAGGGACTTTTTAAACACAAGACTGCTTTTAATTTATATTTCCGTGAGGGGGGATGTGTGTCTGTGTGTGCCAAACTAGGGAAAAGGGTGGTTATTAAGTGTGTATTGCTAAATGCTGCATGTGATAAGATGTTAGCACAAACGCTGCAGTGCCGGAAAGATGATGAAGGTACAATAGGGAAGAGAGCAGTCCTGACTGCATAGCACTACTTCATTCTTATTTCTATCTTTTCTTCAACATATACTATTCATAATTCCACTAAAGTAGAATACTATTAATTTATTAGTAATTAACTTATCTCTATAATCAATTGCTCCCAATCACCAGAACCTGATATCTTCATATTATTCCACCCTCCACAATGTAACTCTTCCTGTAGAGGTGGACCACCTTCCTCTTTTACTAGAACCTTTTGTATAAATATCTTCCATATTGCTTCAAAATAATTTCTCTTCATTATTCCCTTTTTAACCTTAGTTTCACATTCACATGTTAACTTATCATTAATTGCCATTTGCTATACTTCTTTAGACCAGTCTTGTGTTTGTGGATCTCCCTGAACTTTCTATTTCTTTGCTATAATTAATCTTGCTGCTGTTAATAAATTTGTAAATCCTTCATAGCCTGAGTGCAGTTGATCTTATCATATATAGACAATAATGCTATCTTTGGGCATATTTCTAACTCAATTTCTGTTATCTCTTTTATTTCTTTAAATACTAATTGCCAAAAATTCTTTACAACCCCATCACATATGTATATATGTACCAGTTTCTTGACAACCCCTCAAACATATCCTTGAATAATTCTTATTGATATGATTTAACCTTACTGGTGTTAAATACCACTTCCAAATTAATTTATAGTAATTCTCCTTTATCCATATAGATAATTTTTTTAATGACGTTGATTCCAAATTTCTCCCCATTCTTGAATGTTTATCATTTGTGCTAAATCATCCTCACATATTGTCCTAAGATATTCTTCTTTCCCTCCAGATGTTTTAGACTGACATCCCCATCAGCTCCAGAAAAAATGGCCAATGATCAGGGATGCTGGGAGCTTCTGGAAAGTACCAGGTGGGAGAAAACTGTCCTATTGCTTGCAGGAGTCCCATGGTCACTTTTGCACAAGCTTTGATTCCACTTGTGCAAGCAGTCACACAAGTCATTACACCAGGCTGGCTATTCCATCAACTGTTAGACTAGTTCCTCAATAATTGGATAGATCTTCAGTAGACTAAGGGGTGATGCAGACGGGCGGCCATGGGCCGCTCTGGGAAGTGGCGGATTGGGGCCGAGGCTGCCCCATGCCTCGGCCCCGATCCTCCCTTTCGCCACCTGGGAAAGGAGTGCTAAAATACCGCTCCTTCCACAAGCCACGAAAGGAGTGCCCGAAGAGCCGCCATGCGGCTCTTTTCCTTGTGTGTCCGGACGCTGAGCTGGTAGGACGTCATCAGAGCACCCATCGTGTGGAAGGACGGACGCTCCGATGACGTCCTCAGGAAGGGGATAGGGAGCCCAGCGTATGGCTGCCCCTCCCCTTCCTTTGCTTGAAGGCGCCGCCGCTTGTCTTAGTCTAAGGTTGCTTGTACTAGTTGTGCTCATTGTTCCAGTAGCTCTTACACAATCATTAGGTGAACACTGCCATCCTTTGTGCTTTTCCCGCTTTCCCAAGATCGAATACAGTGCTATATCAACTGAAGCTATGACCCCAGTATGCATTAATGTGTATATACAAGAATCAATGGACAGGTTCATCTGTAGTCCAACATGTATCAAAGCAGGGAGTAAAACTCAATTTCATGCATTCTCTCCTACAGAACCTTTACATGGCCAGGACCACCTCAATTATTTGTCCTACATTTGAGGGTCATTTTCACAGCAGTCTGTGAAAACTGAGCAGTCTCACAGCAGCATTCACACCATGGCACTGGCTCCCAGAAGCCCCCCCCCCCATGAGTGACCACACCAGGTGACACCAACCCTAGGAACACCCCTGGGTAGGGCAGAGACAACTCAGAAAAAATACAACTGGTCTGGGCTCATTGGGGAAAGAAATGAGTGTACCCTCCCAGATGGAGTGTACCATCATTTTCCTTCCCCTGGGAACAAATACTAGCCCTCCTTCCTCTTCTGATTTGATTCTCTTCTCTTTGGCCTCTCCACAAGTAAGAAGCAGCAATAGCTGCCCCTTCTGGAGCTTGACAGTTTTGAGGGGAGAGATAAAATAATAGAATCATAGGATTGGAAGCAACCACAAGGGCTATCCAATCCAACCTCCTGCCATGCAGCAACTCAAAATCAAACCATCCCTGATAGATGGCCATCCAACCTCTGTTTAAAGACCTCCAAAGAAGGAGACCCCACCACCCTCCAAGGCCGCCTGTTCCACTGTTGAACAGCTCTTACTGTCAGGAAGTTCCTCCTAATGTTGATGTGGAATCTCTTTTCCTGTAGCTTGAATCCATTGTTCCATGTCCTATTCTCTGGAGCAGCAGAAAACAAGTTTGTTCCATCCTCAAGTTTGCTCAACATGACATCCCTTCAAATACTTAAACAGGGCTATCATATCACCTCTTAACCATCTCTTCTGCAAGCTAAACATACCCTGGTCCCTAAGTTGCTCTTCGTAAGACATGGTTTCCAGACCCTTCACCATTTTGGTCATCCTCCTCTGGACATTCTCCAGCTTATCAACATCCTTTTTGAATTGTGGTGCCCAGAACTGGACACAGTATTCCAGGCAAGGCCTGACCAAAGTATAATAGAGTGGCACTATTACTTCCTTTGATCTATACACTATATTTCTAGAACCTAGAATTGCATTGGCCTTTTTAACTGCTTCATCACACTGTTGACTGGTGTTGGACTGTGCACAAAGGGCAACAGAATAGCTTCCTGCACCCCATTGATAGACACATATGAGTGCCCAAGTCACACTTACATATGCATTAGCCACTAACAGGACTCTGCTCAGCATAGATAAATTTGTAAACCAACTCCATACACTGCATATTCATTAGTTTTCTTTCTCAGTCTTTCTTTCGAAAGCATTTTCTTAATGCATAAGGAATAAGTGCCACATGCCTTTTTTGTTTGTCTTATTTCAAGAGATCAGATTTAAGAAATGTTTCAAAAAGGAATTAATTTGATTTCCATCAAGAAAGCTATCCACTATTATTTCTTGGAAATAAGATCAGCGTAATTGTGGATATTCACTGCAGGGGTGATCTCATAGATATTATTTCTCTAGACTTTCAAAAGCCTTTGACAAAGTCTCTCTCTGTAGGCTTCTGATTAAATTTAGCAGTTGTAGGATAAGAGAAGAGAACTTTTATGGCTCAGTTAGAGGGTGGAAGATGGGAAATACGGAATAGGAATAAAGTTATTTCTTTCACAGTGGAGGGACAGAAAGAGAGAGGCACACAGAGAATTGCATTGTGATCAGTGCAACTCAAAACTTGCAAATAATTTGTGGGTTTGGGTGAGCAGTGGAGCAGC
Source organism: Phrynosoma blainvillii (assembly GCA_026167975.1). Lineage (NCBI taxonomy): Eukaryota > Metazoa > Chordata > Lepidosauria > Squamata > Phrynosomatidae > Phrynosoma > Phrynosoma blainvillii. The sequence continues at coordinate 112,441,975 of JANUYF010000003.1, forward strand.
AAAACTCTGGATTAGACAGGACTAGTGGAAAACCATGATCCCCTCCAAAAATGGATAGATGAGAGTCAATGTGAATAAGTACAAAGTTATCCACACTGGAGCAACACCCCACCTGTCCAGTTAACTGGTGAGATCTGCACTGACTGTAATTAACCAAAGAGATATTGGGATCATGGTGGAACATTCAATGAATATATCTGCGTATTGGTTGCATTTGTGCAATTTGGTAACATCTGGCTTGTCATAAATATTGACACTACTTGATCTCTCTTCCTTCACTCTGCAATTGCTTCATTGTGTCATTATCTCATGCGATAACAGGTCAGTTTGTCCTATTCCAACAAACCAAAGACAACCACTGTCTTACTGCTCATTCAACAGTTGAAGCCAAGTTTCCTTCATATCCTTGGTGTTTTATATTATGCAGACACATGCAACATTTGTGAAAAAGACAAAATCCATGTCAGAATTTTTAGGAATGGAATTGAAACACATGTCTATATAGAAATCTGTGCTGTAGTGTTTTCTTTGGGATTGTCTCATAATACTGAATATCAAATAGTTAAAAGATTTCCTATACCTTGACTAAATGGAGACTTTAGTAAAGAAATCAGACAAAGACTAGGACTTGGAAGGACATCTATGAAGGAACTAGATAATAATAATAATAATAATAATAATAATAATAATTATTATTATTATTATTTATAGCCCGCCCCTCTGCACAACAATCGAGGCGGGTTACAACATTTAAAACAAACAAATGAATTAAAACACTCCCTCATCCCCTAATCCTACCCTCCCCAACCCCTTAAAACAGAATAAAACTAGAAGAGATTAAAGTACACTTATCCATTAAAACAATAACAGTAAAATCAAACTACAATGGGGACATAGTAATAATAAAAACTGAAAATTCAAATACAAGGATATACCATTGAGTACCAAAGCCAGAATCCTCCATTAATGTTTGCTAGGTATGGTTGTAAAAGCTGGAGAGTGAAGAAAGCTGTCAGAAAAAGAACCAACTCATTTGAAATGGGGTTCTGTTGTAGAGTTCTACAGATAGAATCATAGATTGGAAAAGACCACAAAGGCCATCCAGTCCAACCCCCTGCCATGCAGGAACTCTCAATCAAAGCATACCTGACAGATGACCATCCAGCCTCTGATTAAAGATCGCCATGGAAGGAGACTCCACGATTTTCCAAGGGAGTGTGTTCCATTGTTGAACGGCCTTTACTGGAAGTTCCTCCTAATGTTGAGGTGGAATCTCTTTTCCTGTAGCTTGCATCCATTGTTCTGTGTTCTATTGTTCTATTCTCTGGAGCAGCAGAAAACAAGCTTGCTCCCTCTTCAATATGACAGCCCTTCATACCATAGACTGCCAAAAACAACAACAAATAAATGGGTCTGAGAGCAAATCAAGCCTCAGCTCTCCCTAAGAGCCGAAATGACTAAACTGAAGCCATTGTACTTTGGCCATGTGGTGAGATGACATGACTCATTTGAAAAGATGCTCAGTAAATCTGAAGCAGTAGGAAAAGAACACACCCACATTACAGGTGAATAGACTTATGGAAGACATGGGCTTATGTTTGCAATACCACAGCAGGGCTGTTAATAATAGGGTGTCCTGGAGTCTCTCATCCATAGGGTGAAGACAACTTGACAGCAACTAACAACAACAACAACTATAGTACAGGAAAAATATAGAAAAAAAGTTCATGCAAGTGGATCCTGTCCATAAAGAGGAACTAATTTGGGGTTTGGCGGGACCCAACAGGACACAAAATATGGACATAAACATGATGGGTGGTATGAAAAAGGTGAGTTCTGGGTAGCCAGTGAAATGAATGATAACCAATCCATAAATAACCAAAGAAAAGGTCTACATATATTATATAATTGTAGTGTAGTGTTTGAATGTCAGACTACGGCTCTGGAGATCAGGATTCAATTTCTTGTTTCAGTATAAAAGCCCACTGGGTGACCTTGGACAAGTTACACTCTCTCAGCCTCTGAGAATGGCAATGGAAAAACCCCTCTGAAGAAATTTGCCAAGAAAACCCTATGGGCCTTAAAGTCACCATAAATAAAAAAACTGATTTGGAGGCACACAACAACAACATATACTATATATTTTAGTATATAATATAATATATATATATAGTTAAATCAAGAGAAGAAGAGAGAATGTGTTTTCTCTCTCTCTCTTTCTGTTTAGCTGCCACAAACATCACCAATTTGAATATCTATAAAATGGGTTAAGCCATTTTCATGGAAGATTGGTCTCTCAGCAGCTACAGTATTAACTATGATAACCACAGGGACCCCCAGGTTCAAAAACAATATGTTTCTGGATACCAGTTGTTGAAGGACAACCAGTTGAGAAGGACTTATTGGTTCTATGAATATCAATTGCTGGAGCCCAATAAATGTGGACTCTACATTTGGCCAGAGTTGAATACAAGAGTGCTAGACTGGATGGACTCTTGGTTTAAGGACCAAACAAGGCTTTTCTTTAGAGTTTCTTCCCAAGTCAGCTCTAGTATTATGAGTTCAAATGGGAAGATCAACAAAGCTGGTTCCTTGTTTATGGAGGCTTCAAAGCTCTAATTTGATATTGGGAATGCTAGTGAAAAGCCTATGTTCCTCCTAAGCACTTAACACATTGTCCATTGTAAACAAATGTATAATATTCATGGATGGAGATAGGAATCATGGAAACAATTCCATGGACTTCTCTGTGACTAACTGGGTTAATGAAGAGTTTCTTTACAATGGTCTTCTGCAGGGTTAAGCAGAGTATATGCCTGGCTAGTTTAATCAATAGCCCAACAGTAATCAATGGGAGAGTGTGGGTTGAATAGTAGAGGGAATATGTACAAAGTTTGAAATTATTGCTCAGTTCACATACAAATCCTGTGGGCAAGTGACTGCACATAATAATGTGAAAGATATATGCAAGGAGTTATGTATTCCACATAGTGTGCAATCTAGGTGAACTCTAGTTTATCTGTTTGCTATGACCAAGGGCTCTTCCACACTAGACAACTATAGCATACTCTGGTTTGTCTTCAGATCTACATAATTTGTAGCACTATGATTCCAATTTAACTGTCATGGCTGTACCCTAAGGGATCCTGGGGTTTATAGTTTGGTGAAGCACTAGAACTCTGTCAGCTAAGTACCTCACAAAACTACAAATTCTAGGATTCCATAGGATAGAGCCCTGGCAATTAAAGTGGTATCAAAGTGTTAAAACTGTCTACAGTGAAAGAGACCCAAGAGATACCAAAGCCAATGATTGTAAACTTAATCCTAAAATGCCTGTGTGCATGCGCTTTCAAGTCGTCTGTCAACTTATGATAACCCCTTTAATTTCATAGGGTGTTGTTAGATGAGGAATACTCAGAGGTGGTTTTGTCAGTTCCTCCTCTAAAAAATAGAGCCTATAGCACCTGATATTCATTGGTGGTCTCCCACTGAAGTAATAACCAGGGCTGATCCTACTAAGCTTCTATGAACAGGCAGGATCTGGTAGCTTTGGAAGGTTAAATCAACTGACATCCTGCTCATTGATTTAAGTAGGGTTTTTTATTTGTCTCAGTCTAATATATGCCTACAACCAAGGATTTGTGGAATGGACACTTAAAGAAAATCATCAGTTTATGAAAATGCTGCTCCTTCAGCTATTCCCCAAATTCCTCCAGCACTTCCTTTAAGGAAGAACCCACACATTTGCTCTGAAAATTGTTTCCGATCACATCTGAGGACCAGTCTCTGTCCTTCTCTTAAATATCAGCTAAACAGTAGGGTACTTACTGGTAAGTGTGTACATTTCTTAACTGTTGCTCCTAAAACTGCAGATCAGTACAGCTGGTGAGTTCCTATTTGTAAAATGCAGAACTGCTAGGGTTTTACAACCAAGCAAACAATGCAGTCACATTTAAGTTTTGCTCATAGTAGTAGAGGGTATAATTTCCCTACCGCACCTCCTCTTGCTCAGTGGTAAATCTGAAGTGAAATAATGAAGAGTGAGGTTCAATATCATGTCATTAAGGTATGTTTATGAGTGGTGCTAGAGAATGGCGATTGTGTCTGGAGGATTAGATGGTCCATATGAGCAAGAGGAGTCCTTTTTGCTTGAGCCAGCAACAGACCTTCATGAGAGATTGGGGTGGGGGGTGTCGTTGGGTTTTTTCCTCCCTAATCCAAGTTCTGATGTGCAGTTGATAAGCTGCTTTGCTGAAATCCAGAGACATTGATGATGTCACCTTCAGCCTAGGCATTGTATTGCTGGTTGTTCGAGATTTGCATTTTCGGCTGAATCAATCTGCATCCAGAAGGGTACCAGAGTATTATCTGGGGAAATGCCTTGATATTTATATGTTTGATGAAGTGACTTTACATAAGTGAAAGCACACAGCTCTAAAGCCATCAGCTGCCGGAGGGATGGGTTAATACTACCCAGGAGGATGAATGCTTATCATGATCTTAGGTACAGTCTGGACTGCTAGAGACTGAAAAGGAAAGAGAAATGGATGCCCCGTGCTGCTAGAGATTGATAGGAAGTCCCTACAGTACAAATGCAGAAATTTAAACCAGAGCTTGGAAAACTTACTTTTTTGGTTCACTGTTCTCAGAATTTCCTAATCAACACGGCCAGTGGCCATGCTGATTGGGAGATTATGGGCTTTGGATCCCAAAAAGAAGCTTTTCCAAGTGCTGAAATTAGACACGAACAAAGAAATGGACAAATGGTTAAAAAATGTAAAGACCAACACAGTGTACTGTTTTATGATGTCCAACAAGCTCCTTAGATGGGAGACTGCCATCAAATCCCAGGGGCTGTAACTATATTTCAGAGGAAGGGACTAGCAAAACCACAACTGAGGATTCCTTGCCAAAGAAAACCCTATGAAATTCATGGGGTTGCCATAGGTCAACAGGCAACTTGAAGGCACACATACACTATCATCCTCTTTCTAACAACAGAGCTCAACATTTTCCTCTACTGCTTTTGCCTGCTTTCTATTTCTTCTGAGCAATTGTTGATTTTCCTGCACATCTTTGTGCCCTCACTGTTTCAGGCTGACTCATGTCCATACAATGAAAGCTCCAGACCTGGTCAAAAATACATAATAAAGCATTCATCTTTCCATAGTGATACCAAAGATATTGGTGGCAATAATCTTGAACAGTAGTGGATATCATTGACAATGGATGTGAGTCATGCTAAAGTAGGAAAGGCTTAAACCCCCACAGACGCCTGTTCCCCACCCTTTAATTCACCCCACATAAACACAGGAGCTAAACGGGGAATGCATTCATTGGCACCATCCATCTCATGGCAGAGTAAAGCCTGCAAAAGATTATTTTCAACATTATATTTTGAGCTCCCTGCTGTGTTCACCATAAAAAAAAAGTCTAATCGGGTATGGGGACATAACTGTCCCACTTGATAAGCCATTCAGGGTTATCATTAAATTACAAGTGGAACGGCTGGAGTGCATATAATCATAAAAAGAAAATTGAACTGCATTAAAACGACCCTTTCACTCCCCCCCCCCCCCGCAGCCCCCAGCACAGGAGGATTAGTGCTGAAAGCCATTGCTGCAATCACAGATGATACTTTAACCCCTTGTATTCCACATGCATCCCATACCTTTTAAACATCACTGTTTGATCGCAGGGCAAGAGAAACAGCCGTGAATTTGGCTGAAGTGATCAAATAGCACCTGAAAATGACATCTTAATGTTGCCTGCTTATCAGGTTATTCTACAAGCAGTGCATAATGTGCTTTACAATGAAAGAGGTGCACGATGTAAATATTAAATATATATATATATATGAAGGACTGAAAGAAAAAATATTTTAATTCCTTATATATAAATAAAGGTAGCTTTAGTCTTCTCTCTCCCTCTCTCACACAGATCCAGAGAGAGAGAGAATGTGCAACCAACCAGAACAGCAAAGGTATTTTTAATGGTCTAAAATTGTACAGCAGGGATGGAAAGTCCACAGCTCTCCAGATGTTGTTAGACAGCATACCTAGCAGCCAAAGCTGGTATATATATACCATTCTCTCTCTCTCTCTCTCTAGTGAAAAAAGCTGTGAGTCACAGTCCAACAACATCTGGAGGGCTGCATGATTCCTATCCCTGATGTGCAGAGTCGCATCCCACCACACCTCCTGAGGCAAGGAATCATATTGTTTTTGTGTCACTACTTCAGGTATCCACCAACTGGACATCCTCCTCAAAGACACTTTGTCAGCTACATGACCACTTGGGCATTCTGGGAGTTGTAGGCCACATAAGTAATTCTTTTGAATTTTGATCTTGGAGGCCTGGAACCTTTAACTGGATGTCAACAAACCTCCTTTGATTCCCATTATTATATAAGGATCCCTTGAGTTTTAAAATAAACAATGTTCCATTGTCTGAAGACCTGGAGATGGAGAGATCTTTGTTCATTTCTGGCATCAGCTCTTCACAGAGAAAGAGAGTGTGCTAGGCTCTCATGGCTTCTTGAACTATGAGAGCACATACATCAATAATGTACTCAAAAGCCTGCTTATGTTTATAAGTGAAATTGTAAAAGGGAGAAAGGGTTAGGCTGATGCAATTGAAAGGACAGAAGCTTGTTTGTATCCTGAGGTTCTGCTTAAGTCTGAGTCACAAGGGTTAGAGAGAAAAATGTCTAAAGCCTCACTGCAGCCAACCTCTGTAATGCACAGATGACCTCTTGCATGCATGCACAGAAGTTTTGTGTAAGCACAAGACATATGCGGATGTGTGCCCATTTCTCTAATTGTGGGAAAATTAACGTACTTTTAGTCACCCTCTGCATCTGACCACCCAGCTGATCAGTAGAACATTGTGGTAAACCACACTGAGCTTCAATGTCTTTTTTAGTATTTTTTTTAGAACATACTTCCGTTTGGGGTAGATGGCACCTTTTGCACTACCTGCTTCTCTGTCAATGAGGCCTTCCTTCCTCATCTTTTATCTTTTCATCTCATAATTTCTGGAACTGATTGAACCCTTTGACAACACTGTTACAAAAAAGCTGAGGCCACTTTTGCACCAAGAAGCAGCCACTGCACATCAGTAGGGTTGCATGCAGATAACTACAGGCAATTAAGTGACACAGTCTGGAATTTAGTGAGTGAAAGAGAAAGAAAGAGGAAGGAAGGAAGGAAGGAAGGACAGAAGGAAGATTGGTTTATGCAGAGCACGCTGATTAAATAAGAGGAAAGATGGTATTACAGTCTGAGCAGGATTTAGGAAAGTGCACCGGATAAGAGCATCTAAACCAGCCTTCTCCAACTTTTCTTGTTGTTATTATTCCATGTCAAATCGGCTTTGACATAGGCTGACCCTACGACTTCCAAGATCGCTGGTCATCAACAGCCTTATTCAGGTCTTGCAAGTTCAGGGCCCTGCCTTCACTTTTGTAATGTGGTCTTCCTCTTTTCCTATTGCCATCCAGTTTTCCCAGTGTTATGTCTTTTCTTGTGATTCATGTCATCTCATCACATGTTCAAGTACAGTAGCTGCAGTTTAATCATTTTGTTTTTGAGAGTTTAGTCTTGATTTGCTCTAGGACCCATTTATCTGTCTTTTTGGTGTCCACAGAGTTCTCCTCCAGCACCACTTTTCAAATGAATTTATTCCCTTCTGTCAGCTTTCTTTATTCTAGTTTTCACAATCATATATAGAAATTTGAAATATTGTGTCATGGTTGAGTCTGGCATTGGTGTTTAATTATATTTCTTTATATTTGAAGATTTTATTTAATTCCTTCATAGCTGGTCTTTCAAGTCCAAGTCTTCATCTAATTTTTCCAACCTGCTACCCTCCAGATTTGTTGTGCTACAGCTCAAATCTTCCCCACCAACCTTGCTGGTTGGTGGGGGAATGTATGTGTGTGTAAAGAAACTCTTTGGATGAATATACACTGTAGAAATAACTGCCATAGCTCCATCCTACAGAATACTGAGATTTGTGAGGCACCAACATTCTTTGGAAGAGAAGGCTAAAGACCTTGTAAAATTACAAATTCCAAGATTCCATAGGATGGAGCTACAGTACTTGAAATGGTGTCAAACTGCATTATTTCTACAGTGTAGATGCACCCTTAGATATATGGTGGTTTAATTCTTAGCTGTCAAGGCCGACCCATTGTGGGTGGTCATACCCAAATCTAGACCTGGAAACAAAACTTGTAAAACAGCTTTTTTTGAACTGCAACACTTAAAATTCCCCAGACAGCATGGCTATTCTGGGCATTTCAGTTCCCAAAGTTGACTTTTCCAAGGTCTTCCACAGGATCTCTGGGTGAAGGTCCCTAAAGTATGTGGCTAGATCTAGAGCTTGAAGTAAAGGAAGCAGAAAGAACTCAGGAGATGAAGACAGAAACCAGCCCTTGAGTATTTTACACAAATCCCAGCCAATCCAGAGACATTTCACAATCTGCAACCAACTGGAGCAATATCTTCTTTTGTGCCTGAAATAGTCTCTGCTGAAACTCAAGTATACACAATCTGTGTTCACTTTACTAAGCAAGAGATCAGCTTCAGTTACATTACTGGCTTCAGGTCTTGATGATGCTTGGCCATGATTGTCTCCTTGTCCTACCCCTACCCCTACCTTTGCCCCACCATCCCCATTATTGTTAGCACTACTTTCCATCTTGCTCCAGGCTCAAGTCACACAAGTTCCCAGAAGGTAGAACACAAAGCAAGTAGAAGATTATTTTCCTCATCTTCTTGTTTTTGTTCCTATGTGTATTTGTATCCAAAGAGAGCAGCCAAATATACAGAGGCACCAAGAAGGAAGTGCAGAATGGTGAGGATGCCGTGCTAGTTAGCAGGGGACATTTTTAGGATTGAGGGACCTTGGGACTGTTTTTAAGATTCTTGGTGGTCCAGTTTTGCTCAAACATTTCAGGAGAGTTCATTTCTCTCTTGCTTAGTGTCCACACACACACACAAACACACACCATTCTGGAAGCAGAGATATAGATCCAGTGCGGGAACCTGATAAGAGCAGCCTCAACAAATACTCAATAAAGCTAACTGTTGGTGCTAGCTTTCTCAGAGGTTCCCTTTTCAAATCTGTATATTATCTAAAGAAGAGCTGACATGTGTGATGTGTTTGGACAAAGAACTGTAATTCTTATAAAATGCCATGTTATTATGCCATTTTTATAGCACTTACAGTAAAAGGGGAGGGGGGCAAATCAAACTGAGTTATGTTATGCCTTTTTCCTCAGGATTACTTACACACTTCTGTGTACTCCCCACAATCTGCTTCAAAGCACTGATGATCTGGGTTGCAGACAAGATGGATATGCAAAGCAGGCTGTTCTTTTTGATTTCCAGCTTAAGCAACTTATCTGTGCAATGCTTAACTCAAGCACATCTTACTCTAATGTGCTGGAATATGGGTCATTGTTTGCTGGAGACATTGATCTTGCAGCCTAGCCCAAAACAAACCTATACACCCTTATGTACACCTTGAGTAAATCAGAATGCTTGAGTTTCAAAGCTGAAATATTTGATGGCCAATATGATTCATTTCTGGCATTCAAACATATTGGATATGATGCAGATAGTAGCCCTGTGCAGGTATTTTAAAAGACTACAGGTAAACCTGCATTGCAGTGGAGCAGATCCACTGACATATAGGACTTTGGTGAGCTTAAGTCTCTTTGTTTTCAGCGGGTCAGCTATAAGTATGGCTGAGCAGTTGGAAGCTTCCTGTAGACAACTAGATATGTTGTTTGTCTTATTCACCATGGAAATTCTGATTTTCTTGGATTCTTAATCTGGATCTGACCCGTTACTTTGGAAGACATTTAACAGATTTCCATAAGACTTGCTTATAAGGATCAAACTAGATGTGAGTAGCATCTTTTATGCAGTTTGCAATAACATAACACTATGAGTGGGTGGATGTACAAACGATTTACAGCCCCATCTCCTCTCACCAAGATACAGGTTGAATCTTCCTTATCCAAAATGCTTGGGACCAGAAGTGTTCTGGAATTTGGATTTTCTTTTCTTTTCTTTTGGAATACCTGTATTTGCATATACAGTGGGCCCTCCACATTCACTGGGTGCAAGGGGGCAGGACCCAGTGAAAGTGGAAAAATGGTAAATAAAAAAAAACAACTATATTTTTTACCTAAGACAACATCTAGGAATCTCTAGGTCCTTCAGCACAACTCTGTGGTCAACATCCAGTAGAAGTTGACCATATGATTGTACTGGAGAATGTATAAATGCCTAGAGGTGTTTTCTCTAGAAATCTCTAGGTCCTTCAGTGTGACTCTATGGTTAACCTCTGGCAGTGTTGCAGTGCAGAACCTAGAAATTCCTAGAAAGAATATATGAATCAAAACTGTAAATAATCAAATCCATGTCTAGACACAAATTTTATTTATGTTCCATATACACCTTATACATATAGCCTGAAGGTAATTTTACACAATGTTTTTAAAAAATTGTGCATGAAACCAAAATTGTGCATGAAACACTGAACCATTAGAAAGCAAATAATAATAATAATAATAAATTTTTATTTATAACCCACCCCTCTGCATAGCAATCGGGGCGGCTTACAACAGATTAAAATACAACAGTTAAAACATACCATCTCCCTACAACCTCCACCCGCCTCCCACACCCCTTAAAACTGAATTAAACTTGAGAAAATTAAAAATAACAAGTATAACAGTTAAAAAAAACAAAGGTGTCACTATCTCAGCCACCTATGAAAAAAGTTTTGGTTTTTGGGATATTTCACATTTTCGAATTCCAGATAAGGGAGACTCAGCCTGTACCAATCTGGATTGGAATCCCAACAGCCAGTGGCAAAATGGTCATTTTCATGTCAGTCAGGCAACAAATCCATCCTGGGCTTTAGTCCAAACTGTAGACTTTATTCTTTGGAGGATATGATTTGGCACTATGGGCACTGTGTTAAAATTCAGACTAAACCCCAGAGCTGATTACAACTTCACCAGTATGGAAGCCAGTAGTCATCACTGCTTGCAATTTACTTTTTATGAAAAATAAAATCATGCCGGTTACATGGATGGTGTGTACTTTGGCCCTAACTGGGGTGTAAATTTGTTCTATACTGTTCTGTAAATGGGTTATAAAGAAGTTGCATTTGCACACTATCATAGCCCCTTTCACATTGTATGCAGAGGCATACCTTGGTTAACAAAACCTCTGACATAGAAGCTCCTTTTTATAGTATCTTTATGCCTATGCACTTTTCCTCCTCCTTCTCTATCCAGCTGGCATTTTTTAGCAACATCAGCATTAGAAGGATGATGAAGGAAGGCTGCAGAAGCACAGACTTTTGGTATTGGGTTCTGCAGCAATATGTCTGCAATAAACAATGCAATAAATCTTGAACTGGGGAAAAATGAAATTCTACTCTAGCTGATCCTATTATAGTTGTGTGTGCCTGCCTACAGCAGGCAAGGTAAATAGCAGTTGCCTCCACAATCCTTTACTGGGCATGCATGACCAGTAAAACTGAGAGAAGAAGGTAGACCAAGTACTTCTGCCTCACTAGCTCCACACATACACACACACACACACACACACCAGCATGTTAAAGAATGATAGATCTGTAAGTTTGCCGACCAAAATGGAAATCATAGGAAAAGTGGAGGCTGATGAAAGAAAAAGTAATCCCTGAATACATTTTGGAAGAAGCCTTCAAGTGGTCTCTAGAAGATTCAAAATCTTTTTGTTTAGTTATGCATGGCTTCCCTGATCTGAATGTTTCATTTTACATGGGCATATTTGAATTTGTTTGAAGTATGTTGAGCTGCTTTTCTTTTTCATGGTGTAGGGATCCATTCCTATTATTTCTGTGTCATTTCTGCATGTCAAAGAACACCTATATTTCTTTAACTGAGGTTACTTATATAGTATTTTTATTCTACTTTGGCTACCATGTTTTACTACAGCTCTCTGAATGAGAATTCTAAAGAAAAGAAAACCTCCTAAACTGCAAATCACAGGGTCCCATAGAGTGTTATCATAGCAGTTAAAAAGGAACCATAGTGCTATCACTGTGTAGTGTGAAAGGGGCCAAAGAGAATTTTCTCCAGTTACAGTTTCTTCATTACAACTATTGGGCTGTGCAGACGGGCAAAAAGGGGTGCTTTGAGGGTGACTTGTAGGTGTGGCCTTTAGACAATGCATGCCTAAAAGTCTCCAGGAAAGTGCCCTCTAGCCATCATATGCCGAGAAAAGCTGCTCCAAAAAGGAGCTGCCTTTTTCCCCTCCTTTGGTGAAGATGCACACCTTCGCATGTGTGTATGTATGCAGTGACACTGATGTACCAGAAAATGGCTGTATAAATGCACTGTTGCACATGCGGCGGAAATTGACTCGGCAATCCAGAGCATGTGCCCTACGATGCAAGCTTGAATTTAAAGTGCCCTATGCTCCCAGGTGTGGGTGCACTGGTGCTTGAATATTAGAAACCTAACCCTAACTGTAACCCTATGCATGTGCCCTAGCAACTGTCCTCTGTTATGACAATAAATGCATTCTGTTGGATGTATGCTTGCTGTCAGCATGCACAGAAGTTTGCATGAAAGATGCTTTTGTGGCCTCTTCTGTGCACGTGTGCATAAGACCTGCACACCACTTTCTGGCATGATTTTTTTTTGGGGGGGGTGTCCTGGAGTAACATTTGTCCATGTGTCCTGTTGACCATGTCCCTTGCATGACTACCAGCTACATCCCTTGCATGACTACCAGCTACATGTATCAAGTCTGTCCACACAAACCTCCCTTGCATGTAACTCTCCCCTCCCTCCTGATCTGTGTGGGACATGTTTTGTGGAGGATGATGGAGTGTCTTTTCAGTTGACAAACCCATTCCTTCACCCCAAGGGTGGCACAATCAGACAGTGGCACCTGTCTACTGCACCCACTCCTTGGGGGGAAGCGGAGGTCAGCAAATTCTTGTTTGATATGTCGGTGTATGACAGATCCTGTGCAGGTGCACAGGGATGCCGAACTTCACTTACCTTTGTACACAGAGTAAGACTATATACTAGCCTATGACAGGTCCTGTGCAGGTGCGCAGGGATGTTTTCCTGCACAGATGTGCAGGTGTGGAGAGATGTTCCTGTGCACGTGCGCATGCATCTGAGAAAACAAAAAAAATAAAATAAATTTAAAGCAGCCGCTGCCGGCCCATGCAGTTGCTCCGTCTCCCTTTGCAATGTCCTTGGGGCTGATGGTGCTGTTGCTGGGCTTCAATACAGCCTTGGAAAAGCTGCATTGGCTCCCCCCAGTGCAGTTGCTCCGTCCCCATTTAGGGCAACCTTAGGGCAGGCAGTGCAGTTCCTGTAGCTTAGGGAAAAGGCAACTTTGGGTCACCTTTTCCTGCCCGTCTGCATAGCCCCTATGTCACTTTGGTGCTTAAAGTCAAAAATCTTAGCCTCCTATGGCAGCTAATTAATGTGGGGTATAATCCAATCTGCTGCGCTGCTTAAGCCCAGCTGAAAAGAGTGGGAGCTATGTTGAAATACAATAGTGATCATACCCCAGTTGCTAAGCCTGTGTCCAGGATTGCTGCTTACAACCCATATTGTGAAGCAGGAATAAGTAGGCAGGAGGAAGAAACATGTCTGCATGTTGCTCCAGAAATGAACATTCATGTACTAGTCACAGCTGAAGAGAAAAGAAGCTGATGACTGATAGTGCTCTTACTCCATCTTGGTTGGGCGGAAGGAGAGTTGGCAAGTTGTAAGAGCAACAAGAGTCATATTGAGGCATTCAGGAACACCAGAAGGAGAGGAGCAGGCTTCCAGATCATCTGGAACATTTCAGGTTTCTATAGCATGTGGGAAAGACAGTATGATGTGGTGGTGTGAGTGTTGGACTATGACTCTGGAGACCAGGGTTCAATTCCCTGCTTGGCCATGAAACCCACTAGGTGACCTTGGGCGAGTGACATGCTCTCAGCCTCTGGGAAAGGCAATGGCAAAATGGCAAGGGAGACGGAACAATCCCCTCATTTCACCTGCATCTGGGAACAGCACTTTTAGCTAAAATTGTGTTTGTGGCTATGTGTTTGAATGAGCAAATGTGGTTGGTACTTAATGTATAACACTCATGACATCACCAGGGGCCCTTCATAGGTCTCAGTTTGGAGTCTGGAAACCTGAGAGTCTGAGATGGTCCTGCACTGAAAAATCTAGAATGCACAGGATTAAAACATGAAAATTTCTTTTTCTAGGCTGACATTTTTTGAAACAGAAACCATGTAGAGGAAAGATTTTAAACATCTCAGCTGCATTGTTCCTGCTCCTGATCATTATGGCAGCCGTACACACTTCCTTCAGAGAAAAGAAGAAAACTATCTTCAACTGTATGATGCATAATGAACATATCATGTAGTTTAGATGGAAAGGAATCATTTCCCTGAAATGAGGACCAAGGTCCATATGAGCAGGCTGGTTCATCAAAATGATGGCAGTGGGAAAGGCAATGAATACACCCTCCATAAGGTACAGGGGCAGCAAAATTAGGGTGTTCCCCTCCAACTAGATTTCTGCTCTCAAATACAATTTTCTCTCAAGGTGCATCTGCATAGTAGAAATAATGCAGTTCGACCCTGCTCCATCTTGAAGGATCCTGGGATATGTAGTTTGGTGAGGCACCCAGCACTCTTGGGCAGAGGAGGCTAAAAACTCCCTTGTGAAACTACAAATCCCAGGATTCGCTAGGATGGAGCTACAGCACTTAAAGCAGTGTCAAACTGCTTTATTTCTACTGCGTAGGTGCACCCTCAGTCCCCACATTTCTAGCATTGCAGAAACTTCAAATGTCAACTGAGACATTTTACAGTTTAGGCATCTAAAAAAAGAAGGTCAGACAAAGTTACCAAGGGAATGCAAAGACAACAAACTGTTCAAGGTGTGAATGATTTTCAATATCTTGCTCTTTGCAATACTAGAAATTTGGGGAAGGAAGGGAAATTTCATGGGAGGGCAGAATTCTTATTGGGGGCAATATTCATTTCGGCTCACTCCCATAACTACACCCTTATACGAATCTCTTGATAGCAGTTTACAGAGAAGGGCACAATGGGCATGGGTTTACACAGACATGTGCAGTATGTAGCATCCCCTCAACAAACCCCTGATCCACACAGTTCCTTAGGCGCCAACTACGTAATAATCTGAATCATGATTCAGATGTATGAAAGGGTCTTTAAACTTTTATTCCACTACTGTGGACCTGATACACAGCAGCAGGTCCACACTTCCGTTGTGGATTGAAAAAAAGCAGCCATTGAAAAAATTGAATCTCTTTTCCCCAATGCAAATTGGATAGGAGGTTCAGATCACAATCACAGTGAAGACAAGAAGGTTAACCCTACCAATCCACCCTGATCCAGATTAAACCATTACCTGTACATTTGCTATGATAGCTCAGAAGTATAACAGTGCACTAATGGCAAAAACAGCTCAGCAGGAATTTTGTTCTATTCTGGAAACTGGCTAGGAAGATAAAAGTCTGGCAGGGCTGTAAAATTCTCACAACTTTGCAACTCAGAAGAAAAGAGGATGGGAACAAGGGATTGGGCAGATGTGCAGTGTGTAAGAGAGAGAGAATGAGAGAGAAAGAACATCTTCCAACTTTCCAACTTTCTCAGTTTGGCAGAGACAGTGCCAGTTAAATCTGTTATCCTGCTTTTAAAATGTCCCAGTTTATCGCTCCTTTTCCCACTTTTCCCTTCTGTCCTCAGCTTATTTCAGTTACTGAAAACTGAGTTCAAAGTGGAAAAGTAGTTTGCCCTCTAGTTAATTCAGCTGGAGGGAAAGGAGAGGAGAAGACAACATCTTGCCCTTCCCGGTAGGTTCAGGCAAAAGCAAACTGCTGCAATCTCTACTATCTTGTGTGTTCTTCCTTAACAATAACTTTTGCCATCTTGACCACATCCTGATGATGCTTGGCCACACATGTCTTGGTTTTCATCTGTGAAATGTTGACCAGGAGAGAAAGAGAAGGAGAAAGAGAATGGGCTAAATTGCAAAGGATGAGGTCTTTGTTCATGTGAGGCAGTAAGATTTTGAAAACAGTTATGCAGAGAATGTGGTCATGAATGTGGTCACCGAAAATAAAGATGGTAACACCAAAAGCAGAAATTCGGTATAATTTAGGGAAGAGAAGGGAAAAGAAAGGCAGAAACATGGAAAGACCCTGAGGATTAAAAAAAAGTACAGGACTGTGTGTACTTCCATCATATACTATCCTGGGTGTCCCAGAGGAAGGAGTCAAGCTGGTAATTCAGTGACAGCACTGCACATGTGAACATGTGAAAACTGTGGCCAATATCCCGTATGTTGATAATTAAATATATTTCTTAGTTAAGTATAGTTAGCTAAGTAACCTCTCTTGGCCTGACTGCCCCCACAAACCTGATGGAGACATCATTCACCAATGCTCAGATGGCCAACAAGCATGGACCTCCTTCTCCCCATTCATTCATGATCACTACTTAGTCATGATTGTGACACCATTGCCATGATTGTAACTCTGCCACCCCTGAACCTACTTTACGGGTAGCTCACAGGGAGACGAAGGTCCATTCTGTCAGCAACTGGAGCCCAGGAGAATGGGATTTCCATCAGAATTTGGAGGAGTTAGGCCAAGAGAGATTAGTATATTTAACTAAGCATACTTAAGTAGCTGATGAAGACTATTGGCTAACCTTAAACTGCATGAATGATACACACACACACACACACACACACACAGTGGTCCCTCCACATTTGCTTGGGTTAGGGGTGAAGGACCCCTGTGAATGTGGAAAAACTGCAAATAAAAAAAAAAACAACACTATTCTTTTTACCTGAGAGAACACTTCTCTAGGAATCTAGGAGTGTAACTCTATGGTCAACATCTTCCAGATGTTGATCATAGAATCATGTTTGAGGACTTATAGATGCCTAGAGAAATAGGTTCTCCAGCACAACTCTATGGTCAACTTCTGGCAAAGTTGCACTGGAGGACCTAGAGCTTCCTAGAGAGGGCATATTAATCAAAACTGCAAATAATCAAATCCACAAAACTCAAAGCCAGAAATGCACACACACATTTTTACACACACACACACTTCACACTTAGATTTATTCATTTATTTCTCTGTAATTGATGGATATGTCTCACAGTTCCTCCAGTTTCAGTAATATGCAGTAAAAATTCCTATGTATTAATTGAAAATAATCAATGGCTGTACTATTTTCAGATAATCAGTCATTATAAAAGAAAACCAAATATTTCTACCTTTCGAATAGCACAAATCTATTCTCCAAACAGGCATCACATGTTGGACCTTGCTGTCCTCTGAGTTACAGGAAGTTACAGGACTTGGATGGGTTAACCGCAGCAAAGCCAACCTTTTCAAGTCATTTAGGGAGAAGAAAAATAGGAACATGTTTGTCCCACAATGAGTTGCAAGGCCATGTAGGCCACAAAAAAAACCTCACCAAAAAATGAGGGAGCGGGATCTTTGTGTCCTGCTCTTGATGTCTCCGGGCTGCCCACATGAGGTCAGCAATGTTGATTCTTCATAGGAGCAAAAGGCAGGCTTTAGGATCAGTAACCAGTGGCATGACACAGTTCTGAAACTGCTCCTAAAATTACAGCTGTAGAGCAGACATCTCGGCAGTGCAACCTGCTCCTGCGTGCATTTCTCCAACTGGAGCTGAGTGATGTCATTCCTCACTCCTAGGGCTCTCAATTATTGCTATTCTTGTTGTTTTCATAACGTCTGGGAAGCTGTCTGTTATTTTTGTTAGCTGAGCATGAGTGTTCTGTAAATTCCCACCACGTCGCTGTGCAGCTGACGTACTCCACGTATCGCTTCAACTCCCACTGCTTTGGCTCAGAGACTCGGCTGCTCCTTCTTCCCTCATGGCAAGGACAAAGAATGCAAGCTTTATGGGAGCGAAGGGTCAGTCCTAATCTCCTCCCCACCTTTGGCAGGGTCACCGATAACAAAGCACTCTTGTTGTCGTGTTCTCTCCTGTGCCGCTGTCTTGACACAAACACTAACGCCCAGAATTTGAGTCTCTGTTGAAGTTGCAGCTCAGCAACTCACTTCAAACAGGGGCAGATTATGAATTTAGCAAGAGCCAAAAGCCCAGCCATCTCGGTTCTGCCCATTCTCTCTTCATTCATCTCACATACCTGAACATGGCTGGTGGCTTTCCTGTCTCTAGGCCAAGGTTTTAATCTGACCTTTCATGGTGCTGTCCAGAGTGCTGAAAAAGAGGTTCGGCATTTGAGAGCTCCGTTGAAATTCAGACTAAAAGCCAAAGTGAATTCACCATCTCATGGATACAGGTGCCACCAGCCACTGTTATATACATATTTGTTTTATAATAGTAACAACAACAACAACACACTTGGGGGCTGATCAGAACTGGAACTGTGACTTGACAAGAAAGGGGGTGTCAACTCACACATTGTAACCCAGACAAAAAGATATCCCTCCTTGAACACTGCTGTTTGGGGACCTGCTTTTGTAATCCTATACCCAATGAAAGAAAGTCCAATTAGGATCAAAGCAAATCCAGTAGAATTAATTGAGTGAGAGTTGGATTAAGAAATATAGAGCCCTCAGTTCAGGGAAATGGGCTCAAAACACCCAGACATCTGCACGGATCATCGCAACACAGAGATATGGAGAATCTCTTTGCAGATGGATCTGGTGCAGATAGGAAATGTCTGGTTGCATGGCTGTAGTTAAGCACTTGAAGAGGGATGCAAGATTCCACATACCCTCCTTTCATTTCTTCTGGATCATGAATTCCACACACACACATACACACACACACACACTGCCACAAATCTAACCATTATACTTCAAGAGACATTAAGTACTGTTGAGACTAAAATTCCTTCCCGGGGACTGAAATTTGTTTTAAATGGTAGTTTTAAATACTAACCATAGTTAGCTCTAACCACAGTTAGCATTGCTGCTGATATAACAGCAAACTGTGGTTTGAGTCATTTGAGGTAATCCATAATCCAAATGTAAGGGAGAGAGAGGGATTAAATGACACCCACACACCCCAGCCCACTGCCAATTGTTTTTGTCAAATACTCAAGAATGTTAGAGTACAGTAACTCAAAGAAAATATTTTAATGCACACTTAATTTAAAATTAGAGCAATACACCTCTCTCTATTTTACCAGATGTATGATCCAGTGATGGCTGTTGGGTTCCATAGAAGTGGGCTGGTGAATCTACTCTGGGTTTTATTCTTAACTTTAAAGGCCTTATTCAAAGTGCTTAACTTTGTTCTCAAAATAGGTTCACACCCTGGATGTCAAATTAAAACCGAGAGCAGATTCACCAGCCCACTTCTATGGAACCCAACAACCACCACTGGATCCCACCTCACATGGGAGCCAATAGCTGCCAATAGTAGGACTTTTCTCTCAGAAAGCATGTTAGCCACACGTTCATCTTTAAGGTGCTACAGGACTCATTCTGTGAGCTCTTATAGAATTATGTGGCCACCCTTTTGGAATTTGCTCCTGTTCCTGTTCATATACATCCTTATACAACTGTGATTCTAAGAAACCATTGGAGCATGGAACTCTCCATCACGCTTCCAGCAAGAATGACAACAGCAGAAAGGGAGGTAAAGGGGATATTGTCAAAAATTCCAGAACCTAAAAAGCTGGGAAATACTGGAGCATTTAAGAAATGGCCAGGGGCCGCACATTCTCACCAAGGCGAAAACAGGAAGTCGGAGTCTGTGTGTCTAGTTTCAGCAACCCCCAGGAGAAAAGGATTCCTGCTGCTGACTCAGTCAGAATTTCTCATGGGTTCTCTCCCAGCAGAAAAAAGCATCCAGCTGCCATAGCAACACTTTCCTCTCTCTAATTATTTTATACATCTCAGAAAGTGTGCTCCACACTGTGAGTGGAGGCAAATCTAGTAGACTCTCTTGAAGGAAGGAAGATGAGGAATCCACAATCTTTACTCACCAGCAAAAAGTTAAGAGTGCTTCTATAAGCAGAGTGGGCCTTTTGTATCTAGATGATTCTTAGGCAAAGACCCAAAGAGGGGGATGAGGAAGATTCTTCCTTAGACATCAGAGCAGATTATCTCTTCCTTTCCTCCTCCTTCATAAACCTATCTGGAGACTTCATTCTTCTTCCAAACCCCTGTTATGTATCCCACCCTACCTCCTAGAAAGGTACTGTATATATTCAACTGTAAGTCAACCTCATGTATAAGTCGAGGGCAGGTTTTGGGGCCAAAATTATGGATTTTGATATGACCTGTGGATAAGTCGAGGGTAAGACTTAGGGGCATGTAACAAAGGACATAAAGGATGAAGCAAAGGAAAACAATGCTAAAAAACTTAATTTTTTTTTAACAGGCGTAACAGTTTGTGGTCACCCTAAAGCAGGGGTAGGCAACCTTTCACCTTTAAGGGCTGAGGGACTTCAGCTCCCAGAATCCCAGGAGCTATTGGCCAACATGGGACTATTGGCCAACATGGCTGAGGCTTCTGGGAGCTGAAGTCCCTCGGTCCTTAAAGGGGAAAGGTTGCCTACCCTTGTCCTAAAGGTAGGATGGATGAGATAGTAGAGAGGACTGATGCTTCTTTTAAGTGTTTCAAGAAGGGATTTAGCTCTCACTTTTTACCAGGAGGATGATTCCTTTTTTGACAAGAGGTAAAGTACAGTACTTACATTGACCCATGGATAAGTCAACCCAGGTTTTTTAGGGTCAATTTTTTTGACTAAAATGTCTAGACTTATACATGAGTATATACAGTAGTCTTGGTAGAGACTCAAAACAGTTTTTTTTTCTGTAGCAGAACAGATTAAATTTGGTCCGTCCCCCCCCCCCACTCGCTTCATGTGTAACACAAGGATGTTAGATTGACCGCGTTTTCAGATGTTTTAACTTTGCATTTTTAATTGAATTGTTGATTTTTTAAAAAATAAACTTTGGCACTAATAGGGTACCTGTGCTTTGTTTTAACTAGTTGCAAGCCAACCTGAGTCCTCTGAAAGGAGAAAGGTGGGATATAAATTAAATAAATGAATAAAATCAGTATCAGAAAGGATTTACAGATGGAGCAAGGAGCATATGGGTGTTAAGCTCTGGCCCTGGTCAGCATAAAGCAGGTATTAGAGTAATGGCCTTTACCCCCTTTGGGATAAGGCTTGTTTGGTCAGTTGCAACATGGAAGCGATGAACATATAAAGCACCTGAGATAATAACACCAATACAAGACAGGAATGATAGGAAGAAGTTTTTTTAAAAAAAATTACTGAAAGCTATATGACTTTATAAAATTTAACAAAGCATAATGTCTGTCAGAGAGTCCTTACATGATTGTACAATGAGAACATGTATGTGCATGTAAAAAAAAAAGCAACAAGTATATTCTTGAAATTGTGATTAAGCTGAGAACCCAAAATCAGGCCAAGGAAACAAGAAATAACAAGATTCTCAAATGACAGGGAAAGCAGGGATAAGTATCAAGCCAGGAATATTCAAATGAATCACAAATCTTGTAGAGAGGAAATTTAAGGGCTTGCCATGTATTGGGCAAGTCAGCCTCACAGGATGGCAATGGCAAACCCCCTCTGAAGAAATTGCCAAGAAAAACTTATGATGGGTTCACCTTAGGAACTCCATAAGTCAAAAATAACTTGGAGCACACAACAACAGCAAAAAAGTGTATCAATATATAGAGAGATCTTGTAGCACCTTTGAGACTATCTGAAAGAAGGAAGTTGGCAGCATGAGCTTTTGTAGACTTCAGTCTACTTTCTCAGATGCTTTTGGTGGTGTGGAAGCAAAATCAAAATCCTTTGTGTATGCAAGTCCAGTTTTAATGATGGTCATTAGTGGACAAAGACATAGCCATTGGGTATGGAAATGTGGCAAAAGGCACTACCTTCTGAGAACGCCCCTCCAAGAAAGAACAGAGACACTGTAGAACAGTGCCTCCAAGCCCCATCCCAGAGAGGCAATTCAGAAGGATACCATGGTCAGTGGTATGGAAAGCCCCTGAGAGGTCCAGCAAAACCAACAGGGACACGCTTTCCCTGTCCAGTTCCCTGCGTAGATCATCCACCAAGGCGACCAAAGCTGTTTCTGTCCCATAACCAGGCTTAAAACCAGACTGACATGGATCTAGATAATCCGTCTCATCCAGGAATGCTTGGAGATGGGAAGCCACCACTTGCTCCAGCACTTTGCCCAAAAATGGAAGATTGGAGACTGGCCTGTAATTATCTAGTACAGTAGGATCCAAGGAAGGTTTTTTCAAAAGAGATTTCTCTTTCAAAAGAGATTTGGAATCCGTTATGGGAGTTAGGTCTGTATGGTGGGTTCTAAGCACATTTGTATATAATATTCTCTGTAAGTGGACTTATCTATGTGGGAATTGGAATTGGGTAGCTTCGTAACATCTGTATCTGGTAGAGGGCTGGTGTTACATAACTACATAGGGAGCCAGCAAAATCATTGATGTGTATTGGGATTGACATGAATTGGGACCAATGTGGTAAGTATCCATTGCGGTATGGTCCCTAAAATGCTATAGTCCCCCAATGAATGATGGAATACTAGATAGGGGCAGTGGCATCACTAGGGGGTGTGGGGGGTGCGGACTGCACCAGGTGACACCCTAAGGAGACGTGGCACCACTCCTCCTCAATCACCTACCTTTTGGGAGAAATGGACTGTGACATTCATCTGCTTCCTTTTAAAATGCTTTAAGAGATGGTGGGAGTGGGATAATGCTCAATGGGAGGAGAAAGGAGATGCACCCAAAAAAGTGTTAATTAAAATTTCACAATTTGTTATTCTTTTTTTTTTAAAAATTAAAAACATCACATTTTAACCAAATATTCACTATGTATATGTAAATACATTTAGGTTGTGCTTATGATATTGTAATTTGAAGGTATAATTTTAATTTTGCTGGTTGCTTATGTCACAACTTTTAGCATGACATTCAGTGGTATACAGAAATTACAATTTACAAGTAACATTAGTGCAAAAAAGCATTACTAAGGATTCTGTACCATGTGAAATGGAAGCAGGTCAATGGAGGGATGACACCTTGAGTTACCACACCAGGTGACATCAACCCTAGAGATGCCATTGGGTAGGGGTTCTTATGCACATTGAGCATTCTTGCTGGTGTCCAATTGTGCATCTTTGCAATTCAGTAACCATTAATAGGAGCCCTGGTGGCGCAGTGGTTAAATGCCTGTACTATAGCCACTCACTCATAAACCACAAGGTTGCAAGTTCAATGCTAGTCAGGGCTCAGGCTTGACTCAGGCCTGCATCCTTCCGAGGTCTCTAAAATGAGTACCCAGATGTTGGGGGGCAACTAGCTTACAGTTATAAACCGCTTAGACATGCCATAGCGCAGTATGAAGCAGTATATAAATGAAGTTGCTTTGTTTTGCTTTAATAGCACCTGTGCTACACAATTAAGTATAGGTAAAGAGTACACAACAAAGGAGATGATATAGCATTCCAGCCAAGGTATCTAATGACTGATAAATGTTGCAACATGAACAGGAACTGGTTGTGTACAGCAAGCCAGTTGCTGAATCAGGGGTAGTTAATGATTTCCATGTCAGCAGGGTAGTTGAATCTACTCCAAGGTTTAGGCTAAGTGGTAAGGGAGCTAACCGAGGTGCTGAACTCTATCCTCAAAATAAATTCACTACCTTGGATAACTCATTTACAGTTCAAACTAAAATTCAGAGTATATTTACCACTCTGCTGACATGGAAGACATTAGCTATCACTGTATTGAACCTGAAGTGTTGTTGAACTTTTTTTCTGACCAAAACAAGTTCAATTGCAGCTGAAACTGAATGAGTTAAGATTCTAAACAATTACTGCTTTGACACATTGGTTTTTATTAAGGTCAATATTATTATTATTGAAGGCCAGAATCCTATTGGATAATTATAGCAATAGCAAGTACCTTTCTATATCGCTTATCAATGCACTTAAGCAGTCCCTAAGCAGTTTACAATGTGTGAGTTAATTGCCCCCCACAATCTGGGTACTCATTTTAGCGACCGCGGAAGGATGCAAGCCTGAGTTGAGCCTGAGCCCCTTGGCTGGGATTGAACTCGCTACCTTATGGTTTGTGAGTGAGTGACTGCCGTGCAGGCATTTAACTGCTGCACCACCAGGGCTCTTTATGAATGTGTAACAGATTTGTATTCACACTCCCTATGTGTCCCCTCATTTAGGGGATATATAGTGACTGAGAAAATCTCCCAATCTCTACTTACTGGTCAGCAGCCACTGCAATCAATGGGGATCTGTTCCCCTGTTGATCGGGAAGCAGCTGGCTGATGGTCCCACCACCCCTCATGTGAATAATCTTCACAGCAAGGGGGATTGCAACAAGGATCATGTTTCTGTTTGTCACAACAGAGTTCACTTGTGCAAGCGTGTGGGAATATTAGTCAGCCACTTTCCAAACTACAGGGGAACAGGCCCCCATTGATCACAGTGGCTGCTTACCAGTAAGTGGTGATTGGAGAAGTTGGACCAGGATTTACTATGTTGCTATATAATTATTATGGCAGAATAGAATAGTGCATAGAAGATTCTGACCAGCATTGTTGTTATCCGACCAATACCTGAGCAGACAGAAAAAAGATTCAAAGTGGTCTTAATAAGATGAAGAATTGGGCTAAACCTAAGTAAGTTAATAACAACAGAGAGACTTTTGGGATAATGTTGGTGGTTTCCCATTGAGCCTTTCAAGGATCCCAGGAAAGACACCATTTCCCCAAATCTCCACCATCTGGGATGAGGAGATTCCCTTTAGTACACCTCTTGCTTTCTCAACTGGAAACACTCTGGTTGGGGAATACTGCTCTCATCTCCAATCACCTTTCAAAGATAAAAGCAGGATTTGCCCCCACCCTGGCTAAGAAGGAATTGCCCATTGTGTGTGGGAATCTTGTCAAGCAGCCAGGAGAAGAGAAGAGACATTGCCCTCCCAAATCTACAGTCTACTAGAGACTCTACTTTTCCCAACCTTTGGTCCTCCATATATTTAGACTTCATCTCCCAGAACCTCTAACCAACTTGGCCAACAGTCAATTATGGGAACTGAAGTCCAAAATTTGGAGAACCAAAGGTTGGCAATACTGGTCTAGAGCAATACAATGGGCCCTTGGTATCCGCTGGGGTTTGGTTCCAGGGCCCCATGTCAATACCAAAATGTGTGGATGGTGAAGTCCTATTAATTACAATGCCATAGTAAAATGGTGTCCCTTATATAAAATGGGAAAGTTAAGGTTTGCTTTTTGAAATTTATATTTTGGGGGGATATTTCAAGCTATGGATGCTTGAATCCATGGATAGAAAATCTGTGGCTATGGAGAGCCAACTGTATTGTCTTCTCTTAGCTGTGCAATTGCAGTCAGACAAACACACACACAAACACCAGCCACTAAAATGCTGAAGAGACATACTTTGGGGCTAGGAAGTTGTCTTCCACAGAAATCAGAAGGCATAACTCAGCAGAACAATATGGGTAAAGTTCTTGGGCAATGTATTTTACTCTTGGTATCTTTTTAAAGTGCTCCCAAAAAACCTGTGGTAATAAGAGGTTGAAGTGGGTGGTAATTGTTTACAGAGAACAGCCCAAGTGGCATCCCTTGATTTATTGTCAGCCTACAGGATTCAGTTCTGAGAAGCTAAGTGCTGGGCTCAGTAAAATGGATAATTTTAGAAAGGACATCTGTTTAAAATGAATTTTTATATTGATGACAAAAGTGGATGAGCAGACCCTTACATATGTTTTGCCTCTCTGGGAGCACCACACTCTTTTCTCTAATAAGAAACATGCACAGCACTTCTTAAGTGGATAGAGAGCCAGAGGAGGGAACACTCAAAAACAATAACCTCGAAAGAGTTAA
The DNA here is from genome assembly GCA_026167975.1 of Phrynosoma blainvillii. NCBI lineage: Eukaryota > Metazoa > Chordata > Lepidosauria > Squamata > Phrynosomatidae > Phrynosoma > Phrynosoma blainvillii. The sequence goes on from JANUYF010000003.1 coordinate 112,467,996, forward strand.
TTCTCCCTTTACCTCTGCTTTCCCTCTCTCTTATTTAATCTGAATAATGAAATTAGTTGTTCCACAGTCTCTTGAAGAACAAGCCTTGGTCTTCTTACAGAATAATACATGCTGAGCTCGCTATGAGAATGCTCTTCCAGTGAACTTTAATCTCCACATCTGTTGTAGTGAAATAACTCTTATTCCCAATTGGCCATTACTAGCCGAAGACTCCGAGTTCATCTATGCTTCAGTATATTTTTTTATTAGATGTACTTCAGCCTTACGGGCATAAGAGATTGTTAGTTGCTATTTATACACCTCATTAAAATGTATCCACAAGTTTTATTCTTTTCATTTGACAAATGGGAGCTGAGACTCTGATTTTGCAAAAGGTGAATGGTTGACCATTATCCAACATTATCCTTTTGAAACAAAAGAAAGGGGGTGCATCAGTTGCCTGCTGCAGATGTGCAAATGACAACATGCAAAGACTTTCCTTGAGGCACAGTTGCTTTATGTTGCTGCTTCGTGTATGAATTAACATTAAGGTCTTGGGGAAATTGTGGCAGAAAGTGATTGATAGTCATCTAATCTTTCAGGAATAGCTTTTCACTTTCTTGCAGATTCTGCTTTCCTGGCATCCTGCCAACGCTTTTGCCTTTAATTTGGTTTCAATGAAATGACTGGGATAGAGAACTAAAAGGCTCTGGTGATGTGAGTTCAACTTAAGAGACTCGTACTTGTTGCCAAAGAGCACTGACAGGGTTCTTTTGCTTTTCTGTTTTTGAAATAGTTGCCCATCCCCTGGGCTGATTGGATGTGATTTATAGTAAAAACTGATTTAATGGCCTCTGTTCTAAAGGTCAAAGATTCTGTTCATATCTGATGGTCCCTGTTATCTACCAAGGTTATTCCTAACAAGGAAGTAAGAAAACTGCCCCAGATCACCAGATAACAGTGCCCAGCCTTACCCAGACTTCTGGGAAAACTCTTGTGGACTTCCACACACCCAATACCTATAATACCTGCTAGTGCATACTGGGAGTTGTAATGAAAAAAAGTAAGTTCCCCACATGCTAGTCTTACTGATGACCAGCAAATGACCGTCTTTTTGGAGATTTATTCCAGACAGCTTCCATTGTCCTTCATACAATTTCATTTGTGGGAGGAAGCTGGTCATTTCTTGAGCAAGAAGAAATTGTATGCATCATGCTTCCAGTTATACCTAAGGAGGCTTGACACGTTCTTTTCTTGCCTTAGGTCATTCATAATGGAAGGAAAATCCAAAGAGAATCTTGCTGGAAGTTAACCTATGAAAGACCAGTTTCCCTACCAATCTCATTCACACCTGGGACCAGTCACACTATACACATCTAATGCTATTATTTCACTTAAGGGTCACAGTTCCATAATATGGAATCTTGGGATAGTCAGCTCAGGGAATGGCATTCAGAATGATCATCCAGAGCTCTTTAATGCTTCACCGTAGGATGGAATCATGGCAGCTAAAGTGGAATAATACTTCTATAACTGTGTAGTGTGAATAACTCCCCTGGTAACTCTGTGACAATCAGCACTGTTAATCGTCCAGACAATGTCATTGTCTGTGAGGCTCCAGAGAGGCCAGAACAATTTCTAAACCAAACATGCAGCGGCAGAAGGAATGTTGTTGCTTCCAATGAAGAAACAAGCAATGTTGCTTTTTTGTTTCATTGATACCTCATAGAGATACATGGAATACCAAACCATGAGCTGGAAGAGGGTCAGGATGGTTCTTGCATAGTTAAAGATCTTCAGATGTGCAGGAAAATCTGAGAGTTTTGAAATTACTGTCACCCCAAATCCCAGACAGATCTGAGGACCCATCCAGAAATACAATGGCTTCTTGCTGTATCAGAATGGTGACCAAAGAACACAGCATGCTGGGAATTCATCCGAAGGAAGGTAAACAAACAGTGTAGTACTTTCCTTCAGCCTGATAGCTAAAGGAGAACATATTAGGATTGGTGAACAGAAGCTATCTTCTCCTCTTTCCCAATATTCCTAAGAGCCTTTTAAAGCAACTTTCCCTGACCTGATGATCTCCAGGTCTTCAGGCATCTGAAGAAGTAGACTAAAGGTGCATCCACACTGTCAAAATAATGCAGTTTGACACCACATTAATTACCATGCTCCATCCCCCAGACTCATGGGAGTTGTAGTTTTGTGAGACATCAGCACTCTTTGGCAGCAAAGGCTAAAGACCTTGTGAAGCTGCAAATCCCAGGATTCCAAACTTATCTGGAAGACTGGACACAGCAAAGACAGGTATTTCTGTGAAATAATTGCACCTCCTCCACTGTTAATGCTGTTGCTCCTCCTTGCAGGCACGCAACTGATCAGGTGCTGCAGTTCTGAAGATCTTGCATCATGGATTTAACTGTAGTTGACCCTGAACCCCTAGCCTCCATCCTGAGAAGGGTAGGGAGAAATAATATGGGGTAGGCAGGCAGTGGATGGGACAAGAATAAACCTGTAGAAATGCTTGTTGAAAAGAAGGGACAGAAACTGTGGAACTACAGAATAAAGAGTTATCTATCTTGCAACTAACTGATAAATTGCAAAATAAAGGACTCAACATTCTGTGCATCTCTTTGATGACAGACTTTTGTTAACATTAGGAGGAGGTGATGTCAGGTTCCATGTTTGGCAGCTATGAGGAAAATAAAGCATATTCTTAATATTTATGGAACAAATATAGGGAAACCTACAGTGCCATCCTAGACATGTTCTATTCAGAGGTAGGCTTCCTTGATTCCAATTAGGATTGCCCTCTCAGATGTACATATAAGATGGAAGCAACCAAGTTGCTCCAATGAAATTTGATATATTGTATAGATATCACATAAACCTCAGGGAAACATATGTTGTTGTGTTTTTACAGCCATCTTGAGGAGTGTACTTTGTTGAAATGCAGTTACTAAATCATGAAGCAGGCTTTCTTCCCTTGGCCAAGCAAAGATTTGAATTTCAGTCTAAGTTCAATACTAAGCTTTGGATCCAGGTTTAGTCATATTTAAAATAAACCCATTGAAATCAATGAGACTTCATTGTGTGTCCTTACCAATCCTGTTAATTGCTATGAGTTTGCTATAACTAAGTTTGGATCCAACTCAGTGTAGAATACCCTACTGGCCCAACAGCTGAACTGTAATACATTTATTTAAAAACTGTGGAAAACTTGTACTTTATTACATTTTTAAGGATAATCTTCAAAACTAACTTTGATAATTCCAAAATTCAGGTAAACAGCACTATTATAGGGTGTCTATAATATCCTGATTGTAGGTAACAAAATATCTGTCAGAAGCTATCAGTATAACTGGCTGAACCACATTGCAAGCTGTGGCAGTGAGGATATCAGCATAGGCTATATGAGTGTCATGCTTTCGGCTTGTCAAAGGGCTTTTCGTTGTGCATATTTCAGCTGACTTCCTACACTTTTAGATCAACACAAATGAACACCTCAACTGAGAACACAGGAAATTGTTATGCAGCCACACCTACAGGAAATTCTGCCTTCCTAGAGCCAGCACAGTCAGAGGCTTGTGCGAGAGTGTACCTAGCCCAGAAATTGCTTTGGCACTGCCAAGCTGAGAGAGCACCTTTAGATTGCTTCTATGCCTTACTAGGAAGGCTGTTGGAGCCAAGTATGCAATATCAGATTTGCTGACTAATTCAGCGTGGCCTCACACCATGCATAAAACTATGAGCATTTCTTTAATGCACAGTGATGACCATGCAAATCATTTCTGCTTTCTTAACTTGGATTTATTTGGCTTTAGGATCTGCTCTAATTTTGAAAGTTAATGCAGAAAATAACACTAAACCCACCAGTATCAAAGATTTTTGTTCATTTCTGTTGTCTGTATCCAAGGCTTAGATCAGGGCTTGGCAACTTTTTTTTTTGCCAGGGGCCGGGAGGAGGGGAAATGGTGCCAGGGGCCGGCGTGTGCACGCTTGCACATGCGTGCACACTTGCCCCCCCACGCACATGCGTGCGCGCATGAGGGAGCCATTTTGGAGCGCCCAATGGCATCGGCGCTGTTGGGCGTTCCAAAATGGCACCTGCCATCATGCGCATGCGGCGGCAACGGCAGCAGGCTGGTCCCGAACCCGGCCCGCGGGCCATAGGTTGCCGATCCCTGTTCTAAACTGTCACCTCTCAGTCTCCAGTTAGTAACTGCCTCCTCTAAGTCTAAGATGGAGTAATAGCGTTCTTTAGCGGCTATATTATCATTAGTTAAGATAGGATTAAGTTTATTATTTGTTTGTTTATTAAAGTCATTATTGTTTGCTTTTAAACCAAAAGCTACATGTTTGTCATCTTTTGAGTTAGGCTTTATTCTTTAGGAAAGCATGTTAAAATACACTTGTCCCTCCATATTTGCGGATTTGAGTTTTGTGGATTTGATTATTCACAGATTTTATTAATATGTTCTCTCTAGGAATATCTAGGTCCTCCAGAACAACTCTATGGTCAACTTAAACTAAGTCACACTGAAGGACCTAGAGATTCCTAGAGAGAACACTCCACTAGGCATTTGTAGCTCCTCCAGAGAAATTCTATGGTCAATGCCTGGCAGATGTTGGTCACAGAGGTGCACTGGAGGACCTAGAGATTCCTAGAGGGGTGTTCTCTCAGGTAAAAATATAGTGTTTTGTTATTTGTGTTTTTTCCACATTCATGGGGGTCCTGTGCCCCTAACCCCAGCAAATGTGGAGGGATGAGTGTATAGTCTGGCCCACGTTTTTTTGCTGCTCTCCTGATGAAGGTTGAACTCTAATAAGTTTTGCTTTCATACCTGCATATTTTACTTTCCCTTTAAAAAGGGTTAACACCCTGGGAAACTAAAATTGCACCCCACAATTATCCTGGCTTAAGTAGGTTTTTGGCAGCTCCCCCTGCCAAAAAAAAATCCCAACACCTTAATTGTATGCGTTTGAAATGCATGTGAACAACAAAGATTCAACCCACATTCTACTGGAATTATTTTCACAATTTGAATAAGCCCTCAGTCTTTACTCATAGCATCTGGGACATAAGCAAGGACATAAGCAAGGGCAGATTTTTTATTAAATCTGCCCCTCAGACCTGGGTGGGGGAAAAACTGGCTCTGATCCTAGGAAGGGCTCCTCTTGGCCTGGCAGCACCACCAAAGCTTGATCTATAAGCAAAACCAAGAAGGACCCATTCATGCTACACCAGAACCCCAGGTCCAGTCTAAATCAAGATATGTAGTAAAGCTGAACTCTGTGTAAAATCCTTTAAAATCCTTTAAATCCTGTAAAATGCACTTACTTATTTTAGTCAGCATTACTGCTTTGTAATTTAGCCAACCATATATTCGGAAGGGAGAACATGTGGAACATTTTCCTCACAAATTTCTACTTTGCTGATCCAGAAAAGCAGCCCTTGAATGACCTCTGGTCTCCACACACAGTCACAAGAAGGGCCAGTATCATTTAAATCAAGTATGCACTCAAGGACTGCTGTTTGCTTGGGGCCAGCCCTATCATTAGGTAGAATGAGAAGGGATGATTTTTGTAACTAATTTGGAATGTCACAAAGAGGCAGAAAATGGGTAGTTCTCTCATTTATTTTTATTGTTGCATTTTGATTGCTAGAGAGGGGAAGATGGGCATCTGGGATCTTCTTGTTTCTCAGGTGAGATAGTGGAAATATTACTCATAATGTTAAATGTAGGGGTGTAAAACTACTTTCAGGAGTTTTGCATATTCAGCAAAAGGGTGTTTCAACACGTCCACACACCCCATTTGGGGAAAATGGTTACGTTCTGAAAGATTTGTCATTGTGCTAAATTAATTAATGGATGCTTTGCACGAAAATTCGCAAAAACATATTTCCATTGCAAAACCACTGGCTTTGGTACAAATACAATTTTTGTGCAAAAAGAATTTTTATGCAAATGATTTTTTCCACACCAAAAAAAGCCCTGAAATGCAGAAAGAAAGAAAAAATTAACAATTGTCAGATATCCCTCACACAGAAAGGAGAAAGAGAGAGAAATTCTTTGTTCTTGTATGTAAGAACAAACTAAGCCAAGATATATTTCACAATGAAATTTGTCAATACAAAAATTCAGATGTTTTAATTTATATAATAACAGACACGAGGAAAGATTTTTATGAGGATCAAAGTATGATGGAATAGTCCTTCCCTCTGCAGTTATGATGCTGTAAAAATTGCTCCCAATATGAGGCATGGGGGGAAGGTTTCCACTGATGCCAACTGGAGTGCTCTCCCTCATACTTCTGTTGCTGTGTGGTAAGAGGGAGGCCATTTTTGTTAAATCTTTCAGGACACTGTGGTTCTGATGAAAATCAAGCTCCACAGCATCTGTCCTTAAATAACATTTTAACATTTGTACAGTGGTGGCGAATCTCTTTTCTAGAGGTCAGATTTAGATCCTACCAGTCCACCCATATCTATCCCAAACATCTTTCCTGCCAGGCCAGGACAGGTCACCTCTTTGTGAAAACACCTCTGCCACTCCATTTTTCGAACAGATCTGGCAATGGAAGGAGAGACCTGGGGCCCATTCACATTCCACACTTATAGCATTATGATAACATTTTAAGTGTCATGGTTCCACCTATGGAATCTTGGGGTTTGTAATCTGATGAAGTATTCCCTTGCTGAGAATTTAAATCTGTACTTTCATGGCAAAAGTAAACTTTTGATGGCCTCCACAGATAGAGATCAGAGGTATTTGTGAGTGGCACTGCACACCAAGTCTCTGTATGTAAAGGGCAGAGCTAGAGGATATTTAGGGCTCAACCACCCTTCACACACCCTCTTTGCATATTGCACTGAGAGGGACATAGACTGGGGTAAAAGAGCATGAGAGAAACAGAGAAGGGGAAAGAGAAATTAGAGGAAAAACAGGAAGACCAAGGCCATCTCCATCATTTGGGTCCGCTACAGAAAGGAATGAGGTCTTGTGATGAAGAACATTCTCCTCTCTTGATTTTGCATCATGTTGTAAGACTGTGCGTCCATTTACTCTCAAAGGGGGATAATGGAAGAAACTGCAATGTTCATATTTAATAAAGCACAAATGAAAATTAATCAAAAGTAACCACTGAAAGGGTTTGTTTTTTAAAAAATATATATTTCAAAATATCAGTTATAGGCAACAGAAGATGTGGGGGGCACCTTTCATGAAAAATAATGTCCAGAAATAGAATTGAATTATTAAAAAATGAATTAACTAAAGCTGAATGAACTAAATAGGATCAAATGTTTTACAAAAGTGAGAAATTATGGAAACAACGTTAAATCCAAAAAAATGAAATTAGGAGAGAACAATTGCATTTCCCAATGTATATATCTGAGCATATGTTTGACCCTTTCCTGCTGGAAACTGGAGAGGAAAGCATTGCCAGTCATGCAGATTAAAAACTGAAAGAGGGATGGAAGTGTGGGGGAAGAGAGACAGAGGAAGAGGAAGAGTTTTACAGATATTTAAGGGGTATTAACATTTTAGACTAACTTTGAAAGAAGTTGTAGCATGAGCTTTCGTAGACTTTGGGCTACTTCCTCAGATGCATGGAATGAACCCATGCACTCCATGCATCTGAGGAAGTAGACCAAAAAGTCTACAAAATAGTTTCAAACGTGCTACAAGATCCTTTTGTTCATTGGCACCAGTCCTTTGGGGTTTTGTGCCATGTGTGTGTGTGTGCAGGCGGACTCTTAGAATAAACTTTATTCTTAGATAATATGTGAAACAAAAGTTGAAATCTTGCATCAGGAGATGTATGGCATCTTGTAGCTATATTTCTGTAGCTATGTCTCCCAGTTCTAGCCCCCCAAACCACTTTTTAAATGATGCAGTCCCCACAACATGGCCATTTCCATGACCTTGAAAAGTTGAGGATCCATTGGGATGTGTCCAGCTATTTCCTTGTAGCTGGACATGCCACAACAGGCATCTATAGGCATCCTTTCCAAGGTCCCTGCAGACACCCTTGCAATGCATCGAGTTACAGCAAAATAGTTAGGACACATCTTCACTGATGTCCACATTTTTCAACAACACAGAAAAGGCTATGTTGAGAGGCCTGCACTGCTTTCAAATCACTTGGACAAAGACCCCCCCCCCCCGATGCGTCGGGAGGGGCTCTCTGTTGCACCAGCCATTTTAAGAGGCCGAAGCCACAATTGGCTGGGCGGGCAGGAAGTCCCGCCCTTCCTGTTCTGCCCAGCCAATCAGGGGGATCTCGTGAGATCCCCCAGCACACTGGGTAATCTCGCAAGATCTTTGGGTCTCGTGAGATTGCCTGCGAGATTTGTGGGTTATATAGCCCTTGGCTGCCATGTGGCTGCAGCCATTTTTGCTGGGGCAGTCAAGCAACCCAACACACCCTTACTTAACAGCTGTTTACTTATTTACTCTCAGGCTTCAGCTGGTCGCCTTCGGGGGCCAGGAGGGAATTTTCCCAGAGTTATTGTAGCCTGGGTTTTTTGCCCTCCCTGAGAATAATATAGTGTGGGTTTGCATAATAGCGGTATCTGGTGCTGTCATTGTTGGTTGTGAGTTACACAGGAGTGGTTTAAAAGTTATCGCTTATCTTGTCACATCTTGGGGTCAGGGTCAATTATAATGTTGATATCTTACTTAGTTCTGGTGGGCAGGGACCCCCCCCCCGGGGATAATTCGGCTATTAGAATTTACCAAATCAGATTCATTAATGTGGATGATGGGTATATGTCATCAAGTTAACTAAACTCTCTATGATGTCATCAACCACATTGATTGCGTCATAACTTGCTTACGTCATATGTTTAATTATGATGTCATTTCCGGTATGGGGGGGGATGATTTGTTGAAATTGTGTAACTAATTTGAACAGGACGTTCTTGACACATGTTGTGATGGGCATGGCTTAATCTTGATGGATACTGCAGTTAAGTACAAGGACACATGTGTCAAGAACAAAATTATGGTCAATTGAGGAACTGTTATTGAAAGCTGGTTTAAGACCCTGTACAGATAAATAAAGTTGTGGCCAATTTATTATCCAAGAAAAGGCGTGCGGACTCTTTTGTGCCGGTGCAAGGACTGATTCATTTATTCCCACATAGGTTCAAGTTTATAGAAATTATCAAGTACATAACCCCACAAAAATAAAATTAAAGCCTAAAACTCTGGCTGGTTATGCAGCTGACTTATGTAGCATAAAATGGCACCAGTTACTCAAGAGTTGTTTCTCTTGTCACGTGCAGTAAGCAGAGAAAAAGTAATGCTAGGGACTGACTAAACCTCATCTGGCAAGTTACATGCCAATAAAGTGAGGAAACCACCAGAAAAGACCACAGAGGAAAGTTTTGTTCTTTAACCAGACATTATGTGCAGGTTCAGTGGCTGGACTGGGAAATATTTGGTTATGTCAGAGTCTAGTTTTGCACCTTCATCATGTGAAGTGATAGTATTGTTATTATTATACAGATTTAGAGCTGCCGGGTCTCAGGATCCCACCTGTTTTCCCCTATGCTTAATTACATAGTCAGTTAAAATCTCCCTCCTGCAACTTAAGCAGAAGTCCTATGGTCTTCAAAGAAAGTGACCTGGAGCCATAGATTTGCTCAGATCTCCCCTTCTCTGGGTAGAGAGCAAGTCTACATCAAAGGGGCAGATTCAGCTGCAGATATTCATTCCCAAAATCCACAGAATCATGTTCAGCCCTTAACAATAGCAATAGGAATAGCAAGTACATTTAAATACCACTTATCAGTGAACTAGCACTCCTAGGCATTTTACAACATGTAAACCAATTGCCCCCAACAAGCTGGATACTCATTTTACCAACCTACAAAAGGATGGAAGGCTGAGTGGACCTTGGAGCCTTCCCCTAGGATCAAACTCACAATGTTGTGGCTGCAGTACTAGCATTTAACCACTGCAACACCAGGACTCCTTATTTTCAGATGGTGGAACTTCCTTATCAGAGAAGTGGAAATGGAGGTATGCCACAAGATGTGGTCTGGGAGCTGATCCAAGAGAGATGATAGAGTGCAAGGATTCACAGTTATCCTGGCCCCCAAGAGACATACTCCCATACTGACCAGAAAGCTACACCATCCCAGGAAAGGACGTGGGATAAATTCTCTCCCATTGTCTGGGGATACAAGAAAATGATGAGAATATATCTCATCCCTCTCTTCTGTCCAAGATCCTATTGATCTGTTGGATATCTCAGAGTTCTCTCAGATATGGAATATCTTTACCATTAGACCCTGCTTTGTGAAGAAGTAAATTTTATTTAAATGTTTCATTATATTTAAATTCTTATTTTAAAATTACAGTATTTTTTTAATTGGTCAACATATTTTTTTAAAAGAATTAATTTGCAAATAAACTAGTTAACCTTTGAAGATATTTGGAGTCACAGAATATCTTTTATTTAAAAAAAATCCTCAATAGGAATTGATTCTTTGCTTTGGCAGAATTTTGAGGTGTAAGTGCATGTAAATGTCATATATTCCTGATTTGTTCAGAATAAACCCAATTCTGTTGTTTACCTTCCTTTTACCTCAAGTTGAAACTGAAGGCAAAACATAAGCATTTCCCCACTTCAACTACACTCATAAATAGTTAATTTTGCTCCCAAAATTTTCATTTAGTGTTAATATTTACTGAATTCGTATTAAAATATAATGACTTCTTAAAATCCTGTGAACAAATTCTGATCTCACACACATACACTCCCTCTCATTGAATTTGTTCAGATTATGGTGGTCATATGTCACATTAATGATTACAATTAGTGAATGTACTATGTTGTCTTTTTCCATGAAAACAATACAGAATAAAAAAGATAAAGATAAGCAGAGATCTGAGATTAAATAATACTGGGAACAAACAAATGAAAGCAACAGTCATCTTCATATATCACTGGCATTTTGGCATCTGATACCACCACCATCATCATCATCATCATCATCATCATCATCATCATCATCCCAAACAGCCCATCCCTCCATGTTATTGCATCCTCCTGTTCTCTACATGGTGAGAATTCCCTGAAGTGCAGCATTCACAAAGGTTCAGTTTCCTTTTTTTAAAAGTGGTTCTTCTGGGACCTCACCCAACTTCTGAAGGTGGCACCCTGTTAGGGCGGTTCTTGGCCTTTTTCTCAGACCTTCTTATAGGCGCAACAAATGTGATAAACACACCCTATGAATAGCCTCTATGGAAAGCTTCCTTCCAGCCCAATCAGCTCCGATTCCAGTCTGTCAGGGTGTAGAACAGAAATGCATTTCTTTCCATAAAGCTGGATCCTTGATTCACCAGGCCTGGTTGTCTAATTTCTCCTCAAGTTCCTGAGGAAGGAAATTTTCTTTCTGTTCCAAGACTCTTGTGTAATACTTGCATTTATTTACAAATACACAAGTTGGAGCACGGTTTGACATTCCAACAGACACCCAAAACCTTCTTTTTCCACATCTTCCAGGATTTATCCATCACATATTTTGTTTTTGTTTGTTGCCAGTCTCTTCCTTGTTGTAATTCAAATATTTTATCTATCTATCTATCCACCCATCCATTTTATTTTGTTTATATCTGGATCAATTATATTCTGTTTTGTATCCTTTGTTCCAATATGAGACCCAAACATGCAGACAAAGATGAGCAATTCAAAATCATGCTCATAACATAGACAATCAACCATGGATTACATACTGTAGAGTAGGCCTATGATTAGAAAAGTACAACTTCATAGAAGAAAAGATTCTGAAATGTGAAACCCTAAAGGGATCTATAGCTTGTTTGAGGACTGCATTTCTGTGAAAAGCCAATGCCAACACTGTAAGCTTAGTAGTTGGAAACATTGCATTTTTGGACCACAACTTCTAGAATCCCTGGGCCACCATGATCTGAGGGGCTCTGGGAGCTGTAACCCCAAAAGTAACTTTTTAAAGCTCTGAGCAGTCTTCAACCATTCCTGTGGTGGCAAATGTCTGTCAATGGCTCATGTGAATAGATAATCCATACTGCTTGTTTGTCAAGAGATCCAATACACCACAATTTTCTAGAACCCATCAAAATCCATGGGATTATCTTATGAGAAAGCTGTGGGTGACCCAATTTCATTAAAATTGCCACATGACTTCAATCACATCTAACCCATCACTGTGTTTATGATCCAGCATTAATCATGCTGCTAGGAGCCAACATTTAGGGCAGTTTGTGGTTGCCGTAAAATTGAATTCCGTTATGTTCACATGACTAGCTTCTTATGGATTCCAGTTAGCACAGGGTCAGCATTTTCTCATGGACAATACACACTCTGAAGTGGTTGCTGAATTATCACATGGTGATCTGTCAGATCATCCTAGGACTTACAGACATTGGCATTGAATAAAACTTGTTGTTATTCAGTTTATGAACATTGCATATAAAAAAAATAAAATTCTATATACACGATATTGCTGTGCAATTATTCTGCAGGCAGATGTTAATGAGGAAAAGCAGCAGCTCCCATAACACTGTCCATATGTTTGCTCAGTTCAGTTCGACTTGTATAATTTCAGAACGTTAAAGATCAGGCCATCAATTTTAACAAGTAGAGCTGAGGTTCTCAAGTACAAAGACAGGGTTCCACTAAAAAGCCCTTGTGATGATGATGTTGATAATAATAATAATAATAATAATAATAATATAAATTTTATTTATATCCCGCCCCTCTGCTGGGCAATCGGAGTGGTGAACAAGGTTAAAACAGAACAAAAGTTAAAACAATTCCATCTCCCCCCCATCCCTAACTCACCCCCCATAAAAATCGAATTAAACTAGTATAAGAATTAAAATACAAGTTAAACAGCAATAAATTAAAACATTAGAACAAACAATGGAGGATGGGAGCAAAAGCAACATTCAAATTCAGATTGGTTGGGAGAATTATTCCGGGAAGGCCTGTCGGAAGAGATCCGTCTTTACTGCTTTTTTAAAGCAGTCAAGCATGGTAATAATCTCATCCGACAGGCCATTCCATAATCTTGGAGCGGCGACAGAGAAGGCCCCCTGGGAGGTCTGTGACAATCTAGTTTTCATAGGCAGTAGCAGATTCCTCCCAGAAGACTGAAGTGCACGGGGGGGATCGTACGGGGAGAGGCGGTCCCGAAATAAGTTGGACCCAAGCCATGTAGGGCTTTAAAGGTCAAAACCAACAACTTGTACTGTGCCCGGAAACTAATCGGCAGCCAGTGGAGAGACTTCAGCACTGGAGTTATGTGCTCTCTCCTAGATGTTCCTGTGACCAGCCTAGCTGCCATATTTTGGACCAGTTGAAGTTTCTGGGTTAGGCACAAGGGTAGCCCCATGTAGAGCGCATTACAGAAATCCAAATGTGTGCTTACCAGAGCATGTACCGCAGTTTCAAGATCCCTCATGTCCAGGTAAGGGCGCAGCTGGCGTATCACCCAAAGCTGATAACAGGCACTCCTGACCGTCGCATTCACCTGATTAGTCATGTGAAGCGACGAATCTAGGAGCACCCCCAGACTGTGAACCCCCAGACTGCGAACACAGTCCTTGGAGGAGAATGTGACTCCATCCAGGACTGGAAGGTGTATTCCCAAGCCTGGTTTCAGGCCCGTCACTGTTAGTACCTCTGTTTTGTCTGGATTCAGTCTCAATCTGTTTTTCCTCATTCAATCCATTACTGCCTTAAGACAAACATTGAGAGGAGAGACACCATCTGAGGTCTGGGCAGACGATCGGGTCATGGAGAGATATATCTGGGTGTCATCAGCGTACTGAAGACACTGTGCTCCATGCCTCAGAATGATCTCTCCCAGCAGCTTCATATAGATATTGAATAGCATCGGGGACAGAATGGTGCCCTGAGGGATGCCACAATTAAGCTCTATTCTAGAAGAGCAACTGTCCCCGAGCCTCACCCTCTGGGATCTGCCCTAGAGGAAGGAACGGAACCACTGCAGAGCAGTGCCTCCGATTCCTAACTCTCTCAGGCGATCCAAGAGAATGGAGTGGGCTATTGTATCAAAGGCCGCTGAGAGGTCCAAGAGCACCAGCAGGGTCACACTACCCCTGTCGATACCCAAGCGGAAGTTGTGGAGGAGAAAAGTGTCTGCGCTGCACGCAGTGCCTCCCGATAGGAATCAAGATGTTTCCTATGGTGAGTTCTGTAGAATAAGAGCTGAGTCTTCCGCCATTCACGCTCTAGTCGTTGTCCAGCTCGCTTCATCCTCCTAAGCTCCTCTGTATACCAGGGCTTACGATTAGGAGCGGGCTGGAAAGGACGCTTGGGAGCGAATGTGTTGATAGCCTCGGTGAGATCGGTGTTCCAGGTGTTAACCAAGGCTTCGACAGAGTCACCGGCGGTACCAACCATTAAACCCTCTAAGGCTTTCTGGAAATCAATTGGTTCCATTAGCCTTCGAGGGCGGACCATTCTAATAGGTCCACCACCCCCAGAGGGGCAGACAGTGGCTCTTAGTTCCATCTTGACCCAGAAATGATCCATCCATGACAAAGCAGAGGTTTTAATAACCTCCGCCCACGGATATTCCTGTTCCGTACTAAAGACTGCATCAAGGGTATGACCCGCACAACGTGTGGGCCTGACAACCAATTGGGATAGGCCCATGCTTGTCATGGTTTCCATGAACTCCCGAGCCACACCAGTTAGATTAGGCAAACTGGTCTCGAGTGGGATGTTGAAGTCACCCAGAACCAAACGTTTGGGAGACTCCAACAGCAGCTCTGAGACCAGCTGCGTCAGCTCGGTTAGGGAATCTGTTAAGCAACTTGGTGGCCGGTATACCAACAGAATCCCCAAACTATCCCTGGTTCGCAGGCTAAGGTACATACACTTGATGCAAGCTGTTTTCTGGATAGGCTTCCTGGTCAAAGTCAGATTGCTTTTATGAACCAAGGCCACGCAGCCCCCCCCCCCCCGCCCACTTTCCCTTATCTGCTCGCTGACTGAGTACCCAGCCAGGAGGGCCTGCGCCCACGTCACCACACTGGCATCTCCCAGCCAAGTCTCAGTGAAGCATGCCAGGTTGGCCACCTCATCCAATATGAGGTCATGGATGATATATGTTTTATTCCTGACCGACCTGGCATTGCAAAGGAGCAGAGTAAGGGGCTGTGGAATAGAAGGTATGCTCTCCACATTATCCTGGGCAACAGAGTGAACTGAAGGAGGGATAGATATTAAACATCAATCCCCTCTTCATTTGTGACATTTCTTCACTCTGTTACCGCCATACCTTCCCTTCCCCCACACAACATCAATCCCCGCTCCAAGATTATTTCCGACATCGTTACATGGTGGTGGTAACAAAAAGTCCAGTTAAGCTCTCGTCCCCCAGGTAAAGAAGGGCACAGTTATTTAGTTTTGAGAAAGAGGAACTTGAGAGTTCTATCAGGACTTGATTCTCATCCTATCTTAACAGCTCTTTCGCTACTAACATAGTGTAACCTAACTAGATGGTAACTGCACTATGTAGTCTCTCTTTCTCTGCCCTTCTAACATTAAATTACAGGCAGGTCACAGTCTTCCAGGCCGAGGTCCCAGCACTGCCGCCGCCGCTGTGTTGCCGAGGGAGAGATGTTCTTGGGCGAGGGTTTTATACCCGCTGGCAATCTCCTTCGGTTTCACGGTGCTGCGCCTGCTGCTGGGCCACCCACATGGTGATAATTACAAGCGGGTGACAAGTCCTCCAAGGTCGAGGTCCCAGCACTGCTGCCGCCACCGCTGTGTTGCTGAGGGAGAGGTGTTCCTGGGCGGGGTTTTTATACCCACCAGTGATCTCCCTCGGTTCCACGTTGCTGCGCCTGCTGCTGGGCCGCCCAGGTGGTGATAATCACGGGTGGGTGACAAGTCCTCCAAGGCCGATGTCCCAGCGCTGCCACCACCGCCACTATGTTGCCAAGGAAGAGGTGTTCCTGGGTGGGGGGTTTATATCTGCCGCCGATCTCCCTTGGTTTCACGCTGCTGCGCCTGCTGCTGGGATACCCAGGTGGTGCTAATTACGGTCGGGTGACAAGTCCTCCAAGGCCAAGGTCCCAGCGCTGCCGCTGCCACCGCTGTGTTGCTGAGGGAGAGATGTTCTTGGGTGGGTTTTTTATACCTGCCGGCAATCTCCCTCGGTTTCACGATGCTGCAGCTGCTGCTGGGACACCCAGGTGGCGATAATTACAGGTGGGTGACAAGTCCTCCAAGGCCGAGGTCCCAGTGCTTCCGCCGCCGCCGCTGTGTTGCCGAGGGAGAGGTGTTCCTGGGCGGGGGGTTTATACCCGCTGGCGATCTCCCTTGGTTTCACGCTGCTGTGCCTGCTGGTGGGACACCCAGGTGGTGATAATTACAGGCGGGTGACAAGTCCTCCAAGGCCAAGGTCCCAGCGCTGCCACTGCCGCCTCTGTGTTGTATCTTAATAGAACTCATGAACACTATCCAATAGTATTAGCCACTAGTATGTAAAACCCTTCTTCTGATTTATCCTTGTTGTAGTCCTCATTTCATCTTCTTCTTGTAAAGTTTTTTTATGGTTCTTTTATCCCCTGAGGTGGGAGTGCTCAGGGCTTTGAATTTCCTAGAGATGAATTAGATTCACACTTGCTTAGAGTAAAATCTATATATATGTGAAATCAATATTATTGTTGTTGTTGTTGTTGTTGTTGCTGTTGTTAGTGTCTGTTCTGCATCATATAGTTAGTTAAGTATACTGTTATACTATGTAACTAAGGCTCAAATCACACAGGCCAAAAGAAGCAGCTTCTGACCATGTTGGAGGTGCACAGTTTATATGACACATGTCTCCAACATGGCCGGAAGCCACGCCAAGGCCATGCCCTGGTTCTTTAGACTAGAGCAAAAAGGAGCTGATGGCATGGCTTTGGTCCACTAGTGTCCACCTGCTTTCGGAGCGGGCTATGCAGTTGCCACAGACTTAATCCACTAGCAGCCTCAGCCTCACTTTCCCGGCTGTCTGCTTTGCCCCTAGGTTAAATATACTCCTCTGAAAACCTGATTCAAATGTCATTCACACATACAAGCAGAATGGACCTTCTTTTCCCCATGCAGCAGATGCCTCGTAAAGTAGTCAGAGGGAGGAAGTTTTAAATGATGTGCCAATAGTGTCACAATCGTGACTCAGTAATGACCGAGAGTATAGAACTTTCTGTATTCTATATTCTGAG
Source organism: Phrynosoma blainvillii (assembly GCA_026167975.1). Taxonomy (NCBI): domain Eukaryota; kingdom Metazoa; phylum Chordata; class Lepidosauria; order Squamata; family Phrynosomatidae; genus Phrynosoma; species Phrynosoma blainvillii. Next base: position 112,485,218 of record JANUYF010000003.1, read on the forward strand.
CCATATTTTGTAAAGGGGAACCAAAACAGCTGAAAGATGTTTGTGCTTGTAGAAGATTTAGCCCAGGTCAAACTGGCCCAGAAAAGAAATAAAGTATGTGCCTTCAAATCACCTGTGAACTTAAGGCAACCTGATTAATTTAATGGGGTTTTCTTTGTCAAGGAATACTCATGGCATAGATGTTTGAGCATTGGACTGTGACTCTGGAGACCAGGGTTCAAATCCTGCTTCAGCTGTGTAAACCCACTGGATGACCTTGGGCAAGTCACATTCTCTTAGACTCAGAGGATGGCAATGACAATCCCCCTCTGAAGAAACTTGCCAAGAAAACCCTATGGTAGGTTTGTTTTAGGGCCGTATTAGTGAACGTACAGCACATGAGCCATCTCTGGCATGCAAAGCCATTTTGGAGGGCATGTGGAGAGATGGGAGGGTGAGGGAAGAGGAAGAACAAGCACACGTCTGCTTTTTTTCTTTCTCCACCCTTCTGTTGTTTCAGAGACAGTTAAAGGCACAGGAGGGCAGGGAAGAGGAAGAACAGATGTGAACCTGTTCCTCCTCTTCCCCTACCCGCTCTCCCGGGCCTTCAGCTCTCTCTCCGGAGACAGCTGAAGGCCTGGGATGGTGGGTGGGGGAAGAGGAGGATCAGGCATGTATCTGTTCCTCCTCTTCCCCCTGCCCTCCCAGGCCTTCAGCTCCCTCTCTCTTGGGCCTTCAGCTGCCTCTCCGGAGACAGCTGAAGGCCCAGGATAGCAGGTGGGGGAAGAGGAGGATCAGACACGTACCTGTTCCTCCTCTTCCCTGCTGTCCCAGGCCTTCAGCTGTCTCCAGAGAGGCAGCTGAGGGCCTTGGTCGGGGGGGAGGTCCCACCCCTCCAGAAGGCGGATGTCCTGCCCCTGAAGGTGGAAATCTCACACACACATACACACACACACCAGGTAACACTCGGTGCCGGAACACCTTTAAGTTTGGTCACTCAGGGCCTAAGCAGACTGCCAGAAATAGTGCACATTAAATTGAGGCACTGTCCTGGCTCAGTGCTAGGGAATCATGGGAACTGTAATTTATTGTGGCACCAGAGCTCTCTGACAGAGAAGGTTCAGTGTCTCAGAAAAAAATACAATTCCCATGATTCCCTAGCATTGAGCCAGGGCAGTGCCTCAATTTAATGTGCACTATTTCTGGCAGTCTGCTTAGGCCCTCAGTCTCTAAAAGGTTTACCATCACTACTTTAGGGTTGCCATAAGTAAGGACATTATGTCATTGCCTTTTTGCCAATCTGGGCATGGGCTGAGACTGGGCTGGGAACATGTGCTATCACATGTGTTGGGAAATGTGCTATTACACAGTTACCATCCCGTTCCTGATCGGAACAGCTCCCATAATGGAAACAAATGTTTTTACCTCAGGATGGGAGAAGGACTAGATGGTAATGATCTGGGTACAGAGCTGTGTGATAAGACATGGTCCCAGCCTGGTCTCAGCCCATGGGAAAGGGCAACTAGTGCAATAGACCCCTCAGAAACTACTTGAAGGCACACAAGAACAACAAACTCAGAGGTTGTTTGCTATTGGTTTCCTCTGAAAAATAGCTAACAGAACCAGTGTTCTCTGAAAGTCTCCCTTCCCGTGATTAAATAGGCATGACCAGGCCTAGCTTCCCAAATCAGACTGGATCTGCTGCCTTCACAGTATTTAGGCTGGCTGCCAAGAAATCATAAAAACAGAGAACAGCAAGGAGATTCTGACAGAGTTCTGCATCACAGAAAGTCCTTCTCTTCATGGGCTGTCCATTGAAAGCAGGTGGAGTAGAATTGTTGAGTGGGGCAAGAGGAGGAAATAGTTGCCTTGGGACCAGTTGATAGCAGAAAGGGGCAGAGCTAGTTTTCCTCCTCTGTGTATCTTACATCAACCTTCTCCAGCCCAGTTACCATCCAGATGTGTTGGACTTCAATCATCTCCAGGGGATGTATAGCACATCTGGAAGTACATTAGGTTGGGAGAGGCTGCAATGGTAATGTTCAGTGTTCATATCAACAGGGCAGTGTATCTGTTCTGGGTTTTACTCTGAACCTTAAAGGAGTTGTGCTGAATCTATTTTGAGAGCAGGGGTCAACATCTTGGGCAGCTTCTTTAAAGTTGATACCGCACCTCAGAGTTGATTCATCACCTTATCCATTTGGAAGCAACCAAAGGCCACTGGAAGGTTGTTTCTGATGTATTACAAGTGGTTTTTCATGTTGGGCTTAGCTGCCAGGCTCACATCAAATCACTGGGCTCTGCCCTTGTAAGACCCTCTGACCTTAATTAAGTTCTACCATGATCCAGATGGCTCAGGCTCCCCTTCTTCCTCCAGACATCCCTCTTTGCCCACCTAGGATCAGAATATTTTTTTAGGCAAGAGTTGGTAGCCCTACTTCTTAGAATTACGCAGCCCTCCAGATGTGATTGGACTGTGAAACTTGGAAGCACTAGCCAGCATAGCCAAATGGTGAGGAATACTTCAAGTTGTAGTTCAGCAACATCTGGGGAGCAGCTACATAATTTCTATTCCTGGTTTATGAAAATCAGTTTCTTCCCACTTACCAGTTTGGACTGAAGCCCAGGCTGTTTTGAACTATCTTGATTTGTTGTAGCCGTTAGTTGTGGTGCTTTTAAATTAGTCTTGAACCTTTTGTAAACATTTTAATGTGTTATATAAGCTGCCTTGGGTCCCAGGTCCTAACCTGGGAAAAAGGTAGCATATAAATAAAGCAAATAAATAAATAAATAGTAAACATGCTGGGGTAGCTGTGTTGGCCATTTAGCAAATTCAAACAAAAATCCATCAGTGATACCTTTATTGGCCAGCCAAAATGCACAATATACTTGTTGCAATGCAAAAACATGGGAGACTTCTTGAGAAATCCATTGTTCTCTGTCTGCAAAGAGACCTCACTGGAACGGAGGCATATTGGATTGTAAATGAGGGGTCCCTTTTGAGATGAAAATGGACTTTAAATTGTCTGGACTTTGCAAATCTCCCTATAGCCACATGCCAAGAACGAGGAAGATCCTGCCTGCAAAAGATATCTTCCCCACCGCATACCATCTTAACTAAAGACTGAAACAACATGCAGGCATCTGACTAACATCTCCAATTGTTTTTCTCTTGTTTGGTTTGTAACATCTTGCCTGATGAAGAAGCCCATGGAGCTTTGAAAGCTTGCACCAAGTATATTGTGCATTTTGGTTGGCCAATATAAATAAACAGTAGTTTCTGGGCAAAGTACAAAGTGTTGGTTATTACCTTTAAAGCCTTTTGTGGTTTCGGTCCAGGTTATCTACAGGATCACCTTCTTCTGTATAATCTGCCTCATATACTCAGGTTCTCGAGGAGGCATTTACTTCAATTGGCCAAAACTACACTGGCAACTGTCACCCAGAGGACAATTTCATCAGCCTCCCCTAGATTGGGGAATGACTTGTTGGGAGAGATTCAACAGCGAACTATGGTGTCTGAATTTAAAATAGTATTAAAGACCTGTCTCTTCCTGCCGGCCTACCCAGTTGATTTCAAATTATGAATTTAAAACAGTATATTTTAATTTTGGATTTTTTTAGTGTGTAATGGTTGTTTTAATCCTATGCTTATGTGTTTAAACCATTAATTTATATGTTTAATGGTCAGTTATATATTGTATTTTAATCTATGTTGTACCCTGCCTCGAGCCTTGGGGAAAGCGGGTAAGAAATAAAAATGTATTATAAGTGTTGTTGTTGTTGTTGTTGCAGTGGGCCCTTGGTAGCTGTTGGGTTTGGTTCCAGGACCTTCTGTGGATACCAAAACCATGGATGCTCAAGTCCCATTATATACAATGAGGTGGTAAAATTGTGTTCCTTGTATGAAATGGCAAAATAAAGATTTGCTTTTTGGAATTTATATAGTTTTTAAATTTTTTCAAGCCATGGATGGTTGAATCCATGGATTAAAAAAAAATCAATGGATACAGAGGGCCAACTGTATTGTTGTTGTTTGTTGTTGTTTAATAAAGGCAACCCTGATATTATAGAATCAAAATTTGCTATGAAATTGTACAGTTTGAAAGGTTTTGAATGTAAATAAGCTGCCTAACCAGGGAAGCCATGTTGTCACTCCCCATTCTCAAGTCAGAAATTGTGCTTCTTGCTAGGAGAGTGTGTGGAGCCATTGATCCTGCACATTGATCCTTTGGACCCACAGAGAAACTAACTTCTTCTCGTCCCACTTGACAATCATGGATGTCATTAGTGATTTCCTTTTGATGTCCTCCACTTCCTCACTGATACAGATTGTGCCTTATATATATATATATATATATATATATATATAATTGATTACTTTCAACTGTTCAAACCTCTGTTTGAGCCTTCCATGTACATCTTCAACCATCAGCATAAAAAAACCAATAAACATCCCAGAGTTTGCATGACAACTCTTAGCACTGTCATGATCAATGTGATTATCCAAGTCATGGTCAATAGTTAGCAAAACTGATAGACTGTGTTTACCCCAAACACTAGGCTTACTGCTGAGTTTGAGTCAATGCTGATTGCCTAACAGTAGAATTATGGATTGTGTTGATTGCCTAATCAATGATGTTGATTGCCTATGTCTCAATAATTTCCTTGGAAGAGACTGGGGGGAGGGGATGGATATGGGGGGGGGGGGGACTAATACTAACCCAATAGGACTTGTGTCAGGATTGCAGAGGTGGGATTTGATCTCCTTGGATTGACTTTAAAAAGTAAATAACAGGATGAAACTGTTTATGAATCAGGCTATCTGTGGGTATTATTGGCAGATTACCTCCACTACACACACATTCTTCTGAACCTCTTGAATCCAAAAGGTCAGAACTGTCTGTTTAGTGTACCCTGATTTACAAAAAACTATTTCTTTGCCTCTCTCTCTCTCTCCACCCCCATCCCATCATTATTCCAGCTGATCTCTCAGCTCTATTTCCTCTTCCCAGAAATCTCAGGAGACTAAAGCAGTCCAAAGGCACCCCCCTCCTTTCTTTTCAAGGCTAGCTGGAAAAGATAACATGATTCCTCACTCCTTCTCCATTGCTGTCCTCCCAGTTGCCTACTATAAAGCAAACCAGTGGTATGCTGGAAAATTCCCTGCCCAGAGGTTTACAGAGGCCTCATTACATAATAAACCGATTTGCAAGTGGATCTGAACCAGTTTAAATGGCCCTTGTTCATGTGATCTGTGAAGGGAGGGCCAGCACTAAACCCATTTAAAGTGTTTCTTCCAAATCTGCTGAATTCTCCTCATCTTTTTCAATGATTCGATTCAGCGCTAGTGTGAACGAGCTGCGGATTTGAATCGGTTCCCTGTGGCACAGTTAGCCTTGTGATGCGATTCCATGTCGAATTGATTTCATTGATGAACGTGAACGTAAAGTGGATTAAATTGAAACGGGTAAGGTTTGATTGCTGCTCAAATAGTGTGATCATCTATTTGGTGCTAAATCACTTCATCAATTTGACTCAAAAACCAGTTTATTCTGTCATAGGAATGAAGCCAGAGTCTTCCTGCTGCAGGTGGATGAAGGCTGGAAGACTACTCAAGAGTCCTCCTGTGACTGATTTTCTGCCTATCTTGCTCCCAGAGCTGTTCAGAAACAACACACACTACACAAGCAAAGCTGCCTTTCTCTGTCATTCCTATCCTTCATGAAGCATGATTCAGATGAGTCAGCAGTGAGGTTTTCCTTATTATTTTTAGCCTTTGGATGTGGTAGGCATATGGAACAGATCTCCATTCCCAAGGCCAGACCCATACGCTCATGTTGTTATCATTCTCCTTCAGCTCAGAGAGGATTACTCCTCAAAACGATACACAGCACGTGTAGATGCTAGACATTTATGTCTCTCTCCCAACACAACGCCCCTCTCCCACAACTAAAATCTTCATCCAACAACACCATCTTACCTGATTTTTTACCTCACACCCTCTTCATTGATAGTCACCACATCTGAGGAAGTAGAATGAAGTCTATGAAAGCTCATGCTGCCAACTTCTTTCTTCCAGTTAGTCTCAAAGGTGCTACAAGATCTCTCTACATACAGTAGTAATCACAGTTTTGCTTCAGAGAGCAGACACCTAATGATCAAATTATGACACATCTACTAAAAGAGGGACACCAGGTTGCTCTTATGGTGTGAAGGTGTCTTTTTTGTAATGATTGCAGCAGACACATAGACAAGCAACAGCTGTTGTCCCCTTTGGTAGTTTTGAGTAAGATCCACTCAAGAATTTGCTACTTGGGGCAGAGTAACAATTGGCATCCCACTACCATACTAACCTTAAACTGGATTTAAGCTTTAACATTTAAAGGAATGTGGTATTTCATATTACTAGACAGAACAATTAAAAAATTACATTATTATGCCATCTGCCCACTCTTTCTTGGGTTTCCTACATCTAAAGAATTGCATCAGAAGCAGAGATCATGTTTGGTCCAAGCTGTAATATATCCTATGTATTCATACATGCTTTATCTCCACCTTTTTAAAAAAAAAACTGCATTTAGCCATTACATCACACAATTATAGCACTATGATTTGACTTTACCTGCCATGGCTACCTCTTATAAAAACCTGGGATTTGCAGTTTAGGCAGGGAAACCTAGCTCTGGCGCCACACTGCAAAATGAATGCAGTCTTATGCCACTTTGTCATGGTGTCATCCTATGGAATCCTGGGATTTGTAGTTGGTTGTGGCACCAGCACTCTCTCACAGAGAAGGCTAAATAGCTTACAAATCTACAAATCCCAGAATTCCATAGCACTAAGCCATAGCAATTCAAGTGGTGTCAAAAAAATGAATTGTGCAGTGTAGCTGCAGCCCTAGAATTCTCAGCCAGTTCTAGTTCCTCTCCAAACTAAAAACCTCAGGATTTTGCAATAAAGCATTGTTTCAAGTTTACAGCAATAAAGCACGGGGTATGCAATATCTTTAATACAGCTTTCCATGGCTCATAAAGATTTCCTATAAAATTGCTTTAGTTTTTTCCATGTTGCAGCTATATCTGTCAATGGTTTTGTCATCTATGGAAGTGTATGGAGGCCTCAGCTTTATCAGACTGATATCTGATTGACATATATTGGGAGGAAGGTGGTATAAAATAAAATAAAATAAAATAAAATAACAACAACATAGCAGCACACATATCTGGCCTCAGAGTATATTCTACAATGGCAGATTTGCTATTTTTGACATTTTCCTGCAGTATTACATTGCCCATTTTAAAGACTTTTTAAAAATCTGGCTTCTCTTTTTCTGAGCTTCTATACTTACAAAGATCACATTATTTAAGATGTTATTTGCAATAAATCTTTTCATGAATTATCTAGTATTTAAATGACTGCACAAAGGAAACTGGAGGAGAGGGTTCCCAGAGACTTGACTGTAGTACCACAGATTTAGCACTGCTTGTGGGTGCACACATACATATATATTTGTTTCTTGTCCCTTCTTGGTCTCTGCTCAAATTTTGCAGGGTTTTTAAGCACAACAAGAACATGCCAGTTCAGGGTGAGCAGGTGCCCTCCTTTTCTGAGACATGTCCTACATTTCAACCTTCTATCCATGAAGAATTCCAAAATGTTCTGCATTTTAAGCATGATGAAGAAACATGAATTTATATTTATATTAGTGTTTTCAGCTTTTATTAGGTAATGCCTTACATTTTTCTTTAGTGTCCTACATTTTGCAGTACCTTGTCCTCTTTTGCGATTATGACATCTGGTCACCCTGTGCCAGTCCTGTTTAACAAAGGGCAAAAACTAGATAAGAGACTAAAGACAAAAACAATGGGGAAAGGAGGAATTCTCTGCACAAATCATGTGCCATTTCCCAATGAAAACACACAGAGAGAAAGAGAGTGAGTTGCAGAGGGGAGGTTGCATTATTTTCTCTGGAGAAATAGTTTAACTTCTCTAACTCATAGGCAGAGTTCTGATCCAAGTTGGAAGCACAGAAGCAGTAGTTTTTGCAAAAATAAACAGATGAATCTCCATTCTGTTGTGTACTTTGTGCTTAAAAGGCCATCATTGAAAGGGCAGAGGGTGAACATATATCTATATATGTGATATACAGATATACAGCTATATAGGTATACAAATATACCTATAAGTATCAGCGGCTTTCATATATGAATTGCAGAGCATATAGTTTATATCTCTGAAAAACTATCCTCTGTCCTCAACTGTGCTGTAGTTATAAGCTTATCTGTGCTGGGCAAATGGCCGTAATAAAGATTGATTGATTGGTTATAAGCTTATCGCACTGTGTTCTCGTAATGTAATGGGTACGTAATGTGAACGGAACGGAACATATTTTATCACATGGTATGATCCTCATCGAGTTCCCATTCTGTGCTCTGACAGCCCCTAGCCCATTCCAGGAGGAAAACTGTAAAAATATGTCCTCAGAAGAACGCTTTCAGAACGTTCCATAAGATGTGTGTGCGATAATCCTACGGGGTCTCAATCTGTCCTTGTGTTCTGATTGGCTAAGTAAGACAACCTCCTCCCCTCTTATCCTAGAACGTCCACAAACTCACTCAACTCTTCCAGTGTTGATGCAAGGAAGGTGCCACAGGTAATTTAAGAAAAAAATTTTTTTTATTTTTGTAGATTGAATTGCGTTGTGTTTATGACAAAAAACAATGAATGTTTGCTACCTAAACCTCTCGGTAGCATTCTTTCCAATGCAGACATAGGGGTTTTCACAACAGTGAGCATGCGCCAATGAGGGATAGCTGAGGAACTACTTTAGCGCCAGTACTGGTACAACAGTAAATGCATTGCGATAATATGTGCTCTCATAATGTTACTATCCCATTATCAATAGTCTAATGTGGTAACACCCGTTCCCATATCATTACATTCCAGGGACTCGGTGGGAACGTTACAGGTACTGGTGCAATAAGCTTATTCGTTATGGACCCATCTTTATCATTAAACCATCTTTATCACCATATCATGAGTGGCTTTGGGTGTAGAGCTCTCACTGCCATGAAGGTGTCCCTCTTCCTCATGCCTTGTGTCCTGTAGTCACTGCATCTTTGAGATGTCAGAAAGTAAAATCAGGTCTAATGCAGAGCTTAACCAACGAAGCAAACAAATAAGGAATGACAGTCTTAACACACAACTAAAAGAGAAACCTACCACAGACCAGGACTACTCCAAATTCCAATCTTGTGATTTTTCCGCCCTCCTGTTTTGGAATGCATAATAAAAGAAAACAAGGGACACATTACATTGCCATGCACCAACACCCACTTTATTGTCTGCTGCTTGCAGGGAAAGGGGAACTTGCTACAGCAAAGCCAAGGCATTTTGTTTTACTAGATTTCTGCTGGAAGCCAGGAAAAGATGTGAGGCCACTGCTTCTGGCAGACTCACCGCTATCACCACTACTTCCATCAGATCTAGTTCCAGCTTTGGGGCCAAAATTGCACAATGGGTCGTTGGTTATGTGGGCAATTAAAATAGTTCAAGAAGAGCAAATGCAATTAATCCAATAATAACTTTAATAATCAGTCCAGCAAGCCAAACTCTAACCAGCTCTTCGGTTATTATCAGTTCTTGTCTTTGTGTTTGCTTGTTTAGCTTTATTGGTCTTGGTTGAGGTCATCTAGCCAAGGACATGAAATCTGCTGGGGATTTTTTTTTTTTCTAAAATGGTACTGCCTCCAAAAATTCATTGTTCAGAATTACAGAGTCAGTACTCTTTCCCATGAGGTCCCCAAGCCATTTACAAGTTTCCACAAAGGGAGGGAGGGAGAAAAAGGGGGGAGGTTTTGTTAGATCTGGCTGAAGCTAGTCTATTGAGAGGATTGCTGGCAACTTGAACATTAAGTCCATGGCATTCTGGGAGCTTATGCAAAACAGAAGGAAACTCTCTGTGTGTGGTTAGCAAAAGCCTTTTTACTACATGTGAGTGCAAGAAACCCTCAAATGTAATAAATGGTGTGATCTTTCCTAAGTTTCCTAGGCTATAAAACTGATTTAATAATCTGCTGATTTGCGGAAACATAATGCCTGTGTGGTGTGGTGGTCTGAGCATTGGACTACCACTCTGGAGACTAGGGTTCGATTCCCTGCTCAGCCATGGAAACACGTTGATTGACCTTGGGTAGAGTCACACACTCTCAGCCCCAGAAAACCCCATGATAGGGTCACCATAAGTCAGAAATGACTTGAAGGCACACAACAATAACAACAATCAAGAAGGATATAAGAGGCAGAATCCCATTTTCCCCTAAGGGTACACAGTCACTGTATTGGAGCAAAATGAACTGAAATGTGTTGCACACTCAGATTGCCAAACACAACTGACTAGAAAATGAAATGCTACAATCTTTTTAAGATTGCTACATAAAATGGAAAATTTCAAACTTGATAAAATTGATGAATTTCAATAAGATGTTACTAGTCATCTGGAAGTTTTAATGATTATGTTCAGCCATTTCCATGGTTTGCTATAACCTGATGTTATTATACACATTTTTTTGTTATTTTTTTTTTGTTTTCATTTCCTGATTTGGTCATGGCTTATGCATCTGATATTAAAGGTGTGTTTTAATATCTGAGACTTAATGCTGCAGTGAAACCAAACTGATTTCAATGAGTTTTAAGTAGGAATTTTAATTTTTCCATTAACTGAGTTTGACTTCAAAATGCCTAACTGTCTAGATTGTGTCCACAGAGTTATATTTGGTGTATCTCTTAATTTGATACATTCCACGTTTTGATCCTAGAGTCCTTATTGAGATGGAGTTATATAATAATGTTTTGACTGTCTGGAATTAATTTGCATTCAGCTTTCTTTCGTGCCTCCTGTTTAATGACATTTTATAAGAAAATTTATCTTGGCTTCTTATGACATGCCTTTTTGAACTCATATGGTATCATCTATAGTCTGATTATTCAAATGCTTTCTGTTTGCTCTATCGCTCCAGTACAGTCATCGTCCAATGAAATATCTTATTAAGTTTCTGAAAGTTGCTTGCCTTTAATTTATGCCTCTTTACTTGATGCAAATACTGAACTATTTCATTTTGTTATAATAATACTATGCATCAATTAACTTATTTCGGGCTTTCTGATTGAATGACACTTTAACCCAGGGATGCTTGTGGCCTTCTAGATGATGTTGGACTTCTGACCCCTATCAATCCTTGTCAGCATAGCCAACAGCAAGCGATAATGGGAGATGAACTGCCACAACATCTTGTTCACCCCTGCTTTAGCCCTATCTATGTGTTACCCAGGTGTAGGGCACTTGCATGGTGAACAGAAGTGGGACTCTCCATTATCCAAGCAACCCTCACCCTCCAAAGCTATCTTGCACAGTCATCTGAAAGACATGCCTATGTGTGATCTTGTGCACAGAAACTTAGCTCAAGCAGTATACCTGATTGCATAAATATCCTGATTGTTTGGAACCTACATGTAGAGTTTTCCTTGTAGGTGACCACACCTGAAGCTTAGATACTTGAGGATGGAACTTGCTGAGGAACAAGGAGGGATTTGTTCTTCATGGTCAGTGAGACAATCCTTACCCATGGAGATGCAGTGGAGGAGTAAGATCCACACTGTAGTTAGTGTGGAAAACCTGATAGGCAGGGATTCAAAAGTTGAGATGCTTGAGGAATTTGAACTTTGTGAATTCCCATGCAAATTGACTTGATTTGGACCTCTTAGGCCAGACCCTGGGACAGTGGCTCATGTACTACATCTTCCAAAATCCAGTAGCCAACATAGGTGGGAGATTCTGAGAATTTTACTCTAAAATGTAAATTTTCCATGATCTAAGAGAAATCAATAGTTTAAAGAAATTTAAGGCTGAGCATATTAACAATCATGTCCATAGTGTTCATAGAACAACAGGTGATTACAGAAATCCTGAACTTTAATCACAAGAAAATTGAACAATTTGCAAGTTGGAAACAATGTTGGGCTAATTTCACCTGGATGCAGAAGAATAAGGACAGAATGAATAGTCATCATCTTACAATCTCAAAAGACTGAAGAGGGAAAATGCCCTATAAAAGAATCTGGAGACACCTATCCTTCTGTGCTTTTATATGGGAAGAGGAGACTGTGAAGCTCTGTGATCTGGACAAGGCACCACTCCCTCCCTTGATCTAACCTTTCTCTGCCTGGAATGAAGGCCTAACTGGAAGATATGGTGACTAGAAGGGGGGACAGTGCATCCTTTCACCAAAGTTGTGATCCAAGTGCACCAGCATGCAAGCCTACTGAAGCAAGGCAAGCACTCTTCTTAAACTCATGAGATGTTAAAGATTAAGGTTTTGTAATCTAATGCTTATGTGTGCTTTGCAGGTGGTGGTGGTGGAATGGATAAGAGAAAAAATTGGCTGTCTGAACCTACCACTGAACACTCTGCTGGTCTAGAGGTCATCTAGTTGGAGAGTTAAGTAAAGGTAGAATTTTGTCTTCAGAAATAAATAACAAAGCTGCAAGCTCATATGATTAACAAAAGTGTTCATGGAAAGAAGCTTTAGACAACCATTATAGAAGGTCTGGGGCATTCTAGAATTTTCTTTGCTTTCTACATGTATTTGGGATATTTATGAGTTCTGATTGTCTACTAGTTGATTTAGAAGTTGTATATTTATTTCCCAAATCTGATTTCCAATACTCTGAGGAATTATTGGAGTTGTAGTCCAAAAAAGTAACCTTTCCAAGCCCTGGCAACAGTTCTGGCAACATCCTGCAGTGGGGGATATGCCTTTCTCCCCTCTACTCAGCCCTATTTCTCTTTCTTTATTTGGCTTCCTTCCTTGCCTGTTTATTATTCTGCTCTGCATACCACTTCCCTGGATCCTAATCCCATATCAAGTTTGTGAGGACATGGTAACTCTCCCATTTGTAAGATTAGGGCCAACATTTCATCCATTAACTCCACTGGGGAAAAGTGGGATAAGGTTGTTCTGGAAATATACCTCTTTTGTTCCCTTGTTTTAACTGTTCTCCCATCGTGTTTTCACATTTCACCAGCTGACATTCTTGGAAAGCTCAGCAGTTTGCTTCTTATCTCCTGTGTTCTTTATATGTTATGATTTGTACCGTGGCTATTTTAAAGATGCAGAATTGAGCAAGACTTACCAGACATTTTATGGTCTGTTTCTTAGAAAGGTTAACTATCTCTCTCAGAAAACATTCTGATAAAGTAGGAGAAGATTAGGAGGATCTCACAATACTGGATGCATTTGAGGACTCTCTGTCTGTCTTTTTCACCTCTTATGTGAGTGAAATGTCCCAAATGCTCTGGAGAGGAGGCCTTGTTCAGAATCTGCCTATGCAGGGGCAAGTTGCCTGAGAGTTAAATCCATAAAGTAGGCCTAAAATGATGCCTGAGGTGAAGGATAAAATGCTGCCTTTCTCCATTCTATGTTCAGCAACTTACCAGATTGGTAGTTGAATTTTATTTCAGTATTGTCAAAGGGATAGCACATCCAGCACACCTGAAAAACATCTGAAGAGATGTCATGTAGAAGATGGAGCAATCTTGTTTTCTGCTGCTCCAGAAACTAGAACATGATGGATTCAAACTACAAGAAAAGAGATTCCACCTAAGCATTAGGAAGAACTTCTTTATTGTAGGACTTGTTTGGCAGTAGAATAGACTACCTTAGAGGTTAGTGGACTCTACTTCTTTGGGGGGGCTTTAAACACAGGTTATATGGACATCTTTCAGGAGTGCTTTAGTAATAATAATTCTATCCCCTGCCCCATGAAGCACCAGATCCCATCTGATTTTGGAAGCTAAGCAAACTCAGCCCTGGTTAATACTTGGATGGAAGACCACCAATGAATACCAAATGCTGCAGGCTAGATTTCAGAGGAAGGAACTCAGTATTCCTTGCCTAAGAAAACCCTATGAAATTAATGGGGTCACCCTAAGTCAACAGGAGATTTCAAGGCACATACAAATACACACCTCAAATATATACAATTTTAGTAACTTAAAATGTCAGTTAAACATTTAGAAACACAGTTGAGGCATCCAAAGAAAAGGATTTGGTAGTATTATCCAAAACTCAACACTAATACTTCACACACTTATTAATATTTTGTATATGTACAAGGAACTATTCCTACACATGTAGATTTTTGTAAGCTACAAAACCCACCTTTGGTGTGTCTAAAGCTGTGTGTAAAAATTCATTCTCAATATTGACACAGGAGCTGACACTATATAGGTGTTTGGTGCTTCATCATAAAAAAAGAGTTTCAGGGCCTGTACAGACCGACCAAAAAGCCGGCCTGGGGATGGAGTTGGGGTGTGGTGACCGCATACCAGCCACCCCAACTCAGCCCCGATGCCGCCATCACATCCCACTCCCCACCGCACAGCATGTGGTGTCAGGGCACTCCCTTGGCACAGTGTACAGACAAAGGAGCGCAGAAGAGCTACCGCCACAGCAGTAAGGGAGGCTTTTTGCCGCTCCAAAAAGGAGCAGCATTTGCCAGCTCTTTTTGGAGCAGCAAAGTGCTGGATCGGGGCCACAGCATGCAGTTGCCATGACCCTGATCCAGCACTCCCAGAGGTGGCACAGAGCCTTAGGGTCCGTCTTTATAGTCCCTTAGTAATCACGGATTTTGAAAGTAGCTTATTTGAAGGAATTTTAAGTGGAGAGTTTCTCTGCAAGTCTGCAGATAAATCACAGTGCATTAGACTTTGTTAAGAGTTCTAACCATTATAGTTGGATGATTTGCACAATATACATTTACATCCTAGTCACAGTTATTTAGTTTACACAACTATTTTGTTGTGGCAAATTTTATATTTTTACATTGATTTACATTTTTGGAAGCTTCATAACAGCCTTTCTAATTAGCTTCACAACTGACTTTCTCATTAAAACTTGTTGCAGATTATTGTTGTTGTTACCTATGAAAACCTTTCCCCATAGAAATATGTTTTACTCCCCCCCTGTGAAATTGTCTTGCTAACCCCCCCCCCCCCTGTTTAACTGGTTCAGCGTAGCTTGAACTAGTAACTGGATTTTGTCCCACTTTAAAGCAGATAAAGCATGGATCAGTTGTAATCTGGGAAATTACTGATATCCAATATCTTGAATTATGGGAGCAGTCCAAATACATGTCTGAAATGCTCTTGAGGTGTTCACTGCTACCATCATAGAGGATATGGAAGATTTTAAATGTAGCTCAGGCACATACCCCTGAAATTGTATTTGAAAGAATTTCCCTTTTAAATCAAAGAAAATAAGTTTCATAAGTCAATTTTTTCCAAACAGATTCCTTCAATACCAAAGAATCAAGATTCTCTTCCTGCTTCACCCGGAAGCTACAGGGTAAATTGTCAGTAATAAACAGGCTTAAAGAATATTTCTTCTGCAAAGATTCTCTTTCACAGGGATAAATGAAACCACTGAGGAAGGAATGGTGGCTTGTTCCTACTCTTTTTTTAATCACTAAAACATCAAAAAGATTTTTTTCTAAGCACGTGAGTCAACAGCTTCTTAGTCCTATTCCAGCTTCTCATACTGCTTGAAGAGTGAAATACAATCAAAGGCTTTTTTATTTATAAATTATTATAAACAGGATAATCGGCTACATAAATGAAAGAGAGTTAATGGGAACACAGCATGTAGACTTTCACTTTGAGAGTTTACTGTAAGCTTGGACTCTGTTTTCACAAAAGGATGCATTGTATACAAATGCTTTCCTAAGTTTATTTCCGCTGGTGAAAAATAGGCTCCAATTCATTAAAAATATATATCATTGGTTATATTTTCATGGCCCTACATGTGGGAAGGGGTGGTGTAATTAAGATGTGAGGGTAGCAAGTATAGGTTCACAGCAACATTTCCAGAAAGAAGACACATTTCCCCCTTTTAACATTCCAATTTCCCTTCCTAATAAGCTTGATGACCCAATGGAGCCTGCTCAAGAGAAAAACTGCTACAGCCTCTTTTCCCAAAGTTGTTGTTGTTAGCTGCCCTCGAGTCGGTTTCAACTCATGGTGACCCTGTGGATGAAACATCTCCAAGAATCTCTATCCTCCACTGCCTTACCCAGATCCTACAAGCCCTTCCCCATAACCCACCTGATTGAGTCTATCCATCTGGTTTGTGGTCTTCCTCTCTTTCTTCTACCCTCTACCTTTTCTAGCATTACTTATGTCCAAATGTATGATGAAATGACTATAACTTCACCTGGTGCCAGAAAGATTACAAGATGAGTGAACCTCTGAGCAGAATGTTCCATAAATGTGGGGCTAGCACAGACTGCTTCCAAATGACCACCTATAACTTTCAACTTTACTTGGTGGTGAACCATATGTTTCTAACTATTGGACAGCTATTGCTGCCCATGTACATTTTTAAGAAACAAAATTACAGAATACAGAAGAGAGAAATTAATAATGCATGTGTCACATTGACTCATAACTAAGGAAACAATGCATAAGGCTGAACATAATCATGGTATTTGTGCACCTTATCATGGTGCCATTCCAATGGATACTTGTTTGTGTTGGTTGTCAGTCCTCTCTAATTATAACATAGTTAAGTGAGATTTTCCTGCTGTTTCACATATAGGTTTGTTTGATTGCTTATCTATTCCATTAACAGTTTTGGTACACAGGCAGATTAAGATATAGATAGATACACTAACGTGGATATCTACCGGTCAACCAATATCAGAATGTCATCCTTCTGATGTAATTTGCTAGCTACACAACTTTTATTATCATAATTTATTATATATTTTAAAATCTGGGGAAATAACAATAAAAAGCAGAAAAAAAGAAAAGAAAAGAAAAGAAAAGAAAAGAAAAGAAAAGAAAAAGAACTGCCATCTTTGATAACAGGAATGGGGAATATGTAGCCCTCCATAATTGGTCAGACTGCAGCTCCCATCATCCCTCACCATTAGCTATGCTGGTTAGGACCCAATAGGAATTGTAGTCTAACCATTACATGGTTAGCTGTATATTCCCCCACCCCTGTCTTACAGACATCTACAAAAGAAGAAGGAATTACCTTAATGGATAATTTTTTGTGGTTATTCCAGGCTATCATCATATCTTAAGAGATGCCTGTCTAACTTGGGCCCACTAAGCCAAACACCATCCATCTGTCTGTCCATCAATTCAGAGTAGTGAAATTTTACTTTTTTGGACTATAGCTGTCAGAATTCCCCCCCCCCCCCGAGCATGGCCAATGGCCATGTTTGTTGGGGTGATTCTGACAGTACTATTCAAAAAACAAAGCTTCCAAGATCTCTGCAAGGCATGACAGCTCAAACACATCCTTTAGGAATGCTTTATCTCTTGCTACTGCTATCTGCATAAGAGTGAAATAAAGTCAAGGGAAGGAAGGGCTTTCCAAACTTGACTGCCACACTTAATTCCTGTGGAACAGAATTGGTACAGGCTTGCTTAAATTAGATTCTAAAAACCCAGAGAATCAGAACCTCATGAACTTTATCAAAAGTGATCAAACGAACTTCCTTGAATTGTAGAAACAAGGTACAGAACTCATGGGGAACATTTTATGGCCAAAAGAAAAGAGCATTCAGTAATGACACAAAACATTAGCTACTGTTACTGCCAGGTGAGCAGCTTGCACCCCCTTTCCCCCTTTAACTTGATCTCCCCAAGAACTAAAGTTGTTGCCAAAGAATCTCTTTTAATAGTCAGCTGAACTTTTGCAATTTTGGCCTGATAGAGCCACAGTACAAAGGCCTCATATGGTCAAGAAAAGAAGACTCCACATGCTGGTTTTTAAATGCTGCATGCAATTTCTGACTGCTGTTAACTTTGTCCAGATGTGGGTACTCTGTGTGCCCATGGAAATTAGACAGATCTTTTTTTCTTTTCAGCTTGTCCAAGAATCTTTGCACTCTGACTCACTCCAAAAAAGAAAGAAAAAAGAAAGAATGGAAAGAATGTGAGGCAACAGCATTCAGAACATAGTATTTTATTAGTACAAGGTCTATAGAAAAGTGGGGATTCAAGCATGCAAATGACAAACAATTGAATATTTATAAGCATAAAACATTATTTTATAGTGGTTAAAAAATGATTAACTGGGATGGACCAGTCTCTATGGCAGTAGACTGTCAGCTGTTATTAATTTCTGTTTCATGTTTTATCCCTGGCATTGAAAATGGATGGATATGGTTTCTGAGTTTTTGTTACTCCACTTTCTTTTTCAACAAGTGTAGTTAGTTGTCAGCAGCCTAAATTGTTAGTATGTTGATCTCACTTATGGACAAATTTGGAAGCAATATTTGTAACATATTCACCTGAAAGCATGTCAATTTCCTGTTTGGCTTATGGGAGGTGGCATCCTAGGATATATATTTTTATATATATCAAATGTTTTAGTAACCAGTACCTTTTTCAGTCATAGAGTTTGATCCGGATTTAGGACCCTTTTACCTTGCACAATTATAGTGTTATATTCCACTCTAACTACTATGGCAGCATCCTATGTAATCTTGGGATTTGCAGTTTAAGGAAAGGTAGCTACAATTCTACCTTTCCTTAGAATTCTTAGAATTCTAGAATTTTAAGGAAAGATAGCTAGAATAATGGAGCACACCAGGGAATTCCAATAAAAAATCAGCATGTGTTTTATAGACTATAGAAAGCCTTTGACTGCATAGACCATGAAAGGCTATGGAACACCTTTAAAGACATGGGAGTGCCAACACATCTGATAGTCCTAATGAGGAATCTGTACTCAGGAGAGAGGCTACTGTCAGAACAGAACACAGAGAAACAAAATGGTTCCCAGTTGGCTAAGGAGTCAGACAAGGCTGTATCCTTTCAACCTACCTGTTCAACTTATATGCAGAACATATTGTAAGAAAAGCAGGCTTGGACACAGAAGAAGGAGGAGTGAAAATAGGAGGAAGGAATATCAACAATCTAAGATATGCTAATGACACCATAGTACTAACATAAAACCTCACAGACCTGGATCACCTACTAAGGAAGATCAAAGAAGAAAATGCTAAGGCAGGCTTAATGTTGAACATCAAGAAAACAAAAATAATAACCAACAAGGACTTTCACAAGTTCAACCTAGACAATGAAGAAATAAAAATAGTAAAATAATTCCTATACCTGTGATCAAACAATGATAGAAATGGGGACTGGAGTCAGGAAATCAGAAGAAGATTAAGAATGGGGAGGCAGGCCTTAAGGAACTAGAGAAGACTATAAAATGCAAAGATATACAACTGAGCACAGAAGTTAGAAACATACAAGCCATTGTATTCCCTATTATCATGTATGGATGTGAGAGCTGGACAGTTAAGAAACAAGATAGGAAGAAAACCAATTCATTTGAGATGTGGTGCTGGAGAAGAGTACTGAAGATCCCATGGACGGCCAAAAAGACAAACAAATGGGTCCTAGAGCAGATCAAGCCAGAAACCTCCCTGGAAGCCAAGATGACCAAACTGAGGCTGTCGTACTTTGGACACATCATGAGAATGGGAGGACTCTTTGGCAAAAACAATAATGATTGGAAAGGTGGAGGGAAGTAGGAAGAGAGGGAGGGCACATGCCAGATGGATGGACTCCATGAAGGAGGTCATGGATATTAAGGGGTTGCAGGAATTAAGCAGAGCAGTGGAGGACAGGGGGTCTTGGAGATGTCTCATCCATAGGGTTGTCATGAGTCAAGATCGACTGAAGGGCAGTTAACAACAACAAAGCTAGAATTCTTAGCTGAAAACTGTGAGTGCCTTACCAAACTACAGTTTCCAGGATTCCCTAGGATACATCCATGGGAGTTAAAGTGTAATCATAGTGCTTTAATTGTGTAGTGTGAAAGGGCCCTTAGTTAATTTAGGGCCGATGCAGACCAGCTGTTTGGGGCAGCACAGAGCCGCCCCGGGAAGTGGCGGATCGGAGCTGCAGCAACCCCATGCTGTGGCCCCGATCCTCCCTTTTGCCACCCCGAAAAGAGCAGCAAAATGTTGCTCCTTTTAGGGGTGGCAAAAGGCCACCCTAAGAGCCAGTGCTGTGGCTCTTCAGCGCCCTTTTGACACAGTGTGTTTAAGCGCTGTGCCGGGAGGGCGTCCTGACGCCACACGCCATGCATACAGCCGCGCGGCATCAGAACGGTGTCGGGGTGGAGTTGGGTTGGGGCGGCTGGCATGCGGCTGCTCCACCCCAACTCCACCCCCAGGCTGACCGTTTGGGCCGGCCTGCAACGGCCCTTAGTCTGACTTACCATCCCACTTATGGGGGGGGGGTTGATACTAGCTAGTGTTAATGGTCATTCCCAATTTTACTGTCTAGTTCCTTGGATTGTCCCTTATCATTTGAATGGATTGTGCAGTTCTTTTGGTTTCTCCTGATCTCCTCATGGGGAGGGTTATCCTTGTGCACCTTCCCTATTGGGAAGGGAAAGGCCTCCTCCAACCCCTCTGAGAAGTGGATTTGAGCTGTCCATGGGCCAGAGTTTTCTCTTCTTTGGTTCATTCCTTTCATAAAACCCTGTGATTTAATGGCCCCAATTTGGCAGGCACCACATAAAATGACTGCACAAGATGTGAAGAAGTATTACTTGTTGGCTGGTCCTGAAGCTCAAAGTACTTATGAGAACAGAAATATGAAGCTGTTATATCTAAAGTGACCCAATACTTCTGCCAAGAACCTGGAACTGTTTTGTATTAGAGGAATGTTTAGTGATAGCCTAAAGTCAAAGGTTTCTAGGCTGGGGGGGGGGGGACGCTGAATATAATGAGCCTGACATGTCTATTTACCTATTTAGTATTTCATTTTATATCATTTGAGTAACCATCATTCTAAAAATGGCTTCCAAATCAAAAGGTACATAAATACAATAAAATTTCTGTTAAGATACCTATTGATTGAATGTCCAAGCACTTAGCAATTTTAAAAGTCCTTGAGGAATAAAAAGATATTTGCTAGGCATGTATGCTGTAGTAAAGATGGTGCCAGGGACAGGTGCATGGAATGTACTTGGCGCTGCCACCCCATGAAAGCCCTTGCTCTGGTAGCCACCTAGCCCATTTCCTCATGTGGGACATCTTTCATAGGCCATTTTCACTTGATCTTCATACTCAAACGGATATATACAATACAAGCTTCATCAAATTCCTCATTGCCTAATGACAGGCAGATGAGTTTGTCCTGTGTTCGGTAGCAATTAACAAGCCATGTCTGAGAATATGCTAAAAGTATCCCAAACAGTGCTAGGAAAACCTTCTGGGCTATGTCCATTGCAACCCTACTCCAAAGCTTTGCCAGATTAAACATACTAAAATAAAAAATAAAGATAAAGATCCTATAAATATAAATATATAAAATATATTTAAATAAAAATATAAATATATGTATACATACAAATATAAATAAAGATCCTAAAATGCAGATATACAATTGAGCACAAAAGCTAGAATCATACAAGCCATTGTATTCCCTGTTACCATTTATGGATGTGAGAGCTGGACAATTAAGAAAGAAGAAAATCAATTCATTTGAGATGTGGTTCTGGAGAAGAATGCTGAGGATCCTGTGGATAGCCGAAAAGACAAACAAGTGGGTCCTATCAAGCCAGAAAGCTCCCTGGAAGCCAAGATAGCAAAACTGAGGCTGTCATACTTCAGACACATCATGAGAAGGCACAGCTCATTGGAAAAAAACAATAATGCTAAGGAAGATGAAGAGGAGTAGAAAGAGAGGAAGGCTTATGCTAGATGGATGGAATCTATAAACAAGGTCATGGGTATGAGTTTGCAGGAACTAAGCAGAACAGTGGAGGACAGGGGGACTTGGAGATGTCTCATCCACAGGGTCACCATAAGTCAAGATGTACTCAAGGGCAGTTAACAACAACAACAAACTCACCTATCAATTGAGAGAGGAAGGAAAAGGAGATCTCTACATTGCATAGACAACCTCTGTGTGGTGTAGCATATGTCTAAGCTATGACCAAAACATGCTGCACCTTCCCTTAAGAATCTTTCTCACTAAGAGTTAGACCAGGGCTAGATAGCATGAATAACTACTATGTGGAAGAAAAACTTATACTAGTGTTGTGAGAAGCTAAACATGAAACTCACAATGTGGAGAAGGACAGGTTGCTTACCTGTAACCATGTTTCTTTGAGTGGTCATCTGCGAATTCACACAAATGGGTTATATCAGTGCCTGTGCAGCTAGCTTGGAAAGTTCTAGTATCACCGGGCAAATCTTCAATTGCAGTTTTTTGACAGTAGCTCTGCTCACCCCTTGCATTCCCGCTCTTTCCTCAGTTCCAAAAAGTACGTCACCAAGCAGCGACAGCAGGACTTTAGTAAAGAGCAGGACACATCTGAGGGGAGGATGGGGGGGATTTGTGTGAATTCGCAGATGACCACTCGAAGAAATATAGTTATAGGTAAGCAACCTGTCCTCCTTCTTCGTGGTCTTTGCGAATCACACAAATGGGTTAGACCAGGGGTAGGCAACCTTTCCCCTTTAAGGGCCGAGGGACTTCAGCTCCCAGAATCCCAGGAGCTATTGGCCAACATGGGACTATTGGCCAACATGGCAGAGGCTTCTGGGAGCTGAAGTCCCTTGGCCCTTAAAGGGGAAAGGTTGCCTACCCCTGGGTTAGACTGACAAGCTTTGGTCAGTGGAGGAGGGAATGTCCAAACACCAGTCTTGTAAATTGAAACAAGATGAGGTTTATTAACAACAATAAACTGTAAACCTTAATTGCGTTTTGGTGTCACTTATATGGATTCAAACATGCAATGAAATAGTGCAAACATAATTAGTGCAAACCAGAAAGCAGCACTGCCCTCCCAAAAGAGGCTTCTTATCTAGACACCATCATAAGCACAACAAAGATGAATCCGGTAGCCAAAAGCAAGGTCAAAAAAACAGTCCGAGTTGATCGATTTGCCAACAATCACCAATACGCAATCCAGAAGAATAGTCAAAAGCCAGAAAAATAGTCAAAAGCCGTAGGTCAATAGTTTTCAAAAGTGAAACAAACAACTCTAATGAGCGAAGTTCCTTGCTAACGCGGCGGATGAAAGGAACTGAGGAAAGAGCAGGAATGCCAGGGGCTTTATAGGGGTGGGCAGAGCTATTGCCAAAAAATTGCAATCAAAGATTTGCCCAGTGATACTAGAACTTTCCAAGCTAGCTGCGCAGGCATAGATATAACCCATTTGTGTGATTCGCAGAGAAGAAGAAACCAAATTAAGCCTGATCAGAATATTGGAAAAATGGCTTTTGTTCATTTATTTCACATATTCTGTCTTTAATTCTAAAGAATTCTAAGGTAGCTCACACAAAAAAATTTAAACAATATCATTTTAAAACAAAATGTTTCAAAAATATCAATAAGTACAGAAAACAAGCAGACCAAAATTGGAAAAACATGTAGAACCAAAAGCCAATGGAAATGATGGGGTTAGGTGGGCATCTTGTAGGAAGGCATTCCATAACTGAGGTGCAGTAGTTGGACTGCTTTTGCTTTCTAGTGCTTTGTGGTGGTTGCTGTGTGCCTTCAAGTCGTTTCTGACTTATGGCTTTCTTGGCAAGATTTATTCAGGGGAGATTTGCCATTGCCTTTCCCTGAGTCTGAGAGCATCTGACTTGTTCAAGGTCACCAATGGGTTTAATGGCCAAGCTGGGAATTGAACCCTGGTCTCCAGGATTATAGTCCAACATTCAAACCATTACGCCACATATCTGCTACAATTCAAGTGACCTGGGGTAGGGGAGATGCATAGTAGGGCTTCAGGTATTGATTTAAACATGCAGATATGTTCATATGGCTGACAGCTGGTCTTCTGGTATCCTGATGATCACTGATCCTTCAAGGTCAGTTTTAGCACAGAGACAGAGAGATGAACACAGATGAGTCTAAAAGATACATAAAATGGAGGCACTCCCCTCAACACAAATAGTTCTCACTGCCCCCTTTGCTTCTCCAGACATTTCTTGCTGTATCTGTGTATTTAATGTGCATACCAAACTCTTTGCACCCCTCAGTGGTGCTGAGGTTAGAGGAAGTGCCCTTTTTAGAAGAGGTAATTTATGAAGTAGACCCTGAGGCAGACTGATAACTTATCAGAAGCAGGTTGCAGATGCTTCAAGGAAGATACCACATGGATGAAACAGCAGGCAGATCCATTAGTCACTGCTGAAACCATCAGAAGTCTTGGCAAGGATCAGTGAGTGCTGACTCGTGATGAGCGCAGTCTGGAAAGTGAATGAAATCTCAAGAGAACAGAGAAAGTCCATAATGAAATTGGTAAGCATACAAAACGTGATGTGTAGGCCTTCTCACCGTTTCACTGAATAAAAAAGAAAAAGAAAAATCTGAGAATGATTAATTTGACTAAATACAGCAAGCTTAAGAAAAGGAGCAACATAGGCGATGTACGAGGACAGTTCCAAATGAAATAGCTTGTTTATTGAGCTTATGGCTTATCTTCCAAGGGGAGAGGCTATGGGTACTTATAATAATACATAGCACTTACATAGTGCTTTAGAAAATGTTAAAAGTGTTTTATATACATTATCCTAATAATCCTTAGAGTAATCTTGTTTCAAATAAGGGAGGGTTGAGTTTGATACAAGGCAGCAACCCCAAGGTCATGGGAATTTTCCTCTGTGGAATCTCAGATGATGGCAGATATGTGTCTGTTGTTGTAGGGTCCCTGAATAAAACCAAGGTCCAAGCTGGTGTGGGACAACTCAACTGTACAACCATTCAAAAGCCTGCTTGTCTCAGAAGCATTGGTAGTCATGCCAAAGAAATAATGCACAGTCTGAGAGCTCCAGCTCCAGTATCTGATGTGCGATAGAAAAGGAACCTGGAATGAAATTCTAGAATCATCTAATTTAAGCATTTATGGTCAAATATTATTGGGGGAGAGAATCAAGACTTCAGTGCATATTTTCCATTGTGAAGACCAGGACTAAAATACTGAGCAGAGATTGACCTTCCCTTCCAACATCCTTTTTACCTACAGAGTAATTGCTGAGACTGTGACTTCTTCAGCACCAGTTTCAAAAAAATGGGAGTAGCCAGTTATTCAAAGGTTGCAATTGGAAGAGGGGAATTTTGTTACAGTTCTTTTCTTTTAAACAAAAATTGACCAAAATTAATACAACTTTGAAGTGAAAAAGAGTGAAAATGATAGAGTTGTCCTTCTTCTGGGGATGGGTGAGAATTTACTGTAGTTCAGTTTTGCTGAGAAATTGCCAAAATTCACAAAATTTGACCATGAGAAAGGAAAGCAAATTTAACATAGACACTAGATTCAATGTGGCTTCTTCTCACATGGTCCAAAGCCTTCTTGCACAACTTGGTGTCCTTTAGATGACTTAGACCTCATTTCCACTTACAAATAAATCAGTTTGTGATCCGACAGCAGAGAGTGATTCACACTACATTTGCCCCGATCACATTTTCTTGTTGTAAAATAACCCACTTGTCATTCACTTTGACTAATGAATCAATGCAAAATGGACCCTCTTCAGCCAGCTGGCAAATTTAAAGGGCAAATTTAAATCAATTCTGATCCACATCCTGTTCACACTTGCACAGAATCAATTTATTGCAAAAGATGCAGAAAAAATGAGCATCAAAAAGACACACATTAAATGGGTCTAGCGGGGGGGGGGGGGGGGGATCGCCAAACTACTTCAGTGATTTGGCTCTAGTGTGAACCAGGATCATTTAAACTGCTTCAAACTGGTTAGCAAGCCGGTTTATAACGTAGTGGGAATGAGGCCCCAGACTACCATTTCTATCAGCTCTAGCCAGCACTTCAGTGTTCAGGGATGATAGATGCTATGCTCCAAAACATCTGCAAAAGGCTGGCCCACAGCTTTTCATATCACTGTGGCAATATAAAAAAGAAGTACTGTTGTACACTGCAGCAAAGGGATGTTAGATGCTATGCTCCAAAACATCTGCAAAAGGCTGGCCCACAGCTTTTCATATCACTGTGGCAATATAAAAAAGAAGTACTGTTGTACACTGCAGCAAAGGCCTTAAGACACGTTCAAACATATAATAAAGATGAAAACAAAATTATCTGCAAGAGATATCCCCTCATTTAATGCATGTCGTTGTAAAGTCACTACAATAATTTCTAAAGTCCCTTTAGTCTTTCTGGAATAGCCTTTTATACATGGAACTTGGCCTTCTCTGCCTTTTACACTAAGATAGGGATATCCTTTCTTTCTTTTTCCCCTTGCAGAGGCAGATCCATGAAATTTCATGATAAACAAAGGCCCTCTTGTGTCTTATTAGACTGGGTGAAACCAGCCAGCTACAAATCTGAAGGTTAAAGTGTACATTCCTTTTGCACAGTCGCATTTGGACAAAACGTTTCAGCTACCCCTTGTGAACAGTCTGCTGTTGTGAACAATTCTGCTCATTTGCAGTTTAGGGGATGATGGGACCTCCAGCTTGGGGGCTTTGCAAGGATAAACTACCTAGCCAAGGAGCTTTCAAGAAAGGAAAAGGGAGATGATTACTGCTTTGAATATGAGACATTTAGATGCTCATGTATTCTCAGATGCTCAGTTTGGAACGTGAAAGATTAAAGCATTTTCAGTTTTTGTTTTTTTAAAGTTCCTGCATGGGGGAATGGAGGGGGGGGGGGACAAAGGAAGAAAAGCAGTTGCAGAGAGAGAGAAAGAGAGGACGAGAAGAGCCTGACAAGTGGATTAAAAATAACAGATGGAAAGGAAAACGCCCCTGGCCCTTCCAAAACCACCATTACAGCCTCCCACACCCTGGCCAAATTAAAGTGAGTTCAACATAATGAAGTCAAATGTTGCATTTGTGTGAGAGAGTTTTAACAAAAAGAGCAGGGATCATAGGAAAAACAAACAAACAGGCTGGATTTCACTGGGACTATTTCAGAAGGAATATTTTTGGGATCCCGACATAAGCAACAAAGGATTAGATTCCAACATAACCTTTGATGTGCCTGTCTTTTGAGCTTGTCCTCTGAACATAACTTGTCTCTCTTCCCACTCTTTAGACCTCGCTTTCATACAAAGCGGTAGGAATGGTATACATGTTTAATTGTCATGGCTCCTTGCCAAATTATACTTCAAACCATAGTTTTGTGAGGTGCTCTCCCACAAGACAATCCTACTCTATCCTCTCAAAATTATCAATTCAAAGATGAAGGAGAACACTATCAGACCAGTGTTAGAGTGAAATCCTTGAATTCCAAGATATAGCTGTGTTAGTCTGTAGAATCAATATGTAGAGAGATCTTGTAGCACCTTTGAGACTAAATGAAAGAAAGAAATTGGCATCATGAGCTTTCGTAGACCTAAGTCTACTTCATGCTTAATGCAGAAGGAAGCACCACTGAATCCAATGAGGCTGAATCCCAAGTAAGTGTCCATCACACTGCAACATGCATATGCTCTCTTACAGTATTAAAGATACAGATGGCCTTCCTTTTTTCCAAAGTCTTCAATCGTATCCATTTCCTCTCAAGCTTCAACCAAACCATGAGCATGTCCTATTGCTTCAGCATGAGAAACAAAAATCCAGCTTTTGCTTTCTACATATCTGACAGGGTCAAGTCAGCCTATGACCTATTGCGACCCTAAGGTCATCTAATCATGGGGTTCTCTTGTCATTATTTGTTCAGAGGAGGTTTGCCATTGCCTTTCCCTGAGGCCAAGAGCATGTGCCTTGCCCAAGGTCACCCAGTGGGTTTCATGGCTGAGAGGGGAATTGAACCCAGAGTCATAGCCAAACACTCAAACCACTATGCCATGCTGGCTCTCTATCTGACAGGGTTGCTGTTTACTATTAAGGTAGAGCGATGAAGCTGCCCTAAGCAATAGATCTGAGATGTCATGAAAGGAAAGCAAACTGTTGTTGTTTCATTGTTGTGTACCTTCAAGTCACTTATGACTTATGATGACCCTAAGGCAACCTATCAGAGGTTTTTTCTGGCAAAATTTGTTCAAAGTGAGCTTGCTTTTGCTTTCCTTTGACATTGAGAGAGTATGACGAACAAGGTAAGTCAATGGGTTTCCAAAAGCTGAACCAGGATTCAAACACTGGTCTCCTAGATTCTTAGCCCAGCACTCAAGCCATTAGCCCACACTGACTCCTATTTGTAATTATTGTGGTTTTACTGTTAGTGAAGGGCAAAATTGCATGTGGAATTTTCGGCTTTGTGTACCAAAATAATTTGGGTTTAAGGGAGTATGATTCAGGTAAGGGGATACGTAATGATCAGCTGGTCTGTCTCAGGCAGTAAATGTCTTGGACTGGTTCAGAAAAACAATAGGAATCCAAGGCTCTGTGTGTGTGTGTGTGTGTGTGTGTGTGCCTTCAAGTCGCCTGTCAACTTATGATGATTCCATGAATTTTGTAGGGTTTTCTTAGGCAAAGAATACTCAATGGTGTGCCTGTTCCTTCCTCTGAAATATAACCTCCAGCATGTGGTATTTGTTGGTGGTCTCCCATCCAGGTATTAACAAAGACTAATCCTGCTTAGCTTCCAAGATCAGACAGGGTCTGGTGTCTTTAGGGTATTTAGGCCTATTCATAGAAAAACAATAAGAACCCATGACTACTCTCTCTGTCAGACAGAAAGCAACATTGAAATAGCTAGCAGTGTTACATAAAAGACAAGGAATGTATTTACAACCAAATAAAGGCCATAAAAGTTTGTACTATGGCAGAGCTAATAATGATGTGCATGACAGAGAGGATTGGCCAGAAGACACACATTCAGCATTTGATTTCTGGCAGACAGATACAAATTTCAATCAGTACCTTCAGAACATTGCTAGCCCTACTACACAGGTTTATTTTAGTGGTATAGATCAACAGAGGGTAGGCAATAAGTCTGAGCCTAAATCCAGGTCCAGTACAGACCGGCCAAAAGGGCCGGCCTGGGGGTGGAGTCAGGGTGTGGCGACCGCACACCAACTGCCCCGATTCCGTCCTCACATCATCCTCATGCCACTCGCCCAAACCGAAGGCAGGCCGCATTAGGGCGCTCCCTTGGTGCAGCGTTTAGACACACTGTGCCAAAGGAGTGCAGAAAAGCCACCACCGTCGCAGCAAGGGTGGCTTTTTGATGCTCCAAAAAGGAGCAGCATTTGCCAGAGCGGCAAAGTGCCAGATCAGGGCCACGGTGTGCAGTTGCGATGGCCCAGATCTGGCGCTCCCAGGGGAAGCACGGAGCTGCCCCTTAGAGGCCATCTGTAAAGCCCCCCAGCTGTTCATCCCAACTAAAGTAGATCCACATAAATAATGTGAGCTGAGCAAGTCAATATTTATGTAGATTTCATTGATTCAATGGGACTACTCTAGTTGGGACTAGACATTAGGTTTAGGCTATGGGCTACACTCCAGTTTGGTTTCAGATAATTCTGGAAGCTGTAATGCTTTCCTACTCATAGGCTGTATCTGCACTGCAGAAGTAATCCAGTTTGACATCACTTTGACTGCCATGGCTCAGTGCTGTGGAATTCTGGGAATTGTAGTTTGTTGTGGCACCAGAGCTCTCTGTCTCACAAAATAACAGTTCCCAGAATTCCTTAGCACTGAGCCATGGAAATTGTGTCAGTTTGGATTATTTCTGCAGTGCAGATGCAGCCTCAGAAAGTTTGTCCCAGATGCTGATGGGGCAGCTTTTCCCCTCAAAGGACAGGATCTAATTCTGGAGTCCCGTTGCCAGAACAGCTGAATCTTCTGAACTGGCAGTAGATGATCTCTCCTTCCCACTGCCAATGTATACTCAAAACCTGTTCTGGGGTGATGGGAAATCTCTGTGGGGCTGGTTTCCAAGTAGCTCCAGGGGAGAATAGCGGAAAGGGAGTAGAACTACTCTAGCCCTGAAGTACCAGCACCATAGTGAATTTAGCTTGGCAAAAGTACTTAAATGCCTTGTCATGGTGACTTTGCAAGATGTGTGAAACACATAACCATGTCAGAGTAATGCCAAAAGCATTTTGCCTCAAGTGTTGATACACCACAGGAGGGTTTGTGATGCTCATTCTAACAAGACTAATATGATTCCGTTGTTTCTGGGAATACTATGAAAGGGAAAATGATTTGGAGTAGAAATTATCAATGTCTGATGAAGTTAGCAAGGAATACTAAAAAGCAAAGGACGAAGTTCAGCCCTTGGATTTCTCCCTCTGCATCCATGGAAATTAAATTCATCTTGATGGCTGCTTCCTGAGATGATCCAGGAAGAAGGTTTTCCTAATTCTGAGACTCCTTGATGTTCCAAGTTTCCTTTTCTGATGCCTACATGCCTGAGTCTATTTCTTAGTTATGAAACATATGAGCATCTATAACTGCCAATTTTTTATTCAAAAATTCTAGTGTCTAGGCCAGGGGTAGGCAACCTTTCCCCTTTAAGGGCTGAGGGACTTCAGCTCCCAGAATCCCAGGAGCTATTGGCCAACATGGGACTATTGGCCAACATGGCTGAGGCTTCTGGGAGCTGAAGTCCCTCGGCCCTTAAAGGGGAAAGGTTGCCTACCCCTGGTCTAGGCAAAAACAAGCAAGAGTACAGTTTAGAGTAGACAATGGAATAAGTTAAACTACTAGACGGGTTTTCCTTGGATGTATGGTGCAGATGCTGAGGAATGGTGCTTAAATCCTAGAAATGACCAACTGTAAAAGGATTCTGCAACAAAGTGACCAGAACAGTGTCTATAGCTGCTGGTATCAGTTCCCAGTCCCCACTACACATTCCAGTTCCTGAGGTCACTAGAACAGGGTGGGACACTGACAGCTTTAAATAAATAACTATATTCATAGTGGTGTGGTGTGTTTTTAATTATGTCGAAAATACATTTAAACTATTTATAACTGTCTGCTTTTATTTATTTATTTATTTATTTATTTATTTATATAATATTTTAGTCGGCTTCTGTTTGAAATTTTGTAAGCTGTCTTGGATCCCTTGGTGGGAGAAATGTAAGGTATAGATAAATAAATAGGTGCACTTTGAAAGAAGCATCCACATTAATGCACCCTTCATATCGTAGTCTGTATAGTGGCACGCGGGGCTCATAATGACCTGGTACTTCAGGAGGGAGTATGGCAAAATCAGATGGGTTCACATTTCAGCATAAATTTACCTAATTTCATACTTTGAAATCAATATATGGGGGTGGGAATCATGCATTCCCCCTGACCATTTCTGTGGTTCCTGGAACCCTGATCACCTACACATACACACAAAATGGCCAAAGAAGATTACACATCTGGCAGCCTCCTGGAACACAATTTTTAAAAACTTCCTTTCCTCTGCCACACCTTGTTTTGATTCTGAAAACTGAAAACTGCTGGTTTCATAAACAGGGGCTTGTGCCAGGTGGAAAATGGCCCCAGACCTTCCACAGCTGCCCATCTCTGTTATGCAGAAACTCATACACAATGCTCTTTCAAATTTTGCAACAACAAAAAATCAAATAAAAAAACACATTAAAAATTGCTTTTCACCTGCAAGATGACAAAGTATTTTCTGATGGCCACAATAAGCATTTGATGTCCTCTAAGGCTGAGAGTGTAACTTACCCAAAACCAGAATTGTAATCCAATGCTCAAACTACTACATCATGTTGGCTTTCATGGACTCTTACAAACTGGAAACATTTACTGGGTTGTCTGCATCTTTTTAATCATTTAGGCAATCTTTCTGTGCTTGCTCTCTGTGTGTGTATGTGTGTGTGATTCACAAACAGAAGAGACAGAAGTTTTGTAGAGACTTTCTGCTAAATAATAGTAATGATGCATTATCCCGTTGCAGATAGGAAGTTTTAGGGAGGCTGGTAATTTCTCCATAGGTTGTCTCAGAGTCAGCTGGGATGTTATTTCACAAGAAATTGCAGCAGTCTGTTAATACTTTAAATGTCATGGTTCCATCATATGAAATCTTGGGAACTGTAGTTCCAGTCTCCTGAACTACATCACCAGATATACAGTGGGCCCTCCACATTCACCGGGGTTAAAGACACAGGACTCCCATGAATGTGGGAAGGCTACAAATAAAAAAAAACACTGTTGTTGGTTTTCACTTTAAAGGACACCTCTCTAGGCCTCTCTAGGTCCTCCAGTGCAACTCTGTGGTCAATCAAAGTTGACCATAGAATCATGCTGGAGATGCCTAGAAAAATGTTTTCTCTTGGAATATCTAGGTCCTCCATCTCAGCTCTATGGTCAACTTCCAACAGAATCACGCTGGAGGATCTAGAGCAGGGGTAGGCAACCTTTCCCCTTTAAGGGCCGAGGGACTTCAGCTCCCAGAAGCCTCAGCCATGTTAGCCAATAGTCCCATGTTGGCCAATAGCTCCTGGGATTCTGGGAGCTGAAGTCCCTCGGCCCTTAAAGGGGAAAGGTTGCCTACCCCTGATCTAGAGAGTCCTAGAGAAAACATATTATTCAAATCCTGAATAATCAAATCCACAACAGGCAAAGCCACATATGTGGGGAGCTGATTGTATCTTGCAAAGAATTCTAAATACCAAAACAGACTACAAATCCCATGATTCCATAGGAGACAGCCATGACAAATAAATTGGGATTGAACTGTGATGGTGGCATAGTGTAGATCCTCTCCCAATCTCACAAAGAATGAGAAATTCTATGAATATTCTTCACATCCCTAACAATTCCCATCAGCACCCACTCCCTCCTCAGAATGTTCAGTGATAAAACAGTATGGAAACTGTAGTCCAAACATGTTGAAGGCCATATATCCCCATCCCTTACATAAAATAACCATCTACCTTCCAGCTACCATTGCTGATGATTCTAAATAGGATAAAACAGCCCATTTTCCCATTAAACACACATACAAATGCATCATACCCTTCCCAAGGAGATCAGGGTGGCATTTTAATTTTATTTTAACTTGTGAATTGTTATGTAGCTAAAGGGCAAGGGTGAGGTACATGAACACAAAACAAAGCATAACAAAATCCAGTTAATTGCATTACAGTTAAACACCACTCTTATGGGCAGGTCCACACACTGCTGTAAATAGCAAAGGCTAGATGCAAAATAAATATTTAAAAGATTACTGGAGATCAAATATCTGTAAAACCCAACAGTAAATCACTTGTGGGTGGTATAATTTAGAGCAAGTTAAAAGGTCTGAGAGAATATGATGACCTTTCTCTGTTTTACACACAGAGATGCCCCATGACATAAGTAAAGTTGAGAATTAGGAACCGTCCTAAGATTCCTCAGAAAGTCTTCTAGCTGTTTGCACAGTTGATTTTTAAGTCTCTTTCATAAGACAATATTGTAGCACTTTGATATCACTTTAGCTATCATGGGTACAGTTGCTGAAATTCTGAAATGTCTAGTTTGGTGAGGCACTGGAGCGCTCTGTCTAAAAATTCCAAAAGCCTCAGAAAACTGTAAATCCCAGGATTTCATATGATGGAGTCATGGCCATCAAAGTGGTATCAAAGTGATGCAATGTATAGCATGAAAGAGTCTTTAGACACCCTAGTTGAAATCTAACACTTTGTCCAGTACAGCACTCTACATGGCAACACTTTGTTGGAAATCCCATTTAAACAAAAGATGAGAAGAAGAAGAAGAAATAATAAAAGCAGTAGTAGTAGTAGTAGTACAAAACATACTGAAGGATCCTGTAGCAAGTTCCTGCCGAAAAAGAAGGTTACCTTAGAGGACTCTGAACTACATTATTATATATCACTTTTCAATTCAATTTATATTTGGCTCAAAGCTTTTCCACTCAGATATAAACTGATACCACCACCAGAAACATCACATCATCCCATTTTCACCTTCAGGGTCAACGTGTGGCTAACACCGCTCAACACGCCCAACCCAATCTCTGCATTAAGCAGCCATGTCCCCAGATAAAGCTGTCAGGGTTGAAAGGCAACATTTTTCAATGGACACCAACAAAATGAACACTGCATTTTTGAGGGGAAATTATCACCTGATTTGGGCATTTTTATACCGAGCTACCCATACCCATAATGTATATGCATATTGTTTGTATCATCCAGCTTTCTGGGCCCATGGGAGAGACACCTGAACATTCACTTTGGAAGTTGGCTGCATCATTATAAAGAGTGAGGCATTTGCCATGGGTGACAGATGCTAGAAGATGACAATAAAGTGCTGAAAGAGAAAGTGATGCACCCCTTAAGCTAGCCTGGGGCCTTTAGGAAAAGTGGGAAATGCTGTCCCATTGCTAGTTGGACTCCACTGCTGGTTCACCATGGGTTGAACTATAAGAACATGAGAATATTTTTTTGTATTTCGGTCTACTCAGCAACAGGACGAGATGAAAGAAACAAAAGGATAGATCACTTCCATGGTACATATGGGGAATCTCTCTCTCTCTCTCTTCATATTTGTCCTCGCTTGTGAATCAGTGTCTACATCTGCTGTGTAATCTTCTATTTCAGTGCAGCCCTGCCAAAGAAAGGTGTGTTGAGGGAAGAGATGTCAAAACTTATTACGAAAAGTATGTTGATGACTATCTAGAACAGAGTGAACTTTTTAAGGTCAAAGGAAGGGAGCGGAAGTCAAGATGGACAGTCTGATCAGTTTCCATCAAACCTGTGAGAGCATCAAAAGCATCAAACAAAAGTAGTTTCATTTCAGGTAAGTCACATCCTACTAGATAAAACATTTAAAAAAAACAACACTTGAGGATAAAAAAAAATGAGGCACTCCTTCTGGCAACTGAGTCACTACTTGAAAACTTTAAATACAATTAATAAGTACTGTATCTCTGGAGAATGAGGGAACTGTCACTCAGCACAAGGAAGCCATTTGAGTGTACAACTGCAGGGTGAGGAGTGTGTCCATTTTCCAAATGAGTCCACAGACACGAATACCACTTCTCTGCTGTGTATATTCATCAAAATCTTTAATGAAAATACGTTAAAAATTATTCCAGTAAGGGGAAAATGTATTGAGAAGACTATTA
Source organism: Phrynosoma blainvillii (assembly GCA_026167975.1). Lineage (NCBI taxonomy): Eukaryota > Metazoa > Chordata > Lepidosauria > Squamata > Phrynosomatidae > Phrynosoma > Phrynosoma blainvillii. Next base: position 112,520,242 of record JANUYF010000003.1, read on the forward strand.
GCAATCCCTAATGACATATCTTCTGGATGTTTCATACTACAACTCCCATCAGTCTCAAGATGTTGAGAATTATAATCCACCTCAGCTAGAAGTCACCCATTTTGTGTAGAAGAGCCCAAGTGACCCATCTTTAAACAGGTCTCTGCCACCACAATTGGAAAAGCTTTCATTGGCAACCAAAGTTGGATTCTTCCTCTCATTTGTATCCTATCTTCTTTTAAATTTTATGCATCTGTCTCCCAAACATTGAGTTCTTATCAAAGAGCTCGTGACAGATTTCAGAAGGTCAGCCAGCAACATGGGACCACATGAAGAAGACCATGGTAAAAACAAAAATTACATCGACATTAGCATGTAACAAGATCATGGGTTGGGGAGGTTCTGAGTGTCTAGTGCTCATCATGAAAATGCTGTTGTCTCTTAGCTAATCCAAATTGCCCTGGAAAAAACATCCAAAATATGCAATGAGCTATGCATTTGGATAAACAAGAATTCTGTTTATCCAGACTTTCATTGACATAGTGGCACCTTTTATGAATTTAAAGAATTTAGAAAGGATCTCAAGTCTGGGCTTTTAGTGAAGTAGATTCTCTTCTATTAACACATAACAAGTGTTAACATTTCTACAATGCAAAACCAACAGGATGACCCTCTATGTTTCCAGCAGAATTGCTCTTCCCTTCCTGCCCCACTTTCTCCTTTTCACTTATCCACTGTGATATTCAATAGCTCACAAGGTCTCAGACCATGTTTCCCATCACTTGCTGCCCAAACTGTTTATTGGATTTTGAAAAGGTTCCATAAATACAAACATAACTTATCAGACATACCTAAACCCGCCTTCAGATCTCCCCATGAATCTCCCTAATCCCAAGTGTCAAGGATCCTCAACACTTTTATTTGATAGCTGCAGTTACTTTTGTTGTTGCTGTTGTTACGTGCCTTCAACTCCTTTCCAACTTGTGGTAACCTTAAGACAACCCTTGTTTCTTGGCAAGATTTATTCAGAGAGGATTTACTATTGCCTTCCCCTGAGGCTGAGGGAGTGACTGGCCCAAGGTGTAGTGCAGGGGTAGGCAACCTTTCCCTTTTAAGGGCCGAGGGACTTCAGCTCCCAGAATCCCAGGACCTATTGGCCAACATGGGACTATTGGCCAACATGGCTGAGGCTTCTGGGAGCTGAAGTCCCTCGGCCCTTAAAGGGGAAAGGTTGCCTACTCCTGGTGTAGTGGGTTTCCCTAGGGAGAAAGGATTCATACACTGATGTTTGGGAGTCCTAATCCAGCATTCAAACCACTACACCACAATGGCTCTCTACGGTTATTCAGCTTAAGCAAGTGCAGAACTTCAGAACAGAGGGGGTTGTAATGGCAGAAGCGGAAAGATTATTTTCTTCTTCTCCCCCCTTCCTTGCTTATCTTCATCTCTCATCTCTGTTTCCCCATTGCCCCCTGGCTCTTCCAGTGCTGCCCTTGTCCCATTTACAGTGTCAGAAGAATAGGGAAAGAAGAGGAAGAGATGGTGAGTGGAAAGAGCAATGCGGGTGGGATAGAAGAAGAGAAAGAGAGGGAATCTAGGGAAGGAAAAGAAGACTGCATCACAAATGGATAGACTCAATCAAAGAAGCCATAGCCCTGACTCTGCAAGACCTGAGCAGGGCTGTTGAAAATAGGGGGACTTGGATGTCTCTCATTTATATTTTTAAAATAAAAGAATAAAAATTAATTTTGTTGAAATTTGAAATTTTAATTAAAAAAAACCTGGGGCTTTTCCTTTCTCCTCCCACTGAGCCTCATCCCACTCACCCCATCTCTTCAGCAGGTGAATTCCACAACTTGTTTCTGCCAAAAGGCAGTTGTTTGGGGAGTAGTGGTGTCACCCCCTCTTAGGGTGTTACCTAATATAGTCTGGACCCCCAGCACTCTCCTAGTGATGTCAATTATTGTCAATATCTTTTTTCTCCCAATTACAGACATAACTGTTTCCCACACTGCTGAGACTGTCCTTCAGACTGAACCTGAGTAAAGTTGGCCATTGTCTTGACATCCTTGGCAAACTGGAATGTCACTCTTCTTGATTCCTGATTCAATCCTCAACCAGCCTTAATAGTTCATTGGTTAGGTTGTAAGGCGTGATAAATTAGACAATAAGTGCCCTCCCAGCGATATTGGTGGACTACCATGATTACAGTTGCATATGTCTCAATTGCCATTCATTCTCAGGCCACATATACTGTCCATCAGGAAATCCTAATGTGCATCCATTGGACTCTACACTAAGATTTTTCCTTGTCGAATGTGATATCTGCTTTCCAGGACCATTGTAAAACCTATCCCATTTATGTATCATGCTATCCTATGTTATACCCTGTAATCATAATATTGTCCTTATGACAAATGACCTGTAGATACTCCACAGAAAATGGCTTTTTCAAACTTTTATTTAGCTGGGTCACATTCATCAAGATGTATGTATTTCTGTTTGCTTGTCAGTGATAACTGCTACAGCTTATTGGTGGGCTCTTGACCAAGTTCAGCAACCTCTATCTCAATAATTTATTTATTTTTTCTTGATGTTGTCAGTGATTGACACTATCTAGTTTATCACACAGGAGGTAAAGCGCCCAAATCCCACGGATAAATGGGGTTAAATCCCAGGAATATCCTGCAACTGTGGGATTATTTTCAGACACGTCCTGTGGATTGGGCATTAACACGACATTAACTCGTGCAAAAAGTGGCAAAATCATGCCACTTTTTAACTTTGGGTCTGTTTTCAATTTAATCTTATAGAAACTTAATGCTACTATCATAGGCATTTAATCATCCAGGTCCTCACATGCTCCTAATGCTAATCATTTTAATCTTTTGACCACATATATCATTCATCTGATTTCTTTGTCTTCATATTTTTTGCCATTACTCTATGAGGTTGCTCAGAACCTGGTTCCTTTAGGTTTGGTCTAATTTTAGAAGGCTCTGGTTTAAACATCAAACCACTGTGGCATATAGTATAAGCCTCCTTGGGTTTCAAATGGGGTGAAAGATGGAATATAAAAGACATGAAATGAAATAACAAATAAATAAACTCTGCCCCAGAGACCAGTTTGAATTTCATCTCATGCCCATTCATCTTGATTTCTGGCTACATACACCAATGTTACAAGAAACCTCTTGGTTCCAAGGTTCCAAGAAAGCCAGTGAACTTAGCTATAGTTTGTCATATCTATAACTGAAAAGCATTATTTCACACACAAAAATCCCTTTTACTTGCAAGTATAACAAACATAATGCCTTACTGTTCATTTTTCCGTCCCTTCCTGAGTCTCTTACATTATCATCATTTCCCCTCTCTGTCATTTGGTTTATCTTTTGGACTGCCACCTTTCTATGTCTTGGGTCTCATGGCTGTTTTTCTCAGTTTTTTCAGACAATCTGAGATTTCTGCCCCCACAGTTCTGCATATGATCTGCATATGATCATCTTATCAGGTAGGGTGCCAGATTGCTGGTGCCTACCTAGGAACAAAGAGAAGTCCTAAAATTATCTCATGGTCTATTTTCTTTTGACATAAATGAGTGACATTTGCCATCTCATAGTGAAATACTTCTCAAAACTTTGGCAAAATTTTTTGATACTTCCTTAAATCCTCCTCATTCAGCCTGAATTAGAGCAGGATATCTTCTGTCTGATCCTATATTAGATATATCAGCATGTTCATCTGCTCCTCTTCCAGTTGTCATTTAATCCTGAAGCTATCTGGAACCTTTCAAATTTCCTCTATCAGGCCACTCACTATGGCACTGTCATTGGAAACAGTTCATGGGACTGAGTATTAAAGACCATCTGCCATTCTCACCCTGCCTCAATGTAGGTTTGCTCTTATCCTTACTCTCCATGATCTCTCTTGGTGTCTTCACCAAGTAGTAGGGGTGTGGACTGTGTATCATCTATCATTCAACATTCACCTTGATCAAAATATTCCACAACCAAGCAGGGCATGATTTCCTTCAGGATGCCTTCCAGCTGTTCCTTGGCATTGTAAGTTTTTAGTGAGATCAGTCTTTCTAACAATGAGAAAACACAATAAAATAGACCCACACCCTCACTTTTCTTGGTGACTATTTCAGAGATAATCTGAATTTACAGTAGTTCATTTCCCTTCTTTTCACAAAGCACACTTCTGAATTTGATACTAACAACATGTTCTTCTGCAGTAATCTTGCTCTGGCAAATGACACCGCTCTTGCTTTCTGGAACCCATGCTAACGCCATCCAAAATTCTTCCCCAGACAATTATCTTGAGAATTTTACATTACATTTTGATTTATAATAGGCAACTCTTAGCTTTAATGAAGTTTTAAAAAGATGAAATTGGGAAAGAGAGCCCTTGGACCATCTCATAAATTTAGGTATAGTAAGGTCATCCTTTCCCCAAAAGCAAAGCAAGTTTTACCCTATTACTCCACAATTATCCCCAAAGTTTTATCCCTACCTTCACTAGAAAGAAAGTTCTGGCAAATTTTTATTAGTATTGAAAATTAGACTTTTCAAACTGAACTGCTCTAAAAATGTAGGATATGAGAAGCCAATTTTTGGAACTTTATAAATGAAGCAAAGTACCAGGACTCTGGAAAAGTTATTTTATACTAAATAAATTTATTCTTTTCCTTCTTCTCTTTCTGAATCAATGTTTTCTCTGTTTCATATAATCAAATGAAAGTATTGGTCCAGTCTCACCTTAGACTGCAATTTGACTTCAGCTGCCCAGAATGTATATAGCAAATTTGTCACAACTCACATGGGATGTGTGAGATGTGAAATCTATTTGTATTTGAGATATTTTTTGTTTGTTTGTTCTCAATGAGAATATTGCTTTCTTTTCTTTTTTTCATTTTCCCCCTCTGACTACTGACGGAATATATCATAGTGATCTGCCAGTTGGGCCTGGCTAGCTGGCTGTCAAGGAAAAAGACCCTTCTTCTTGATAAAATCCATGAAGGAGATGGAAGGGAGAAGGGCAGTTAGGACTTTTTAGTTAGGAGAAAAGACAGGCAGAGAGAGAGAAAAAAAAACTGTTTCAGAAAACTATGTACTATCATAGCAGGATCATAAGGCGCCACAATCACATTAGGACGTTTTCACACTGTCCTCCTAAAGCTGGGTGGAGCCATTCCGGAACGGGTCGTGCCGCTGATTCCGGAATGGCTCTGCCGCCGAAAGGCTAATTCCTGTTGGACAGCCGGAATTACCTTTCCGCCGCTTCAGCCGGAGTTATCGTTGGTTCGGCCGGAGTGACGCCGGACGTAGGGCTCCGTGCGTTTGAACACACGGAGCGAAAAGCCAGACGGATGCAGGGATGGCACCGGAAGGGGCGGGGTTTGCCACCGCGCACACATGTGAACTATGCGGAAATGGAGCCGGAGTGGGGCCGGACGGAGGTAGGATTACCTCCTCAAAAAGGCCAGTGTGAAAACATCCATTAGTCTAGGAAACGCAAAAACACCAGGTAGGGCAGCGAATCTCTAATAATGGGGTGGGACTCCTAGAGGGTGCAAGAGTTGTTCAAGGGGAGCATGAGACTTGGAGGCCCTGATCCCTCCTCCTTCTCCTCTTCCCTAACTTTTTATATGTAAAATTTACACATGTGTTGAGTTAAATGTTGAATTTACTTAAATAAAATTATTCTAATTTGAATGATGTAATTTCCTCATAAAATGTTAATATATGGATATATAGGAATGTGCAAATGAAAATACGGACATAAAAAAACAAACAAAATATTTGTATTCATATACTGTGGGGGGGGGCATGACATCCACATGTAGATGTAAATGGGGTCACAAGGGTAAAAATTTTGAGAACCATTGAGGTAGGGAAGAGTCATTATCACACAGCTCTTCCAAATCACCATGGTACTACTTCTGTCCCGGCCTCTGACTTCCACACACCAGTGTTCATAGCCCATGCTCTTCCCAGCATGCCTTTCTGTCTGTATTTATTTTTATTTATTTTCATTTATTTTATATATTTTATATTAGCACAATTGCACAAACGTAGTAATCCATTAAGTAGAAGAAAAAAGAAAAGAAAATGTTGGGGGGAGGAAAAAACAGCCTGCTTGGGAATAGTGAGAGGGGGAATAGGGGTATAATCATCCCTACTCACATCATATAACTGCCCTTATATTGGAACTGCAGCAGGAGGAACTTATCACACATGAATCAATAGTGGAAGAGCAGCATGATTGGGAGGCATTGTTGGGTTTTGCCCATCAATGAGAAGGATTGCTCCAGCAATAGATGGGACAGCTACGGGACAGACACAGTGTTGTGTGATAAGGTAAGGCCACAGATGCTACTATCCTGTTCTAATTCCACTTTTCAAGCTTCATGTGATAAAGTCCTATAACTGTGAAAGGGGCAGCCCTGACTTTCTTGGCCTGCATATAAAGTCTGAAGGGAAGGCCTATCCAGGCATTCTTTTAAGACAGATAAGATACAAGCGAGAAGGAGTCAGATGCTAGTCGCACCCCCTTCATTACCATATCTGATACTCTTCTGATGTGGAAAGCAACTTTCTGAACAGGAGAGCTGCCATGTGACCCAGCCATTTTGAATCACATGGAGATCCTGTCATGGGAATTTCCCTCCTGGAATGAGAAGACAAACAGAAGAGTCTTTTCTCTTTGATTACTCTTCACATATGGAGGGAGATGGCAATTATGAGGCTTGGCTAGCATGTGTCCTTTCCTCACATATTCACCAGCACTTAAAGAATACTTGAACATAGCTAGGCATTCATCATTTTTAGGTGAACACCATGGCTGGTCTTCTGTGCAAGTAGCATTCGCAGTCATGTTGAAGATTGTAACCATTTTCAGCTGAACATTATTATAGTGTCTTGTCAGGTCTTCTGGCTCAGTGCGTGGAAATAGTCAGAGGAGAGCAGCCAATACTGGGAGGCACATTCTAGTACAGGGGTAGGCAACCTTTCCCCTTTAAAGGCCGAGGGACTTCAGCTCCCAGAATCCCAGGAGCTATTGGCCAACATGGGACTATTGGCCAACATGGCTGAGGCTTCTGGGAGCTGAAGTCCCTCGGCCCTTAAAGGGGAAAGGTTGCCTACCCCTGTTCTAGTATATCTTCAATGCTTACCATCTTATGACACCTGAACAGAGCTTGAATTAGCCTAGATTACAGTGGGCACCCATAACTCTCTAGATATTGCTGAACTCCAACTGCCACAGTCTCTCACTAGAATTTATGGGCCAAAATGTTTGAAAGGCCACTCCTAGGGGTAGATAATTTAATCTAAGCCTGTCTTTTTCAGGTGTATAATTCCCCTCCTCTTTCAACTGGACTGGAATGATAGAGAGAGAAACTGTAGCAGACTTGTTTTTTCATGACCTGAATATATATTAAGTATTTTGAATCTTGTTTTCTATCTCTTAGTTATGACCTTTTGATACCTGGACATTGGAAACTCATTGAGGATGGTCCAATAGGCACATACAGGGCTCAGATAAATGCTTCTGGCCCCCCTCACCTTAAACTCACCATTGGAGACCAGCCAGTTGGTTTCCATTTGGTCTAATCCTGCCATATGGCCAAGTAGTATTCTGGTGCTGCCAACTACACAAAAAGATGGACAGCAGGGGCAAATATTATGCTTATTTAGTAGGCTCTGGGACATATTAATCTTTATGCAGTACATACTGTCTTTTTGACCTATGAATAAGTAAGCCCATTGGGGAATTTAGGGAGATATCCCTTCCTTGGAAGCTTTCTTTGATTACAACATAGTTGCAAGCAGATAGGCTAATGAAGTGGCTTAAGATCGGGGCGCCAGTCATGTTATAGCTATTTTGGTCTACAATTAAGCAAAACGTCTGAAGATGCAAATAGGAAGAGGTCAAGATAACCCAGCACTGCAATGTGACCCAAACCAGTCAACAAAACACTCATCTGAAATACTTAAATTTAATCCAGCATAATCCTACGGGAATCAGTCATGTTATTTAACTCATTGTAAAAGCAAAATGTCCAGTTGACCAGAACCTTCAGTTCTTTATATAGCTCAGCAGTAGACATAGTAAAATATCCTCTTTATTAGAACAAAGCACTGTTTAAAAGTTTTAACTATGAAGTTTCACATATTTGACTCCCACTGAGTGTCACAGGAGATCTAAACATGGATTTATATTTTTCCTTTAGAAATTAGTGTTTTCCAGCTTTGACTGGATTAATTCTAAGGTACTAATTGTGCTCTATCAAGTTGTCCCAAGGTGGATTCCCAATGTGTCCAATGTTTGGGAATGGTGGGATATGGAGGCAATGTCTAGAAGGCCACAACTTTCTTACAACTTTGAAAATTGTTAAACAGTTTTTTAAAAAATAAAAACACTAATTAAAGGAGGAAAAGGGATGTTTTAAAATCAGTCCGATATTATACCATGATATCCATTCTTACAGACTACAAGAATAGTTGACTCCACACTGTCAACCACTTGGAATGAAAAAACTAAAAGGCTAAATAAAACTTGTTGGTAGAAAAGTACTGGTCTTGCCATGAGAGACCAGATATACAACTTGCATTTATTTTGTTTCTCTTTCTCAAGATTTTATGCAGTTACTAAGTTCATGTTTATGAAGAGGCAAGAATGATCAAATCTTATTTAAGTGCTTTAAAAGGATTATTTCCTTTTTGTTCTGAGGGAAGGGAATCATGATGTGACCTTTTCTCCTTCCTGTGTATGCAGCTGATCATAATAACTAGTCTGAAAAAATGAAAAGTTGATTAGGCTGTGAAGTTCCTTCTTCTTATTCTACCACTTTTCGCACCAGGTGTGTGTTTCTGCCTACATCGCTGCCACGACCATATGTGAGATCTTCCACAAATCTCAGTGTTATCATCAAGAATTAGAGTTTTCCCTTATTCCTGCCTCTGCCACCAATGTCAGGACCTCCTCCTGTCCCACTGCTGTGGCCACCAATTGTGTGGAGACCTACTAGATACCCTCAAGATTCCTGTATAGTATATTATGGAACTACTATCCCTACTGGACATCAACTCTCTTTATACTCTACTGCCACCACAAACAGCATGCCTGAACCTCATCCTTACCTATGTACCATTCCTGGAGGCCAAAAGCATATGATACATGAACATATACAAACAAATATTAATGGAAATTGGATACAGTCCCCCTTCCACATTTGCGGCTTTGACTTTTGCGGATTTGATTGTTCACAGATTTAATATATTTTCTCTAGGAAACTCTAGGTCCTCTGGCATGACTCTCTAGTCAACCTCCACTGAGTTGATCATAGAGTCATGCTGGAGGGCCTGGAGATTCCTAGAGAGGTATTCTTAGGTTTTTTAAAAAAGTGTTGTTTTTTCTTTTTAATTTGTGGCTTTTCCACTTTCACAGGGATCCTGTCCCCCTAACCCTAGTGAATGTGGAGGGCTCATTGTAAAACAAAGCAGATTAATAATTTAACACATTTAAAGCAATTATGTGTCACTCACTCTTCTCTTAGCTAACGTAGGGGTTAAACAGATAGGCAGGAAAAAGTGTCTTGAAGTTGCCTTTTCCGAAGCCACATTGAAACCCCGCCGACTGCACCGCTGGCTCCCAAGGTGACTGGAGTGCACATGCCATGAGCACACAGCATGACTTCAAGCCACGCTGATGGGTACTTTTTTTCTTTAATCTCCCCACCACCATCCCTGCGCAACCTGCCAGTGACTGCCATCCCATTGCATGGCCATCCCTATGAACCTGCACACATTTGCATGTGCAGTGCTTCACCAGGACATGGCATCAGAGCAGAGGTGTGCCCATGCAGATGCCAGCAAGGTACAATCATGCCTCCCTTCATTCCCCCTTCACCCTATGCCCCCTCTTTGACTGTCTGTTTTGTGTATGTTGTATTCATCTCCGTGAGAGGTTCCATGGTTTCTCTTGCCACCCCCACCACTTGTGTACGGCAGCTATGTTCCTTTTAAATGTGCTCTTGCGATGGTGCATTTATATGCACAATTACGATTAGGGTTTGGAAAGAGAGCCCCTTTAGAGCCGTACTGGTATTGATGCATTTATAAGAAAATGCGAAGGTGCCCACTTTCTGGGAAGAAGTGGAAAAAAGTTTTTTGAAGTGGCTGTTCTCCCCATAAGATAGCTAGAGGGCACTTTCTGGCTGGCTTCAAAGCATGCATCATCTAAATGCCCCACCTTGAAACTGGCCTGAAACCTACTTATTTTGCCCATCTGTTTTGTCCTTAGACTCTTAAACCCCACTCATTAATTCCTAAACCTGACTGAAGTTCTCTCCTCATGGGCCAAATAAATCAGCCTCCCCCATCCAAACCCTGACTCTGGTGCAAATAGACTGGACAATGTCCAGCCCCTCTTCAGCAAAAAACAAAAACAAAACTCCGGGTATATCTTTTTGATATGAAGTTTTAAAACCCCTGTCCCTGTTTGCTCCAGATCTTCCTGGAAGATCCAGAGCCCTCCATTCCAATGCCAGCCAGCTGTTTAAAATGCATTCTGCTCTGCTGCCTGGTGCACCTGCATCATTGCTGGGCACCTCATTCTGACCTCAGAGCAAAGTGGTGCACTATGGTGCTGGATCCACCACATGACACAGCAGGATGTGTGGGTAAACAGCCGGGCCTGAGGTAATGGGAAAGTCAGGGCAATTCCAGGGTCAGGATACTCTGACTTGCCCCCAAAGTATCCTGGCCAGTGCAGACAGGACCTGACTGATTCTCTTAACCCTATATCTCACTCATTCACTATATTCCAAACTACTCCAAACTACTAATAACCTCAAACTAAAACTTAATGTTGCTGGCAAAACATTGGCTCACAATTACTGGTTCTCAAATGGCTTCTTCGTTGTAGGAGACCCTTTGGCTTCCCAGGGACTCGAACTACATTTCCTTCCATCTCTTACTATTGCCTGGGGATTCTGAGAGTTGAAATCCATAGGATCTGAAAGACCAAAGTCTTCTCACTGCTGACTTAAAGACTGACATTTTTTGGCCAGATGGGATTGCAGGGGAGGGGGGCGGATAAAAATAGGTAATGTCAAATGGGAAAGAAGTAGACAGAAGCTATCTTGTGCATAAATAGCTTTGAGATAGTTGCATCTGGACTTGATCACTTTGCATAAATGTAGATGTATTAGGGATAAGCAATTGATAGAAATGCAAACAGTACATATTGTGGCTGTGGTTCTCCCATGACCATTCTGAAGGGTCTTTTAACAGATGTCTGGGACCTGGGGCCTGTTCACACTATACTATGATTCCATTTTTAGCTGCACTCTATGGAATCCTGGATGTGTAGTTCTGTGATCATTAGAGCTGTCTGGCTGAGAATTGTTAATACTCCTCTCTAAACTACAAATCCCTGGTTTTAAAAAGTACAGGATCAATGCTAGGAGGGGAAAAGAATTGTTAATCCTACCGCCTAATACAATAAATGTTTTTGGAAGGATAATCTGTCCTGAAAGGTGGTTTAACAATTCAATAAACAAAACAAAAATACAGGCAGACACATGGTTGAACAGGGATGAGCAAATTCCAGAAGCTGGGGTAGTGGTGGTTTATATTATGAACCTACTGTTGCATACACACACATACACACCTTTAAACTGCTATATTTTCTTGTTAGTGACTACAGAAAATGTTTTCCTCCCTCTAAACCAAAGTGCATGCTTCCCCCTCCCCAAATCAATGTAAAGTGGAATTTCATTTCTCAGCAATATATGTACATGAATTATGGAAAAGCAGTTGATGCAAACTATACATGTTGTTTGTGTAGAGAAATATCTACCTTGTTTTCAAGGAAAATGAGATGTTTTCACCATTACAGCAGCAACAAATATAGCAGCAATGAAAATTGTCAACAGCAACAAGGAGCCCTGCAAAAACAGCTGGTTGGCTGCACATTACCTATGGAACATACATTGCCCTTGGCTATTGTTGAGTATATTCCAGAGTACACTTAAAGGTAAAGGTAAAGGTAGTCCCTTGACATGAATGTCTAGTCATAACCGACTGTTGAGTGCAGTGCTCATCTCTGTTTCTAAGCCGAAGAGCAAGCGTCATCTGAGGACTACTCCAGTGGTCATGTGGCTAACATGACTGCACCAAATGCTGTTACCTTCCCATTGAGAAGTGGTACCTATCTATCTATTTGCATTTGCATGCTTTCAAACTGCTAGATTGGCAGAAGCTGGGACTAGTATACAGGAGCTCACCCCATCATGCAGCACCCAGGCCTCAAACTGCCAACCTGCCAATCTTCTGATCATCAGAACTGGGGCTGGGTTGGACACCATAAGACTTGGGTGGTCTGCACTCTCCTCCCAAAATATGTACCACATAATCTTCTCCAGCTCACTGGGATTCTGTGTAGACATTCAGAGTTTCTTTGGCACATAGGTTGATATGAAAGAGTTTTAGTATAAAAGGGTAAAAAAAACCAACATATCACCAAAGGAAGGCCACTTTCTAATCAGAACATGCAGCCTTTGCTGAGCAACACAGAAAGTTGCCCATCAGTTTTCAAATACCTTTCTGTAAGATAAAGAAAAGTGGCATAACAAATTGACACCACAAAAGCGTGAGTTAAATGAAAATACATTTTACATAATTCCAATTTTATTTTTCTTCAAACTTTTCATGACCTTCAGAAGCAACCATTTTAGAAACTCAAGCAGATCTCAGATGCAAGATTATTTTGGCTGACCTATGTAGGCACGAGGGGATTTGAGAAGAACATTGCATGATACCACAACCTAAATCTGGCACAAATGTCAACAAACACAAAGGAAGTATCATTCACAAGCAGCTCTGGAACCTCCAGTATGCCATTTGAAAGACACAGAATATACACAGACTTTAGAAGGATCACAGCCAACAATAACTTTAGGTTTTAACTAGTCCAAACCATGAACTTGAAGAGTAAGCTGTGTGCACAGTGATGGCGCAAGAAAAGTTGGGATTCCACCAAAGCCTATTTAGGGACAGTTCAATAGTGGCAGACAAGCTTCTCTGAACAATAGCCTGATCAATATTCAGTATAACCAATTTTGATCCACAATGTACACAAAATAACATAGTGTAGATCATGTAGGGCAACAGTAAACCTTCCTGGCCAGTGCTACATGCAATTGTAGAGTACACCCTAATGTATTTTCCATACACCTCTAAAACAGATAAGGTTCCTTGGCTGATGTTGAACAATTTCTTTGAGAATACTAAATTGGTCTTGATTCTACCCATCATGTTTTTCAAAGTCACAGTAGAGTAAATCTACAAGAAGGATACAGGATAGGGCTGGCAAGTCTCAGGGTATAAACACAGAAATGATCTGCGTGTGTTCATGTATGCCCTGTTTTCTGGAGGAATTTATTATTTTAAAAAGGATTAGGGGCAGTTTTCCTTTAATTTATCTAAAACATATTCACTGAAAAGTAATAACTATGGGCCTTTGCAGACTGCCAGAAATAATGCAGATTGAAGTCAATTTAACTGTCCTGGCTCAGTACTAAGGAATCATGGGAACTGTAATTTATTGTGGCTCCAGAACTCTCTGACAGAGAAGGCTCAATGTCCAAGAAAAAAAATACAATTCCCATTATTCCTTAGCACTGAGCCAGGACAGTTAAAGTGACCTCAATCTGCATTATTTCTGGCAGTCTGCAAAGGCCCTACGATGGCCTTAAAGTAAAGTTAAAGGAATTCCCCATTGATAAAGTTGTCAAGTGGTATCCTACCGTCGGGGGCAGTGCTCATCTCTGTTACTTAGCCGAAGAGTCAGTGTTGTCAGAGACTACTCTGTGATCATGTGGCCAGCATGACTGCCCAGAACACTGTTTACCTTCCCACCAAAGTGGTACCTATTTATCTACTTGCATTTGCATGCTTTCAAACTGCTAGGTTGGCAGAAGCTGGGACTAGTGATGGGAGCTCACCCCATCATGCAGCACTCAGGTGTCAAACTGCCAATGATGGCCTTAAATTTTATGAAAACCATGGAATGCTCTTCTAGAGCATTTGTTGTTAAAGCACTGTTTAGTGGGGAGGTGATGTCCAAAGTGTTACGTTCATAAATTCCACACTGCAGTGGAACAGTCAAAAAATCAGGCTTGCTAATACATACTTGGCATACACACTTTTCTGTGTCAATTATTATTCTGTCAAACAAATAGATGAAATGCTAGTTATATTGGACAGTTTCTAAGTCATATATAAGTATTTTATTTTGGGGTGACAATAGCTAGGAAATTACTATAAAGCTGACACACAGCTCTCTAGCCATGGAAACATTACATTTTGTGTATTAATATTAGTAGCATTAGTCTATATGAGACTAAATCCTCTGGCCATCTATATCTTGTACATATTTGTTTAGGGGGTCATGAAAGAAATGCATATTGTCTATCTGTACATACAAACTGCATAAAATTGTATAGAACCGTACAAATATTGTAGTTGTTACACAAGGACCACCCCAGAGACATCACAAGATCTGAAAACCTTAGAGTCAGTTTTGGGTCCTGATATCTCACCGAATGGGAGGCTGCCAGCTTGGAAACCCTAAAAGGAAAGACAGTTTTCTTGATCCAGGGAAGAAATGCAGCAGAAGTCAGGACAACTGGAGCAAAGAATACCAAGAAAGCCAGAAGATCTAAGGAGTAATTAAATATATTTCAGTTCATTGTATCTGACACAAACAGATAGTACAATCCCATCTGGAGTAACAGATGAACCAGTAAATATCCAAAGCCCGGCTGATGATCTGGGATAAAAAGCCCCGGGGGGAAAAACATTGTATTAATGTTAGTAGTATTCATGTTAGTATTCCCTTTTCCAAATTATTTATTTATTTAATGTATTTATACCCTGCTCTTCAGAAATGCTCTCAGTGAGGCCATATAAATATATGAGAATAAAAAAATATAAAATATATAACAGAATATAAAATATAAAGAATATACAGAATATCTAGAATATAAAATATAAAAGAATAACCCTCATATTTGGTGCTTCTCTCACGATCGACTTCCATATTTCTAACAAGTCTGGGCCAAAGTCTGAACAGTTGGATAAGGTATCACATCAGGTTTTTTATGACACTGCCATAGTTTTATCCGCCATCTTCTCTTCAGGTTTCAATAAACCACCATGAATACATTCAAACAGGAGTCTCACATGGGTGCCTTTTTTTTTTTCAGAGACACATTTACACATCCACGAGTAACATTTTTAGGTTTAAGATAAATGAAATATATGAGGAATCTTTGGGTCTTCCTAAATCCTTGTTTTAGGCATTCCACTTGTTTTAGCTTTTTGTCTCCGATTGTACCTGTCTGCACTGAAAGAAAAAAACAGGCAGTGAACCTAATTCATCATCAAAAGCAATGCTGAATGCACAGGGATGTGCAAACCTTTACCCTTCAAGATATAAGTGCATAAAGGCCCCTGACTCAATGGGCTATTTCTCCAGTTTTTCCCGTGTACAGTTAACATTCTGTTCTTTCCATCCTGATTATGAAGAAATTTGAAAGTTATGATTAATTCTTCTCAGAAAAGTAAACAAAATTCTCACCCTTCGCTAATCACTTTACATTGTTTGTTGCTGGCCATTCCAGCAACATTGACTAAGTAACTAACTTTCAAAATCAGACTGAAAAGATGCCATCCAATTTCTTTAAATACTACAATCCACAGCTATGTAAATACTGTACACTTTTGGCTTGAAGGAATTCACTGTAGGTAAGACTGTATTAAGGTGCAATTGAAATACCATATATACTTGACTATAAGTCAACGTCATTTATAAGTTATGGGCTGGTTTGGGGGACAAAACTGTGAATTTTGAAAGGACCTGTGGATAGGTTGAGGGTCGAACTTAGTAGGCACAGATGGGGCTAAGAAAATCCACTCATGGGAAAAATGATGCACAAATGTTTTTCAAATCTTTCAAAGCCCGATTTCTCTCTGCATTCCTTTGTGGGGAAGCACCAAAAAGTCACCACCATTTTCCCACCCAGATATTTCCCACCCAGATATTAAAAAACATAAGTAGTAGCAGGATGGCAGAAAGAGTAGAAGGTGTCCGTGTTTCTTTTAGGTTCTCCTGGAATGGACTCTTGCCTTGTGGTTCCTTTTTTGATCAGAGCTAAAGTACAGTACTTACATTGACCCGTGGACAAGTCGACACAGATTTTTTGAGTCAATTTTTTGACTAGAATACATGAGCCTATGTAGTAATCCTTAGGCATTGCAGCCAAGTGGAATGAGAAAATTGGTGGCTGAGCACCTCTTTAGGATCCATGCTGAAAACCACGAGGTATTAACTAATCCTAAAGCTGGAATATTCATCCAGAATAAGCAGTTTACCATTGTACCTTATTCTACTATCCTCTTATATCTGTTGTAAAACACCCATTAATCTCCAGTATAGAATAAAGAAATCATTTTTATATCTACAGAAGTTTCATTTACATAACAGAAATGTTATCTCATTATTTTGCTTATTTAGGCTGTGATCCTGGAGTATAAGTTTAGGGACTAAGTGCCTAAGTACATAGTTGCAGCAGAAACATAATCCTGGTCTATTGCCTCTATGCAGCATCTGTTATTCCAAACAACATGTTTAATGCACCCACACTGTACATCTAACACCAAATAAATCCTGCCAGATGACTTTATGTAAGTAAATGTATCTGTAAAGGGGCTACATTTGATCTTGATTATAATTATGTAGACAGTTCCAAGTGATTAGGGCTTGTGGTGACTAGTGTCTTGGCATCCAACAACTAAGGAGAAGGCATAGCTTGTTTCATAACATCAGCTCCTCTACAGGGCTAAAATATCCAATGCTGAATAAGCTATAGCTGAAGGCCCAAGTCAAAATCCACATCTATGCTGGGGCATAATTGCGGGAGAGTTTCCCAGAGTGCAAACCATGTCCAAGCTCATCCTTTTTGCACCAGTCTTCACCTCAGAGGAGCTGGTTAGTTTCTCATCATGAAAATCATGAAACGTGGGAAGTTCAACCCTGGTAACTCACAAAGCTTTTCAGTCAATAATTTCCTCTACGCAAGTAACAGGAATACAGTGTGTGTATGTGCATGTTTGTGTGTGTGATTTCAATAAGATCTAGAATAGTTTCCCAAACTTTGGCCCTACAGATGTTTTGGATTTTAACTCCCAGAATTCCTAACAATTGGCCACCCTAACTGGGGCTTCTAGGAGTTGACATCCCAAACACCTGGAGTTTGGGAAACACTGATCTAGAATATGGACACAAGAGTTAGATTTCTCCTTCTATGCCCTGACAACAATCCAGACCCCTCCATTGTAATATCTATTAAGAAATGTGACAGATTCAGGTGACCAGAGTATGGTCAGCCCTCCACATTTGCTGGGGTTAGGAGCATAGGACTCCCACAAAATTGGAAAAAACATGAATAACTCCTGTCCCCCGCAACCATATTTAACACATATTTAACACACACAAAAAGTACATATTCAACCATGGATGCCTTTGAGGAGGTGAGGTTCTTTTGCAAGGACGAAATGGACAGTTGACAGAGTTTGATGCCACCTCCGCTCAGCCCTACACCATTTTTAACAGGGACTTACAAGCCTCGCTACACATTCTCAGGAGATTATCACACGTGACTATTCCCAATGGGATAGATGTGCATTTAACTCATCAATGATGGATCTTACCGCATTTCCTGCAGGCAGGCCGTATGCAGCCCATATGCAACCGAGGCTTATCCCACAGCTTTTCAAGAATGGGAAGATCATTGATGGGTTAAACGCATGTCTGTCTCATTGGTGATAGTCATGTGTAATAATCTCCTCAGTCTCCTGAGGCTTGCGTAGGGCAGCAGCCCTATCCCTGTTAAAAATGGCATAGGGCAGCAGCAGAGACAGTGGAAAATAATCCTTGAACAATCAAATCTGCAAAAGTACAGGCTGACTGTATTTCCGTACCTTGTCTGGTTTGATCCATAATGGTTTCTGTACAGACTAGAACAAATGTGAAGAAAATTCTGATATTTTGGACTTCAGCTCCCAGAAGGCTCAGGCAACACAGCCAACGGTAAGTGATCATGTGAGCTGTAGTCCAAAAAATCTGGAAAGTGAAAGTGCACCACTGGGGCACTCAGGAAATGTTACATTTTGAATTGTGATGCTGAGAAATATTGAACAACAGATCTGATGTGATCACTACATACAAGAAATTTGTGGAATATGTTACCTGTTTAAACAGGTAACCTGTTTCTAAATTAATGCTGTTTTTTTACTGAGATAGCTTTATTTTTTCAATTGTTTTTTTAATGTTAAATTAGGATCTGTCTGTAGTTACCAGTATGTGCCTGTAAAAATTTATTGTATGCAACTAAGATGTTTTACTGTAACTTTGTGCTGGCTGAATGGCCATAATAAAAGGATTGATTGATTGATTGATTATTATCCATTATTTTTGTATTCTATTTTAATCTCTGTTTCAAGTTACCTTAGCTCTTATATTAGGACAAAGGAAGGATATAAAGAAAATAAATCATAAATACATAAATGGTAGACGCTTCTTCTTTTTCTTTTTATTCTTATAGGAACCAAAAAGGAAAATCTCTGATATCCAAAGGAGTTTTTACTTGAAGCCATGTAGGATTCTTCAGTTGCACCTCACAATTATAGAAATTGGTGCTGGTCAACACATTCAGAATCCTGAGGATATCAACTAACTTTTTCAATCTTTTAATTTTCAGGACCATGAAGAAAGCCTAAAAAATGAATATCCAGCTTCTCAGGCTACAATGTTATGTGTCTTATCATGTTTCTATAGTAGATGGAAATGACCACACACATAAAACATTATGCATAAAATGATTATCAGAGCACTATTATGAGTAAAATAATTGAGTAGAAATTAGAATCCGAGGTCATTTTACACTGCACACTTATAGCTCTATGATTCCACTTTAACTCCTGACTACATTCTATCTGTAATTTGCATTTTGTTGAGACACTAGATCTCTCTGGCTGAGAATTCTAAGTACCATTCCCTAAATAGCAAATCCCAGAATTCCATGGGATGTTGCCATGGCAGTTTAAGTGGAATCACAGTGCTGCAACTGTGTAGTGGGGAACAGATCCAGGAAATGGGCAATACACAAAAATACATAATATCATGTCATCACTTTATCTTGTCATCACTTCAGGGACTAATTCCTGTACTTATTTCCTGGAAGGTACAACAACACCCAAAATCCACAAAAAAGTGATATTTTTATTGGGGCAATCAAAATATATATTGCAAGCTTTTGAAACTCCACTGGCTTCTTCATCATGCAAAGATGTTAAAAATCATACAGGAGGGGAAATAAATTATGACATTGTTAGTCACAGGTCTGCATTTTATCTTTTATCTGGTCCTGGGCATAGTGGAGCTGTGCCTGCCTTTTCTTCTCTCCCTCCAAAGCCAGGATAGTATCAGTTAAGCTGGAACGAAGGCCTTTCATCTTCCCTCCGGGCCTAGGTATAATGGAGCTGTGCCTGCCTCTTCTTCTCTCCCTCTGAGACCAGGGCAGTAGCAATTGGGATGGAGGAAGGGCCTTTCCTCTGCTTCTGGTCCTGATGGAGCTGTGCCTGTCTCTTCTTCTCTCCCTCTGAGGCCAGGGCTCTTCTTCCATGTCCTCATCTTCATTTCTGAAAACTCCAACCCTAAAACAAAACAATAACACAAAGAGAGGTAGGGAAGCTAGAGGCTACTGTTCCATTCCTCTAATCCTGCTAAATGTTCCCTTTGCAAAATAGCATCAGATTCCATAGAAGTGCCTCCCTATAACCTAATGACACAAGCCAGGCATGTATCAGTGTCTATAAGCAGTGGGAGGAACATTCTGCTCTTAGCTTTTCTTTGCTGGGTCTGCTCTAGCATCATAGCAAGCCACCAAGACCACAAACAGATGTCAAATCCTGGCATGCCTTTTCCCAAGAAGAGCATCTGGTTGGCTTCTTCCCAGGCTTGTTGCTTGGCTCTCTACAGCTGGCAGCTGGGATGACTACAGTACTGCCCACGGGGCCTTCACAATGGGCTTACCAAGGTTCCCAGTCATTGTGTTCGTCTGAATATCCGTTCCATCCTTTCCCCCTCACCTTTATGGTCCCTGTGTTAGATGTCTGCGGAACGTTTCTCTATGCTTCCAAAATGGTCATTTGCCAGTGCGGTGAAAAATTATAATGATGAAAAAATTGCAAACTTAACAGCAGATGGTCAAGCAGGCATGTGACTGTTTGGAGACCAGCTCATGGCCAAAGGTTTAGAAGAACACTGTTACTTTAACAAAGAGTTATTCTTGTCATCGGACCTGAGCCAAAAGCTTACAGCACTGGAGGGTTTGCAAACATTACAGCATAATAACGAGGTTAGAAAATGTCCCTGTACACAAGGAAATATGAGTAGAACAACATAAAATATGCCTGCTTCGCCTAAGCAGAGGCTTACTTGACAGTTACATCAAGCAAAGGGGAGGGAAATATTTTTCTCTCTCTATAAAACTCATAGGCATGTGCACACCATGGCCATACATGTGTTAATCTTGCTAGCCATACATACATTAATCTTGATCTCTTGAGAGCTTCAAAGTTCTGGGCCTTCTCATTTCATATTCCATGTGGAAGATCACATTGGACTGATCCTTTCACATAAATCCTCAGCACATACATTAGACTTGAATATCAGAAGAAAGTTTCTCCCTACTTGATGTCTTCCTGAAGATCTATAGCTGCCATCACTTCTGACTGATAGCTCTGCTGGCTTGGGTTTCTGGGATTCTGTTGTTGAGTGCCTCTAAGTCATTTTTTACTTATGACGACCCTAAAGTGAACCTATCATGGGGTTTTCTTGGCATATTTCCTCAGAGAGGGTTTGCCATTGCCTTCCTTTGAAGCTGAGAGAGTGTGATTTGTCCAAGGTCACCCAGTGGGTTTACATGGCCAAGATGAGCTCAAACCCTGGTCTCCAGAGTCATACACCAGCGCTCAAAACACTACACCATGCTGGCTCTCTTGATTTCTGGGAGTCCTGGGCAAACATCAGTTTTGGAAAAACAGATCTAAAGTCTTCTATCAAGCTAGTTTCCTATCGGCTTGTTCATATATTGAGTATGGAACGCTGCATCTGTCATACTATCTCCACCCCCCTATTTCCTGTATGGACTGGAAACATCTTGAAGGAGGAGAGATTAAATGTATTCACCCTGAATAGAAATAGAAGCTTCTGCATGACTACAAACTTTGCTTTATCAGGGTTCCTGATCAGTAGTGTAGTAGGGCCAGGGTGCATTGGTTGAAAATTACCTGCCACCACAAACCCACTTGGACTCTGATGCTCCTTGTCCATTTAATTGTAGCTTTTCCATCAGCTGGAGGAGAAATGAACTTACCCAGCAACAAAACATTGTTATGAAGTTGTAATCCAAAGTATTCTGAGTTGCCTTCATCTTGAAGGCAAGAGCCATTAACTTTATAAAAGCCTTACTCCTGGCAGAGATGAAAACTTTCCAGAAATATGAGAGAGAGAGATGGTTGCATTATTTTTGGACTCTCCTTGAGATTATTGCTATAAGATTTATGATAGGTAGGTCAATAGATTATATACTTTAAACGGTACTAGAAACTAGACCATTGTAACTAATCTACAAACTACACCATTGTGACTAACCTGTGTTCAACTGAAAATGCACAAAAAAGGCTTTCTTCAGACCTTCCTGTTCACTTGGAAGCCGAGAGAGCTGAGCTGGGGTGCTGCTCACAGTAGAAAATATCAGTGGATTCATCAATTAAATTAAATGGATCAATTAAAATTTCAACCTGACTAAAAAGATTCCCCTTCAGAAAAGAAAACAGAACTAAAAGGCACTCCTTAATCAGACAGCATTTTTTAAAAATGAAAATCTCTTAAGGCCCTCTTATCCCATCCCAGTAATAAAAATGCAGTGACAATGAAGTAAATACCTTACAATGCTACTATACCTTTTCAAGACATCCCAAATCTACTGCCTGAAAGCACTGTGCCCAATGGTCGAATCCCAGCTCAGGCATGTAAACCACTGGGTGACCTTGGGCAAGTCACACTCTCTCAACCTCGGAGGATGGCAATTCCAAACCCCCTCTGAAGAAACTTGCCAAGAAAACCCCATGATAGGTTTTTGCCTTAGGGTCTTCAGAATTCGGAAATGACTTGAAGGCACACAGCAACAACAATGATCAGATCAAACCGGCCATAGATGCTGCATAGCACTGCGGGAGCCAGGCTCACTAGATCTGATGTCCCACTTCAAATGTTCTCATGTCTGAAATTTTGGAGAGCTTCTGCCAATCAAAGTAGACAGCACTGATCTAAATGAAAAAATGGCGTGGAGCAATATGAGAGAGCTTCATTATGACCGTTTCTCCTATGGTTGCTGTTTGCAAAGTAACCACAACCCTTTGGGCATGCCAACTTCTTTCTTTCAGTTAGTCTCAAAGGCGCTACAAGATCTCTCTGCATACAGATTCTACAGGCTAATACAGCTATACCATGCGTGGCTAGCTTTAAAAACATTAACTTATAAGTAGACCTTAGAGGGTTTTGTTAAATTTGACCCACATTGTGGCTGGGACCTCTGATTGACAGCTTTTGGGTATGGTCCCAGTTGTCTCAAGGTAAGCCTGTAGGTGGGCATCACAGGATACAGCATTGATGGAGCCAGCATGGTTTGGTGGTTTGAACGCTGGACTAGGATGCTGGGAGACTAGGCTTCTGTGATGTCAGGGACTTATGTTTAATTTATTGTTTGTAAAATAGATTAGGAAGTCAGGCTCTACCTTATACTCTTTAAGGGGGGGGGGGGAAGAAAGTGAATTTTTGGAGTGAATGCTGGTTGGTCAAATGTTTTGAGGATATTCCCATAAGGCTGATGAATGACAGCTGGTGTTTTAGGCTGCATCCGCACTGCAGAATTAATGCAGCTTGACACTGATTTAACTACCATGGCTCACTGCTAAGGAATCCTGGAATTCATAGCTTTGTGAGATATTTAGCTTTCTCTGTCAGAGAGCTCTGATGCCACGACAAACTACAAATCCCAGGATTTCATAGAACAGAGCCATGGCAGTTAAAGTAGTGTCAAAAATTGGATTATTTTTGCAATGCAGATAAAGCCTTGGTTTAGTTGGACACTTGGGATTAATGAGGGGTGTGGATGGTCTATGTGAGAGGGAGTGGAAGATTTGTGATTAAGGGTCAGGCAGGTTTAGGAATAAATGAGTGGTTTTTAGGAGCCTGCGTTAGCTAGAGAATGGGAAATAGAGTACCGTATATGGTTTTAAATGTTTTTTTTTTTTTAAATTAACTCTCCTTTATGTAAGTATTTTTTTAAACACTTTTGGCCTCAGAAAATTTTATCTATATGAAAGGTTGGATTCAGACAAGGTGTCCGTGGTGGAAGCATTGAACACAGAAGGGAGGTGTCCATTGGGAAAAATCTTCACTGGAATCTTGAGGGCATTTAGAGGGTTCCCAGAACTTGTGGTGGCACACAAAGAGAATAGGAAGAAGTCTTTACACTGTGGCAAAGAGGGGGATCAAGGGAAAACTCTGATAATGGAGATATTCACATGGAAGTCTTCACATTTGGTAGGTTAAAGAGTAGAAACCCCACATTTAGCCAAAGTGGTGGTATTTCCTGAGAAGAACCCCTGCAAAAAAGATACTCTCACATTTGGGCGGAGGATAAGGGTTGGAAAGCTCTACAGAGGTGGAGCCACTGTGGTGGTATGGGAATTTTAACTCATTACTGGACATTTTTAATAATCTTAAATATTTATTGAAGTTTAGCTGATATATTGATTTTATTTTTATAATTCCTTAACAGTTTACTTTTAACTTATTACATACTTTATTGACTTAACATAGCATTTTGTTGTTAACGCTAGCATTTCCAAGCTCTGTTAAAGTGTCTGCATGGACACTTGGTAGTTCAGCCACCCTTCTCTCCTTTCCTAGTCCCTTGCCAAGCAGCTCCCAGAGACCTACCAGAGATAGCAAAATTACTAGAAAAGATAGCTATTTACACTAAAAAGCTTTTAAAAACCAACCAACCAACCAACCAAAATATTAATTTACATTTATACTTTTTAAAAAGGGGTGTTCATTATGGTATTATTAATTCAAAGTTGATGTTTACATTTATAGTACATTGCTTCACGTCAAAATGAAGGTGGAAAAAAGGTGTGTGTGGGGGGAAGATTTTACTCCTTCCTCCCCGATGTTTCTATTTTGGGCTTGGAAAAGAACAAGGAAAGAGCTACATGGATTTATGAAAATCCCATTTCTCACCCACTGAAAAGGAGTAAGATTAAAAATAAACTTTGGAAACAAAAATGCTACCTACCATATTGTTTCGGGGAAAATGCCCTCAAAATTAAATTTCATTGGAGAAAAAAATAGCTTACAAACTGGTGTTTGTTTGTTTTTTAAGTGTAACAATGTAATTAATATCAACTCTTTTGTTCTGATCTCTGGTTCCTGACACCAACATAAACTAAGGCAAATGCAATATCAGACATTTTATACACACCAAATGCACACATGGCTTGTGGAAGCAAGCCCTAAATGTGGGATTGGCACTAAAACGTATTTAGACCATTATGGAAACATCAGTCTTTATGAAACATGCTCCAGAGAACAAGCCTCTTGATTCCAGAGCTTGGAAATTAGTGCTGGAAAGGACAGAGGGAGGGGGAGAGAGAAGAGACACCGATGGAGGGTAAGTCTACATGGCTTGCTTTTAGGGGTTGGATGAACTGTGTGGATACATCCATTTATCCTATTCAAAACAATCATGATATTGCACCCTGCCTAACCTTATGTAGATGTAAAATAACATCCAAGATCCACAAAACAGTGATACCTTTATGGGGCCAACCAAAATGCACAAAATACATGTCTCCGGTTTTTGAAGCTCCACTGGCTTCTTCATTAGGCAAAGGTGTTTAAAAATCATACAGGAAAAAGAAAAAAATATGTCAATATTTAGTCACAGGCCTGCATTTTGTCAAGATGTTGCTGCTGTTGTTGCTCTCAGTTTCAATGGTATGGAGCAGTGGTCCCCAAAGTGGGTAGTAGCGCTCTCTAGGGGGTGTTGGAAAGCTCCAGGGGATGCTGAGGGGGCAAAAGGGGGCTGCAGGGAATTGTGGGGATGGAGGTTGCAAGCAGGGTTGCCATTGCTGCTGAAAAACCATTAAAACCTTGAAAAGCAGCATGTATTAGATTCCTGAAGACAGGAGTGAAACCTCAGGAAAATACTCATATAGATCCTGCCCTTGAGGCTCTGGGTGGTATTGCACAGGCATGCCTGACCCAGAGCCCAGAGGCGGGAAGGGAAAGGAGGCAAGTAG
The DNA here is from genome assembly GCA_026167975.1 of Phrynosoma blainvillii. Classification (NCBI taxonomy): domain Eukaryota; kingdom Metazoa; phylum Chordata; class Lepidosauria; order Squamata; family Phrynosomatidae; genus Phrynosoma; species Phrynosoma blainvillii. The sequence continues at coordinate 112,545,729 of JANUYF010000003.1, forward strand.
AGGCTTGGAGCACCAAGGAGGCTTTCTTGTGTCCTGGTAAGCATGTGACAATGCTGCCTGCATGGTGGAACTTTTTGCTTCCTTTTGACTGGAGCTGCCATTCCCTCCAGCTGACACCCTGCATAGAAATGTTTGTGTGTGTGTTTGAAAAAGGTGAGGACCCTTTCTTAAGGTCCAGAGTATCTCTTTCCTCTTAGTTGCATGCTAATGGGCAGGAGCTCCCCTTTTCTCCATTTCCCTCCCCAATAGAAATGTGTGTGTATGTGTTTGGAAAAAAAGGGGTGACATATGGGCTCTGGAAAGACAAACAATGAAGTCCAGGAAATAAAATTGACAAATAAGTCCATTAGCAACACAGTGAGCAACACTCTTTCTTTTTCTCTCCTGTGTAAAAATACCTGCCCCCTTCCTTTGGCAGATAATATGGAATTTCTCAAGAAGTCTCTGTCTTGCTGCATCTGGAAAAAAACAACAACTTTAAATGCTGCTTAAAACACATCAAATTCAATCCCAAAAACAAAAACAAGTTTGACTTTTGTTGGAGGTAAAGACCTCAAAAAGTTCAATCTCAGTCCTTTGTTTCCTCTTGTTTAGGATTCTCCTGTTGTGTCTAAAATGCAGTATGCTGAAATCTAGAAGGCATATCCAGGAGCAGCTGTGTTGGCCACACTGCAAACAATAACATCCAAAATCCACAAAACAAAATCCTGTTTGATTTTTAACACCTTTGCTCAATGAAGAAGCCAGTTGAGCTTCAAAAGCTTGTTTCATCTATTTTGTGCATTTTGGTTGGCCAATAAAGGTATCATTGTTTTATGGATTTTGGATGTTATTGTGCTTTGCTATATGGGCTGGCCAGCATGGCAACCCCTGGATATGATTCCTAGAGTAGGAGTCCCTCTTAGGAGATTATCAGATTTACAAATAATGTGACTGCTCCCCAATGGGATTCAGTTGCATTTCAGGTTAATAATAATAATAATAATAATAATAATAATTTTTATTTATATCCCGCCCCTCTGCCAGGCAATCGGGGCGGCGTACAACATTACAAAACTTAAAAACAATACATCAAATTAAATCCCGTCCCTCCTTCACCCACCCGCTCATCCCCCCAAACATACAAGCAAACTAAATAACAGTAATTAAAAATACAATTTAAAAGCATAATTTTCTTGTCAGCATGGTGCCGACGAAGGTGTTCTGGGCAGCCCTATATAGCCTCCAGCGTCTGCGGGGGTGGAGCGGAGGAGGGGCAGCTCAGGCTGCACAGGTGTTCTCCCAGGGCTGGTCCTCCGGAGCTGGTAACTGGTCCTCCGCAGCCTGGAGGACGCTGCTGCTCGCCACCTGGTGCTGGCGAAGGTGTTCTGGGCAGCCCTATATAGCCTCCAGCGTCTGCGGGGGTGGAGCGGAGGAGGGGCAGCTCAGGCTGCACAGGTGTTCTCCCAGGGCTGGTCCTCCGGAGCTGGTAACTGGTCCTCCGCAGCCTGGAGGACGCTGCTGCTCGCCACCTGGTGCTGGCGAAGGTGTTCTGGGCAGCCCTATATAGCCTCCAGCATCTGCGGGGGTGGAGCGGAGGAGGGGCAGCTCAGGCTGCACAGGTGTTCTCCCAGGGCTGGTCCTCCGGAGCTGGTAACTGGTCCTCCGCAGCCTGGAGGACGCTGCTGCTCGCCACCTGGTGCTGGCGAAGGTGTTCTGGGCAGCCCTATATAGCCTCCAGCATGTGCGGGGGTGGAGCGGAGGAGGGGCAGCTCAGGCTGCACAGGTGTTCTCCCAGGGCTGGTCCTCCGGAGCTGGTAACTGGTCCTCCGCAGCTTGGAGGACGCTGCTGCTCGCCACCTGGTGCTGGCGAAGGTGTTCTGGGCAGCCCTATATAGCCTCCAGCGTCTGCGGGGGTGGAGCGGAGGAGGGGCAGCTCAGGCTGCACAGGTGTTCTCCCAGGGCTGGTCCTCCGGAGCTGGTAACTGGTCCTCCGCAGCCTGGAGGATGCTGCTGCTCGCCACCTGGTGCTACTGGGTATTAACTGCATGTAATATGCCACTGCTGCCTGTGTGCAACCTGGCTGCATCCCAGGTCTCAGCTGTGCTTCGGTGGCCATTTTTCCAAAACGGGAGCTTGCCATTTTGGAAGAGCAGCCTCCGAAGTGCAGCCGGGTTGCACTCACCCAGTGCCAGCAGCGGTGAATTACATGTGATAATATGCAGTAGCGACCCAAAACATGACTATATACCATTGGGGAGCAGTCACATTATTTGTAAGTGCAATAATCTCCTTAGTCTCATAGCTATTTGGGAGCTTTTCTCTCTCCCTCCCTCCCCTCCATAGAAGTGTGGGGGGGCCCCCACCTTTGCTAAGTTCTCTTCCAAGTGGCTAGAATTCAGAGACATAAGTTTAATTTGTATCACAGAAATAATTCAGTTCAACACTGCTTTAAATGCCATGACTCTTAGATCTCTCCCTGGATCTTCCCCTTTGACGAGGAGGATCTGAAGGAGGCTTAGAAATGGCTACGGTAGCCAGGGCCGTGGCCGGTGACTCGGCCTGCAAGGCCTTCTCCCACAGTGCTGCTTTCAATTTGACCATTCTGTTCTTCAGCACCTGCGGAATCATCTTCCTGCACATTTTGCAGGTTGTGGGATTATGAGTATCTCTGAGGCAGAAGATGCATTCATCGTGCTGGTCAGAGGTCAGAAACTTAGAGTTGCATGAAATACATTGTTTAAAAGAAGCCATAACGCCGAGTCGAAGGGGCAAGGCAAAGGCCAAGTCGAGGGACAGTCCGAGTCAGATCACCAGAACAGGAAAAAAGTCCAAATTGAAGGATGAGATGAAGGCAAAGTTGATAGACGGTCCGAGTCAAATTTGTTAAATCAATAAGTTGCAATCAGAAGAATAGTCAAGTAAAAACGTGGTCAAAGACATTAGATTGATTAACTGCACTAGTAGCGAGGTCCCTTGCTAGCTGCAAAAGCGGCAGACAAAAGGAACTGAGGAGCGAGCGGGAACGTGAGGCTTATATAGAGGTGGGCAGAGCTACCGCCAAAAAGTTGCAATCCAACTTCTGCCTAGTGATTCTAGAAGGTTCCGAACTAGCTGCGCATGCGCAGATAAAACCCATTTGTGTGAATTCGCAGATGACCACTCGAAGAAATACCGTTACAGGTAAGTAACCTGTCCTTATATGGAAATCCTGGATTTATATTTTTGTAAGCTATGTAGCCTCTCTCAGGGAGCTTTGGTATGACAACAAGCTACAAACCCCAGAATTCCATACCATTGAGCCATGGCAGTTAAACTGGTGTCAAACTGCATTAATTCTGCAGTGCAGATTCAACCATAAGTGATGTTACTCTAGAATATCAGTATGCTAAGGGCTCTTGTAGCACCTTTGAGACTAACTGTGTGAAAACTGTGTGTAGCACAGGGGTCCCCAAACTACAGCCCGCGGGCCAGACCCATCCTGTCAAGGCCTTCTTACCGGCCCACGACTGGTCCTGCTGCCGCCACTCACGCACACCGCCGGACACCATTTTGTCTTCCAAAATGGTGTCCGGAGTCATGCGCATGTGTCCGGCGTCGCGCACGCATGTGCACAACTCCGGGCACCATTTTGGAAGACAAAATGGTGCCTGGTGGCACACACATGCGCATGACTCCGGGCACCATTTTGGAAAGCCTGGAGGAGTTGGAGAACGAGAGCAGCTGCAGGGACATTCTTTGGCATGAGCTACCCCAGGGGCAGGCAACCTTTTTGAGACCTGGGCCGGTCTCCCGTAGCCCAGGTCTCAGCTGGGCCAAGGTGGGGGGGGGATGGCGGCGCGCGTGCGCACACACCCTCCGCCTCCGTGCGCGACCCCCCCCCGCGCACCCCGCGGCCTTTGTTACTGGGGGGCCGGGGGAGGGGGCAGGGAATGGTGCGGGGCCCGGATTCCCTCGGTGGCTACGGGCCTCCTGGAAGCCCGTCGCCACCGAGGGAGGCCTCCCAAGGGGGGTCCTCAGTGGCGACGGGCTTCCAGGAGGCCCGTAGCCACCGAGGGAGGCCTCCCAAGGGGGGTCCTTGGTGGCGACGGGCTTCCAGGAGGCCCGTCGCCACCGAGGGAGGCCTCCCAAGGAGGATCCTCAGTGGCTACGGGCCTCCTGGAAGCCCGTCGCCACCGAGGGTCGCCCCGAGGCTTCCCTCGGTGGCTACGGGCCTCCTGGAAGCCTGTTGCCACTGAGGGAGGCCTCCCCAGGGGGGTCCTCGGTGGCGACGGGCTTCCAGGAGGCCTGTAGCCACCGAGGGAGGCCTCCCAAGGGGGATCCTCAGTGGCTACGGGCCTCCTGGAAGCCCGTCGCCACCGAGGGTCGCCCCAAGGAGGCTTCCCTCGGTGGCTACGGGCCTCCTGGAAGCGCGTCGCCACTGAGGGAGGCCTCCCAAGGGGGACCCTCGGTGGCGACGGGCTTCCAGGAGGCCCGTAGCCACTGAGGGAGGCCTCCCAAGGGGGATCCTCAGTGGCTACGGGCCTCCTGGAAGCCTGTCGCCACCGAGGGTCGCCCCGAGGAGGCTTCCCTCGGTGGCTATGGGCCTCCTGGAAGCCCGTCGCCACTGAGGGAGGCCTCCCAAGGGGGACCCTCGGTGGCGACAGGCTTCCAGGAGGCCCGTCGCCACCGAGGGAGGCCTCCCAAGGAGGATCCTCAGTGGCTACGGGCTTCCTGGAAGCCCGTCGCCACCAAGGGTCCCCCCTTGGGAGGATTCCCTTGGCAGGGACGGGCCTCCTCAGGGCGACGTGCGTGCTCCCGGCGCCGCGACCGCCATTTTGGTCTCCAAAATGGCGGTCACAACACATTTGCGCATGCGCAGTAATCCTGCGCATGCGCAAACACATTATGGCCGCCATTTTGGGGACCAAAATGGCGGTCGCATTGCGCGCGGCCGGTGGACGGCCGAACCAGGCGGCGGCGGCGGCGGCGGCGGCAGGGGTCCGCCTGGGCCCGTAAGTCCGCTGACCTGGGCCGGAAACGGCCCGCGGGCCGTAGGTTGCCGACCCCTGAGCTACCCAGTTGACCACGCAGCTCTTCCTTCTTCAGGTGGAAATCCTGTTGAGCTTGCCTGCCCACCTGCCCTCTTCACCAGGCACCCCATTCAGACAATATTGTTCCTTCCTATTTCATTTTCCCAAGCCTCGCTTTCCTTCCCACAAATACAAACTCATAGGGCTCCAGATTCCCTTTGGAACTTGGGTTCACTAGCAGCAATTTTTGTTGTGTGTCTTCAAGTTGTTTTGATTCATGGTGACCCTAAGGAGAACCTATCATGGGGTTTTCTTGAAAAACTTTCTTCAGAGGGGGTTTGCCATTGCCTTCCCCTGTGGCTGGGAGAGTGTGACTTGCCCAGGGTCACCCAGTGGTGTTGCATGGCATGCAGGATTTCATTTACTTCATTTGCAAAATTACCCCAAAACAGCCACTTCTCTTGCTTTGGATACGTTCTCTCTTCTCTCCCTCCCCCAGTAGAACAGTGGACCTAATACCAAGAAATAGACATGGGGGGCGCTACGGTTGTCACCCAAGAGGAAAGGGTAGCCTGAAAATGTTTGAGGACCACTGGAGGAATATCCATGCAGGAAAGCCATTCATCCCTTCAGCTATGAGGGCCCTGGGAAACAAAGAGCTGCAAAGTCCAGGAAATAAAATTTAATTTCCATTAGCAACACAAAAAGATACTTCTTTTGAGATGCAGGTTGACCCAATAAAGGTATCACTGTTGTTTGGAATTTGGATGTTATTGTACTTTGCTATAAGGTCAACACAGCTTCCCCTAGATATATCTTATTTTGAAAGCACATTGTTTTTACTAGAACATTCAGTTTTAATATAATCAGTTTTAACTTCCAACATATATTAGTAGGCTCATCTATCTGTAGGGAGTGTTCAAAGCAGTCAACTGATGCAACGAGGTGTCATTCGAAAGCTCTTGGCTTGTTCTATCTTGAATGTTCTAGCTTGACATGGAGAATCCTCACCTGCCATCTTGATTTTATGTGTAGGTCACTGATATCCAATTTTTATTAGAGACTGCTGGCATACAATTCACTCCAAACCATCTCTCTGGAGATAATTTCTCTTTTGCTTTGTATCTGCATGCATGCAAGAAGTGGGGAGGTGAAGAAACAGTGTGTGTGTGTGTGTGTGTGCAGAGGTGAAAAAAAGCAACACAATCCTCTGGGGCTGCAAAATCCACCCACTTGGGGCTCTGGTTTTGCTTAGGTAGATACGAACTCCTGTTCACTTTTTCCTGTAGAGCAGCAGTCCTTCATACAGAAGAAACAGTTGTTCAACCATTATGCTGCTGAGAGATCTGGTGATCCTGTTGATGCTCTGGTTACTGTGGCATCAGTAGGGTTGGTCTCATGTCAGTGTTGCTTATGGTGCCATCACTCACCAGTCAGAAATTTTTTGGGGGGGGCAACTATCATGGCAACTGGGGAGCCTACATACACACAGTAACCCCCTCCCACTGCCAATGCTCAGCTTCTCCATGTGCAAAAGCATGCACTGGGCCTCAGAGAAGCCCCCCCCCCCATCTCTCACCCCACCACATTTGTGGCTTACTGGGGGACTTCTGCTCATTGGGTGCCACCCTTGGGGATACCTGGCTGGCCCAGCCAGGGTGAAGAGGGCAGGTGCAGCAGATCCTCCTCATCTTCTTCCTCCTTCTGGGCAAGAGCAGACGTGGTGGGAGCTTACAAGACAAAGGCAGTGGCCAGCACAGAGACATCTCAACACTTACTGCCGGCCCCACCACCACCATTCCCAACAACCAGGATGAGGTCTCCTTGGAGCACCCGGGTTCTACCACCTCCTCCCCAGTGTGTCACTCCTTCTGATGGGTGTCACCCAATGTGGTGCACACCCACAGCATCCTGCTAGTGACACCACTGCCTGGTTAATCAGTGAAACAGAAGATGGCCCATGCTATCAAAAGAAATACTTCTCTAGATGTCCTCTTCTAACTGGCAGAGCTGACCCAACCCATGGTCTACTAAAGAATTGGATTCAATAGAGCATTTGAGGTCAAGTGAAAACAGCCAGGGTAAATCTGACTGAAGACAGGTTATAGCTCATATTAGCACTTCTGGTGTTGAAAAAATCTTGGCTCACTGCTGCCTTTGCATATGCACAATGCCATAAAGTAGAACTGTGCCAAGCTGGCATGGGGATTTTGAAGTGTAAAATGCAGCTGCCAGAGTGTTAACTGGAACCTACAGCTTGGATTACATCAGCCCACAATCATTTCTATGAGCTACCAACTCATTTTCAGATTCAGCTTAGGGTTACTTCTCATCTGCACAGGTTAGACTATCTGGGAACCAAAGTACTTAAAAAACAACCCACCAATCAATTCCAATATGAATCTGCCTTTTAAAGATCAATATCTGCAGCTCAGGCACCTGTTATCACCGCCATCAGATGCCTGGTGGATGCATTTTAAAAGCAGGGCCTTTTTTACAATGGCACCCAGAACGTAGAATGATTTAACCTGAGTTCAACGTTGGGTTTTCAAATGGCAGTTAAGATTCCACTATTGCAGCAATAGGTAAAAAATATATTGCGTTGCAGAGGGGCGGAATAGAAATAATAATAATAATAATAATAATAATAATAATAATAATAAATGTTCCTGCTTTTGTTTTTTTAAATTAAACTGGGTTGTCAGAAGTGCTCCTTTCCCAACGATGTTTTATATTAGACTATTTAAGCTATTCAGTTTGCAAGATGTTTCGATCATTGCCAACAGAAAAGGGAAACTGAAAAAATCCACTGAACTAAAATAAATAAATGAAGGCAAAAAGTTGGCTTTAGAAATCTGTTAGTAATTCTTCCCCATTCTAAACCACTTCTGGGGCCTCATTCCAATCTGTTTGGTCCCTCTGTGACATAAGACATCTAAGCCACATCTAAGGGAATGAGGGACCATTGAAATTCTCTGTCCACCCAAACACTATAACCCGCCATTCACTGTCAGATGATGCCAGCCTTTTCAGCTGGCACCCCAAATCAGTTAGTTGGAGCCAAATACAAAAACTTTGTATTGAAGAACATGAATGTAGCTCACTGACTGACAGCTCTGCCACTAGTAATTCCTGGCAGATGTGCCAGAGGAGAAGAGGTCCATGTTGCATCATTGTCTGTCACTGCTTCTGAATCACCATAGTCTTTGCCAAGGCCATTCTCCAGCCATGTTATGCAGCAACTCATTATTTTCCACCAGCCAGATACATGGAGTTAGGCCTGCTTATACTACAGATCTTACATACAGGATGATATAGATGTGTGGAACTACAACCCAATTTAGAGTTCACTGAACTCTTTGCTTTGGGAAGAAAATTGCTGTTAATGAGTTGCAGCAAACCCACGGGCTTGTGGCCAGTGTAAGGTGGGGAGGGGGCAGTGGAATCATTTTAATGGACAAAGCAGATGTTGCTTGAAATTCATTGCAAAAGTTAAGTGGGCCCCATGCCAAAAGCTGCTTGGAGAAAACAGAAAAGCTTTCTCTCAGTGCAAATGCAAAAACAAAAGAGGGGGAGGGAGTGGAAGTCTGTGTAGTGAGTCCTTTGGTGTGAGGTAAGATCAGATAAAAAGGTAAAGGTATTCCCTGTTGTCAAGTCATGTCCGACCGCAGGGGTCGGTGCTCATCTCCATTATTAAGCCAAAGAGCCAGCATTGTCAGAGACTGCTCTGTGATCATGTGGCCAGCATGGTTGCACAGAATGCTGTTTACCTTCCCACCAAAGTGGTACCTTTTATCTACTTGCATTTGTATGCTTTCGAACTGCAGAAGCTGGGACTACCTTTCTCCCAATATCAGAACCAAGGTGACACACAAAATGTGAGAGCGGAAAATATAACATAGACCCACCTTGAGCATTTATTGGTAGAAAGACAGGATGCACAGGCAATCAATCAAAATAGGTAAGAGCCATAATCCCTTGGCTCTAGTGTCATACATGAAGTGAACCGGTGACCTTAGCTCCTCAACCATTCCTCTGCAAAAACTATTATGAAAACTGATTTGAACACTCAAGGGTACCAAGTGTGCCATTATTATGCAATTTAAATTAAGTCACTGCAACCCCGAAGCTCCTTACCTCTACAGAAGTCGTTACCCAATGGAAGACTCAAAGTGTACTAATAAAAACATGGGTTTGTACAAGATTACATACAGGAGAATGGGTAACGTACTTGCGACTGTGAGGCATCTGTGAATTCAAGTATGAGGGATTTTCTCTCTACCCAGAAAATGTTTCGAAGCTTCTAGAGCAGGGGTAGGCAACCTTTCCCCTTTAAGGGCCGAGGGACTTCAGCTCCTAGAAGCCTCAGCCATGTTGGCCAATAGTCCCATGTTGGCCATTAGCTCCTGGGATTCTGGGAGCTGAAGTCCCTCGGCCCTTAAAGGGGAAAGGTTGCCTACCCCTGTTCTAGAGCTAAGCAACAGACTTTCATTCAAACTATGTCCTTCCACTACCAATGGCAAAAGTGGTATGTGACATCCGGGGAGATCAAGGGAGGAGGGAGTTCTGAGGTGAGCACTGAACGTTTGTTAGAAGACTGAGTATCTCACAAAGCAACAAATCCCAGAATTCCATAGCATAGAGCCATGGCAGTTAAAGTGGTGTCAAACCGGTTTATTTTTGCAGTGTGACAGCAGCCCTAGTTAAGCAACCTGGTTTTCTGCTTCATGATCTCTGTGGCTCACAAAAAGGGGAGTGCAGCAAGCAAAAAGTAGAAGGGAAATAATAATAATAATAATAATAATAATAATAATAATAATAATTTATAGCATGCGCTTCCTAATTGTGAAGAAATGCATCTCCACAGGCACAAATAGAGCTTCTGGCAGCTTCTTCTGAGCAGTAGCAAGTATGCTGGCCTTTGATCGTCACAGCAAACAAACTGACCACTGGACTACCCCATCTGGCAACCTCCATGTAGCCGCTTATTTTATACAGGGGCCTATAAATTGGATATCCAGTGAACGTCTTAACTGAGATATCTTCTCATTCACTTGAAAACCTCATCCAGTAAGCAATATTGGCACAGTGTATAGATTGCAATGAAGACTTCAACTGAAGAATGCTACAATGAACCACAATAGTTGATAGCTTTGTTTATACAAGACAACCTGCTATATTCCAATGGTTTTTTCTGACATTTCTGTTCTTAAATCTGACTCCAATACAAGTCTTATTTTCTTGGATTTCCCAAACTAGCCCTTTTTTTGTAATATTCTAATTTTCTTGAAGCCTGCCCAGATGTTTTATTCATGCTACTGCTACAATATGTCTCAAATAAAACTAGAGATCTGCACTACTTAATTTAGCAAGGAAAGAATTTATTTGTATTAATTGTAGCCAGATAGGATCTATTTGGTCAAGTTTAGTTTCGAGTGAATCTGCTTGTAATGATTTATCATTTACAAGTAAGTCCTTTGTCCTGTATATTTATTTTTCCCATCCTTTATATGGATTCTATTTAGTTTTCTGTTTAAACAGAGAATGCTCTAAAAACAGACAGAGATACGATGATACCAGTTTTGTTTTTGTTTTTTAAAAAAATGAGTCATATATTAAATATTGCTTCAGCAAATGCGTTGGCTAAAAAAATTGTATAAAATATATCTATCTCATGTAGTTTTGATTTTCTCTTTTCCCCCCTTTGAATCTAAGCTAATTAAGTATAAGATTTTATGCATTTACCCCCTTGACTGAATTAGAATAATATATTTTAAGATTAGGCATAAATTAAATCCCTTGCGACATGTGACTATGATTAAGATTATTAATAAATCTCAAAGATTGCATTCCTGCTATGAATTTCTCCAATTTTATCCCGAATTTTAAGTTTTGCTTTGTGTATTGAGAATGGGGCAAGACTGATACAGAAATAAACATTTTGGTAAAATGTGAGCTTTGAGTGTAAGCTAGCCTACCCCTTAGAGAAATTTGGATTTTAAACCTCTTACTAGGTATTTGATCAATACAGGTATTTGATCAATACAGCCAAAGATTTGTTTATACTGTCTCTATTAGCTATGACAAACGTTTAGTTATGACAGTAGCTAAGTTAGAAAAAACCCTGAGAAACTAAACAACAGCTCTGATCATCTCTTTAGTTTAAATTGACCATCTTGTCTTGCATTTATATTTAGCATTTTCAATTTTTCACAATTTATATCTGGTGAACATGTGAAAATTGTTTTCTGAAGGGCCAATGCTCCTAGCTGGGTCTGAAATAAATAATCAAATATTTGCAAAAAGAGTGTTTTATGTGGCCTTTAAAATTTGTACAGTGGGCCCTTGGTATCTGCCGGGGTTAGGATCCAGGACCCCCTGTGGATACCAAAATCCGTGGATGCTTAAGTTCCATTCAATACAATGGCATGATAAAATGGCAACATAAAGGTTTGCTTTTTGGAATGTATATTTTGTTAATATTTTGAATCTGTGGATGGTTGAATCTGTGGATAAAGAATCCGTAGATACAGAGGGCCGACTGTATACCTTTTATTTCAGAATCCTCTCTTGTCGCTGTTGCTAACAGCTCTGCCATTTGAGAGTGGGCTGCCTAAAGGCTATATAGCTACAGAGGGAACAAAATGAGGATTTTGCCACCGCCCCCCCCTCCATGAAATTTTTCTTCATTCCCCATATTCTAGCCTTGCAGTAACTTAAAATTTCAGTTGGACATTTTGAAATGCATTTTAGGCACCTAAAGAAAAAGGGGCAGGCAAAGTTTCCGAGGGAATATGAACACAGCTAATGTGAGAGTTCAAAGTGTGAATGGTTTTTCAATGTCTCACTCTTTGCAACGTTAGAAATTTCGGACTGATTTGGTACTCACTACCAGCAGGGATGGTCTAGCACAGTGTTTCCCAAATGTTGGTCCCCTAGATGTTTTGGATTTCAGCTCCCAGAATTCCCGATTGTTGGCTCAAATAGCTATGCCAGAATTAGAGAGAAGAGCCTCAGCTGAAAGATTGGATGCCCCCCACCAAACATTGCAAATCAGCAGTAGATGGTTTCTTCATCCTTAAAGCCCCATGGACAGTCTATTATTATTATTATTATTATTATTATTATTATTATTATTATTATTATTTATAGCCTTGAATGAAACCCAATACCATCATAGGCAGTATTAAAATCTCCTCTCATATTATAAGAATTATTAAAATAAAGACTCCTTGGCTTGACCATTAGGCAGTTTTAGCCCCCTCTCTCCATCCTACAGAATCCTGAGATTTGTAGTTTGTCATGGCACCAGAACTGTCTGACAGAGATGGCTAAATATCACACAAAACTACAAATCCCAGAATTCCATAGCACTGAGCCATGGTAGTTAAAGCAGTGTCAAACTGCATTATTTCTGTCGTGTGGGTGTAGCCTCTCTTTTATCATCTAGTCGAATCAGGATTTCTGGAGAAGCTGAAAACTTACACACTGTTTTGAGACATTCTGGTTGTTCTATAAAAAGAACCCCAAAAAAGTACTGCCCATAACACAGATGCTGTGTGTGTGTGTGTGTGCATGCCTGTGTTTGTATGAGTAGCCAACAGATCTACTTTGTGTGTGAGATAAAATACAAGCAGATTCATTTGAAACCTATTGTTTCCAAATCTGGAACAACCAATTATATGATATCTATTGAGATTTGTTACTTTCTCTTACTTAATTAACTTTTAACATACAATCTTCCTAACTGAATTTCCTTGTATGTATGACTGGTAAGTATGTCTATGCATATATATTTCTGTTGGCTTTCATCACAAGTATCTCTGTATGCATTATGTTTTAGGGGTACATCGGTTAATACTACAAAGCTAGCGCAAGACCTTCTCTTGCCTGCGGCAAAAAACAACAACAATAGGGCACTCCTTCTCCGGTCCACATTTAGAAGCGGACTGGACTAGCAGCCAAATCTTACTTTAGCACTCGCAAAGGGACACCAGCTTTCACCACATCTAAGGCAAGCAAGCTGATTTAGATCTCACAACCAGTTGTGTGACGTAATGCTGCTTTTTCCTCCAACAGAGGACACTGTAGATGTATAAATGGGACTGCCACTGTCATTCCCCTGAATGCACCACCTGGAGCAGTCCTTAGTCTGCCTTACGGTAGAGCCAGCCCTGCAGTATTTGAACAGCAGAGTGGCTTTGCAAGGAAAAATAGCAGAGACCCGACATCTGTTCCCAGTGCTGACCCTCACTCTGTACAGAGTGCTGAGAACAAAAAACAACCCAGGCCGACATTTGTCAAGCCAGCATTTCTCTCTCCATTAAGGTTGGTTCAGGGCTCCCTTGCATTCCTAAAAGACTGCGCCTTTGATCTACTGTGTTTTATTTGGTTTTGAGGCATTTACTTTGTTTATTCATTTGTTTTAGTCTTTCTTGGTCAAAAAGGCATTTTCCCACATATGCAAATTTGCTTCAAATAAAACCTGCTTGCTAACATTCATTCCAGCCAATATTTTCATCCCGCCACTCCTCACGAATCCCCTCTCCAGCCTTAAATCTAATGTACAGCTTGTAACTCCAATATCTTGTCTAGAATAGCTGCATATGTTCACTGGGGCCCTCTCAAATTACCACTCTCCCCTTAAAACAACAAACTTAAAACATCAGGAAGCTTGCCGCACTTGCATACTTATGCCGTACCAGTAGGTTCTCAGTGCTGGAAAAAAGTAGATTGCTATCATTTCTAAGTAACGAAGAGGCAGATTGCAATGAAAAGTGTACATCTGGAAAACTTTGGGAACAGATGCATTCTGTAAATGCGAGGATGAGATGTAAAGTTGCCCTACTGGTTGGCACGGAAGAAGAGATGGTGTGCTACTGCTCAGCAGGGAAACTCAGCAGCAAGGAAATGGGGTTTGGGGGAGAGCAGGGCAAGGGGAGCGGGTGAGTGAGAAGAGGCTGGCAAGACAGAAAGAAAAGCCATAGAGGCTGGGAACTCCACATCCAAGACCGAAAAGGTATCAGCAACATCCGTGTCCCATGTCTGAATTAAATGACAATCCTGGAGCAAAAAACTGACCTGGTTTTAGGGGGAAAGCAAGATATAAAAGGTTGAGTGGGAGGAGAATAGTTGAAAAAGTGGGATTATTCTGTACAGTACTTCCTTTTTAATATGCAAAGGGATCTTGTAGCACTTTTTAAGACTCAGAAATCAACTGGTAGCATGAGCTTTCATAGACTTTGTGTCTACATCCTCAGATGTAGGCTCAGGTCTATGAAAGCTCTTGCTACCAGCTTCGTTCTTTCCATTAGTCCCAAAGGGGCTACAAGATCCCTTCGCATACTGATTTTCTAGACTAACACTGCTATGTCTCTGAATTACTTCCCCCCCCCAATTACTGATTACGTAGTCCACTCTCCCCCCAGTTGTATAATAGAAAGGTGAACTGGAAGAGACCATGTGAAAACTGATTTCTACCTTAAATAAAGATCTTACCAGAACTGTAATTGTAAACAGTTAAAAGCCAGGGGTAGGCAACCTTTCCCCTTTAAGGGCTGAGGGACTTCAGCTCCCAGAAGCCTCAGCCATGTTGGCCAATAGTCCCATGTTGGCCAATAGCTCCTGGGATTCTGGGAGCTGAAGTCCCTCGGCCCTTAAAGGGGAAAGGTTGCCTACCCCTGGTTAAAGCAAATGGAAATCCACATGGACTCAACTGTTCATATGTTCTATATAGCATGCTGCTCTGACCAATACAGATGTGATGAATATGCATGGTCCAACATATACAGTGAGTAGATGTAAGTGATAAAACGTTTCCTAAGGTAGGAGTGGGGAAGTGGTTTGGGGTGGCAGATTGGTCCACTGTCCTATTGATCCGCTGAAGGCCAAAGTTTGGGGCAGGGTCATACCACTAGTGCCACTAGCTGAAGTTCTTGGCTGAAGTGCTATACAGCTGGCTTGACTCTCTTCCTAGCACAGGAAATATGAAACAGTAACAAAGCTGAGTTTCCTCAGTCACATCTCAAAGTGCCGGGTGGGGAAGATCCATCTCTCTCACCATTCAGATGTAGGGAAACCTAGGACTTAAGATTTGACATCTCAGATATTCTTAAAAGCTCCATAATACATAAACAAAAATATCTAAAAACTTAGTAAGTTAGGCAGAAGGAGTTAAAACTTGCCTCTCCTATAGTGTGGCTGCTTTCAGCTGCCCCCCAACCTAAGGGTCAATTCAAATCACCTTTCTGGAATAGCACAGCCTAAAGTACATGTAATCCAGAGACCCTTTCCCAAATAGTCTTCCAAGATCAGGTGAATGGCATCTAAAGATTTTTAAGTGGTGGCAACACACCTTTGGAGCATCTTCTTCCAGATTCACAAGGTATTACTATCATCTGTATGATCAGACGCCAGGTGAAGACCATGGCTGAATTTTTAAAAATATCCAAGATTGAAACACAGCTGCTCCTGTTACCCTTTACTAAATAAAAAAATACTCATTTTTATTCACTGCTGTTGCATTCCTATTTCCCAGATGTTATTGTACCAACCTGTGGTTTTACTGTTTTAATATTATTATTGTTTAATATTATTATTATTGCTGTCAAAAATAAACTCATATTAAAAAATAAGGCTTCCCACAGATAAAAATGTTACAACTCCTCAGCATGTTGCTAACTGATAAAGAGAGTACATACATAATAGACCTCCCTGTAGTGTATAGAAAATAGCGTTTAAATTTAACACTGTTGAAAATGAAAAGCCTTGTGAACCTGGAAATAAAACAATACTTGTTTAGACTACATGCTTAGTACACACATTGGCACTGTATCTCTGCACACAAAACACCACCATCAGGAAGATTCATCACTAGCTGCCTTTAGCCCCTGACTACCTTCAGTCTTCCATGGCTATAAAGTCAATTAGAACAAAAGAACTCACACATTAGCATTTAACAAACTCAAAACAGACCTGCTCATTCTTGCAGTCAAGACCTTAAAAGCCCTTGCCTACAGGGTGAAGCTGAACTTGCTACAAACCTTGCCAGATGTCATGTGAGCTAGTTTCCCTATTATCTGGTTTTGTATATGCACTCCATGGTCATCACCTAGGCGGGTCCAATTATCTCTCCAAAGTAGCCTCAGAGATATATTTTTCTATTTTAGTCCACTCTGTTTAAACAAAATGCTTGAACTCCAAGGATTGGGAAATCTTTGTCAATAACTGCTGCAGATCTCATTTGAAGTAGACTGCCCCAATTACCAAAACCAGAATGTAAAACAATAAAAACATAGTGATGCATATGTGTTATGGAGGAATGATGCTGTAAGTTGTTGACAGTTGGCTAACAAGCAAAGAAGAGAACACAATCTGATTATAATTTTCACTACATCCTTGTGGGGGGGAAACACATGATCAGCAGCTGCTACATAGTTGAGGGAAGTTTTGCAAAATAAAAAAGGAAACCCATGGTAGGTATAGGGGTGGATCAACTTGAAAGGGAGGAAGATTTGGAGGAAGAGTTTGTGGAAAGAGTGGAGTGATGCAGCAGTCCTACACTAAAGATGATAATTATTGAGAAACAGACTCAATGCTCTGAAATATTGGATTTCAGAAGGGCCATAGCTTAGTGGTAGCACATATGCTTTGTGTACATAAGGGCCCATTTTCAAACCCACAGTGTCACCAACTAAAAGAACAGCTAGCAGGTAACGGGAAAGACCTCTTCCCAAGACAGTAAAAGTCAGACAGAGTAGACAGCATTGGATTGGACTGGCAAATAACCTGACTTGGTACATGATAGCTTTCTAAACCCAGGTTCCTTGAAAGTTTAGAAGAAATCCTTCAAGTTCAGTAATGGTGAACAGGCTATGCTGAAAGGAGATTTGCCCTACATATATGCTCAGCTGCCGTTCAACATTGCTTTTTTATGGTGCTCTTCATACAGGCTAAGCACAAAATAACAGGGAATGTCAGATCATCCAAGTGCAGAGCTTCTGTGGAAGATCAGTTGAGGTGGAAAAAGGATCCCCTGTGTGCACAATATCTTAAAGCTAGCATCTTAGAAAAGGAATGGCAGAGTTTTTCAGAGCTGGTAAAGTCTCCTGGCATATTAGGTGTTGAATTTTTTATTCTATAGGGTAACTTGGGTTGGCTGCACCTTGGTGCCAAACTCTGGCACAAAACAAGCTTTGGACTTCCCAACAGTCCAAAGCAGAGACTGCCTGAGAAACTGATGTACCCAACCCTGAGATCCTTAGACAAAAGACATAAAACTGCAATCAGGATGAGTACCCTATTGGGTCAATTAGAATCAGTTCAATTATTATATTCAGTGTTTATCATATTCCTGCAGAACTCTCTTCCCCTAAAAATATTTCTGTTTTCAAAAGCTACCTTGTAATTGCAGAGGCTAGTGACCATGGCTTCTGGTAAAGGCTATGAAGATAGTGGAAGTAATTCTGGGGAGTTTTGTACAGGGCTTTCCTGTATCAGTCTTTTTCACCACAACTACATCTAATCATATGTAATCTCTCCAGCATTTCCAGCTTCCTTATGTTTTTTCTAAACATAAATTTACATAAACCTTGCTGTGCATGATGGACTCAGATCTATTTAACTCAGCTTTATAACTTCTTAACCTCTACTCCAGCCCCGCATACCAATAATACAGTCACACTCAAAGAATGGAAAGATGGGACAGAAAGCAAACTCACTGTCGCTACTGACCATGCACTGGGATGAAGACCACATCTCAAAGAGATGCATCAAAATATACCAAATGTAGAAGACCTCTAAAACAAACTCTCATTTTACAAACAAACCAAATCAACAAGTAACAGTAGAAAAGGAATGGACCATACAGTGTGCATGTGCCTGTCTAGTGAGGAAAACAGTATAGACCTGTTTTCCTTTTTCCCTCCCAACTCAAATTCTTTCTGCTAAGACTATGCTATAATCAATTCCCACACTGAAACAGCCCATGATTTTGATTAATAAATGTCAAAGGATTTTTTTGTAATATTTTCTAATGAAGGCAACATTCAAGAACACCTAATTTAATCTTGTAATGCCCAACTGTAGTGAATGACATAAAATGTTGAGTAAGATGGCTTGGCAGGGGACTCGTTCTATAGCTGTGTGTTCCAGGTTGCAAACTCCCAACAGATAGAAATGGATTACTATGGCCAGCTAGGGCTGCCTTCAAACACAGTTGAGAATCTGTAGCTGGTTCAGAACAGGACTACAAGATTGTTAATTGGACCTTGGCTATTCAATCATACTACATCTGTGCTTTGTTAGTTGCACTGACTCCCAAACCATTTCTAGGCAGTTTGAAGTGCTGGTTTTAATCTTTGAATCCTCAAACAGATTGGGGCCAGGTTAACAGATCAATTATCTTCTCTCATACAAGCCTACTCATACCTTAAGATCTTTTTAAGATGCCCTGCTTGTCCCCAGCTTAAATGAAGTGACTAGTAGGAAATGTAATTTACTATAGCTTCTTTATTTGTGATTGCTTTAGAAAGGGCCAGAAATAAAATCAGGAGGATAATGGAATCCTTAAGCAACACAGCAGGAGTACTCTCATCTATCAGGGATTAAGGTATCAAACTCAGCCCACCCTGTATCCCAGATGGAGAGCACAGTGCAAGTTTGTTGTTGTAGTGTGCCTTCAAGTAATTTCCAATTTATGGTGACCTGAAGGCAAACCTACCACAGGGATTTCTTGGCAAGATTTGTTCAACAAGGGGTTTCCTTTTCTTTCCTCAGAGGCTAAAGGTGTGTGACTTGCCCAAGGTCATCCAATATCTTTCCATGGTCAAACAGGGATTTGAACCCTGGTCTCCAGAGTCATAGTCCAATGCTCAAATCATGACACTACATTGCTCCAATCACCAAAAAGAGACAAATATTTACCCTTCTGGGACAAAAATACTTACAGCATCAAATATTTGTTAGGGTGAAAGTATTCATGGGAAAAGCAAAGTGTGTGTGTGTGTGTTTTAAGAAAAGAGAGGACATTTAACAACAGATTAAGGCTATCTACAAAAATGTACTAACATTTACTATTTCTTATCAAACTGAAGTCACTCATTAGTTTTGATGGAACATTCAACGTCAGTAAATAACCAGGTTGACTCAAAACATAGGAAAGAGAATTAAAACAACTGTTAAAACTGTGGTTAACAAAAGAAACCACATCTTCAGCAGTCTCACAATGTATAGGTAACAAACGTCAGTAGCGAAGATGATTACTAAAGCACAACAATGTCATTACACTATGTTCCAGCTTGATTTTCAAGAGTCATTTTAGATTTTAGACAAATACTTGCATATTTTCTAACCACTGTCTCAAAATTAGGGATGCAATAAATTCTGATCCAATTATGAAATGAGAAGAAGGGACAAAAAAAGGGGACCGAAAGTGGCTTCAGTTAGGAATGGTGGACTTGGTGGAAGTGAGAACAGAATAGCAATGTTTCATGATTCCTGTCTTTTACAACTTTGTTGCCTTGTTTCTGTATTTCAATAGTTGAATTACATCCCAGTATTCTGCAGTATTTCCAGATTTTGTGACAACAGCTTTATGAATTTTACCTG
This sequence comes from Phrynosoma blainvillii, assembly GCA_026167975.1. Classification (NCBI taxonomy): domain Eukaryota; kingdom Metazoa; phylum Chordata; class Lepidosauria; order Squamata; family Phrynosomatidae; genus Phrynosoma; species Phrynosoma blainvillii. The sequence continues at coordinate 112,565,327 of JANUYF010000003.1, forward strand.
GTTAATACTGACTGGTACAATGCCTTAATATGCCTAAAACATAGATATGTCTATTGTCTGTGAAGCAGTTTTGCACAGTCACTTTGAACATGATACAACAGAGCCAAAATAAAGGGGCCTGGAGGAATTCTTATTTTTTACCACATTTCCTCTTTTTAGATAAAGTAAACATTACAAACAAACATAGCCAATGTGTGACACACCTGCAGCAAAATATTAATGCTTAGCTGCAGTTAAGGTTAGCTACATGAAATCCAGCTGCATAATTGTGACTAAGCCTACTATTCAGTGGTTTCTGCTTCAAAGTAGCAAAATAATAATAATAATTTTTAAAAAACAAAAGGTGCTGAAATATACCTTTGACTTCTAAAAGTGAGCACAAAGGACTACGGCAGGTTTAGAAGTTTGTTATGGTCTGCACATGCACAGGGAATCAAGCTCCACTTAAAACTGCTTTGAAATGCTTAGAAATATTCAGTCCATGCTGCTGATCTCATGGCACCTGAGGGGAATCAAAGATGACCATACATATTTTACTGGAAGAAAACAAAACATGCTAAAATACAGCCATCTACTACAGGTTGAGTCTCCCTTACCCAGAATTCCAAAATGTGAAATATTTCAAAATCCAAAATTTTCCACATCAGCAGCTGAGATAGTGATACTTTTGCTTTCTGAAAGTTCATTGTGTACAAAATTTGTTTCATGCAAAAATTATTAAAAAATATTGTGTATAAAATTATCTTCAGGCTATGTGTATAACGTGTATACAAAACATAAATGAATTTCATGGCTAGACTTGGATCCCATCTCCAAGATTATGTATATGAAAATATTCCATAACCAGAAAAAATCAAAAATCCTACACACTTCTAGTCCCAAGCATTTTGAATAAGGGAGACTCAACCTGTAATTCTGAACAGCTACACCCAAACTGTAGCACAATAAATTCTTTTCCAGAAAGGCCTAACTAGAAATCACAATTCATTATATATTTTTCAAGAATAATAGTAAAAATCAGATTTCTAATGAAGAAATATGTATGCCCCACTCCCACCCAGGCCTTTCATGTTAGCACCAAAGCCTTGACTACTTGCACAGAGAATTTGTCAGGTTAACAGCTTTAAGACAACAGATAGCAATAACTTCATCATGATATGGGAATATTCATTACAAAGCAGAAAAAAAGGCTGAACTGTTAATATGTCACAAGTCTCACCCTTTTCAATTTTTACTTCAAGTAAATCTAGAATGGATTCAGTAGGAAGATGCTTGGGGCCTCAGCTCGCATTATACAGTGGTAATCTATTTAGACATAAAACCAAGAATTCGGTAATAAGGAACTCAGGAATAGCACATGTAGGAACCATGTATTCCTGATATGTCACTTTTACAATTTAAGGGATGTAATTAATCCCTTATTTGAAAGTATTTTAAAAATCAGATAACCTTGTTTTACAAAAGCACAAGAGTTTTGTTATTTTATGTACCTGTACAAACAAGAAACTCCACATAAAAAAAATACTCTTCAGTTTATCATTTTGGTATTTCTTATGTAGAAATGGTTTACGTGACAGTAATAATGATATAAGTGACAAAATAAAGTCCATTCCAGATATCCAGCTATGGAATACTCATGCTGGCAGTTTATTAGGAGGAAAGCCTGGTAAGGACCTGTATTCAATGTACACTTAAAAAGCAACAGAAGCTCACAATTGTTCACATGTGTTGCATAAGACAGTGACGCTTTCTGATGGTTCAGTGTACATAAATTGTTTTTGTGCACAAAATTGTTATAAAATATTATGCACAGGATTACCTTCAGATTATGTTTTTAAGGTGCATGCAAATTATAAATGAATTTCATGTTTAGACTTGGGTCCTATTTCCAAAATATCTCATTGTGTACATGCAGATATTCCAAAATCCAGAAGAAGAAGAAAAACAAAATCCAGAACACTTCTGGCATTTCAGATAAGGGAGACTCAACCTGTATTGGCTAACATAATCCTGTCCCCTGTAGCTCTCCTTGGTTTCATCTGAGTTTTTAAGGCATGTAACTGAGTGATTTTTAACTGAAGGAAAAGTAATGGCTTTAACATATAGGTCCAAAACACACTGCAGAAATAATCCAATTTGAAACTGCTTTAACTGCCCTGGCTCTGTGCTAGGGAATCCTGGGAATTGTAGTTTATTGTGGCACCAGAGCTCTCTGGCAGACGGCTAAATGTATCACAAAACTACAGTTCCCAGAATTCCCTAGCATTGAGCCAAGGCAGTTAATGCAGTCTCAAACTGGATTATTTCTGCAGTGTGTAACTTGGACTTTACCAGTGAAGCTATATCCACTCACATGCATCTGAAATGAAGCAGTTTATCATATAGGATGAATCTCTGTTATCCAAAATGCTTGAGACCAGAAGTGTTTTGGATTTTGGAATTTGTTTTAGATTTTGGAATATGTACATAATGAGATATCTTGGAGATTTTGTGCATAAAACAAAATTTGTGTATACTGAACCATCAGAAAGGAAAGGTGTCACTATCTCACTCACCCATTTCAAATTTTTGAGCATTTCCACTTTCAGATAAGGGGTATTCAACCTACAACATTGTTAATACAGAAACAGACCCAAGAATATAAGAGGAATACATGCAATCACATGCATACGCCAGGTCATTTGAATGTTGATCACACTCGGTTCCCTATAGGGGAAGGTTTAGTTCTAAATTCCAACCATAAATTGTCAAAATCCCACTGGTTTGATTTTGTAAACTGAAAGTTTCTAATTTGCATAAAATGAGCTTTTCCTCTAATCACATGTGCTCTTTATTATTTTACAGACGCATAAACTGTTTTATTCCATGTATTTCCATATAAAAATACACCCAACACAGTGACAAGAATGAAACTTTAATCAGATTTAAGTGGAGTTTTAACACTAAGATAAAGGGCTGTTAAACACAATAACAAACGGACATTTGATTTGTATGAGACATTATCCTGTACATGTCATTTTCTTGTTTTGTGTATCCTCAGTGCATAGCATTACACACAGAGCCACTGTTGCACAGCACAATAGTATCTGAAGAGGCTGAATCAGAATAAGGCTGCTTAACAGACAGATTTTTTTTAGTATATATATATATAAATATATATATATTCTATATGAAAACAGACTGAGAATTTTGAACTGGCGAAGTAGAGGCAGCTCTACCAAACACTGCAGTTAAAGCCTCCTTTTAGTGCACAGTTCCACCCCTTTCCATCTGCATGCATGACACACTTTAACAGTATTTTAAAAAGGTTAAACGAGGCACTTTGTGGCAACCACAGGCATCGTTAACATATTGCACGTCTGCTAGAATTTAAACATGGAACTGCACACTAGCACCCTACACTTTCCCCCCCTTAAAGCTGAAAACAATCGATGCTGCATGTAAACCTCCCTTCAGTTTACAACTTGTGCCACAGCAAAGAACCTTGGTGCTATTTTATACAACTGCCCTTCAGCTATTGTGACAAGCTATTTTAAATGGGACTACAGATGACTAGGGATGGCACAGGGCCTAAGAGTAAGCTCCTGTCAGAGTGATGCCTTCAAGTAATTTCAGACATTTAAGCTGCTGCACATCCAAGAATTTAGTACACAGTCCAGAAACTCAAGAAATTACCTAAGAATGCATTTTCAAGCTAATGATGAATACTGTCATAAATAAAGTTTTAATTAGGACTCAAACCTTTCAGTCATAGCAATTCTTGCCATGTTCTATGGGGATGGTAGCTGAAATAAAGTATAGGAGAGTATGCATAATATATATTATATATATAATATATATATATAATGCCATTTTCCTTTTCCAATGACTATACCATAAAAATGTAAGCAAGGCTTCTAGGAACCACTGACACATTCAAAATCCAAACCCTCATTCAAACCTTCACATTCCAAAGGAAGAACAACAGTGCAAAAGGCCACGCAACTATCTCCAATCTGGCCCTTCCATGTTAAGCAGTAGAACTGTACAAGACACCGAACACTGTCAACATCCAAAAGTTTTAAAGCACAAGATTTTTAGTTGGCTAATGAGGCTTTCAAATTGTTCAAGAAAAATCAGGTTCAATGTGAGTCAGTAAAGAAATCATAGGTAATTCAGTTACTTCTATGGAATTGTAGAACTGGGTCAAACCTAGGAAGCCTTACCCTTAGCTTTGAGAAAGTTTACAAAATAGATGAAAGCTATGATCCTGTGCAGCTATACGCAAGTCTCACTAAAATCAATATGAAGTCATAGGCACGCAACTACACACAGGATTAGGAAGGGAGCAAAATTCACCAATGAATGTTAAAGGAGCATGATGCCCCTTTGTTCATTCAGTATTCAGCCTGTGTTCTGCCTCAACTACTTACCATTTACACCCTTGTTATTAACACTAACAGAGACCGGGCACAATGGATTCCAAATCCTTTTACTCATGTGAAATAACCAATAAAGAACAAGTCAACGCCAATAAACCAATGGGATTTTACACCATGAAAATTCAAAATAGCAATTCCAAATGTTTGAAAGACAATATTTTTTTGATTTTCTTTTTCTTTTCTTTTCTTTTTTTTTTTTTAGAAAAAAATATTACTCTGACATTTATCATCCACAGCTCAGGGAATGGCAATTTTAACACACAAATACCTGTGTATGCCCATTTCTGATAGATAGCCTCCACATTTGTATGGTTAAGTCATTGTTACTGTTTCAAATGTAACCACTTTTTCAAATCCCTTCATTTGTAGATCTTTTATGATGTTGTGGTGGAAGGTTCATTCCTGTACCCCTAATACAGAACCACTCCCTCTAGCTGCCTTTTCTAGCACCATTATGCTTAAAAACAAAATAAAATGCACAAACAAGCAGTGACAGCGGCGATTCCTCAAATGTCCAGGATTTATTACTGTTGCATGCTAAAGAGGTGCATGTAAGTAAGCTGGAAATGGTACACAGTCCAGGGTCCAGCGAAAACATTCCTTTCTGAGCTTCTCTTTCCACTCTCCTACCCATATTACATACTTTGAATGCAGTAAAACCCGTTACTTCTCTGAGCCAACTTCAGACTTATCTGTTGCCACAAAAGTGCAAAGAAAGGGGCAGGATGTGAACCTGTGTATTAGAAAGAGCTTTACAGGAACCTCAGTTGGTGACAGAACACAAAGGGAAGATTCCTACGTATACACATCAGATCTGTCTCCACTTTTATAAAAACTGGAATCAAATGGGAAAGTGCCATCTTTGTGTTTTCCTAATTGAAATTTAAATGTCCTCATGACACAAAAAGGTATATACATAACATAGCTACGTAACCTTTTTTCAACGGGACAACAAGTGTCAAGCCCAATGGCTTCAGAGGGCAAATGAGATTGGTCAGGTAAAGAACTGTTCCTACAACTGATAATTGTGACACAATGTCCTATTGCCATTTCAAAAGGTCCATAATTCAGTTTATTCAAGTTTTCCTCTTTGTGGTATTTTTTCCCAAATAAAAAAAATATTTAGACTTTTGTAATCTGTGTATGCTGATCTTCATCAAAAGGTTCATTCTCTGGATCAGAGTCAGTGGTATCAGAATACCTATAATGATCAGGTTCATTATCACTAACATCCGGTGTTACTGAAGTTGAGCTGCTAGCCTCTGGGTTTGATGGCTCTTCTACTGTTTTTGTGAAAAATAGCTTCACCTGGAGGAGGGGGGGGAAAAAGAGGACAACAGAAATTAGTACGTATCTGCTCCAAGGAGAAAAGCTTAGCTTTCATATTGCTGGTATGAACTACTGCTGTTCTTATGTGCAGGTAAATTTATTTTTCTAAAATAGTTATGGACCACTCTTTGGCTTATGGTAGCAGGATGCTTTGCAAAATGAAATAAATAATTTAAATTATCACAATAATTAGCAACAAAAAAGACAAGAAATAAAAGAAATAGACAGCTATACCTTCAGTATCATAAACCAATTTAAAATGTCTGGGCAAGCAAATAGGTGTCAACCTAGTGATGAAAAGAATACATCAGCACCAATGAATCTACATGAAGAGGATGTTCTAGACCCAGGATGAAACAATAATGAAGGCTCTTTTCCTATTTGTCACACCATACTTCCCCTAATGATCTTAAAGTACTGGCAGGCTGATAAAGGTAAAGGTGTTCTTCAGTTATTTAGACAGTACCAACTGCAAAACTGTAAGAACATCATACAGAAATCCACACAGGGAACATATATCTTATGAAACGAAATTAAGACCTTCTAGCCAGCAAAAAGAAAAGCCTTATTATTGCTTTGAAGCTTCCCATTTCACTTAATAGTGCTTCTCACATTATCTGATGTGAAGGACTAGCAGGTTCCCCCTCCCCCCGCCCCAGTATACTAGGACTGGGACTGTATCTATGCTCAATGGTTGTGAAGTGCTGCTTTCTTTCTGGAAAACACTCTGTGGACAGACAGCCAATGTACTGAGGACTGGCACTGGTCCATAGACCACCACTTTGAGTAGCACTATTCTAAAAGGGAGTGATCAAATATTTTACATTTGTACTTCAAGGGTCCATATACATAGCTTCCCCACATTTTTATTTAAAGTGGTTTTTCCATCTCCTAACTGATCTTCCACTAGTTAATCTCCTCTTCTCAATGGATTTAGCAGCCTCTTCAAGATTTTTTTCTCCAAAATTGTTAAGGACTTAAAACAAAATTGAATGTGTAGTTATGAAATGGAATAATAATGAGGCAGTTAGAATTTTGTATCTTTCCCATAATATTCCAAACGTCACTTAACAGAATTCAACCTATCAAAATCGGCTGGATACCTCTTCCAACTGACACTTGTGTTTTATTGTATGTAAATACTGATCAAAACATGGGGGAACACAATCAGTGTTTCAGTAGATTCAATGTACAAAAACAGCTCAATACTGGAAAAAATGCAGGAATGGTCATGTTGACCATTAAATAAAATCCCAAATCTCAAATACATATTTGGTGATAATTAGGCCAATAAAAAAGTACAAGTTTACTAACATCTTCATCAGGCAAAGAGTATACATGTACTTAGAAAGAAGTAGTGCTCCTGGAATTATAGGTTGCAGGTTTGCATTATGTTTGTTTACAACATAATAGAAAGAATGTTCAAGCAGACAGAAAGTTCATTCTCTGCCTCCCACTATCCACCCCAAAAGAGAGAAAGAGACGTGGCAGACAAAGATAGTAAAGAAAGATCATTAAATTGAATACAGGACACAGAATTTTCTTAAATCTGGCTATCTTTTCATTATTTAAAGTTACAGACAGATTGGTTTGTAAAGCATTACCCATGAGATGTAAAATAAGGGATGCTGAACTTCCACGTACAGTACCTTTCAAATTACAGCACACCATTCAAATTCTATTATTTAATGCTTCAGATTATACTCACCTTAAAGTTTGGAGAAAAGTAACGATTTGCCTTGTCTTTATTTGCCTTGTCCAAATCATTTTTTGTTAGAGTAAGTATTAGATATTCCTTGTCATTATCTGAACGCTCTGTACTGAAAATTCCATCAAGTTCCTGATCCCCAAGAAGACTTCCATTTTCTACTTTGTCCGAATTTTCTTCCAGTTCTGGTATGAAGAATGTATTTACCCAGAAATGAAACATTTTTTCCTAAAGACAAAAGAGAAGGTGCTTTAACATACAAGGGACAAGTCATATACACTGACAGGTAATTAATTACTGAAAGTCTGAATCCACAAACACGTACGTAAAGACAACAGTAGAGGTGAGAATGACTACAGTGTGGAGACTTCCATTATTTCTTATGTTCACTTCTATATCAACACAGAAAATGGAATTTCATTGTTATCCTTCTCCATGTTTTTTGTGGAGCTATCAACTTCAATTTTGTTCCCTTAATGATTGATATAATTACTAAATTAAATATTTCTTCAGTATTCAGTATTTATAACAGAGGTGAGCAAAACTGTAATTCCCATAAGCCCTAGACAGAATAGCCTGCCTGCCTATTCATTCACTCATTCATTCATACGCCGCCCTTCTCCCAAAATGGCTCACAAAGCAAACATATCATCTTTAAAATTGCCAAAAAATAAAATAAAATTAACCATCACCATCACATTAAAACCATATTTTAAAACATACACAGACACATTTCAAATTCTTCTTCTAGTTGAACTAAACTCTGAGCTATTAAAGAAATCATAGAATCATAGAGTTGGAAGAGACCACAAGGGCCATCCAGTCCAACCCCCTGCCATGCAGGAACTCTCAATCAAAGCATACCCGACAGATGGCCATCTAGCCTGTTTAAAAACTTCCAAAGGAGGAGACTCTCTGAGGGAGATGTACCACTGTCAAACACCCCTTACTGTCAGGAAGTGCCTCCTAATGTTGAGGTGGAAACTCTTTTCCTGTAGCTTGCATCCATTGCTCTGGGTCCTGTTCTCTGGAGCAGCAGAAAACAAGCTAGCTCCCTACTCAATATGTCACCCTTTCAAATACTTAAACAAGTATCACCTCTTAACCGTCTCTTCTCCAGGCTAAACATACCCTGTTCCCTAAGTCGTTCCTCATAGGGCATGGTTTCCAGACCCTTCACCATTTTAGTCGCCCTCCTTTGGACATGCTCCATTTTCCCAACATCCTTCTTGAATTGTGGTGCCCAGAACCGGACACAGTATTCCAGACCAGAGCAGAACACAGTGACACTATGACTTCCCTTGATCTAGACACTATACTTCTATTGATGCAGCCTAAAATCACATTGGCCTTTTAAGCTGCTGCATCACACTGTTGGCTCATGTTCAACTTGTGGTCTACTAGGACTCCTAGATCCCTTTCACATACAGTCACATTATGCCAGATGTGTCCCCCCCCCCAATCCTATATCTATGCATTTCATTTTTCCACCCTAAGTGCAGTACCTTACATTTCTCCGTGTTAAGATTCATTTTGTCAGCTTTGGCCCAGCTTTCTCGTTTATTAGGGTCATTTTGAATTTTCATCCTGTCCTCTAGGGTATTAGCTAATCCTTCTAATTTGGTATCATCTGCAAAATTGATAAGTATGCCCTCTATTCTTTCATCTAAGTCACTGTTAAAGATGTTGAATAGCACTGGGCCCAGGACAGAGCCCTGTGGCACCCCACTGGTCACTTCTCTCCAAGATGAAAAGGAGCCATTGTTGAGCACCCTTTGGGTTTGACCGGTCAACCAATAACAAATCCATGTAACAGTTACCTTGTCTAGCCCACATTTTACTAGCTTGTTTGCCAGAATATCTTGGGGAACCTTGTCAAAGGATTACTGAAATCAAGATACGCTATATCCACAGTATTCCCTTCATCTACCAAGCTGGTAATTCTATCAAAAAAAGAGATCAGATTTGTCTGGCATGACTTGTTTCACTGAAACCCATGTTGAATTTTTATAATAATAATAATAATAATAATAATAATAATAATAATAAATTTCTATCCCACCCCTCTGCGAGCAATCAGGGAGGCTTACAACATTAAAACTGAACAAGAATTTACAATAACATACAATAAAAGCTCTATCCCAAATCCCAAACCCACACACCCCTTAAAAATTAAACAACAGCAAATTAAAACATTTTAAAACAACTCACACAAGTGTGGGCAATCTAATAGCAAGCTAATAGCAACAACAACATAACGACTGCAGTGAGGAATAATAGCGAGAGGATAGGCAACTCCTAGGACCGGGAAATCTAGTCTGGAAAGGCCTGCCGGAAGAGATCCGTCTTGACAGCCCTTTTGAAGCTGTCTAAGGTCATAATATGACGGCTCTCTTCCGGCAGGCCGTTCCATAGTCTGGGAGTGGTCGACGAGAAGGCCCTCTGGGAGGTTGCAGACAGCCTCGTCTTTATTGGCTGCAGCAAATTCCTCCCAGAGAAACGAAGTGCACGGGGTGGATTGTACGATAGGAGGTGGTCTCGAAGATAGGTTGGACCTAAGACATTTAGGGCTTTATAGGTAATAACCAACACCTTGTACTGGGCCCAGAAACTAATAGGCAGCCAGTGAAGAGACTATAATACTGGTGTTATATGGTCTCTTTTAGATGTACCCGAGACCAACCTGGCTGCCATATTCTGTACCAGTTGGAGTTTCCGGACCAAGCATGAGGGTAGCCCCATGTAGAGCGCATTGTAGAAATCAAGACAAGAGGTTACCAGCGCATGTACCACAGTTTCAAGGTCCCTTACTTCCAGGAAAGGGCGCAGCTGATAACATGCACTCCTGACCGTCACATTCACCTGATTAGTCATCTGAAGCGACTAATCCAGGAGCACCCCCAGACTGCGAACACAGTCCTTAGCGGAAAGTGTAACCCCGTCCAGGCCTGAAGATTGTATCCCAATACCTAGTTTTGGGGCCGCTACTGTAAGTACCTCCGTTTTGTCTGGATTCAGTCTCAATCTGTTTTTCCTCATCCAAACCATTACTGCCTTAAGACAGTCATTGAGAGGAGAGACGCCATCAGAAGCCGAGCTGAAGACTGAGACACAGAGAAATATATCTGGGTGTCATCAGCATAGTGATAACACCTCGCCGCATGTCTCCAGATGCTCTCTCCCAGCAGCTTCATATAAATGTTGAATAACATCAGGGACAGGATGGCGCCTTGGGGGACGCCACACTTAAGCTCCTTACTAGCAGAGCTGCTGTCCCCGAGCAACACCCTCTGGAATCTACCCAAGAGAAAGGAACGGAACCACTGCAATGCAGCGCCTCTGCATCCTAACCCTCTCAGGCGATCCAAGAGGATGTTGTGATCTATTGTGTCAAAGGCCGCTGTGAGGTCTAAGAGCACCAGCAGGGTCACACTACCCCCGTCGATGCTCAGACGAATGTCATCAGTCAAGGCAACCATGGCAGTCTCAACCCCAAATCCTGTCCTAAAGCCCATTTGGAATGGGTCTAGATAATCGGTTTCATCCAAGACTTTTTGTGATTATGGCATTCCCTTTTAAATGTTCACAGACTTGCAGTTTAATGATCTGCTCTAGAATCTTTCCTGGTATTGATGTCAGACTAACTGGACAACAGTTGTTGGGATCCTTTTTCCCTTTTTGAAGATGGGGACATTTGCCCTTTCTCCAGTCTGCTGGGACTTTTCCTCTTCTCCAGTTCTCAAAAATTATTGCCAATGGATCTGATATTACATTTGCCAATTCTTTTAATACCCTTTTCATGTCATTAGGCATACGCCTCTCCCAGCAGTTATATAGAATTAGGCTCCTAGCTCCGCCCCTCAGTAACCCACAGAAGTCTCACAGTTTTAAAAAGTTTAAGGACTCACCAAAATGGCCACAGAAAAGCAGCCTTTCCTCTTGCAAGGAATGATCCAGAAATCTTCTCCCAGCAGTTATACAGAATTAGGCTTCTAGCTCCACACACACCCGGGACCCACAGAAGTGACTCACAATTTTAAAACCTATCTTCGGGATCGCCTCCTTTCGTATAATCCACCCCGCACTCTAAGGTCCTCTGGGAAGAATTTATTGCTACCTATAAAAACTAGGTTATCTGCAACTGCCCAGAGGACCTTTTTGGCTATCGCTCCCAGACTGTGGAACGGCCTGCCAGATGAGATCTGTCACTTGACCACCTTAAACAGCTTTAAAAAAGCTGTTAAGATGGATCTCTTCTGGCAGACCTTTCCTGAGTAGATAACCGGCCACTGAAAATAGTTATGCCTGACCTTGATTTCTCCACTACAGTTATTTTAATTTATCTGTTATTTATTGTATTTTATTACAGTTTGTTGTTTTTTTAGTTTGTTTTTAAACTTTGATGGTTTAATTGCATTTTAGGGGGGTGGGCTATTGGAGAAGGGGATTGTTCATTTTATTATGTAAGCCCCCCCCCCCCCCGTTGTATTTTACAGAGAGGCGGGATATAAATAAATTTTATTATTATTAAAAAAGTTTAAGAACTCACTCAGCCAAAATGGCCACAGAAAAGCAGCCTTTTCTCTTGCAAGGAATTTCTCTTGAGAGGCTGTACAGATTGCTCACTTGAACAAGAGCAGCATTATGAGCCAGAGTTCATAGCTCAGGCCTGGGAGTTTAAAGTTTATTTCCATTTCTCTAACATTGCATGTCTAACTTTTGTCAATTTCCTTGACCACTATTCAAATTGAATACTGGTTACATCTCAAACAAAAAAAAAATCATACATTTAATAAAAATTTTATTAAATGGTTTAAACTACACAAGCACTAAAAATCCTTTTTTTTCTGAACAAGATAGGAGTTTCAATATGACCTGCTTTCAGTATAGACTGTTAACCAAAGAAAGACACCTGTTTTCAACCCACGCTAAAAATTACAAAAAGATGGAAATGTCATTACAAATAATGTCCAACCCAGGAGCAGATAACGTATGGCTATTTCTGCTGTCCCTGGCTTTCTTGATTCTCTCATGCTGTCCTTTTCTGGCCAAGCAAAATAAAATAAAACAGCTGAATTCTGGATACTTCAGATTTGTCTGTTAAGATTTTTTTTTTAAGTCTTTGAGTAGAAAAATGGCCCCAATATTTGAAGTTGTCCAGCTCCTGCTCTAAAAAATGACAAATGACAAGAACATTTTTGTTCTCATTCTAAAAACAGACTAACAATTCTATGAAAACGTGGATATCTCTGAACATTCATTGTCAAAGATGGTTTAACTGAGGCCACATTACAAATCTTACAGTTTTAAAACTGCAATAAAAATCAAATTAGAAACTAGAAAACAAATATTTTAACAATTATTCTAGAAAGATGAACAGATAACATTTTCTGCAGTTCTCTCTCTCTCTTTTTTTTTTTTTTAGATCTCTCTTAATTTCTGATGAATTGTCTCTTTTTCCATGTGGCCTTCATTCCTCATTTTGTCTTCACCCAGCAACATTTTCAAAGTGTTGTGTTACTACTGCCATGCAGCTCTGGTGCTAACAGGAGACAAAATCACCAATTCTTATCCATCACTCTCTTCAAAAGCATGCCTCAAATATATAGAAGTGTGTACTCCCTGGTTTAGGAGGATGGGTTGTTGAAAATTTTCAGTTACTTTACTTATTTTCTAAACAACATTAGTGTACATTCAGTATAGCACTAGCAGAAATGTTTTGTTTTGTTCCAGTGGAAAATTTACAGGTTACATTTAACTGGATAATATTCTGCTGCTGCAATAAGTGAAATATCCTTAATTGCAGAATGAGCCAGGTTGACTTTGAGTGCCACTCAGAACCCATTTCTTTAATAATAGTTCTGCTTTTGTCTGTTCTTCTAATCTAACACCACTATAAAATATGTATTTTATTATTGACTATGCCTGCTTTCAAGCTAGAAACTACTGACACTCAGGGACAAGATCAGAAGTCCATTATATACGGACATAAAAGGCTTCCATGAGATTCAAGTTAAGAGCCTTGCATGGCCTACAAGAAACAAACTTAGATAGAACATAGAATTAATTCAAAATTGGAGCTTTCTTTAACATCTTGGAAAACTGGTTTGATAATTCTTCTGTTGTTTAATTTTGTTCTTTCTCTTTTTAATGTAAAGTATTCCAGTACAGAAAGGAGAAGTTATACTTACCGAGAAGTTTCATTCTGGGATGGCATGAGCAGTGATCCACCACGCTTGGGTTTATCCCCACATGCTAACCCGTGCTAGTAGGAGTCCATAGTCTTTTTAAGTTACAGCTCAGTTACAGACGTTGAGACTCCCTCCTTCTCAGGCAGTTATCTAGCTTCATGTGACTATATATCTATGTATTATCTACCATTATCTTCATTTATTTATCTCCTCCCACATTTCTTTTGTTATTCATTTTATCCATGGGAGGGTGTGGATCACTGCTCCTGCCATCCCAGAATGAACCTTCTCGTTAAGTATAACTTCTCATTCTTGGGATGGCAGGTGCAGTAATACACCATGCTTTGGAGTTACCTTAGCCCTCAATCTGGATTGGATATAATTATGTGTTAGTAACTACTGCCTGTAACACCATCCTTCCAAAGGATGCTGTTGCTGACCTGTACTCATCTAATTTATAGTGTTTTATGAAAGTGGTTGGTTCTTTCCACCCTGCCACTTCACAAACATCTTTCAATGACGTATAAACTGCATACGCTATTGTTGTTGCCATAAATCTTGTTGAATGTGCATACACAGTTTTTGGTCTCGGTACTTTTTCTAAATCATAGCACTGAAATATGGATGCTCTGATCCATCTTGATTTTATATTTTTAGATACCTTTTGTCCCATATTCCTTGGATGGAAAGATAGAAACAACGCTTCTGATTTCCTGAACCTACTCATTTGCTTAACATATATCTGAACAGCTCTCCGAACATCCAGAGTATGCCAACTCTTTCTTCTAGGTGTTGTGGTTTCGGACAAAATGTTGTGGTTTCCAGGTGTTGTGGTTTCGGACAAAATTTTCGCAGACCTGAAGTCCACATCCCTCACCCGTTTGCGGGCAGCAAACGGAGGGGGACAAAATGGGGCATGCGCCGCCATTCAAGCCTATGGGGTTTGAATATTTGCGGTTTTCCATTTTCGCGGGGGTGGGTGGGTTCCAGAACAGATCCTCTGCAAAATTGAAGGGGCGACTATAAATTGTATCCATATACCTTTTATTCAATATACATTTAGGTAGAAATGTGGGATCCAAAATTAAAACTAATCAATCTTCCTCAAATTTGCACAAATTTGATTGTACTGATAACCCTGTTAATTTCAAAACTTGCCTTGCTGAGGTAATTGCCACAAGAAAATCAACCGTACAAGACAAATGGCTCAAACTTGCTGTTTGTAGCAGTTCAAAAGGTGATTCTATAAGTCTGTTTAGAACCATGTTTAATCTCATGTAGGAAATCTATGCATTATTGTTCGAGTAGATAATGTTGCTTCTCTTATGAATGTGTTCATGTGCAAAGAGAGTACCTGTTTTATAACTCAGTAACACTGCTAATGCTGAAACCTCACGTTTTAGTGTATTGGGCTTTAACTCTTTTCTTAACCCATCCTGTAAAAACTGTAATACATTATGTATTTCCGCTGTCTGTGCCTTTATTTTCTTAGTGTTACACCAATCATTAAATGTTTTCCGGGTTCTTTTATAAATTTCTTGAGTTGTTTTTCTCCTTGACGCCATAACAATGTTTATAACCTTATTTGGGTAACCACACTGTTTTAGTTTCAATCTTTCAAGTTCCATGCATTCAACTGCAACCATCCTGGGTTCGGATGATGAATTGGTCCCTGATGTACTAGGTCTGGTCTGTTGGGCAGTTCTACTGATGGTGCTATTGACATTCGAACTAGCAATGGAAACTATGGTCTCCTTGGCCAAAATGGTGCAATTAAAATCATATGAGCTTTTTCTTGCTGTATTTTCATTAGTACCTTTTAAAGTATCGTTATGGGAGGAAAGGTATATAGACATCCTCGTTGCCATTTCACTGATAGAGCATCGAAGGTTTCTGTACCTATCTTTCCATTGATTGAAAAATATATTTTTATTTTGTAATTCTGAGTTGATGTGAAAAGGTCTACCTGTAAAGGACCCAGTGTCATATTTATATCTTGGAATACTTCTTTGTGTAGTGACCACTCTCCCAGATGTATCCAACTTCAACTGAAATAATCTGTTTTTCCATTCATTTTGCCTTTCAGATATACTGCCGTAATCAATAATAAATGTCTTTCTGCCCAACTGAATATTGTTGTTGCTTCCTTCATCATTGGAACTGAATGTATTCTCCCTTGGTTGTTTACATATGCTTTTACAGAGATATTGTCTGTCACTATTAGAACATGTTGGTGGTGCACTATCGTTGCAAAGTTGTGTAGTGCTAACCTGACCTCTTTCAGCTCTAAATAATTTGTTGTATTTTTGTCCGCAAAAGTCAAAGACCTTGAGATGTTAGTTGACCACACTGGGTTCTCCAGCCTGTCAAACTTGGATCTGTTGTTATTTGTACAGTCAGTCCTCCCGTTTTTGAGGGGGATCTGTTCTGGACCTCCTCCCCCGCAAAAATGTTGACTCGCCAATATTCAAGCCCTATATGCTTGAATGGCGTGCATCCATGGGGGTGTGCCCCATTGATTTTAACGGAGATCGCCCCTCTGTGTATATTCAAAACCACGGACCTCAAGTCCGTGAGAATGGAGGGGTGACTGTATTTGTGTTTCTATGTTTAATGAAACTCCTTTGCTATATTTTCTCTGATATCCACCATCTTATTTGATTCTATAGGTACAATGGTATTGGCACAGAATAATGCTTTCTCTGTCCTACTGCTTGTTGATATGGGACAAGATATCTTTGTAGACTTCTCGAGTGACATCGTCCCCAAGGTATTATCTACATCGTTGATGTCATCACGCCATTATCTGTGCCAACCACATTAAGTCCGCTGATCTGCTCACCATTAACAGAGATATCTCCTTTTTTATCTTGTCTTCCCTTTCCTGAGAAAGACTTAAATAACCATTCTCCATATCTATTAATGCTCCCAAATGACTTAGGGATCTTGTTGGAATGAGTTGACTCTTTTCATAATTTATTATGAATCTGTAAATTTCCAACATGCGTATTGTGTCGTTCAGATGTTGCAACATGTTTCTTTTCTATTGCTATTAATAATATATTGTCTAAGTACGATTGTAATTGAATTCCTTTTTTCCTCAGGAATGCAATTAAAGGTATCAATATCTTGGTGAACACCCTTGGTGCTGAAGCGAGACCGATGGGTAACACCTTAAATTGATAATGTTCTCCCTGGTACTCAAATCACAGATATCTTCTGTGTTCCTTTGCCATCAGTATGTGTAAATGTGCCTCTTTGAGATCTATAGAAAATATCAAATTTCCTATTTGTAAATTGTCCTTTATTGTTTTGAGTGTTTCCACTTTGAACCTTACATAGCTTACGAAGATATTTAGATATTTTAAATTTAGAACAGGATGATGAGTTCCATTGTTTTTTGGCACTGTGAAGAAAATAAGAGTAGATTCTACTGAATCTTTCGTTTAATGGAACCTCCTCTACTGCTCCAATGCCCTTCAAATGTTGAATTTCCTTTATTACAATTTGTCTTTGGTCTTGATCATTGGAGAAGGAAGAAATCTGTTTATTGGTTTGTTTTCAAATTGAATCTTGTAACCAGATGTTACCACCAGAATCATCCATTTGTCTGATGTTACTTTTGTCCATAGATTGCCGAAATGTAGTAATCTTCTCCCTACCGATGACAATTGGTTAGCTCTCCCCTTGGCCTGCTTATCAACATGACGATCGGGAATAATACTAGCCCTGAGAGACCATTCAAAATGCCAAATAGGGCTGCTTGTTATTAAGCGTTCGAAATCCTGACAGCTTGTCAGCCTTTCAGGAGAAACCGCCACTACTGCAGCACTTTTCTCTGATTTTTGCAGGAAATTAGTTGCCTTTTTCTGTTTAGATTCCACTTTCTTTGATTTTTTTAGGCCTACAAGTGACTGCCTCTAAATCTGTGGTTTCGGAGCCATGCTTCTACATGGTCTCTCTTGCCACCGTTTTTACCTGCTTGTTAATTTCATCCTCCTCACTCTCACTTGAGATTCAGAATATTTTTGTCAAAGAAATATTCTTGTTCTTACTACTTAGCAGCTGTTTTCTGGGATATTTTTAGCTTATTTTTGTCTTTTCCACCATTTCCTTTCTTTGGTACATTTTCAATATTTATTTTCTCTGTTGCTGAATGCATAATCTCCTCCTCATTTTGTTTATTTTCTTTGTTTTTTCTCTCCATTTTTGATCTTTCCTACCTTCCTATCCCATAATTTACCGGGGAAGGGCTGTAGCATGTTATGTCGGCTCAGCAGGATAATAAAAACTGCTGGAGAAGGAGGACTCCTGCTAGCATGGGTTAGCATGTGGGGATAAACCCAAGCATGGTGGATTACTACACCTGCCATCCCGAGAATGCTGTGATTTCTTTTTGAAAAACTAGAGACATCTTTATGCTCAATTACATATAATAATGTTTGAACTACTGTTTTAAGACAAGTAACAAACCCAAAATCAACATTTTAAAATGGTTTCCAGCCTGAATTTAAGAAACAGGTGATGACATACTGTGGTACCCATTCTTGAAAAACATCCACTTAGAAAAACTGTTTGGTGGTGATACAGACCACTTTGGCTCCAAGCTAAAAGGCTCCAAGCCAAAAAGTAGTAGAAAGAGAGGAAATTCAAGACCTCACTGACAAATTACAGACAAAACTAATCACCAGGTCCAGATGGTTCTTAAAGAACTCAAAACTGAAACTGCTGATCTGCTTTACTAAAATACATAATATGTACCAAAGATCAGCCTAGTAGTACAGGACTGGAAAGTGACAGTTTTTAAAAGAGGATCTTCAAAAGATCCAGGAAGCTACAAACCAATAACCTTAATTTCCATTTCAAATAAATTGATGGAAAATGTTATTAAGGATTCCCAAGCATATAGATGAGACTGAAAAAAACCACATGGCTTCAGTAAATCTATGTTACTGTCTTACTACCCTTGTAGAGTTCTTTGAAAGTGTTATAAACATGCAGACAAGAGTGATCTGGCTGATATTATATACTTGGCCTTTGAAAAGTTTTTTGTTTCACACCAAAGACTCCTCAGAAAATTTACCAGTTGTGGGATGAGACGAGTCCTCTTACCCCACAACAAGTCCTCTTCTTATATTTCAAACTATGCTTCACCATTTTGTAAACAGCTTTGGGTCTATATGTTGTCCTGATATCTTATGCTATCTGACAAGATATAAATAGGAGTCTTAGGACTGATGCAGACCGGCACTATAGGCCAGCCTGGGGGTGGAGTTGGGGCAGAGCAACCGCACGGCAGCCGCACCAACTCCACCCCGAATCCGCCCCAACGCCATGTACCTATTTGCATGGCACGCGCCATCAGGGCGCCCTCTTGGTTCCCCCCAAAAGGAGCAGCATTTTGCCGCTCTTTTGGGGGTGGTAAAAAGGAGGATCGGGGCCACGTTGTGTGGTTGCCGCAGCCTCGATCCGCCACTCTCAGGGGCAGCCCAGAGCCACTCCAAACGGGCCATCTGCATCGGCCCTATGTGAACCAAAGGCTGAACATGTCAACAATGTGATGCATTAGCTAAGAAAGCCAATCCAATTCTAGGCTGCATCAATACAGTATAGTACCTAGGTCGAGGGAAGTAACAACCACTCTATTCTCCTTTGGTCAGACCTCACCTGGAATACTGCATCCAGTTCTAGTCACCACAATTCAAAAAGGATGTTGACAAGCTGGAGCATGCCCACAGGAGGGCAACCAAGATAGTGAAAGGTCTGGAAATGTGGACAAACTGCAGTATGTCCAGAGGAAGGTGACCAAAGAAAGGTTTGGAAACCATGCCCTATGAGGGAGCTGAGTATGTTTAGCCTGGAGAAAAGAAGGTTAAGGGGTGATAGGATGGCCATGTATAAATATTTGAAGGGATGTCATATGGATGGAGGATGGAGGAAGCTTATTTTCTGCTGCTCCAAAGACCAGGATCTGAGCAACAGATTCAAGCTAAGGGAAAAGAGATTTCACCTCAGTATTAGGAAGGATTTCTTGATGGTAAGAGCTGTTTGACAGTGGAACTTGTCTCAGAGAGTAGTGGAGTTCCTTCTTTGGAGGTTTTTAAACAAGGCTGAATGGCCATCTGTCAGGAGGCACTGACTGTATATTCCTGCATAGCAAGGGGCTGGACTGGATGGTCCCTGTAGTCTCTTCCGACTCAATGGACATCTGGGTTCTACGATTTAAATCAGTGGTCTCCAAACTTTTTAAGGACTGCCGCCCCCTTTTCTCTTGGGCGACAATCCTAGCATTTCCCAATGCCTATTTCTTCATATTAAGTCTACTGTTTGACTGCAAAATTTATAACAACCAACCTTGGCACCTGTGCACTGAGTCACTTTAGGAGTAGCAGCTGAGCAGCTGGCTGAGCAGCAACCAAGAAGCCCAAAAAATGGGCTGGGATGTTGCATTGTTTTAAAGTGTTTTAAAGATTTTTTTTACCTTTTTAACTGTATTTTATTCTTTTAACATGTAATTTGTTTTAATATTGTAATAATTTAATTCTATTTTAATGTACCATTTTTGCATGTTTTTAACTGTACTGTTTTTTAATATTGTAAGCTGCTCTGAGACCTCATTGGGCAAGATATAGATAAATATCATCATCATCATCATCATCATCATCATCATCATGCCTGTGCTAGCCTTGGGGTAAAGGCCAGAGCAGGCAAGAGGCTTCTCGGTCGCTGCTCGAGTGGCTTGCTTGGTTGCTGTTCCCTTTGCACCTGGTCACCCTCAGAGCAACAACCAAACAGCTGGCTGAGCAGAGACCAAGAAGTCTCTCATTTATTCCGGCCCTGTGGCAAAGAGCATTGCGGGCAAAAAGGTTCTTGGGTCACTGCTCAGTCAAGCTGCTTGATTCTTGCTCCCAAGATGACTAGGTGCAAAGGGAGAAGTTTGTCCTCTGTGAGGAAGGACTCTCAATCCTTCTTTGTTGGGACAGAGAGGAGTGCAGCCAGTGTGTGTACAGTGGGTTTACAGAGGCCACATGCTTTGGATTGAAGACCTCTTTTCTCAGCCTGTCTGATGAAACAAAGCAAGAGCAGGCTAGAGGACATAAGGCTCAAGCAGGGTCTCAAACATGAAAGATCCTTTTTGCCACTGCTTCTTCCCCACTGACACAGAATCCAATTCCTTGATTCAGTTAGTCGGTCTGTCCCAAAATGGTGCTGCTCCAAGCAACAGAAATGATCCTGAGGCCAAGCTGTGCAAGAGTTTCTAGTGAAAAGAATTGGCTAAGAGGGTGAGCTCATCCAGGCAGGTGAACAGCAGGCGATAGCACCATATGAAGTGAGGCTTCATGATGGTTTTAAGGGACCTTGAAAAGAAGCTTCATGCAACCCTCATCCCCACCATGGTCCTAAAGGCCACTTGTCTTTCTTGCGCATCAATACTTTAACTGGAGGCCTCCTGTCATCCCCTTTCCCCCTCACCACCCCCCTGGATCTTTCCACAGATGAGACAGTAGCACTGTAGCGAGTCTGGATTTTACAGCTAGCCAGAGTAATGGCTGGCTCCTAAAAGTCTAGCCAGCCACAATCTGACCAGTCCTATCAAAATCTTCACATGTTCAAATCAACTTAAAAGGATACCAGCTTTTTGAAACTGTAAGCCAGGGGTAGGCAACCTTTTTAGCCAGGGCTGGGTTGCTGTCCCTCAGACAATTTGGGGGGGGGGGGGGGGAGAGAGAGAGAG
This sequence comes from Phrynosoma blainvillii, assembly GCA_026167975.1. NCBI lineage: Eukaryota > Metazoa > Chordata > Lepidosauria > Squamata > Phrynosomatidae > Phrynosoma > Phrynosoma blainvillii. The sequence continues at coordinate 112,586,711 of JANUYF010000003.1, forward strand.
CACCAAAAATAAATAAATAAATATTTTTTAAAAACTTAAAAATTAAAAAAAATATGCATGCACACTCCCTCAGCCCCAGAAAAGCCATGGCAAAACCCCCATGGAGATTTTGCCAAGAAAACCCCAAGAACAAGTAATAACAATAATAAATATCATCATGGTGGGCAGCGGCGGGCGGCGGCAGGACCGGTCCAAAGGCCTCGGGGGGCGCATCCGGCCCCCGGGCCTTAGGTTGCCTACCCCTGGTGTAAGCCAACCAATATCTACAAGATAAACTATTAACCATCAGTTAGTAAATATGTTCAAAATAATATAATATTATAGAATATATGTGCATCATTATATTACATGGCTAGTCTGCTGCAGCTATACTCCAACTGCTACAAGTACTGATTGTTCTTTTGCAGCAACAATTCAAAAAAGCCATGGCCAAGTATTAAACATATTGATCGTACCTTCCCTGACCTTTCACTGACTTTCCCAAAAATGGTGCCCCTACAAGTACAGTGGGCTCTTCCTATCTGTCAGCTCTGGATCCACAGATTCAGCCAACTATAGAACAAAAATAATGAAATATACTTTTTTAAAAAAAATCTCAAAAAGTAGTAGCCTCACAAGAAGACTGTGGTGGAAGCTGTTCCACAATACTCCCTTGATGAGGGTAAAGAAGCCACTGAGGTGAGGAGAGTTGGGATGGTGGAGAGGGCAAGCCTGTCCTACCCACCAACACTCATTTTTCCTTCTTCCTCCATCACCCTCTGCCCCATGTGCTGCCATCACCTTCCCCTCTCTGACACCCACTTCCTTCCCTTCTTCTCTCATTCCCTGCCCTACAGCAGTGTTAGCTCTCTTCAGTGTGTGCACAGGGCAGAAAGCCTTCGCCCAGCAGTGGTCTTTGTGTGGCCTCGGCAACCTCTGCCTAACTGCAGCACCAAGCTGAGGCTGGCAGGTGTGTCCTTACACTGTATATAAAATAGTAAGTGGACTCGAGTCCTTATACGATATATAAAATGGCAGAAAATTAAATAAAATAGCGGAGGACTTGAGCACCCACACTTTGGTATCTGCAGAGGGTCATGGAACAAACCTTTGCAGATACAGTCCACTGTAAAACCAATTCGTGAAAGTCCTGTTAAAACTGCCCAAGTACAGAAAAAAGAGAACTTTTTTCATTCACTGCATGATCTCTAGATCTAGAATAGACGTGTAAGATTAGTAACATAAAATGTAACTAAATGCCTCATACAGTCATAATGTTAGGGTCTACACTAGCAGCATACTGGATATAAAGTTTAATCCCACACTGGAAATCTGAACTCTACAACAGTGTATTAACATCACACACATTCATTTGTGAACTAATCTGCCACATAACCACACACATATTTCTGAAAATATTAGCATCAAAGATCTCTAATCATAATGAGTTTATCTTTATGGACATCAAAGGTTTTTGAGCAATCCTCCTCTTTTAGCTGGCATGAGGGAAAACCCATATGATGTGGATTCCTCTTCTGCACCATCCAGAGAATGACAACATCCATGAGAAGCAGAAATGCATCTTGGGTTTGAGTGTTGTATATGTCTACAGTACGCACAGGTATTACTGTTCTCTATTCCTGTAGTATGCCTTACTTATAAAGCTCCTACAACTTCAAATGACAACACCTTTCACTGGAGGTTTTTATATAATCAAATTTTTCCAAGTTCTTCCTTTGCAGGATATGTCAGTAGAGTGGGAGTGGGGATGCGAGCAGAAGCGTTCTTTGTAATTTTTCCAGTTTTCTCTCAGACCTCCACATCTCTAACTTAGAACACTGACACTTTATTTGGCCAGAGTAGGCATCTGGCCATTTGTTGTTATTCTACTGATAATACCGATAATTCTACTGATAACAGCAAATGGTAAGGGAGAAAAAAGTTTTCACTGAAGATTAGTATTATTATGATGAAGACATCCAAATTCTCCAATGTAAAAGGCAGGCCACACTGGGAAATGTTTTCAATATTAGACAACCTGGTTTGACAACAGTACATGTGAAATGGGTCTAGGTGTCTTAGGCTGTTGCCACATTGTAATGCAGTTTGATGTAGCTTTACCTGTTACGACTCCGTTCTATGTAATCCTGGGATTTGTAGTTTGTTGTAGAGAAGTCTAAATATCTCACAAAACTGCAAATCACAGAAATCAATAGCACTGACCTATGGCAGTTAAAGTGGTGTAAAACTGCATTAATTCTGCAGTGTAGATGCAGCCTCAGTAGACCACAAGCTAAACATAGGCCAACAGTATGATTCAGCAACTAAAAAAGCCAATGTGATTCTAGTCTGCATCAACAGGACTATAATGTCTACAATACCACTCTATTCTGCTCTGGTCACAGCTCAGCTGGAATATTGTGTCCAGTTCTGGGTACCACAATTTAGGAATGCTATTGATAAACTGGAACATGTCTAGAGAAGGGTGACCAAAGAAAGGTCTGGAAATCAAGCCCTGTTAGGAGTGGCTTAGGGTATGTTTAATCTGGAAAAGAGAACGTTAAGAGGTAACATGATAGCCATGTCAATATCTTACCATCATCAGTTCTGGAAGGCAGATTCAAGAAGATCCCCTACCAGTATAGATATTGCCCTTGTGGCACCAAGGAAATCGAAAACATCAGTCATGTTCTCTTTGGATGTTCTTTGTACACAGAAATACGTGCTTTATATATAACCCCAATTGTACTTCAGTTTCCAGGCAGACAGGTGAAATTTTATGTTGATTATCTTCTTGCGGATCGCAATGAAGATATAACCCAAAAAGTTGCTAAATTTTTTGCAGCTGCTATTGTAAACCGCAAAAAGTTTTTAAAGGAGATGTAAAGATCATTTTATGACTTATGACTACAGTGTTTTATTTGTTTGCAGTTTTGCTGTAACAAATTTGATTTGGTTTAACCAAATAGTAAAGGTGATAAGTGTTAAGGGGGTACGGCCATAGGGTATTTGTCAATTCACTGGCAGGTGTTAGGGGCTAGCTCCAATCTAGGAATGGCTAACTCAGGGGTAGGCAACCTTTCCCCTTTAAGGGCCGAGGGACTTCAGCTCCCAGAATCCCAGGAGCTATTGGCCAACATGGGACTATTGGCCAACATGGCTGAGGCTTCTGGGAGCTGAAGTCCTTCGGCCCTTAAAGGGGACAGGTTGCCTACCCCTGGGCTAACTTGTTAAACTATCAGGGGGTACGGCTGTAGTAATTTTTTTTATCTATCGATAAGTGATAGGGGATCTGGTTGCAGTATGGGCATGATACATGTCTAAGGTTCTGGGGGATAAGGCCGTAGTGCATTTTTAGTGCATTTGTTCAATCTATTGTCAAGTGTTAAGGGATTTAGCCATAATATAGCTATGCTCAATATAGATCAGGGGTAGGCAACCTGTCCCCTTTAAGGGCCGAGGGACTTCATCTCCCAGAATCCCAGGAGCTATTGGCCAACATGGGACTATTGGCCAACATGGCTGAGGCTTCTGGGAGCTGAAGTCCCTCGGCCCTTAAAGGGGAAAGGTTGCCTACCCCTGATATAGATAGTCTAAATAACTATTCTTACTCAAACGGGTAGTACTCCTTAGATGTCATTGTTTTATTATATTATGTTGTTGGTGGAAAAATCCTTTAGTTCTATAATCTATATGAATCATAATAGATAATTATATTTTTTATATTTTATATTTATTATGTTAGATATATGGTATGTTAAAAGTATTTTTAAAAGTTTTTTGTAAAAAATGCAGAGTAGTACGTGGCAACTAGCTAGTTATATTGTTCACTCCCCTTTTACCTTTAGTTGGAGGAAATGATTGTTGTCTTTGGAACTAAAATGTCCTAGGGGTAGTATCATATGTTTAAAGTTTAGAGACATATATGAGACCATATCACTTAATCTTACTGAAATTATTAGAATTTTTAAGTATTATTGTGTCTAGAAAATGATATTGTCCTACCTCTGTCCTTCTACAAATTAGGATATGTTTGTAGTTGCCAGTATGTCCCTGTAAGAACTTATTGTATACAACTAAGATGTTTTATTGTGATTTTATGCTGGCCGAATGGCTGTAATAAAAGATGGGGGAAAAACCAGATAGCCATGTTTAAATATGTGAAAAGATGTCATACTGAAGAAGGAGGAAGATTGTTTTCTGCTGCTCCAGAGACTAAAGGCCTAAGCAGACTGCCAGAAATAGTGCACATTAAATTGAGGCACTGCCCTGGCTCAGTGCTAGGGAGTCATGGGAATTGTATTTTTTTCTGGGACATTGAGCCTTCTCTGTCAGAGAGCTCTGGTGCCACAATAAAATACAGTCCCCATGATTCCCTAGCACTGAGCCAGGGCAGTGCCTCAATTTAATGTGCACTATTTCTGGCAGTCTGCTTAGGCCCTAAGATACAGCAATGGATTGAAGGTGTCCACCTAGGCATTAGGAAGAACTTCGTGATGGTAAAAACTGTTCAACAATGAAATACGGTACCTCAGAGTGTAGTGGAGTCATTTTCTTTGGAAGTTTTTAAACAGAAGCTGGATGGTCACCTTTGACTGTGTAAATAGAACCCGGAACAATGGATGCAAGCTACAAGAAAAGAGATTCTACCTAAACATTAGGAGGAACTCCCTGACAGTAAGAGCTGTTTGACAGTGGAACACACTCCCTCAGAGAGTGGTGAAGTCTCCTTCTTTGGATGTCTTTAAACAGAGGTTGGATGGCCATGTGTCACTGGAGCTTGGATTGTGAGTTCCTGCATGGGGGGGGCGGTTGGACTGGATGGCCCTTGTGGTCTCTTCCGACTCTATGACTCTATGATTCCTGTGTGGCAGAGGGTTGGACTGGATAGCTATTGTGGTCTCTTCTCACTCTATGATTCAATGTTTTACTGTTTTTCTGTGCAAAGTTATGACGTAGCAAGGGTAATAAACTCCTTTTCATCAATTTTCAGTAAGTATAAAAGGCTACTATATTAAAGACACACCAATGAAGTGAGTTTAAAATCACTCTCAACTGATGTTGTAATAATTATGTACAAGGGGGTATCGTAAAGTAATCATTATCACCTGAAAGTTATTATGGTATATTGATGAAATTTTCGTCAGTGTCTTCATCACCAAGTGACTTTTTCTTTTCCCAAAAATGAAAAATCCGTTTCTGGGTCGCCAATTTGACAGCACAGATGAAGTAGAAGAGTGGTTTAAGGCACAATCTGCAGACTACTACAGACTACTACAATAATGGTATTCGGAGGGTCAAGAAACGCTGGGAAAAATGTGCCAATTTTTAAAGGTGATAATTTTTAAACTTTATTATACCCCCGTGTGTGTGTGTATTCAATATTTTCAAGCCGTGAATGCTTGAAAATATTGAAAATGTGGGTATGGAAGACCGACTGTACTGCTGCATCTCTATTTACAAGTTTTTAGAACAGACTTGTAAATGCTGTTAGCTATTCTATTTAGGAAACACAAAATCACTATGGTAATGCTTGTGAAACTATCTAGTACCGCCAAATCAAAAGTTTGGTTTTTTTTTGTGCGGACCAACAAACTAGTGTGGTTCAAAGAAAGGTAATTCTGTTGATTACAAGGAATGCTGTATCCAATAGGGGGCTACTTGTTCATTAATGTACTGAAGTGGATTTCAACAGTGCAGAACAATGAAATCAAAACTTACAAGGTAGTAAGGCAGATTCACAATTTATGTCTTGACGTGTTGTTCTTTCACTGAATTTTTAAAAATGCTTTTACAGGTTGTAAAGTTTTCTGAAGACGACTTAGCTATGCTGTGGGATTGCCTTTATATAGCCCAGTGATGGCAAACCTTTTCGAGACCAAGTGCCCAAACTGCAACCCAAAACCCACTTATTTATCGCAAAGTGCCACATCGCATCCCCTTGGCTTTCTAGTAACAGACTCTGGTGAACTCTGTGCTGGGGCAACAGTGTGCGTGCCCACAGAGAGGACTCAGAGTGCCCCCTCTGGCATGCGTGCCATAGGTTCGCCACCACTGATATAGCCAATAATTTATTCCTTCAATATTATTATTCATTAGTAGGTTTTCTGTGAGAAATTTGTAACACAAAATCAGGCATGCTTTTCTTTAAGTTATTCTCCCTGTTGCTCCGAATTCACATATGGTCATACACACAAGAGCAATGATGGGGCAGGGCCATCTAAACATTCTTTTCTGGAAAATCAACAGTATTTTCCTCATTTATGACTATACAGAAATTATCCATGCCTCAAATTAACCATAATTTTATATTTTAACTTGATTTGTAATGGCAGTTATCAAGATGCAAAGCACAGAAATGGCAGGAACCATGTTTCTGAAATAGTTCTACTTAATTAATAACTCAATCTGGCTTAGAAAAAATAACTCTCATTATGACTCCTGTAAAATCTCTGTAGGAAAAGCATTTTTGTTTCTATCAGTATCAATCTGATAAAATTCCAGATACAATTTTCTTTTTCCTGAAAAGATTACAACTGTCACAGATAGGTACAGCTTGCTTTTTTAACCATTCACAAATTAAATTCCTGGTTTGGTGATAAAACAGCTTTTCTTGTAGGAAGATGTTGCAGCAGTAAGATGAAAACATCTTAAATACTTTTTCTGGGCTTGGACTAAACATAGTATGACTGATCAAGGACCAATATTGTATTTGTCCCCAATGGCTTCAAATTTCTCTTTCTTTCCTGGAAACTTGTCAGGGACCAGCAGCCAACTGCTCAAGACTGGCACCATGGATGAACACTTTCGAGTAGCACTGATCTAGGGAAAACTGGTAGGCGTTGGGAGGGTGGGCTAGTTTCACACAGATTGAGTCAGACAATTAATATACGACAAGAAAGGCAAACCAAGTATTATGTAAGGCTATTCAACAAAAAAAGGAGAAAGATGCTGAAACTAAATCCGATGACAAACAACCACCCATCCCTCACACAGCTCATTCATGATCTACTACTTGTACAGTGTGCCCATTCCGTCTGCAGGCTTAACATCCATGGATTTGAGCCTCCATGGACAGCAAGCCCCAGCTCTTAAAATGGTGGTGCAGGAGCGCACATCCATTGGAACCAATGGGACCTGAGGTCCCGCCATGGGGGGGGGGGGTCCGAAATGGATCACCTGCGGATAGCAAGGGCCCACTGTATAGCTAAACGAACAAAGCGATGCTAGAGAAGTTCATTGGCTATATAACTTCAACAATCTCACATAATTCTTCTCCATAAACGCTAACTGAACAATGCTGATGAGATTTGCACTTTGGATTATGTGGTTATCTCTGATATGAAAAAAACTAAAGCTGGCTCTCAAGTTTTAATAACCATTATGTGAGATTATCATTGTTGTGTATTTGGAACAGATATAATGGCATATTTCATTCAAAGTGTTTGGTGTTCACCTTTAAGAGAAATATATACCAAAGTTAATTGGATGGCACTCAAAGATTTGTTTATAATAGAAAATAGTCAATATAGATTGAAATCAAGAAAAGAATTAAAAATCTGAAATATTTGCTTTAAACTGTTTTTTTTTTATAAAAAATTAATTGAAAGATTTAAAATGGATAAAAAGATTCAAGGGAGTCAAGATTCAGGTAAAAGATTCAATTCAAATTCAATTCAAAGGGAATAATGGGAAAAGATGTGGGCAAAGAGCTTGAAATTTACATCAAGTATGATCTGATGGAGAATTTTTACAAGATTATGTATAGCTAGTATTTAATACTGGGCAGGCTATCAAAATGTTTTAAATCAGGGGTAGGCAACCTAAGGCCCAGGGGCCGGATGCGCCCCCCCCCCGAGGCCTTTGGACCGGCCCTAGGCTGGTCCTGCCGCCATCGCCACCGCCGCTGCCACCCCCCGCCATGATGATATTGATTATTGTTGTCATTACTTATTCCTGGGGTTTTCTTGGCAAAATATCCACAGGGGTTTTGCCATGGCTTTTCTGGGGCTGAAAGAGTGTGCATGCATATATATATATTTATTTTTTTAAAAAATTATTTATATTTTTATTTATTTATTTGTTTATTTATTTTTGGTGCTTTGGCCCCCCAATTGTCTGAGGGACAGCAACCCGGCCCCCAGCTCAAAAAGGTTGCCTACTCCTGTTTTAAATAGTTCAAATAAATGTTGGAAGTGTAAAATAAGAGAGAGAGATTTTACCACATGTGGTGGACTTGTAATAAAGGACAGAAATATTGGTCTCAAATACACTTAATAATGAAGGACATTTTTAAAGTTAAAACACACCTGAAACCAGAGACTCTTCTGTTGGGAAAGCTGAATTGAGAGGAAACATGGAAGCACTTTACAATATATGATTACAAAAATAGTTTATTCCCTGATGGAAGGATACTGTTATTCCAACACAACAAGATTGGCTGATGAAGGTAAGTGAACTTGCTGAAAGGGATAAATTGACAATGTTGATTAAAGAGAAGTCTTTGAATAACTTTAAGAAAGACTGAGAATTGTTTATTACTTTTTGAAGTCACACTGAGGCTAGCCATCAATTTTAGGTCTCATACAATAAACTGAATTTATGTATTATAGAAGCATAACTATATTATCATAAAAAGGATGTAAAGTAATAGTGGAAAATATCATCATTTAGGGAATGGGAAGTCAGTTTGTGAGCATTGTCTGCTTTTGTTGTTTAGTTGGGTTTGTAGCCAGCATCATGTCACCCTGCTGACCACACAGCGAGCAGTGTCACGGCGTTCCACTGCAGAAATGCCAAAAAGCCTCCGCTGTGGCATAAAGAGTGCCTTTTTCCACCCCAAAAAGGAGCAGCATTTTGCCACTTCTTTTGGGGCTGGAAAAACACCAATTCGGGGCCATGGCATGAGGTTGCCACGGCCCCAATTCAGTGCTCAAAGGGATGGTGTAGAGCCAGACTTTTGGGGCTGTTTCAGCCCTTAGTGAAGAATTAAATCCATACTTAAATCCTGCTTGCGATTAGTCTGAAGCACTTTAAACTGTGTCATTCTATTCAGGAGCCAAATTGAGCAAATATAATCTGATCCAGAGCTGGTACCATTTAGTCTAAATCTGCAAATAAAATTTTCTAAAAATGGTTAGAACATTTTATTTGCAAGCTGTTGTTGCCCAGCTGTACAAAAATTAATGCAGAAAGGTTCTTTCCTGGGGAAAATGTTGAGTCATAAGATACCACCAATTGTTTGTGTCTCTGTCATAAGTATGGTAACACCCAATAAGATATGGCACGGTGACATCATTGTTAATCCAACTATCCCAACTTCAGAGTTAGGGGTGGGACATACAACAGAGTGGCTTTTTATCAAGATGAGCACAATGCCTCCAAATCCAGAAATTAATCTACTGCTAGTGAAGTGTTCATGTAAATGACCAAAACTTTGCAAGTCCTATTGCTCTGGATTTTCTGGCATTGATAGGTGTAACTGTATGAAAATGAGAAAAAAGTCACTCAGAGTGAAAATTGGATGGTGGAGGGCTCAAAAGATATCACATATCAGACAGTGGATATTATTGATATATATGTTATTACTATATGCATGCTATCTTGGTCTAAGTTGCATTATGTAAGATCTATAGAAAACATACTGACTCCTGCCCTCCTCTGTAGCATGAAGCATAGAGAAATGAAAATCCTTGCTAATTATTACTAAAATATGTACTGATGACTGATTGAATGTAATTACATAATTCTTATTAAGTTTTTAATTAGCTTAAATGACTATAATAATTACATTGAATGGTTTCTGTACAAATAATAACTATGGAAGATATTGTCAGTTTTCTAGAATTTGAATGATCCTCTCTTGCATAACATAGGGCCTTTACAGACTGTCAGAAATAATCCAGCTTGAGGCCACTTTAACTGTCCTGGCTCAATGCTAGGTAATCATGAGAACTGTATTTTTTTTCTGGGACATTGAGCCTTCTCTGTCAGAGAGCTCGGGTGCCACAATAAACTACAGTTCCCATGATTCCTTAGTACTGAGCCAGGAGAGTTAGTGGCCTCAAGCTGCATTATTTCTGGCAGTCTGTAAAGGCCCACAGTTCTTATGGTCAGGGCAACAAATAGACTCCAAACCAAATACTTTACCACTGATGCTCCAGAGAATCTACAGATTTTACCACCTGCTCCTTAAAAGCGTTATCCTGGAGAAGACATCTCAGTAAAATGTGGATGGTACTGTATTTCAGTGGGTTTGCGTCTATATGATTATTTCTTCCTAAAAGATGGTGGTTTAGAATTTTGCTAAACAATCTGGTATCTTGCTTCAGGGATATCCAGTGTTATCATATTCCCCATGCTACTTTACCTGTACATGAAATAACTGAACAAGATCATTCAGGAACTTAAAGGAGTGAATTGCCACCAATATATAATATTTCTTTCAATATATTTCTTGTTCATCTAACACACCTGAGAAGGTGGGAATACTAGATCAGTGCTTACTGCAGTGACTGACTGGGTTAAGTCTAACAATCAGAAGTCCATTCTAGCCAGTACAATGAAACTGTTAGTCAATGACTCCGCTGTCCTGATGAGTGTGATACAGAATCTTTATTGGGCAGGATTGATTTTTTCCACAAGTATCAAGTTTATAGTCTGAGGGGACTCACTGATACATCTGTCACCAGAGGGGCAAGTAGCCTTTGTGGCACTGAGTGCCTTTGAGTAGCTTAGGATGACATCCCACCTATGACTCTATGTGGATATATGGATAAACTGGTGAAGAATATAATAACGAGAGCCTTAAAATAGAACTAAGGCTGCATCCACACTGCAGAAATAATCCAGTCTGATACCACTTTAACTGCCATGGCTCAATGCTATGGAATTCTGGGATTGGTCATTGTGTGAAATATTTAGCCTTCTCTATCAGAAAGCTCTGGTGCCACAACAAATTACAATTCTCAGAATTCCACAGGAGGGAGCCATGACAGTTAAAGCAGTGTCAAACTGGATTATTTCTGCAGTGCAGATGCAGTCAAAGTGTTAAGGATTAATGCTCTTTCATATGCACTGGTATAAAAAAACAGTTTGGGACATTTTAAATGCTAGCTTTGTTCTATAAACCCCTAAAAGGGTCATGATAATATAGTCGTTCCTTCCCGTTCACAGGGGATCCATTCCGTACCCACCCACCCTGCAAACGGGGAAAAACATGGATATTCAAGCCCCATTTATTTTAATGGTGGTGCGCTCCCATGCCATTTTGTCCCTCCTGGCTTGCCATCCTCAAAGGATCAAAATCGTGGACGGCAAGTCCATGAACCAGGAGGGACAACTGTATACAGAACTTCTGGCCCTTCAGGTGGTTGAACTCCAAATTCCATGAGCCTCAGACAGCAAAGCCAATGGTCAGCATGTAAATTATTGTCCAACAATAGTTGGAGAGCCAGAGGTTCATCAATCCAAAGACTGGAAGTATTATTACGGTCGCCCCTCTGTTTTTGTGGGGGATCCATTCCGGACCCACCCCCAAAATGAAAAACCAGAAATATTCAAGCTCCATTGGTTCGAATGGGTGCACGCTCCCGTACACAGCCCTCTGCACATGCTATGGGTACATAACCATTATATCCTTCCCCACTTGCCAATCTGTGAAAAGCGAGACCGCGGACTCCAAGTCCGCAAAAATGAAGGGACAACTGTATTTATAACACTACTGAAGGACTGCCTCTTCCTATATGTATCTTTAATAATAATAATAATAATAAGAAGAAGAAGAAGAAGAAGAAGTTTTATTTATAGTCCGCCTCTCTGCATGGCAATCGAGGCGGGTTACAGCATTTAAAACATGACACTTTCTTAACACTTTACTCATCTACATGCACACCTGTGAGTACTCCTTTACACTGATGTTGGAGGAAGGCAACAAAAAAGAATGCTTTTCAGTGAGACCCAACACCCTCTCTCTCTAGGATAGATTGCCTGGCACTGATTGTACTTTCTTTTCAGACCAACGATGACTTCTTTATGCTCCTGATACTTTTGTCATCACATTACTACTTTCAACTTAAAAAAAAAAATTAAATACACATATCATTTTAACTTTCACTTTATGAGCAAGCTGATGTTTGTCCCTTTAAATTATTTTAGTTCTCTGAGATTTGATAACGTGTGTGTACTGTTTTGACTCGTTTCCACACAGCTAATTTTGACTGTATATTTTGATTGCAGTTTATCAATTATTTTCCAGTCTTTATGAATTCTTTTCAATTGTGTTTTCTTGAGAGAACACTGAGTGACAACCCACTTTTAAAAAATATCATTACCAATCTCCCACTTGTTTCTACAATTCCTGCCAACTCACACACAAAATTCTACTTTCATACTGGTTTGAATCTAAAATTATGCTTCTTTAATTTCTATTTTGCCTTTTTGATTAATGGAAGTATTTTAAATCACAGGAAGAACATAGCTGAACAAAACACATTACTAAACTATATAAATATGCAACCATCATTGGAATCTTTGCTTTAGCTCTGAGAATTTCTTAGGATTTAGTCTGAGAATTTCTCTGAAGATCCTATAAAGAGCATATATCTAACACAAACAAACACAGAAATTTATTATAGAAAACTAGGCTTTTATTATATTAATACAATGGGCCCTCTGTATCCATGGATTCAACCATCCTCATCTTGAAAATATTCAAAAAAAAAATATAAATTTCTGAAGCAAACCTTGATTTTCCATTTTATATAAAGTGACATTATTTTACTATGTCATTGTACTTAATGGGACTTGAGAATCCACTGATTTTTGCATCTATGGTGGGTCCAGAAATCAAAACCCAGCAGATACCAATGGCGCACTGTACTTTCGTTCTCATAAATCCCAAAATGTACAGTTTCTACACCAGCCTCTCCTGAAATGAAGGTTGATCTTATATTTTCTGATTTTTATCTACATGCAAGCATCTTGCATTTAATAAATTCCACAAACCTTGAATACTGTTTTACAGCATGATGTGACAGAGTAGTAGTTGAAATAGTACATTTGGAAGCATTCTGAAGTCCATTTTCAGAAGACATTCCAATCCACTGTCTGACCTATGTAGACCTAACTTCTCTGGGAACTACTAAGTTAGAATACTGTTGATGGCCTCAAAAAAGCATGGCGTTAACCACATTTACCACCTTACCCTTACAGTAACACATAAAGCTCTGGTATACTAAAAATTGGAATTCAGCATGGAATTTAGTACTAAAAATAGGAATTCAGCATACCAGAATGCAAATATCAACCCTGCAGAAGTTGACTGAATACTGCTCCAGAATTTTTTAAAAAGTCTGTCAAGTAGACGCCAGCAAATTCTATTTCCCACTTATTAGGGCAATAGAAAAAATGTATGTAAATACTCCAGATGACCTAGTAAATCTGCTCTGCTTCCATTCAGTGTAACAGATTACATTCTGTTTACTGAAATTCACATACAGTCTGTGTTTAAAGAAATTCAATAATCATAGGCTAGAAATCTGGGCTTACTTGAGACAAAACCTTGTCCTATGAGAACATTTTAAGTGATTTTTCTTAATTTCTCGCAAAAAAAAAGTCCTAAACAGTGATAAGCAACTGCACATAACCTCAATTCAATAAGCCCATTTCTGGTTTGCATCCCTGTCCTGGGTCTAAATCGGTTGGGAGGTGGTGATAGAAAAATTGCTGTATGTCTCTAGTATGTTCTTAAAAAAAGGGGGGGGGGGTATGACAGCCCTCAAAAATGGCCTTGCGAGGCTGCACTCTGTCCATCCCTATCTATCTTATTTGCATCTCTTTATGCAAATAAAAAGCAAGCTAATGAGCAAAACACAAGGCTACTGTCATATCTAATTTGGTCCTCAGCTCCAAAAGCCTTGGAAAAACAGTAGATCAAGTGCAGCATCTAGAACACTGGAAAACAGGAAGCTGCTTTATATCAAATCAGGCCACTGGACCATCAATCCCAGCACTGCCAGGACATTTCCTTCCTGGCCCTATCGAAAGATCCCTGGTATTGCCAAATGGTCTCCTATCAAACTACTAAGTATGCTTGATCCTGCTTAGCTTCTAAAAACAAGTGACCTGGTACATGGTGCTAACCTTCACACAGCAGCAGCATCATGGCCACTGCCACCACCAGAGGCAGCAGGAAATACAGTTGTCCCTCCCTGTTTGTGGACTTCTGAGTCTACAGTCTCACTCTTCATGGGGAGGAACAAGGGCTATAATTTATATGGCCACACGCGCTCACATACAGCCATGAACGCACGTGCCATTAGTTTAAATGGGGTTCAAATATTTGTGAGCCACCATTTTCACGGGGGGAGGTCTGGAACGGATCCCCCGCAAATTGGGAGGGGCAACTGTACTTTTTATCAACTTCAAGTCAGAAAATTAGTTCATTCTGTTTTGGGCTTAACCACCACCATTTCACATGTATGAGCTAAAAAAAAATCTACAGCTCATTGTTCACCATTAAATATGGTTTTGAAAATTCAGATAACACAATATTTTTATTATACTATTTGCCAGCCTATTTCTGATAGTGGAACACAAGGCAGCAACAACACAAAATCCAATGGTGTCCCTCTCTGAAAATGAAATACTATGGGAACAAAGCAGACCTGACAAATTTTCTAGAGTCTTCCAGACACAATAAAAAAATAAGTAGGCAGTGTATACATATTCACTGTGCTACACAAAACCCACAAGTGGTTAACCATGGAAGCATGAGTGACTCATATTTAAGTTTACTTCAACAGAATATCTGAAGCTACCTGTTGCAGGAAGACTGATGGCAAATGTATTTAGAACTAGCAAGAATAAAGATCAAACACTTCTCAGATTAAAAAAACAAACCTTTTTCAACATCTTGTTTTGCTTATGGAAGAATTCCACCTTGATGTCACCACACACTGGCAATGGCTGAGGGAATTCGAAGTACATATATTTGTCTTCACGTCTTGTGGGTCCTGAAGAGGAGGTGAATATCTTTACCTTGAGCTGGTAGACCACAAACTGAGGATCTGCATGATAAAAAGAGGCATTCCACAACAATCATTATAGAGGAACTGATTTTAAAAAGAACATGAACTTTAAAAAGTCTTTTGTGATTAATGTTCAATAGGAATTAAATTATGCTATGTAATTTAGGTATACAGTGGGCCCTCAGTATCTGCAGGGGATCCATTCCCCCCCCCCCCCGATAACAAAATCCATGGATGCTCAAGTTTCATAGTACTGTGGCCATGCCGTCATTGGGTACAATAGGACTTTGCCCCATCAGAAGCCCGAAGCCCCTCTCACCATGGCAGGGGGCTGGCTCCTCCTCCTCCTCTTCCAACTCTTCCTGCCACAGCGGCTGCCGCGCAGTAACAGCCGCCTTTTTCCTCTCCTCCTTTATTTCCTACCCCAGCCATCACCATGGCCATTTTTCCTTCCTCCTCCGCCTTTTTCCCACAGCTACCCCTGCAGCCAGCCTGCCTGCCTGCCTGCCTGCCTGCCTTCCTTCCTTCCTTCCTTCCTTCCTTCCTTCCTTCCTTCCTTCCTTCCTCCCTCCCTCCTCCTCCTCCCTGTCTCCCAGCCATAGTGGCAACTGTTTTTCCTTCCTCCTCCTCTTCCTTTTTCCTCCTCTTTTTTCCTCCTCCTCTTCCTCTTTATCCCCAGCAACCTCTTTATCCCCAGCTGTGGACATTATTCCTTCCTCCTCCTCCTCCTCCTCTTTTCCCCCAGCCATCACTGCAAATGTTTTTCCTTCCTCTTCCTCCTCCTCTGCCACACACACAAACACCCCAGGCTTGCCATCTGCGGATGCTTAAATCCACGGATGGCAAGTCCATGGATATGGAGGGCCCACTGTACTTACAAACCTAACAGTTCTAAAGTAAAACATTTGCATAAAACTGAGTGAAGGTACCTGAAACATTTGAATTAGTGGCACTAGTGAGACCTTCTCCTCCTTGTTTTCTGGCCATGGCGGCATCCTTCTTCCCTTCCTCCTCCTCCTCTTCTTCCTCTTCCTCCTCCTCTGTCACCCCCCCCCCACAGGCTTGCCATCCGCAAATGCGGAGGGCCCACTGTACTAACAAACCTAATCATTCTAAAGAAAAATATTTGCATAAAACTGAGTGTAGGTACCTGAAACATTTGAATTAGTGGCACTAGTGAGAATATTTCCAAGGTGACCATGTTATAGAAATGTAATGCAAACATGATATAATGCAAATTATTGAAACTAAAATCATCTTTATACCTATTCACCAGTTAAGTAAACTATCATATTATGTCAAAGACAGGAAAGAAGATGGAAGTTAATCCTGTATAAATGTGAAATTTATAGACACTACTAACTTGCCATATTAGGCAGTCATGGAACAAAGTAATTTAAAATGACTTCCAAAGGCCCTTCTAACATCACACATAAAAGCAAAACATCCTACTTTCCCCACTGTACACATACATTAAAAAGTTCTAACAGTTCTAATCGTTTCATCAATCAATAAATGTGGCAGGATATGACACACACGTTGTTACATAAAGTCTGGAAGATAGTAACACTCAGCCACGTGTGTGACAGTAAATTGATCTAATATCTCTCTGCATGAAACCTGACCAGACTTTGATTTCTTTCAATCATGATCATATTACTAATTTCCATTAACTGAAACCTACAGGTGAAAAAATATAGCTAATTCTTATCAATACCTATACTGTTGCTCATAATTAAAGTCAATCAGCAATGTTTCCAATCAGCCCTGTATTCAGATGAAAGCAAACTCTTACAGTGTGGACCCTATATCCATGCAACAGACAGGACTGTACCCCAATGGGACAATGCAAAACTACTAAAGCAAATGCTAAGAATCAACCTCAGTAATGATGGTACACCAGCTGACAAAAGAAACTCTAAAAGGGCCTGAAACACTATCTTTCTTAGAGAACATGTATTTATTACATTTCCAGTTCAAGCTTCTAAGAATGGCAGATTCATTCGCTTCCTCTGTCTCTCAATTTTTATTGTTTAGTTATTCCAAACAGAGAATTATGTGGAATAGCTAAGCATAAGATAAAAGATTTTCCAATGGTCACAAAGTAACCATTAGCTCAGTCAGGATTTGAAAACAGATCTCCCTGTCCTCAATTTTGTCATTATACCACATTGGCTTGTAGTGAAGATATTGTACAATGGTTCACGCAATCTAGCATGATCTACTGTGACAGTGCTTTCCAGGGTACTCTAGCAAAGATCTTGTCCATCATGTATTATCTGAGATATTTTTCACTGAAGGGAATAAGTAACCTGGGTCTCACTGTAGGCAAACAGACACTTTGTTCATTTACTATATTCCTGTCCTCAGATATCAGCGGTAAATATCATTTTGATAGTCAAATATTAATTAGTACGAAAGGATATGGGGATAAATTGTTAAAATCAGTAAATGTTCTAATGGTAAATTGTAAAGTAGCTGTATTAAGTACATTCTGCTTGTCAAGGTAGTAGTTTTATAATACCTGCCAGCTGCTTGCATCCACCCTCAGGATGCTAGCTGCGGCACTCCTGATCTTTCATCTCTCAGATCCTGTTTCTCTCCAGCCTCACGTCTCATACACAACACAAATAGTGAACAAACGAGACACAAGTCTAGTGAGAAACAAATGAGTAGGAGTGTTGCAGCTGCTGCTTCGAAGGTGGAAATGTGTGGCTGGAGGCAAAAAGTCAAGAAGCTGGAGAGAATGAGAATTTGTGAAGTTATACCACACTGGCTTTTGGTGAAGCTATTGTATAATGGTTCACCAAATCCAGCACAATCTAATGTGAAATGGCAGGAATCCAAGTGTAGTGCTCGATGTGAATCCATACTTCCTGCCATTTCACAAATTATCACATCTCTCTCCAGCCTCAGAAATATTCTACGATACTTGTGTATTCCAAAAACCAAAAAAATCCCAACTCCAAAACACTTCTCATCACAAGCACTTTGGATTAGGATGCTTAACTTGTACAATGATATGAAAATAGAAATCAAAATGCTATCTCATATATCAGAAATAAGGAAGGAACTTACTGCAAGTGCCACCACTGAACATTGGAATTGTTTCAAACATCATTTTGTGAAAGAGCAGTGCCACTGGTCTGTAATCCAGATGATTCTTTAAAAGGTAGCTATAGTAATATACATAGCGCCTTTGACTGGGAATAGTTACTCCCTAAATTGAAAAAGGAAAGAAGAGCAAAAATATTTAATCATATGTAACATTTTCATAGCTTGCTACTGAACTGACTTTCATGAATTACATTCTAAAAATGCATCATACCAGGCAAATCAGTCTATCTCTACAGACTTTTCACAGATTGAGAAATTTAGCATAACTCTGATGAACTCACATAAGCAACCCAGAGAGGTCTAGAACCCTTCTCCACTCTGTATCTGCTGCTATGGAAGAAAACCCCAGAAGGGAAAACAGAACATTCAGATACAATTTTGGCTTCTGCCCATGTTTAAGTGACATAGAAGCTAAGAAGATGGAGTTTTCTCTCATTCCCCCCCCCCCCATGAAACTGATCTGAAATGGTTCTCATAAATTGGTCTATCCAACATATTACTATGCTTTTTAAAGTGGAGTTGTAACCAATGAACTCTATGGATGTTAGGAGATAGTAATCATGAAGCAAATATAACATTAAGTCACAAAATTGTCGATTCAAGCTTTTCTGTTAATTATTTGTGTATGATTTTTCCATGGACATTCAGTACTTATTGTACTTCCTCTTTAAAGTTAACCTCTCTACTCCTTCCCATACTCCCTACAACAGGGTTAGGCAAGCTAAGGGCTCGGGGGGCCGGATGCGGCCCGCCGAGACCTTTGGACCGGCCCCAGGCCGGTCCTGCTGCTGCCGCCGCCGCCACCGCCACCCCCTGCTGCCACCGCCGCCTGCCATGATGATATTGATTATTGTTGTTATTACTTGTTCTTGGGGTTTTTCTTGGCAAAATCTCCACAGGGGTTTTGCCATGGCTTTTCTGGGGCTGAGAGAGTGTGCATGCATATTTTTTTTAAATTTTTTTAAAATTATTTATTTATTTGTTTATTTATTTTTGGTGCTTCGGCCCTCCAATTGTCTGAGGGGCACCAACCCGGCCCCCAGCTCAAAAAGGTTGCCTGCCCCTGCCCTACAACATATGATGTTGCATTCTAGATGAGTTGCATGTAATTCAGGTCCAAATAACAGATGTAGTTAATACATCAAGAGACCATTTAAAGAAAATATATGGGGAAAATAGAGAGTAAGAAATGAAAAAGAAAGGATGGCTACTAAAACTGACTTTTACAGTGTAACGAAAGTACTAATATAAAATAATGCTTAAGATTTAAAATCCACTTGCTTGTTCAAAATAGACAACACAATGCATCCCCACTACCTGTCTGATTATATGGAACTACACAAGCCCTTAAACAGAAAAAGGAGTAGTAATTTGTGCAGTCAGCTACTGGTTTTTCTTTGTTTGTTTAAGGTAGTGTGGTAACAGAAACTTTGGGAAGGTGCATATAATGTATGATCCATAAAGAAATTCAAAAGCCAGTTATGATCTTCTCCATAGATCGAAGATGATCACGTCAACTAGGCAGTCATAAAGTATGGCAAAGTCACTATCTTCTTCCTTTAGCTAAATGAGTTGTTGCAATAAAGGTTGAGAGGGATATTAGGTAAAGACTGTTCAAAGACAATGCCTTCCAGGTACATGCTACAATATTCTAAATTGTACTGTTGTTAACACTCATCAAGTTGACCTTAACTTATGATAACCCTATAAATGAGAGACATCCAAGTCACCCTATCTTCAACAGCCCTGCTAGGTCTTGCAGATTCAAGGACGTAGCTTCCTTGATTGAGTCTATCCAGCTGGAATGCAGTCTTCCTCTTTTCCTATTGCCTTTTACCTTAACAAGCATTATTGCCTTTTCTAAAGAGTAATGTCTTCTCATGATATGGCCAATCTAAGTTTGGTCATCTTGGGAGAGTTCAGTCTTGATTTGATCTAGGATCCATTTATTTATCTTTTTAGCAGTCTACAGTATCCTTAGAACTCTTCTCCAGCACATTTCGAATGAGTTGATTTCCTCCCTATAGCTTTCTTCACCCTCCAGCTTTCAGTACCATACACATACATAAATAGGAAATATAATAGCATGGACAATCTTAACATTAATATTCAATTATGCATCTTTACACTTCAGGAGTTTGTCTAGTTCCTCCATAGCTCATTTTCTAAGGCCTAGTCTTCTTCTGATTTCTTATTTGCAGTCTCCACTGTGACTAATGGCTAAGCCAAGGTATGGAAAATCTTGAACTACTTTCAATGTCTTCATCATCTTCTTTAAAGTTATGTATATCATCTGTGGTCATTATTTTTTTCCCTTAATGTTCAACTATAAACCTACCTTTGCACTTTCATCCTTTACTTTTGTCAGTAAACATTCCAAATCTCAGGTAGTTTCTGCTAGTAGTATGGTACCATTTGCATAACTTACATTGTTGATGTTCCTTCCAATTTTCATGCCTTCTTCCCCCAAGTCTAATCTTGCTTTTATTGTTGTTTGTGTCAAGTAATTTCCAACTTATGGCAACCCTAAGGCTTGGAATCATGGGGGTTTTATGGTACATTTCTTCAGAGGGGGGTTGCCACTGCCATCCCCCAAGGCTGAGAGTGTGCACCTTGCCAAAGGTCACCCAGTGGGTTTACATAGCCAAGGCAAATTCGAACCCTGGTCTTCAGAGTCATAGTCCAATGCGCAAACCACTACACCATGCTGGCTCTCAAACCTGCTTTACTATGATAGATTCAACCTACTGTATTCATGCAGGTTCCATTCTGAACCCTCCTGCAGATGGCAAATTTCGCAGAGCTTTCAGTTCCGTTCTCCTCAATGGTGGCATAATGTGCACATGGCTGTGTTGGCACAGCACATACACACATTGCCACTGAGGAGAATAGGGCAGGACCATCAACAGATACTCCAATCCATGGATGCCAAGCTCATGGAAAGGAAGAGGCAACTATAAAATGCAGCTCTGCCTGTCCCCCTTGCAAATTGGAAACCATTCTGTTCCTCTGTATTCTGTCCTAAAAGTAGGCTCTTGTTTACACATCAGGGCAATCAAATGTTGTGCTACACTCATTTCTTCAAGAGTGATCCATAGTTTCTCATGATCTATACAATCAAAGGCTTTGCTATAATTTGTAAAGCACAAGCAGATTTCCTTTTTAAATTATTTGGTGTAGTTTATTATCCATCAAATGTTTGCATTATGATCCCTCGTGCTGTTTTCTCTGGCATTTCACACTCCATCAATGGTAAAAGCCTTTGTTGTAGAATTTTGAGCATCACTTGGCTTGCATGGGAAATTAATGCAACGGTTCTGTAGTCATGGCAATCCCTGGTGTCTTCTTTCTTGAGGATTGGAATGTACATTGCTTCCAGTCTGTGGATCATTGCTGTGTTTTCCATATTTGTTGACAGATTTTAGTTACAACTAGAGTAGATTCTGTCTCTGTAGCTTGAGGCAGCTCTACTGGTATGCCATCTGTTTCCATTATTTCTCTCATGCATTCTCAATGCAGCTTCCACTTCAGCTTCTAAAACTGTAGGTTCATCTTCAAATTATTCTTCCTTGAGTGAACCTATCATCCTTTCATCTCTTTTATGTAGTTCTTTGTACTGTCTCCATCATCTTTTTATTTCTACTTGGACATGTACCATGTTCCCCTGATGGTTGTAGAGTATCCCCACTCTTGGTTAAATTTCCCTTTGATTTCTCAGATCCTGTCTAAGAGGTCTCTTGTTCTTCCTTTTTTGTTGCCATCTCCTATTTCTCTGCATTGCCTTCTCCCTGAGCACAAATCCCTGAACAGTTGTATCCAGGGTTCTGACCCTATTTGGGTCACATTTTTATTTGCTTCTTGACTATCCTTAATTGCTTGAAGTTCCATCTGTCATCCACTGAGGCTTCTCTTTCTTTTTGGCTGCAGATAGTGTCTTTCTGAATTCCTCCCTGACAATGTCCCTGGCTTTAAACCAGAGTTCATCTGGCTCCCAATCAACTGGGCTTAATAGTGCAAATCTGTTTTTTACATTATTTTTAAATTCTAGAGGGAGCTCTTCAGGTTGTATTTTGGTGCAATAGTTGGTTTAGTGTTCTTCTTTAGCTTTACTCTAATTTTTTATATTAGCCATTCATGGTCTTTTGGACTGATGAGACAATCCAAAAATCTAAACTGTATACACATGATAAAATCCATTTCTGTACCCACAAAGGCATTTCGCTAGTACAGCTGCTATTTCTCTGTTGTCTAACATGTTCTTTTCTAATTCTGAAATACACTAACCATTTTTAAAATGTTTGGAACTCAATCTGTATTAATTACTAAATTTGGCATCTTGAACTAACAATTTTTATTCTCATATTTTGAAAGCAAGGCCAGTGTAGTGTAGTGGTTTGAGCACAGGACTACAATTCTGGAGACCAGAGTACAATTCCATCTTCACCTATAAAACCCACTGAATGACCTTGAGTAAATCACATTCTCTCACCTCTGCACAAATCTTGCCAAGAAAGCCCTGTGATGAATTCACTTTAGGGTCACTGTAGTTTGGAAATGACTTGAAGGCATTCAACAATTCTGAAAAGAGGTTCTTCTTAAAATGGGAGTTTTTTTGGATTTATTTAATGTATATTCTACTTTTCTCCCAATAAAAAGAATGTCATCCTTATCCATTACAGGAAGACATTTACAACATGCAAGTTCAAAACAAAGCTAGTACTGCGATCCAAGATACAAATAAGATATCTGTTGAAATTAGCATGAAATGACTTAGAAAGTAATTTTGACTTTAATCAGTACAGAGCAACATTTGTACTGTTCGGAACTATTTCTGCAAAAGCAGCATAACAGAAAACAGGATTCATGCTAATGTCATTCTGTAGTTAAGGAGGGCATGAATGCCTGTGATCTACTTCGGATTGCCATTTTGTGAAAGAAAAAAACATTTCCTCTAGATTGTCATCCTCCAAATGTAATTTTGGAGATTTTCCTATTTATATACAGTGGACCCTTCCCACCTGTGGGAGGTTCAATTTCAAACACCACTGCAGATTGTGACAGATGGGGTGATCCACAGGAGCTCCAATCCACAGATGGCTGCCTACTGTATTTCCAAGATCCACTTAGTTTGAACATATATGTAACCTGGAATTTCAAATAAGAAAGAGGCAGCATCTTGATGCCACCTGTAGACAATCACTACAATCACTAACTGAGTGCCATGGCCTGGAGGCGAATGACACAATGCTGAGAAGAACTGAACTATAAGAAGACCTCATGTATAAGTTGAGGGCAGGTTTGGGGACTAATATTATGGATTTTGCTATGATCTGCACATAAGTCGAGGGTAAAACTTAGGGGCATGTAAGAAAGGATCTAAAGGATGAAGAAAAGGAAAACAATACTGAAGAACATACAACATCCCAGCAAGCATAACTGTTTGTGCTCACACTAAAGGCTGGAAGGATGAGAGAGTAGAAGGCACTAGTGCTTTCAGGACAGATTATATTCTTGCCTTTCACCAGGGGATGGTTCCTTTTTTTATAAGCGTTCATATTTACACTGACCTGTGGTTAAGTCATTGGGTCAACTTTTTCACTAAAATTTCTAGATTTATACATGAGTATATACAGTATTTCTTTTTATGTAATATTTATTGTATCCATATCTTGAGGCTCAGCTAATGTATAACTATTTTTGAATCCCTGTATTTTCTTTAAAGCTAGCTCGGTCAAGGGACTTCAGTGCTACAAATGTATCAGAGAAACATTATTTATTACTAGGGTCCAAAACACAGTGCAGAAATAATACAGTTTGAGACGACTTTAACTGCCCTGGCTCAAAGCTAGGGAATTCTGGGAAATGTAGTTTTGTCAGACATTTCGCCTTCTCTGTCAGAGAACTCTGGTGCCACAATAAACAATAAACTACAAGTTGAAATAGAATAAGTACTGAGCCAGGACAGTTAAAAGTGGTCTCAAACTGTATTATTTCTGCACTGTGTTTTGGACCTACATTTTCTATGTCATACTTAAGAATGGCAACACTTTTAAAGATTTTTTTTAATGAACAAGTTTAAGAAAAAATGCAATGAAATGATGCCGCAGAGAGCGATATGCAAGTAAAATACTCAAACATGAATATAATGAGCCAGTGTAGTGATTTGAGCACTGGACTACAACTCTGGAGATCAGGGTTCAACTCTCCACTGGGCCTGAAAACCCACTGGGTGACTTTGAGCAAGTCACACTCTCTCTATCTCAGAGGAAGGTGAAGGCAAACTCCTTTTGAACACATCTCGCCATGAAAATCCTGTGAAAGATTCATCCTTACGGTTGCTATAAGTCAGAAACAACTTGAAGGCACACAATAACAACTTACTTTAACAACCCATGTCCTTGCCAGCCCATATCTGGCTACTCTGTTACAGAAAGTAATCTCATCATTATGACGTCTCACTCACTAGAGATCCAAACATTCTAAAACTCGAGGGAAGGAAGTCCACTTCTGTAAGAACTAAATCAAAGGACTATAATATCCAGCTTGCTAGATTTCTTACTGTTATTCATACTGATCAGATGCAGGAAGATCTATCCAGATCCAGGGATGCTGCCCAGATCCAGGCTATTATCTAGTTTGGAACAACCAATCTGAAGACAAGCAAGGTATTTGAGGAACAGATGTGGTTAGAAAAGTGGTAAGAGTCAGAAACACCTTGAGTTCACATGTGAACTGAAACAACATATGGTATTTCCCAATTTTCTATAGCCTTCATAAGCCAATGAAAGAACCAGGCAAAATTCTTTCATTGGCTGAGAAAACGTTTTGTGAAAATGCAGTAAGCAATGAGTACAAAGCTAAAATTTAAGAAAGAATCTATGGCCTAACAACAGGAAAGGCCAAAGCTTTCTGAAAGCCCAGGGACTACAGCCTCTTCCTTCCTAGCTATACTAGATGGGAACAAATACGAGTACCATTTGTTAAGGAACATGAAAACAAACAACTGTGGATTCAAGAAAGAATGTGAAAACACAAATTTTATCTTTAGAAAACTCCAGGTAAGGAGAACTGACCTGCAGTGCTGGCAGTTCACTGATATGTGTGGCTGAATTAAGGGCTGTCAAGGCAATAATCTCAGAATAGCGGCTTGCAACTTGTGTTGGTTACCAGCTCCAAAATTTTGCCCACAACTGTTGTGAGGACAATCTCCAGCTGCAGTACTCTCATCTGCTTTATGATAATTAGATCAGCAAGAATATTTTCACTACAGTATGTGGGCAACAGCATGATTTTTGGTGGCACATGGAAATCCCAATACGCTATTGCATACACTTTTACTGAAGATGATTCTTCTTCAAGAAGTGGAATTTATGTATCAAACTATTTATTATATCTGCTGCTTATCTTCATTTGGGGGCTTTCATTACATTTATACACTGCACTGATAACTGTAACCATGATGGGTAGGCTAAAAGTATTAACTAAATCAAACAAAAATAAAATGCTACAAGGTGCCTACTATAAAAAGACACCATGAAGAAATCCAAGCCAACAACAGTCTACACTTAAGATACAAAATACTGTAGAGATTTTAACAACTATTCTGACCAGGCATAAGTGATAGAAAGTGGTAAAAGTTAGGATATGTAGATAATGTTGCCCACAAACTGGACATAAAGAATGTTTCTCTACAGTAGAAACATGCCAGCCAGTTGTTGTTGTTTTTAGAGTCCAGTGGCAGAAACTACATTTTTGTGTCCAAAAAGGCAAAGATACTTCCCATGACAGCATTTGAAACTTCTGGACTGCAATCTAGTCATCTGGATAACTAAACACAGAAGATAGCATCTTCCAGATGTAAATACAGTGTGTGTGAGAGGGGCAGTGCTTTATAATGTCAACTGGAGAAGCCAACATTTCTTGCTTGTTTTGTTGTTTTTGTTCCCACTCAGATTATGACCATGGGGAGGGCTCACTTTTTGTTGGCCCACTAACAGTATCACCAAAGGGTGGATCTGTGTTTATTTGTTTTAAGGTAAACATGGCTATCCCTGAAAAGCATCTCCCCTTGACATTGTAAAACAGTGGTTGCAGAATCTCTGATCTACTGTTAGAATAGGCTGTATTCATCTTCCAAACTCAGATGACTTATGAAGCCAAAAACACTGTAACTGAGGTTGAAATGTTGTATCCAAAGCAAAGGATGAATGAAGCATGGTTTTACAGCAAGGGTCCACTGAACCAGAACTGGAGTCTGCTGTGTGTAATGGGATATGGTCTGCATCCAAACATTTGTTTCTGGTAGAAGAATTGTTGGAAACATGGATGAAGGTGACATGACTTTGTATGGAGTCAGAAGTTCGATTTGGAGAACTGATGATCCACATGAAAGGCTTGGTTTATGTTGGCCATGGATTCAGAAAAGCTATATTTGTATGGGACTTGAACTGCTATGATGGCTTGTAAAATGCTGAGCTTGAAAAGAATAACCACAGTGACTATGGAACAGTGACTAAGGGCCTAAACAGACTGCCAGAAATAATCCAGCTTGAGACCACTTTAACTGCCTTGGCTCAGTGCTAGGGAATCATGGGAAGTGTAGTTTATTGTGGCACTAGAGCTCACTGACAGAGAAGGCTCAATGCCTCAGAAAAAACTACAATTCCCATGATTCCCTAGCATTGAGCCAGCACAGTGAAAGTGGTCTCAAGCTGGATTATTTTCGGCAGTCCGTTCGGGCCCTAACTCAGTCTATATTTAAAAGAACATGCAGGAGCTCCAAGAATGAGTGGTTTTCTCTTCACAATTTGAACAGTAAATAAAATTAAGTCCTGGTCCACCATATGGGACATTTTCAGTACTCTGGTGGCTTTTGGGTTCCAGGACTCTAGAATACAGCCAAGTATGGCAATTAAGGGCAACAGAATGCAAATACTTCAATTCTATTCTTAGCCCAATTAAAAGTACATTCATGTAATCATATAATAGGTTAACAAAGATTAAATGCATCTACTACCAGCTAGGGTTGTTGAGAGTTGCAGTTCAACAACATGAGCAGGGCTGCACAATACTCACACCAATTTAGAACAAACATCTAGTGCAATTATTCTCAAGCTGAATTGGCTTGAAGCCTCCATCTGTTAAAGTCAAGTCAGGTTCTAAAAACTCATTCTATTACATCCAACTCTCCATTCTCTCCTTATATCATAGGAATCATGTGGCTTGCAGCCACATGCAAAGTCCCAAAATCCCTCCCTTGCATACTCCACCCTGTATCTCCCAGTGTCCTCAAAAACAAAAACAAAAAAAAAAAAACATAATCTGTTGTGTTTCTGGCCATAGTGATTGAGGCAAACCACAGCACCCACAAAAAGCTGTTCCTGCAACAACTATACAAGCTTCTGCCACATCCCCATATGACCATCCATCACCTCCTCACCCTGCTTATCTGCTTTCCTGGGAGCTCTCTATTTCTGGTGGTCATGGAGGATTTGGGAGACAGCAATGAAAGAACCGTGGTTCTGAAATTTCCTGCTTGCCACCAAAAACAGGAGGAAGAATATGTACCTGATGTCTCTTATAAGAAAAACTGATTGGTAACCATCAACATGGTCTGGTGGTTTGAGTGTTGGACTATGATTCTGGAGATCAGGGATCAATTCTTAGCCATGGAAACCCTCTGGGTGACCTTGGGCAACTCACACTCTCAACCCCAAGAACCCTGCAATAGGGTTTCCTTAGGGTAGCCCTAAGCCAGAAATGATTTCAAGGCACAAGCAACACAACCACTAGGACCAGGTAGACCTTCTTGCTGACAGCAGTTATGGGAAGAATATGACTTTCTGTCCATTAAGTTCAATTTACAAACATACTTAACAAAACTAAACAAGCACAAACAAATAAGATACCATGTGGACTCTCTCAATGTACACAGCATCCATAATAAAAATAATCAAGAGACGAATGAATAAAGTTGTAGACGTTGATATAGGAGATTCTGTGGAGGTGACACCCAGATCTATTTCTCCATGTCTAGATCATCAGCCTTGGCTTCCAATGGTGTCTCTCCTCTCAATGACTGTCTTAGGGCCATAATGGACTGGATGAGGAAAAACAGATTGCGACTGAATCCAGGAAAAACGGAGGTACTCACGGTAGCAGCCCCCAAACCAGGAATTGGGATACAACCTCCAGTCCTGGGTGGTGTCACACTCATCGTGAAGGACTGTGTTCACAGTCTGGGGGTCCTCCTGGACTCGTCGCTTCAGATGAGTAATCAGGTGAATGCGACGGCCAGGAGTGCTTGTTATCAGCTTTGGCTGATACACCAGCTGCGCCCTTTCTGGAAGTAAGGGATCTCAAAACTGTGATACATGCTCTGGTAACCTCCCGTCTTGATTTTTGTAATGCGCTCTACATGGGGCTACCCTCGTGCTTGGTCCGGAAACTTCAATTAGTTCAGAATATGGCAGCCAGGTTGGTCTCTGGCACATCTAAAAGAGACCATATTACACTTATATTGAAGTCTCTTCACTGGCTGCCTATTAGTTTCCGAGCCCAGTCCAAGGTGTTGGTTATTACCTATAAAGCCCTAAATGGCTTGGGTCCAACTTATCTCCGAGACCACCTCCTCCCGTATAATCCTCCCCGAGCACTTAGGTCCTCTGGGAGGAATTTGCTACAGGTGAACAAATCTAGACTATCAGCAACCTCCCAGAGGGCCTTTTCGATGACCGTTCCCAGATTATGGAATGGCCTGCCAGATGAGATCCGTCACCTGACGACCTTAGACAGCTTTAAAAGGGCTGTCAAGATGGATCTCTTCCGACAGGTCTTTCCTGATTAGTCCTTTTGATCAGTCTTCCCGGTCACAGGACCCAGATTAACTGTTCCCCTTTCCCTTCCTTCCATAGTGCTGCCATAACAGCTGTTTCTGTTGTTGTTTGTCATTCAGTTTTATAGTAAATTGTTGGCTTAGCCAAATTTAAATATTGTTTTTAATTGAAGATTGTTTAATAACTTTTTAAGGGGTGGGATGGTTGGGTTTGGGATTGATTTTATTGTACTGCATTCATGTTGGAAGCCGCCCCGATTGCTATGCAGAGGGGCAGGGTATAAATAATTATTATTATTATTATTATTATTATTATTATTATTATGGGCCTTTACAGACTGCCGGAAATAATCCAGCTTGAGACCACTTTCACTGTCCTGGCTCAATGCTAGGGAATCATGGTAATTGTAGTTTTTTTCTGAGACACAGCCATCTCTTGTCAGAGAGCTCTGGTGCCACAATAAACTACACTTCCCATGATTCCCTAGCACTGAGCCAGGGCAGTGAAAGTGGCCTCAAACTGGATTATTTCTGGCAGTCTGTAAAGGCCCTATGTCTCAATTGTGACTGTTTTCATCGATCATAAACATCAGAAAGATACTTAGAAAATATTGGTGATTAGATTTAAAAAAAAAAATCTTAAAAACACCTATCACAGGTGATACCATTGTGGACCTCAGTTTAGTATACCGTTTTGGACCTCAGTTAAGAATCGAAGGTTCTTAAGCCAGAAAATGTTAAATAAATAAAGATTGAGTAAATAGTATAACCAAGGATTAGGATGCTCTATGACAGGGGTAGGCAACCTTTCCCCTTTAAGAGCCGAGGGACTTCAGCTACCAGAATCCCAGGAGCTATTGGCCAACATGGGACTATTGGCCAACATGGCTGAGGCTTCTGGGAGCTGAAGTCCCTCGGCCCTTAAAGGAGAAAGGTTGCCTACCCCTGCTCTATGACAATAAAAACAACATTAATTCAAGAACAGGAAGGAATAAAAAGACATTAGATGCAATACACAGAAGAATTAGTGCTGACCAACATATGTCAACAGATATAGAAAACAAAATGATGGCCAACAGATTGGAAGCTGTCAATATACATCCCCATCCACAAAAAGGGAGACATAAGAGATTGCAGCAACTATAGCACTGATCTCCCTTGCAAGCAAAATTCTGCTCAAAATTCTGCAACATAGACTCCTACCATACATGAAGAGAGAAATCCCAGAGGTCCAAGCAGGCTTCAGGAAAGGAAGAGGCACTAGGGACAACACTGCAAACATATGATAGCTAATGGAACACACCAGGGAATTCCAAAAGAAAATAAGCATGTGCTTTATAGACTATAGCCCTGGTGGCGCAGTGGTTAAATGCCTGTACTGCAGTCACTCACTCAGACCACGAGGTTGCGAGTTCAATACTAGCCAGGGCTCAGGCTAGACTCAGGCCTGCATCCTTCCGAGGTCGCTAACATGAGTACCCAACTGTTGGGGGGCAATGAGCTTACAGTTGTAAACCGCTTAGACATCCCATAGCGCGATATGAAGCAGTATATAAATGAAGCTACTTTGCTTTGCTTTGCTATAGCAAAGCCTTTGACTGCATAGATCATGAAAGGCTATGGAATGCCCTTAAAGAGATGGGAGTGCCAACACATTTGATAGTCCTAATGAGGAATCTATACTCAGGACAAGAGGCTACTGTCAGAACAGAACATGGAGAAACAGAATGGTTCCCAATGGGCAAAGGAGTCAGACAAGGTTGCATACTTTCACCCTATCTGTTCCAACTTGTATGCAGAACATTTAAGAAAAGCAGGATTGTACACAGAAGAAGGAGGAGTGAAAATAGGAGGAAGGAATATCAACAATCTAATGCAGATGACCCCATAATACAGACCTGGAAGACCTACTAAGTAAGATCAAATAAGAAAGTGCAAAGTGAGGCTTAATGTTGAACATAAAGAAAACAAAAATAATGACTACTGAGGAACTTCACAAGTTCAACCTAGACAAAGAAGAAATAGAAATAGTTAAAGAATTCTCATACCTGGGATCAACCACTGAATAGAAATAGGGACTGCAGTCAGGAAATTAGAAGAAGATTAAGAATGGGTGGCTATGAAAGAATTAGAAAAGATTCTAAAATGCAAAGATATACAACTCAGCACAAAAACTGGAATCATATAAGCCATTGCATTCCCTATTGCCATGTATGGATGTGAGAGCTGGACAGTTAAGAAAGATGATAGGAGGAAAATCAATGCATTTGAGATAATGTGATGCTGGAGAAGAGTGTTGAGGATCCCCTGGACAGCCAAAAAGACAAACAAATGGGTCCTAGAGCAGTTCAAGCCGGAAACCTTCCTGGAAGCCAAGAAGGCCAAACTGAAGCTGTCATACTTCAGAAATATCATGAGAACATTCACTGGAAAAGACAATAATGCTGGGAA
The DNA here is from genome assembly GCA_026167975.1 of Phrynosoma blainvillii. NCBI lineage: Eukaryota > Metazoa > Chordata > Lepidosauria > Squamata > Phrynosomatidae > Phrynosoma > Phrynosoma blainvillii. The sequence continues at coordinate 112,618,121 of JANUYF010000003.1, forward strand.
AGGTGGAAGGAAGTAGGAAGAGAGAAAGGCCACATGCCAGATGGATGGATTCTATTAAGGAGGTCATGGGTATGGGTTTGCAGGATTTAAGCAGAGCAGTGGCAGACAGGGGGTCTTGGAGATGTCTCATCCATAGGGTTGCCATGGGTCAAGATCAACTCGAGGGCAGTTAACAACAACAATAAACAAGAGCTTTTGAAGACATGTTTCTCTGTATAACTACTGCATTATGTTGAGGGGGAAGAGGAGGAGAGATCACTGGCTAACATCTGGAACCTTACTGTACATGGTTGGAAGTGGGAGGGGATAGCAATGCTCCTAGCCTTGCAGACCTTTACAAGTCCTTCAGTCAATCTATATAGGTGAATTCCAACATATAGTCTGCACAAAACTAAGCAAATATATGAGACAGAATTTTAATTTTACAAAGACAGACTGATAACAATTTAGAGAAGAAAAAGGATTTTACAACCCCTTATTTTTTAAAATAAATAACTGAAACTGTAGGTTTTGGACCACAGTGTTTTTATTTAAGTATTTTTATTTATTTAATTAATAGCCTGAAAAACACAGGCAAAATGATGAAGCGTCAGGCCACATTTGGGGTGTGGCGTTTAGATGACACATGTCCCGAATGTGGCCTGAAGCTGTGCCAAGGCTGTGCCAACAAAAAAGAATCGGCCTAAGGAGTGGACAGAATCCGCTCCTTCTGCCAGCCTGGTTCAGGACCATGGTGGCAGCCCAGATTTGGATCAAGACACGGGAAGTTATTGTGGTCCTGGCACGAAGTGCCAGTGCGGCCTGACAGCACTCTTTTGGGCCCATCTGTTTCGGGCCTGATATCACATTTTCTATTAGGTACAGCCATAGGAAGCTGATCAGAATTAAAATCTACTGGTCTGTAGTAATCTCAAATTAAGGTCTTGAATCAATTAGTATAATTTAGAGGTCAATTACTATTTTACATTATATATGTAAGAGGGAGGTACAGACGTATGGAACTCTTTTTTGGTCCAAAGCACACTGCAGAAATAATCTAGTTTGAGACTGCTTTAACTGCCCTGGCTGTACTAAGGAATCCTGGGAATTGTTTTATTGTGGCACCAGAGCTTACTGACAGAGAAGGGTAAATGTCTCATAAAACTACAGTTCCCAGAATTCCCTAGCACTGAGTGCAAGCAGTTAAAGGAGTCTCAAACTGGATTATTTCTCCAATGTGTTTTGATCCTTTGTCAAGAGAGCTACATTTTCCCATGCAGTTCAATACTGTTATGCTACATAAATACTAGAATACAGATGTGACGTCAGGAAAAATATGACTATTTGAATATTGCTTGCTACCTTACAAAAACACAAACATGAAAAATTGTTGTCATGGAGGTGTAAGGATTCATTTTGCTTATGCAGCAAATAAAAATGTATTCCGAAAACATACCATTTATCTTCATCATAATATTTAGGTATCTGATGGAACTAAGTATTGTAAAATATAAACAACAGAGATAAGTAATCATATGTGTAACAATGAAGTCATCATATGCCCCTTTACATGCATAAGATCAGTGCCATTTACCAAATGGCTCAATAGCCAAATTGATACATTGCTCATTCTTGCTCCAAATTTCATTAAAAATAACCCTCAACAGTTCAAAGCAACTAGAAATGTTATAGAGAGAAATGTTAATACAAAATTTAAAACAAACACATGAAACATTTTAATCCTCATGCACCATTATTTTTTTAAAAAAAGAAGCAGCTTGCACTGAGTGAGTTGTAGAGTACTTTCTAGGCAATAAGAGGTAGGATCAGGACCATAATTAATGTAATGGTTAGGATTTAACATATATTTCTTGCATTTTCTGATTTAAATAAAAATTCTAATGTCCTCCTGAAAGGAACCAATCTACAGGCAACTGGAACATGTCATCATGATTCAATAAAACATATCATATACATTTCATCCAGTTGGATGGGAGGAAACAGTACCCTAATGGCAAAAGGCAACAATTTATTGGGATATATTTTGTCATGTTTTTAATTATTATTATTTAAAAAAACTGTGTATATAAAGCAGCTGAAATTTGGGGAAATAGTTAAAGTTGTCAATACCATATAATACGTACATTGTAATTCTAGTTGTGTGTGGGCTCTAGGGAACTGAAGAGCTGATGATGCATGAGGGTGAAACTTACAATCCCTTCAATCAGGCTATTAGAGGCAGAGAATCTTTCTATACGTAGTCCATTACCTTTTCAAGTATACATTAAGGATGCTTTTTTAAGAGGTAGGAAGGTTGTTGAATAATTAAAACTGATATGCCACATGAAGATAGCAAAATTGGTCAGTTTCACCTTCTGTAGCATAGATAGTCAACTTCTTTAAAAGGGCTAGAAAGTTAATTTGTCATGTTTTAAATCATCTGTATTGGGGATGCCACTGTGGGACAGTTTACACACTACACACACTGTACATCTGTGGGAAAAAGAGAAACTAAGAAATGGCATCTGTTTGTGACCTTATATGCAAAACAGAATAATAACCATACCACAATATTTTAGGGATACAGTATGTTTATGATCCAAATACAATTCAAAAATGCCAAAAAAAATATCTTGTATCTGATGACATTCTACACAACTTACAAATGAAATGACAGATTATGTGAAGACAAGGCAAGTTCTCACCTTTTTATCTCTGGTCCTTACTTCGCCATAGAAATCTAGGGCTTCTTGTGCCTTTTGAAATCTTCCTCGATGTAACAAATATGCACAAATCATTACACCAGTTCGTCCCTTTCCAGCTTTACAGTGGATTGCTGCAACATGATTGCCATCTTCACTAAGCCATCGGTCAAGATCTTCACAAAAAGGTTTGATAAGCTCCAGCTGTGGGGGGTTATGGTCTTCAAAAGGATACTGTGCAACTGTAAAACAAAAAGATTGCATTGATTAATCAAGAGTCAGATCACTATTATGCGTAACATGCTATTATTAGCAATTCACAGGTGATTACAGGTTTTATACAAATTATAAAAGTCTGGAACAGGCTTATACAATTTGTAAACCACAATGCCAAATGCAGCCAGTCATAAGTTGGAGTCTTCCTCTTCTTCACTTTCTACAGGTAGTCCATACATGATATGAATTCAGTCTGGTGTTTCACAACTTGTGCAGATCTAGTCTAGAAATATTTTGAAACAATTTATAATTCAGAATTTTACAATATCATTGACAATTCAGAACTAAATAACTCTGTGTTGAATGCAAAGGATGTATTTCTGAAATCCAAAAAGGTATCACTACATTTTAATGAATTTTAAGAGTAATGGAAGAAAAGATAAAATGGAGCTGGTTGACTAAAGGGATGAGAGAATAGTGGAAGTAGCAGTGCATAGCCAAAAAGGAAAAATCCAAAAGATCTACTATGTTATCCAATATCCACACATATAAGAAGTGGCATCTTTTCTATCTTCATTTCAAATTTATACAAATTTATACATTGACCTTATCACTCAGAGCTGTGTACAACAAATAACATCCAAAGAAAACAATACCAAGTAAAAGCCACAATCCAGTGTAGGGAGGCATGACAGATTAAAAATCTGATGCTCAGTAAGGCAAAAGCCTGGTAAAGTAAATAAATAAATAAAAACCAACCTAGTAGAAGGAAGCAAGAAAGTGAATCATCTGGTCCTCATAGGAAAGCTGTTCCAGAATAGGGCCACTGTAAGAGGCCCTACCTCTTGCTAGAGCAAATTTTGCTTCCACACAATCACAGCAGGTAAGATGGTACAGGAGAAACCTGTACATTAAGGAACCAGAACCCAAATGATTCTGATTTTCAAGCTAACTCCCAATACACATCTGGTTACTGCAGGAAAGGTATAACATAATCCCAAAGGCAAGCATCCTTCAGCATCCCTAATGCTGTATTTTGGATTGACTAAACTTTTGAAAACTCTTCCAAGGTAATTATACACACAACACATTACACTTCAACTATCTAGGTATAACTAGGGCGTGGAGCAAATGACCAGGAAGGAGAGGCCTTTGGCCTCTCAAGTCACAATTGGGTCAGGACTGCAGTGACCACACTGCCAGCTTCCAAAGTGGGCCACTGCCTGCGGTCCCAAGCCGATACCACCAGGAGTCAGTTTAAACTGACTTCTTTTTGATTTTGGTCCTTTGGACCAGAGGATGGCATCGGAGCAGCTTCAGGTCGCTTTGGGGAAGTGTATCATCTAAAAATGCTACAGCACCAAAAGGAGCCAGAAGTGTTCCAGCCTAAGACATATATATTACCATAATGTATCATATGATCTAACCTCAGGAAAATGAATACTTGGTACATCAAAGTATGCTGAACAAAGGCACTTCTGAACTTATCTGACTTCCAAAACACAGACAGAGATGTCAAGTAAGTACATTATCAAGTCTGCTAATCTGAAGTACATGAAGAGAAAAAACAAACAGAAGATCAATTGATTCTGCTGTGGTGGCAAATGAAAAGAAATTGAAGAGCTGAGAAGGAACCACACCTTTCACATACACCAAGGGGGGGGGGCTACTGCCAAAATGCTTATTTCCTAGTTCTAGAACAGGGGTAGGCAACCTAAGGCCCGGGGGCCGGATGTGGCCCCCTGAGGCCTTTGGACCGGCCCCAGGCCGGTCCTGCTGCCACCGCCGCCGCCCGCCATGATGATATTGATTATTGTTGTCATCACTTGTTCTTGGGTTTTTTCTTGGCAAAATCTCCGCAGGGGCTTTGCCATGGCTTTCCTGGGGATGAGATAGTGTGCATGCATATTTTTTAAATTTTTAAATTTTTTTTTAAAAAGATATTTTTATATTTTTATATTTATTTATTTATTTTTGGTGCTTTGGCCCCCCAATTGTCTGAGGGACAGCAACCCGGCCCCCGGCTCAAAAATGTTGCCTACCCCTGTTCTAGAAGGTTCTTAATGATGCAGTGTAAGCACAGATAACTCATTTGTATGGGTTACATGCACAGCGAAAAAGAACCAAAAAACAGATGCTACGGATGGAAAAGTAAGCTGCATTAATTGAAATCTGTTTACAAATATATCCAATTCATGGTCTTGCAGACCATGACTTGGATACACGTTTCCTATTATTTGTGTCAGATTTTTTTATACTGATACACACACACACACACACACACACACACACACAGGTTGAGTATCCCTTATTCAAAATACTTGGAATCCAAAGTGTTTGGATTTCGGAATATTTGCATATACATAATGAGATATCTTGGAGGAAGGACCCAAGCCTAAAGACAAAATTAATTTATGTTTCATATACACCTTATTAGCATAGCCTGAAGGTAATTTTATAAAATATATTTAATAATTTTGTGCGTGAAACAAAATTTATGTACATTGAACCATTTAACTTGTGGCATTATAGCAGTGTTCAAAAAGTTTTGAATTTGGGAGCATTTCAGATAAGAGATATTCAACCTACATATTTTTATACAATACATATTTATTCATATACATACATACATACATACAAACAGTTGTCCCTCCAGGAAGCCAGGAAGGATAAAATGGTGCGCGCACCCAGGGCGCATGTGCGGGGCTGCGCGCAAGAGCACATAGCCATTAAAAACAATGGAGCTTGGATATTTGCGATATTTGCAATTCATGGAAGGTACGGAACGGATCCCCCATAAATTGGAAGGGACAACTGTACACATAAAAATGGTCACAAACAAGATTAGTCAATAGGAAAAATGCATTAAGTGTATACGAGGAAAAGAGCCTGCCAAAAATGTGAAGATGTTTATGTAGGAACCAAAAGACTTTCACAGTTCTAACAGATACATACATGTACATACAAAACCACAGGCAAAACATACAACATAATACCTTCTTCCTAAAAAATCCAAAATAAAACAGCTTTAGGCATCAAGATAGAACTAGAGGCCAACCAACCCACTTTGCAGCATGCCCTCTTCTCAGTGCTAAATAATAACCATCAGCAAAAAGAACCTATGGGGAGATGAATTTGGCATGCAATACGAGAGGCATCCAAGCCACCATGCAAAGAAACAGCAAAAACATACCACATGGTTTAACGCCATGTGAGGAAGCTTTGGGCTCATCTACTCCCCAACCCCTCATGCACTGCAACACAACACTAGAACCATCCGCGTCTCTTTTTAATTAATTAAAATTATTTTTTAATCTTTAGTATGGTTTACTTTAAAAAGAAAATTATAAACCACACTTTACAAAGTTGGTTTATTTCTGTATCTATGATTAGCCACACTTTAGTCATTTCTTATTTATTTATTCAATTTATGTTATTTCCTTTTTCCCCAATAACGGACTCAAGCTGACTTAAAATAAAATTAAATACAACAAATACAGTGAAAACATAAATGGATACAAGAACAGAAGACTTTTAAAGTTCCAAAAAAGGGATACCCAGCATTCTCCAAAATGAAACCCTTTTTGTAGCAACTCAGGTCAGCTACCACAAGCCTGTCTAAATAATAACTTTTTTTTAGAAAAATCACAATAGTATAGGATCAACAAAGGACCTCGGCAGACGACTAATAGGGTCGTCTCCGAGGCAGGGAAGAGGAGGGGCAGCCGCACGAGCGGCGCCCCTTCCTCCTCCCGAGGTTGCCCTCGGAGCTGCCAGCCCTCCGCACGGCCGGCGCTCCGAGGGCAACCTCCCGCCGCAGCGTCCGCACACGCTGCGGCGGAAAAGTCAGGGAAAGTGCGCCCGACGCATTTAGGGCGCACTTTCCCTGACTTCTGAAAGGAGCGCTGATTTAGCGCTCCTTTCAGAGGCACCGACGGTGTGCTGTGGTGTGGCTGCATCACTCCGGCAGCGCACCGTCTCGCAGCGCCCCCGACGCTATCGTCTGCTTCCCCCCCTAGTCTCCATTGGTAGTGATGTCACACATGTGGAATAACCAGAAAGAAATTCTTCCTCATGAGCCACAAGGCAAACGTCAGATATTGATGAAACTCAGAGAATGGCCTCCCACATTATCTCAAAGGCCAGGCAGACCCATATGGGAGACTACAGGCCTGAACAGATTGCCAGAAATAATCAAAATTGAGACTTTAACTGTCCCGGCTCAATGCTAGGGAATCATGGGAACTGTAGCTTTTTCTGAGACACTGAGCCTTCTGTGTCAGAGAGCTCTGGTACCACAATAAACTACATTTCCCATGATTCCCTGGCACTGAGCCAGGGCAGTTAAAGTGGTCTTAAACTGGATTATTTCTAACAGTCTGTTCAGGCCCTTTATCCATTGAGCAGTGTGGACCAAAATCCTATAGGATTTTATAGGCCATACCTAGCACTTAGAATTGTGCCCAGAAACAGTCTAGGAACAGTTCAAAGTCAGACGGAATACAAAACTAAGGGGTGAAACGGACAGGCATAATAAGCCAGCTTCCAGGTGGCTTGCGGGTATGGTGATCACATGACGCATGGCCCGACGCCACACGGAAGCTGCCCAGAAGCCGCCCCAACCCAGAAAAGGCACTTTGAAAAGGAGTGGGGAAAAACCGCTTCTTTTCAGAGTGCCATCCGGGACTGCGGTGGCAAGGCCAATTGAGCCCACACGCATCTGTTTGCCGCTGCTCCAGGGCAAGCAGCTCCAGGGCGGCCTCAATCCACTCTTTTTGGGTGCTCTGTTTCACCCCTCGGATTAACTGAAAATTGAATTAAAAGTTGCCAACTTCCTAGTGACAGCCATGATGAAGGGAGGTTGGACAGAGGGATGAACATGCATCTTGTGCACATCAAAATAAATCACATTTTAGGTTTAAGTCCAAACTATGCTGATATTTTTAACTACAACAACAACAAAAAAAGATTATTTGTCTCTCAAAAGACGCTTCCATTCAAGTATTTTCTGGAAATTGCTCCATTGGACTTATCATTATACATACCTTCTACAAAGCTGTATTTTTACTGCTTTGTTAGACAGATATACATCCTCCCTTCAACCATGACAAGTACTTTTCAGTTTTCATAGTTTACTTATTTTAAGACTGTTTATCCAAAATCTATTTCATGATAACATATTAAAAAAAGCTTTGGAACAACAGCAATATATTATACAAATAGCACGGCTGTGTCATTGGGGGAGAGCTGGAGACTACTGACAGACCAAATCTTAAAACTTAGGGCCTTTGCAGACTGCCCAAAATAGTGCAAATTGAGTCCACTTTAACTGCCCTGGCTCAGTGCTAGGGAATCATGGGAATTGTATTTTTTTCTGAGACATTGAGACTTCTCTGTCAGAGCGCTCTGGTGCCACAATAAACTACAGTTCCCATGATTCCCTAGCACTGAGTCAGGGCAGTTAAAGTGGACTCAATTTGCACTATTTCTGGCAGTCTGCAAAGGCCCTTAGTTTTATTTAAAAAACCAAAAAAATCTGCATTTGATCTTACTTTCAAATATAGGTGTTTGCAGACACAGAACTATTTCCCAGTATAAGAAAAATCTGCTACATCACAGAATACTAATACAAAACTAGAGCCATTAAAGAGATAGAATGCATTATCTATTCAATATTGACTATCTAGAACTCACACAGAAAGATATCAAACTAATAGGGAACTTATAGCTTATTAAAACACTAATCTTCCTCTGTAAGCATTTTCAATAAACTACTGTATATACTCATGTATAAGTCTAGAAATTTAGGTTAAAAAACTGACCCAAAAAAGTTGAGTCAGCTTATCCACAGGTCAATGTAAGTACTGTACTTTAAATGATATAGCAAGATAGAGGTAGAGGTAGAGGTAGATATAGATATGATTTAAAGTATAGTACTTACACTGACCCGTGGATAAGTCATGGATAATCTGCCCAGTAAGCACTAACCCCCTTCTACTCTCTCATCCATCCAGCGTTTGGTATCAGTGCAAACAGTTATGCCTGCTGGAATTTTGTAAGCTCTATGCCATTATTTCCCTTTGCTTTGTCCTTGGCATCCTTCATTACATGCCCCTAAGTTTTACTCTCAAGCTATTCACGGGTCATATCAAAAATCCATAATTTTGGTTCCCAAAATCTACCCTCAGACTTATACATGAGGTTGACTTATAGTCGAGTATATACAGTATTAGATTTCTTAGTTTAAGAGGAATACAAGTAACATACCTCTGCAGTTAAATTTGGCGGTATCATAATGTCTTTCAGCACATCTGAAAGAAAATTACAATATGTTAAGTACAAATTTAACATCTACCAGGAAGACGCATTTACCATATTCAAATACTTTCTAAAACTTAACCCTTCAACCATAACAATGGCATATCCAAAAAACATCTCTTAATCTTAATGTCTGACTAAGTAGAAGTTTCAGATATTCTCCAAAAAACTTACATATCTGAAAATCACATTAGATGTGGTGACGGTCTGCCGCAACTCCACCCCTGAACCAGCGTCACTCTGCCCACTCAAGCAGATGGCAAGCAGCGTGGGAACACTCCTGCAGCACATCAGTCACATACCGTGCACCGCAGGAGCAGAAAAGAGCTGCAGTGGCAGTGAAAGGGGTGTCTTTTTCTAGCGCAAAAAGGAGCGGCAGTTTGCAGCTTCTTTTTGTGCCAGAAAAACGCCAGATTGGGGCTGCAGCATGCGGTTGCCGCAGCCACAATCTGGCAAGAAAAGGGGCAACGCAAAGGGGCAGTGCAGAGCCACTCCCTCAGGGTGGTCTGTTTTGCACCTATATTTACAGCAGATGCCACAGTGATGTAAATGACTATGCAACAGGTACCACAAGCTGAGAGGTACCCCACTATGCAATTGTTGATTAGTTCCTCAACTACTGAGGCAAATGTGTGTGGGGGGGTGCATATATTGTTTGCAGAATGATTGGCTGCACTGGTACACTTATGCAACTTCTGAGAAAGTAAAAAGCTTGCACAATCCTTACACTGGGATGGTGGTCAACAGGTTTCTGGTCTAAAGCTTAAATCAGGGGTGGAAATCATGTGGTCCTCCTGATGCTGCTGTAATTCCCAGAATTACTCATCACAGGTTATGCTGGCTACGGCTTGTATTGTTTGCAGAGCCCTAGCTAGCATAGCCTTTTTGTGGAGTTGCAGTTCAACAAAAGCTAAAAGGAATTCTCCAAGATTATTGCCAATGGCTCTGAGATTACTTCTGGCCGTTCTTTTAATACCCTTGGATGTACTCCATTTGGCCTTGGAGACTTTAATTCATTCAGATTAACCAGGTATTCCTTTACTACCTCTTTACTTATTCTATGCTGCATTTCCCCTATTTTGCCCTATGCTCAGTTTTCCTCAGGTTGAGCATTCTCAGAAGACTGAAGCAAAGAAGGTGTTAAGTAGTTCTGCCCCCTGCTCTTTCCCAATAGCATTTTGCCATTTTCTCCACACAGTGGCCCTACCATTTCCTCCTTCTTCCTTTTGCTACAGACATACCCTCAAAAAGCCCTTTTTTATTGTTCTTAACCTGTCCAGCAAGCCTGAGTTCATTCTGTGCTTTAACTTTTCTGACTTTAGCCTACATGTGCTAGCTATTTGTTTGAGTTCCTTTTTGGTAATTTCCCCCCTTTTCCCTTTCTTATACATCCCCCATTTAAAACTTAGCTCAGTTGAAAGTTCTTTAATCATCCATCCTGGTTTCCTGAAACACCTCCCATTTTTTCTCCTCACTGGAACAGTTTGAAAGTATGCCTTCAATTTCTCCCTTTTAAGAAACTCCCATCCATCCTGAACCCTTTTAACATTCCTTATTATGGAATCATACTCAGTAGTTCCCCGAGTTTAATGAAATCAGCTTTCCTAAAGTCTAGAATGCATGTCTGACTATGCTTGGCTTCCCCTTTTCACTGTATAACAAACTCCAGGAGAATGTGATCACTCAGTTGATCCCCTCATTGCCTCTTCCACCTTTTGGACAATGAAATTGCCTGCCAGACAAGTGAGGAATATACTGGACCTTAAACACTTGGGTGAGTTAGCTTCCAGCAAATATCAGCATAACTGAAGTCACCCATCACTCCTACATCTCTCCTTTCTGAGTATGTGGTCATCTGTTCTACAAAGGTATCATTCAATTCCTCAGTCTGACTTGGGGTCTGTAGTAAACTTCCACAACAGCATCCCTGTTATTTCTTTTCCCTTTAATTTTTATCCAGATGCTCTCCACCTGGGTTCCAAGATTTAAGTCATGGATCTCTTCACTGGTGTAAACATCCCTGACATATAATGCTACTCCTCCTTATATTATGAAACATAGCATGAAAAAATAAACAGGTGGAAAAGAGTCTCCAACATAGATCCAGACAACTTTCTACTTTCCTCAGTACAATATGTTTAGAGAAAATTCTTTAACTAGCCCCTCTGTCCCAATACTAATTTTTAAAGGTTGCAAACACAATTATCCATTACTAACTCCTAGAACACACACACACACAGAGACATCTATATCTATATATCTATACACTTACATATCAATACTGAGATTCAGTTAACTCCTATTTCTGATGTACTACTAAAAATGCTGAATTTGTCCCATTGCACATGAACCCTAACACAATAAAAACTGGACAAAACTGGGCAAAAAAGAGAACCAAGCACAACACAAAAATTGGTATCTCTCTCAGTGAACAGACTAAATTCTGTGTTGATCTCTTCAAATTATTAAGTTAAATTGGTAGGACAACAGTCAGGTAGAACCCATGCAGATGTACTACACTTCATCTGTTATTAAAGAGATGGAAGATTCACTCTGATTAAAAGATGAACTGCAGTGAACAATCTACTGCTTTTGGAATGATGGACAAACTGTATGCACACAACCATCAGAACAGCACACTGAATTCAGAACAAGCTATGCAAATCTTAAGGAGAGAAGTGAAAGTAATTTAGACCAATTGTGTCTTATCAAAAGTCTGTAATCACAGTAAAGAATTCACCAGTCATGATATCCACTATAGAAATGTTTACAACTCTGGGACAGAACCAGTTAGATAGGAGTTAAGAATTAAATAGTTCTTTTTAAACAGTATAATAAAAACTTATTTTTATTTTAATTTAGAATACAGTTAAGCACTGTTAATTCTACATGATGAAGGCTTTCAATTTTCTCTCAACATGGTCCATTAGTTTGCAAATCCAGAAAGATAACTTTGCAAATATATTGCACATTACCTTTAGAGGAAATTAATATTCTGATTTTTCTGTTCTGTATTAAATAGGGCTATCTAAATCACTGGAAACATTTTTTGTAAACTATATATGTTTGCAACCAGTTTACTTACACACAGTCAGGCAGATAGCACAATAGATACACTAAATACTGTAGCTGTCAGGAACCATGTTACTACAGAGCACTATTTCTTCTAAAAACAGTATCTTGTTTGAAATGACATATTTTTGTTCAATTAAAGTCATTCATTTTCATTTAATGTTTGCTCTCTGTCTAAGAATTTAACACATATAGCATGAAAAGCAGAATCCTAAAAGACAAGAGATGTTAACAACAGAAGAATAGTATGGAGTTGAAGAGGTGTGTATTGGGAGTTCAACTGTGATTACTACTATTGATTAACATTCTAGACAGGTGACTGATGTTACTCTGATCTTATACTCTTTAGAAGACAGATAGCATTGCCACTGCTATTTTTAGTAAAACAAACCACAGTTTTCAAAGTTGTCATTTGTGGGGTTTAACTTTAAGTTTATCCCAATGTTCTCCTTGTTATGGTAAACCAACAGAAACAAACTTAGGGATCATTTTTTGTTCTTTAAAAGCTCAACTGTTCCAAATCAGAACCTCTGAATCACGAGAAATGCACCATTTCTTCACATATTGATAAATTAATAAAAATACCTGAAGCTACAAGTTGGATTCAAAATCATATTTACGATTTCAGCATTACAGTAAAAGAAAATCAGATTTAAATCAGATTTAAAATGTTAGGATTAAGTATTTGCTTCATTACTCCTTTTTTTTATACTGTTTCTTCTTAAAATTATTAAAAACAGTGACTAGTTTCTTCCACATTTACTAGAGACAAGTGGTTGGCCAAATTCACAGGGACCATAGCTCATTTCCTCCCCTACCCACTATGGGCTACGCTGCCCACACAGCATCACAAAATACCTACATCTTCTCAAAATGGAAACCAGAAATAATATCACATCACTTCTGGTTGCCATTTTGGCAAAGACTGTGATAAAAATAGAAATATGGGGGGGTCAAGGGGTCTAGGGAGTGTCATCATGCAACCAGGAAGCTTTCTGAGCAATGGGGGGGGGGGGGAGAAATTGACTGAAAATCACAGTCATTTTAAAAAGGGGGGGAGGGGAATTTGGGAGGGTTTCAGAACTGTAAATGTGGATTCCTAGGGACACATGTGGCCCATGGATCATGCTTTCCCCCACTCCTGAAATAAACCTTAAGACTCTTTTGCGTGAAATTTAAGTACACAGCATAAAGAGAAAAAAATCTGGCACATAAATGTAGCCTAAGAATAGTAAACTAAGGGCCTTGGCAGACGGCTTATTGAGCCGTCTCTGAGGCAAGGAAGAGGAGGGGCAGCCGCACGCGCGGCGCCCCTTCCTCTTCCCAAGGTCGTCCTCGGAGCCGCTGGCCCTCCGCACGTCCGGCGCTCCGGGGACAACCTCCCGCGCGCAGCGACCGCATGCGCTGCGGCGGAAAAGTCAGTGAAAGTGCGCCCGACGCTTTTAGGGCGCACTTTCACTGACTTCTGAAAGGAGCGCTATTTTTGCGCTCCTTTCAGAGGCGCCAACGATGCGCCGCGGTGCGACTGCTCCAGTCCCGCAGCGCACCGTCGCAGGGCGTCTTGGACGCCCTTGTCTGCTTCCCCCCTAACACTTTCCAGGAAAAAGACTGTAATGAAACAATGCACAACAATTTTGTATTAATGTGAAAATACTATCAAATCAACCAAATATATTTGGATAATCTCCCTTTATCACAATGTTACAGGATTGGGCTTTCTGTCAAGCCACTAACAAACATTCATCTTCACAATAACATCACCCCCATCAAATAATTAAACCATGCTTACATTCATCATTTTTGAATATTTAACTCAGCAGAGTGCCTCTGAAGTCTAGCTTAATATTAAAACAAATTTCATTTAATCTACAAATCATATTTAAGGTCAGTACATGACAACAGGTATAAATGAAAAACATACTTACAGATTGTATATCTTGTAATGGTTTTTATGTTTTGAATCCAAAAACCTTAAAGAAAAACATAGAAGTTAAATATACAGTAGATTTAACTGCATATTTAAGGAAACATTCTGGTTATTCATGCTTCAGAATTACAGTTGTAACACCATGTAAATACCATTTTTAGCAGGTGTTGTTCCAAAGTAGTTTTATAGCTGTTTTAACATCAAGAATAGTAACTGGAATTCTTAAAAGTAAGATTTAATTTTGGAGTTCATAGAATTAATTTCAAATCAAATGAACAGGAAACTAACAATTCAGAACCAGTTCCCACAGACTATGGGGGGTTGCAGACTGTCAGAAATAGTGTGAATTCAGTCCACTTTTAGGGTTAGGGTTAAGGAATCATGGGGACTGTATTTTATTGTGGCACTAGAGTTCTCTGACAAAGAAGGTTCAATGTCTCAGAAAAAAAACAATTCCCATGATTCCCTACCACTAACCCTAACCCTAAAAGTGGACTGAATTCACACTATTTTTGACAGTCTGCAACCCCCCTATATTATCATTCCAATTTGCCTATATTTACTAAAACCTCTGTTCAAAATTCAGTGGTGATTATTCTCCAATAAAGTTGAAAAAGTTGAAGCAGAACTCTAATGTGATCAGTCTCTACATCACAATGTCTATGCACACTTTTTGAACTCGCTAAGGGCCTTGGCAGACGGCTTAAAAAGCCGTCCTGGAGGCAGGGAAGAGGAGGGGCAGCCGCATGATCGGCGCCCCTTCTTCCTCCCGAGATTGCCCTCGGAGCCGCCGGCCTTCCGCATGGCCGGCGCTCCGAGGGCAACCTCCCGCCGCAGCGTCCGGACATGCTGCGGCGGAAAAGTCAGTGAAAGGAGCGCTATTTTAGCTATTTTAGCGCTCCTTTCAGGGACAGGGAAGGTGCACCGCAGGATCTAGGCATGGGGATGCCTCGGTCCCGTGGCGCACCTTCCCAGGGCGGCCCCATGCCGCCAGTCTGCTTCCCCCCTAAGTGGGGATAAGACTATAGTGAAAAAGCAAACCTAGGATTCAGAAAGGCCAGGCAAGCAAGCATCCTTTATAAAATTGGTATCTTGAATCAATGCTCTTCAAACTCCAAAAGAAAAAAAAAGAAAAAAGAAACCTGTACTTTACGCAACTTCATAGGCCTAAGTGAGATCTTAATGGCCACATGCACACATCAAGCCACTAAACCATGGCTTAAAGTTGTTTTAAGCAAAATGAAGTACTTTGGGGGAAATAATGATACTGAGGAAGCTATTAGATATAACCATCATATTGAACCCCAACTAACCAATGAAAATACAGGGTATTGAATCAACCCTAATATGACATGCAAGCTCAGTAAACTGTCATGATTTTACGTTCTCTCATACCACCATCACCTAAACTTACTGGTTCAGAGCAATTTATCCAATAATGGCACTTTGAGGGGGAAAAAATTTAATAGGCAACAAGATACTGTACAAAAGTGTAAACAACATTTGAATTGCCTGATGCTTTATACAGGCTAGTTGCCATACATATTACTACAGATGCCCCTCTATTTTCATGGACTGCAAGTCCGTGTCCCTTGCCCGTTTGCAGGCAGCAAATGGAGGGGGACAAAATGGGGGGGGGGGTGCAGCGCCATTCAAGCCAATGGGGCTTGAATATTGGCAATTTTCCATTTTCGGGGGGGGGGTCCACAACGGATCCCTGAGAAAACAGAGGGGCGACTGTAGTTAGAATGTAAACACTGTGGCCAACCCAACATGCTTTTATAGGGCACTAACTTATCAGTTCACCCTAAGATCCCAGTTAACTTCCCCACTGCAATTGCCGAAATATATTTTAACTATAAACATGTCCAAGTATACAAGAGACATTGTAAGTAAATAATTTAAGTATTACTTTTCAGCTCAAGTCAAATTTCTGGTTCAGTAAAGTAATAACTAGTTTTAAACACTGAAAAGCTCAGATATTTGGACATAAAAAAGAAGATCATACACATGGGCACATTCAGTAATCTTAGCAAAATATGAAACAGCCTCTTCTAGATTATAGTACCTGTCATGACTTGCTATCCCCTGGTGCAGGGGTAGGCAACCTACAGCCCGGGGGGGAGAAATGCGCCCCCCCGAGGCCTTTGGACAGGCCCCAGGCCGGTCCTGCCGCCACTCACCATGATGATATTGATTATTGTTGTTATTACTTGTTCTTGGGGTTTTCTTAGCAAAATCTCCACAGGGGTTTTGCCATCATGGCTTTTCTGAGACAGTGTGAATGCATCCCTGCTTGTTTGTGGGCCTGCTTTCCAGTCATTTCCATGATGATAATGATTATTGTTGTTATTACTTGTTCTTGGGGTTTTCTTGGCAAAATCTCCACAGGGGTTTTGCCATGGCTTTTCTGGGGCTGAGACAGTGTGCATGCATTTTTTTATTTTGGGGGGGCTTTGGCCCCCCCAATTGTCTGAGGGACAGCAACCCGGCCCCCGGCTCAAAAAGGTTGCCTACCCCTGCCCTGGTGCATAGTATCAAGCCATATCAGTACATGAAATGTGGAGCTGATGTAAAGATCAATGAACATTGCACAATTAAAGCTAGAGCACCACCTGTCCCCGTTGCAGGACATGTTTGATCTGATCATGGTGACACATGCCTTTGGTTGCAACCCATTTGAATTACTATAATGATATGGACTGACATTGTAGAGTACTCAGAAACTTCAGGTGACCCTAAGAGCTGCAGCCAGAATGTTAACTGGGTTTCTTCTACAAGGGCATACAACTACCTTGTTAAAATAGCTCCACTGGCTCCTAGTCTGTTTCCGGGTACAATTCAAAGTGCTGGCTGTGACCTACAAACTCTTACATGGCTTGAGTCTAGGCTACCTGAAGGACTGCACTGCCCTATATGAGCTTGTTTGAGGTCTGAGATCCTCAGAAGAGGCCCTTCTCTCTCTCCCACTACCTTCCAAGGCACATTTGGTGGGAACAAGGGAAAGGGTCTTCTCTCAGCCATGACTTTCACAACTCCATCTCTAGGAAGGCCAGAATGGCTTCCTCCTTGCTCTCCTTCTCCCCGCAAGTGAAATTTTCCCAATTCTGCCAGGCTTTTAGGAACTGATTGCAAAGGGCTTTTAATGATGTGCTGTTTCGTTAATTTTTTATATTCTGTATTTTACTGAATTTTTAAATGGCTTTAATTCTTCAGATTGTTTTTAAATAAATAAAGTGTATGAGCACATACACACATATCTTTCTGCTGCTTTTGTATATTTTTTAATCTGTACTGGTTTTAATACTTTATTAATTGCTTTGAATCTCAGCACTCAGAAAAAAGTGGTATGTAAATGAATAAATAATAATAAATAATAACAACAATTATGCTTTCCATACTCGTCTCCTTCTATAAAGCCATAAATTCCATTTTCTTTGGCTGCATCCACTGCAGAAATAATCTGGTTTGACCCCACTTTAACTGCCACAACTCAATGTGATGGAATTCTGGGAACTGTACAACTGTACTACAATTCCCAGAATTCCATACTCAGCCATGGCAGTTAAAGTGGAGTCAAATCTGATTATTTCTGCAGTGCGGATTCACTCATAGCTAGTATCTTTGTATTTAGTTAATAGATTTATTTTAAACCAGGTTACTTTTTAGACAATCTGTATGTTAAACATGAAAAAATATCTAATTTAAGAATTTCCTTTTAAAATTAATTGATTTTATTCACCGAACTCTTAAATCCACAAAATTAATCACATAAATTAAAGTTCTCAACCTGTAGCCCAGTTTTCCATTTGCTCTTCATTTCTCCATTTCATTATATGGTCTGAAATTACCCTCCTTATGTCTGAAAAGGCTTCACCTATCTCACAAGAACATCCTCACCAACCTAATTTCAAACAATGACTATCATCTTGATTTTTTTTCCATATCTTAGAGGGGTTGCAGACTGCCAGAAATAGTGCAAATTGAGTCCACTTTTAGGGTTAGGGTTAGGGAATCATGGGAACTGTATTTTATTGTGGCACCAGAGCTCTCTGACAGAGAAGGCTCAATGTCTCAGAAAAAACAACAATTCCCACGATTCCCTAGCACTAACCCTAACCCTAAAAGTGGACTCAATTTGCACTATTTCTGGCAGTCTGCAACCCCCCATAGTCTACCTCACAACCCTACACCATGCTCCTAAGCTTTATAGGGCAAGGCTTTTCTGCTTTCTATATAATCTTGCAGGTTAATGCAACTAACTAGGTAGTACAGGTATAATGGATGTAACAACAACACACAAGCCACTGTTTCAGCATTCTTCTATTTGACTCATCTGGTACTCACTAAATATGTTTTCTTTGGAAGTTTAACACTTTTCTTCAGCTTTGGCCTGAAAAGGGATTTTTCCCTTTTTAACCCTCTTCAACTTTTGTGTTAAGAAGATTTCAACTTCACAGATGTAACTGCAGCATCAAGATAAATTTCCCAAGAACAATTATTACCACAAGCAACAACTACTTAAATCTGCATATGCTAAATAAATATTTAAAGAGCTTAAAATCTGTATATACTCTCTATATAAAAGCATGCATTTCAAACTTTATATATATAGCCGCATGCCTCAAGAAAGAGCATAGTCCCTGTAAAACATACCCTTCCATATTCAAGGTAAACATAATATAACAAGATTTCTAGGAATGAGAGTCATGTTTTTAGGTCTATGTAAAAGACATTCTTTAACATGTTGTTTCATGTGCAACCAATTTTTGGTGTGTTTGTATGCAAGCTGTATATGTTTTAAAGAATACTGACATTCATCAAGCTAAAATGTAAAGAGTTCAAATACAATAGTTAATAAAAAGAAACCTGCACAAAACTATGTATCAGGCAGTCCAAAGAAAAGCTGCACCTCGTCATCTTTCTATTTCCTGCAACATATTTCCCTAATCTAGGCTGAAGGAAGCCCAGCAGCAGCAGCCTTATCACAGATACTTCTCATAACTCTTAAAAGCTGTGACCAACAGCACTATGCCACTAAAAGATGGGAACCAAAGAAAGAATCTAACTGCCAAGTGTTTAGAAAGCCATCTGAAAGGCCAACACAAAGAGTCACGTTTACAAACTGCATCCAACAAATTTTGTTAATAGTTTTATAAAGTTAGTGACACTTCAATCCTGGAACAGCTTTGGTTCTCCAGGTGGGAGTTAATGATGCATGTTGGTACTCTTAAATATTATTTAAGGAACTAATGCTGCTAAAATGTACTATTTTAGATGAATTTCACTTTTCAGTACTGAAATATGTTTTTAGATCCTGATAGTTAACCCTCTGTTTAGGAGAAGTAGTTGCCATGCTCCAAGTGTCTAAAGATACTTTTTATAAAATTCGATCCAGCCTAATATTCACCTATGAGGAAGCCAAACACACCACTAGAGCAAGGTTGACCTCAAATTACAAAAGGTCACTGCGAAATCAATGCAATACACTGCTTAAATGTTTCCATGAGACCAAGCAATGCTGTTCTTATTGGTCTTTATTCTGGAAAGTAACTTTAACATTTGGTTTGGTTTCAGATATGGTAATAAAGTGTACACACAGATATCCAATTACAATTTGTATGAAATCAGCTATAGTTTCACAAATCAACCCTAATTTCACAAATCTTGTGGACAGGAATACACCTTAACAGAATCCACCCTTCATATTTTGTAATTTAAAAAATTGGTATTTACACATTTTCTCTGAGGTGAAACTCAGGACTTCCCAGTATAGTGCGATTTCCCCCCCCTTTTTACAGGACAGAGGTCCAACTCAACATTTATACAGTACTATTCTCGTCTAATATCATGCATCATTTACAACAAAAACTGAACCCAAAGGCTAAACCGACTGACAAACCACAAATATATTAAAAGTCAAAAGGGTAAATGAAGACACTCTTACCTTACAACGTCATCAATGTTGTTTCGGTATACTCCTTCAAGTCGTTCTGCAGGAAAACCCATTGCAATTATATTTGGATAAATATCTGAATATTCAAGTTAAGGCAAATATTAACATAACAAAATAAACTAATATGCAATTAGCTACTAACCACTTCAGGTACTTAGTTATATAAACTGGATTTAGAAAACACTCAGTCACTTTTACAGAAACAAAAAAACTCTACAATTCTATGTAAACAGAGATCAAGTACCATTATTAAACTAATCGTATTAGAAAGATACCAAAACCCAGTATGGTAGTGCTTTGAGTGTTGGACTAAACTCTGGAGACCAGGGTTTGAAATTGCACCCAGCCAGGGAAACCCACTGGGTGGCCTCAGGCAAGTTATACTCTCTCAGCCTCAGACGGAAGCAAACGCCCTTTGAAAAAACCTTGCCAAGAAAACCCTGGGATACCATCACCATGTCAGAAATTACTTGAAGGCACACAACGACAGCTAGAAAAATAATAAAATTAAGAGGCAAGAAGTATTTTTAAAATATCTAACATGCTGTAATTAAGAATTTTACCTTTAAAAAATAAATTCAAAGTAGTAATAACTAATTAAGGAGAAAAAAATCTCTTACCACAGCAAGGCAAATTAAGTACAGAAAAGAAGTGTATAATAGTGTTATAATAATGATTTGTTTTCTCATCCATGTTAACAGAACTAACAAACTAAGGGGGGTTGCAGACTGCCAGAAATAGTGTGAATTCGGTCCACTTTTAGGGTTAGGGTTAGAGTTAGGGAACCATGGGAACTGTATTTTATTGTGGCATCAGAGTTGTCTGACAGAGAAGGCTCAATGTCTCAGAAAAATAACAGTTCCCATGATTCCCTAGCACTAACCCTAACCCTAAAAGTGGACTGAATTCACACTATTTCTGGCAGTCTGCAACCCCCCTATGTCTCCCTAACTGCATACTGCAATACAGGTGAGGACTACACTGAGGTCCACATCCCTTAATAAGTTTCCACATCCTGGAGACAGCACCTCTAAAATGTCATCCATTTGATAAGATACAGTGATATCATAGTATGGGAAGAACATAAAATGAAATCAAAAGAATAATTAGAGGAAGGAGGATTAATCAACAATTGGTATGTTTATTTACAACTGAAAGATAGGTTTAACATAGACCAAAGGAAGGAAGGGTTTGAAGAAAGCAAGATACTGGACAAAATAATGACTAATAAAGAGGGTCATCATGTGTCAAAATATTATAAATTATTTAAGGAAAGAAATCTAGAACAAGAAACAATATAACATGTAATGATTCAATGGTCTAAAGATCTAGGGAAAAGTATTCAGTTGGAACATTGGGAAAAAGCATGGAAATTAACTAATAAATTTACCTTATGTCAAGACATGAAAGAAAATTTCTTGAACATGATGCACCATTGGTATTTATACCCAACTAAATTAAATAGGATGTACAACATGGGAATTTCAAAATGTTGGAAATGTCAAAAAAGCGAGGGAACATTCCATCATATGTGGTAGAAATGTAAGCTTGCAAAGAAGTATTGGGGTAAAATTTTTTAAAAAAAAAAATAATAGAAATATTACAAGTTGAAATACCATGGAGCCCAAAATTGTTTCTATTAAATATGACACATGAAATAGATAAAATAACAGAATTTTTTTTTGGAAACATACTGTTATATATGGTATCAATGGCAAGGATTGTATTTGCAAAATACTGGGAAAAAGGGAAGTGCCAAGTAAAAAGTGGCTTATTCGATTAAAAGACATAATAATAATAATAATAATAATAATAATAATAATTTTTATTTATATACCGCCCTGTGGCGACCCATGATGAATATGGATATTTTAACAGCTCGAATTCAGAACAGCCGGTAGATAAGATAGTAAAAACAATGGGAACTGGAAAAAATAATGGAAAAAATAAAGGCAAATAATTACAAATTAAGAGATAAATGTAGATTTTTCTAGTTTATAAAGGATAAAGAGGAGGGGATATATATTAAAAGAAAACTAAGCAATAAATGATTATGGAACTATTAAATAAGCCAAAATTTCTGTATAAGAACTCAGTTATTTTTACAAATCAGTTATAGGGAGTTGGTAATTTAATAAAAATTGGTGAATTTAAAGAAAGATAAATGTTGGAGATGTAAGATTTATGAAAGATATCATAGTCCTAGGGATATTTCAGACAGAAAGAGACATCTAATTTATGTTTAAGTAAGGTGAAGTCATCTGGGAAATAATAATATTGGTAAATTGTCCAATTATTATATAGATAAATGTTGTGTTTAATGTTTAATATTTGTTATGTATTTGTTATAATTTTGGCAGATATGTAAATTGTTGTATTTGTTATATGTAGGTATACATGTACTTGTTTTTTTGTTTATGTAATTATAGTGTTTTATTTAATAAAATTTATTAAAAAAATAATAAAATGTCATCCATTTGAAGATGGGCATAGAAGAGCCTACGCATTTCACCAAAAGCAAATAATACCAATCCTCATACACGCCCACAGTCAAATCCATAAAGCAAGGAATAGCAGCTTACAATTCCTTGAGGACTGTTTTTTCCCCTCCTACTACCAAATAACCTTACCCGTTCAACTTATATGCACAACATATTGAAAGATTTCCTTGGATTCCAAGGAAACATCATCTTTGGATTGCAAATGGACATTAAATTTCTTTGGCTTGCAAAATTTTCCAGCATCCACATGGCCAAAGGGGGAGGCGTCAGCCTGCAGATAGTCCTCCACTAACATCTGAACTGAGTTCAGAAACAGAAAATGCAGGCTCAAGACTAACATCTTCTATTTTTTTTTCTTCTGTTTGCCTGATGAAGAAGCCAGTGTGATTTCGAAAGCTTGCAACATGTAGTTTGCATTTGGTTGCCCAATAAAGGTATCATTGTTTAGATCAGGGGTAGGCAACCTTTTTGAGTCGAGGGCCGGGTTGCTGTCCCTCAGACAATTGGGGGGCCGAAGCACCAAAAATAAATAAAAAAATAAAAATAAAAATATATTTTTTTAAAAAATTAAAAAATATGCATGCACATTCTCTCAGCCCCAGAAAAGCCATGGCAAAACCCCTGTGGAGATTTTGCCAAGAAAACCCCAAGAACAAGTAATAACAACAATAATCAATATCATCATGGAGGGTGGCAGCGGCAGTGGCAGGACCGGCCTGGGGCCAGTCCAAAGGCCTCGGGGGGCCGCATCTGGCCCCTGGGCCTTAGGTTGCCTACCCTTGGTTTAGATGTTTTTGGATATATTATAAGAAAAGCAGGCTTCGACACAGAAGAAAGAGTAAGAATAGGAGGAAGGAATATCAACAATCTAAGGTACACAGACAACATTATAATACTAGCAGAAAACCTCAAAGACCTGGAACAACTATTAAAAGAGATCAAGGAAGAAAGTGCAAAGGGGAGACCTCTCATCCACAAAGTTGACATGTGTCAAAATTGACTCAAGGGAAGTTATCAACAACTCACGTAGCAGAGGCAGAGAGAGGAAATACAGTCACACCTCCATTTTCGCAAGGAATCTGTTCCGGACCACCTCCCTGCGAAAACAGAAAATTGCCAATATTCAAGCCCCATTGGACTGAATGGTGGCGCATGCCCCATTTTGTCTCCTCCGTTTGCCACCCGCGAACAGCCAAGGGACAAGGACTCCAAGTCCGTGAAAACGGAGGGGTGACTGTAAATCACACTGATGTGCAAGAATTTCACTCTAGCTTCTTTCTAAAAGTGGGCCTTTGGCAACTTTAGGCTGGATGGCCATCTGTCGGGGATGCTTTGATTTTGAGTCCTGCATGGCAGGGGGGTTGGACTGGATGGCCCTTGTGGTCTCTTCCAACTCTATGATTCTATGATTAATTGCCAACCTTATTGTCAAACTTAATTCATGAAACAGAGTATCATGACTGAGTTTGTACAATGCTCTAATTAGGACTATGTAAATTAGTATTAAATTAGGATGCAGTGGCTCAAGTGGTTAAGACGCTGACTCTGTTGATTGCAAGATCGGCAGGTTGGCAGTTTGAGGTCTGGGTGCTGCATGATGGGGTGAACTCCTGCCACTAGTCCCAGCTTCTGCCCACCTAGCTGTTCGAAAGCACGCAAATGCAAGTAGATAAATAGGTACCACTTCTCAATGGGAAGGTAAACAGTGTTCTGTGTAATTATGCTGGCCACATGATCACAGAGTAGTCTCTGACAATGCTGGCTCTTCAGCTTAGTAATGGAGATGAGCACTGCCCCCCTATCATTGGACACGACTTGACAACCTTGTCAATGGGGAATATCTTTACCTTTACATAAGTATTACTAACTACTAATACTAACTACTACTAACTAATTGATAATACAATTACTAACACAATTAGTACTACATTACAATGGGGGCTTCCCTTCCAACCCCATCTCCATCACACCAACCACTCACCCCTATAGCTAGATAATTCTTTAAAAAACGGTAACTTTTAAGCAAGTTACATAGTAAATTAATATTATAGTTCTCACACTCTCATATTATGTTACAATATTGTATTATAAAGGGATTACAAATGGTAATAAAATCCAGAGACTATAACAACATAAGTGGGGGGACAATTACATGCTCATTCTCAGACTATTGGTTTATGCATCTAGCAAAAACAAGTCACAGAATCCAAATCGTATTAGTTAGTGACTTAGTAAAACAATATTGCAAAGGTATCTGCCTTTAAAATATACATGAAACCCAAGAAATACCTGGTGAAAAAGAATCATTCGAACCTATTTTGAGGTTAAGTAGTACCACTGTAACATACAGCTCAAAATTCTATTCTGCCATTGAACTTAAAAGGTTCATAACTACTTGACAGTCCCCATCATCATGACTATTATCTTGATTACTAAATGTGACTAGCCACCTGCCTCTTCTTCTTTCCTAGCTCCCAAGTTAAAGCCTTATTAAGTACCTGAAGTGGTGCAGAAAATCCTTGTCTAATCAGACAAACTATACAGTATGTGTAGCAGCCTGTGCACTTTGGATGCACTCAGGAACTAGCTGACCATATGTGCCGTTAAGTAAAGCAGAATATCTCCCTGTGGTATATCTCTCTCAAAATGTACTGTACTACAACAGCATCCACATTTTATTGACAAAGGACATACCTATTATTGAACTACCGGGGGGAGGGGGTTAATCTATAAACTGGAATACAAAAGTAGGTTTTTAATACACAAATCCAAAGTGTGGTTCTACCAACTTAACAAAGATGGGGTATCAGGAGAAATACTGTTAAAGTACCTTGAAAAAAGTTTACTTTTCCTTAAAAGTTTGATTAATCTATATTAATTGAATTAATTAGTATTACTACAGATATGTAAATGTATGAATGCCCTGGAACCAGGTTTATCTGAAGCCTCCTACCAAAAGTAAGACCTTGGGCAAGTCATATCCTCTCAGCTTCAAAAGAGGACAAAGGCAAATTCCCTCCGAACTCTTGCCAAGTAAACTCTGTGATAGAGTCATCCAAAGTCAATGAGTTGACGGCAAAAATTACAGAAACAAGAAACAGTTACATGAACATAAAGATGATCACCAGCCAGTCTTCAAAGCCCCTTCACCAACTCTATTCCCTAGGTGAGATTTAGTGAAAGGCTACTAAAGAAACGGTCTTTTTTTAGTGGTGTTGGAGTGGCTTTTAGTGGAGTTCTCTCCCAAAGACCCTTAGCTGGTACCTACTCTAACCTGTACAGTGCCAGGTGAAGGGCTTATTTTCCCAAGCTTTTTGAACTCTATCTTTTAAACATCTACACTTACCGTATTTTCCGGCGTATAAGACGACTTTTTGACCCTGGAAAAGGGTCTCAAAAGTTGGGGATCGTCTTATATGCCGGGTAGAGAAGGAGGAGGATGAGAACAGGGAGTGGGGAGAGAAGGAGAAGGAAGCCAGGGACAGAAAGTGGAGTCTGAAAACAGAGTGAAAAAGGAGAAAGAGTCCAAGGAAGAAAGAGGGGTCTGAAAACGGAGGGAGAAAGGGGCCAATGAAGAAAGAGGGGTCTGGAAACGAAGGGAGAAAGGGGCCAAGGAAGAAAGAGGGGTCTGAAAATGGAGGGAGAAAGGGGCCAAGGAAGAAAGAGGGGTCTGAAAACGAAGGGAGAAAGGGGCCAAGGAAGAAAGAGGGGTCTGGAAATGAAGGGAGAAAGGGGCCAAGGAAGAAAGAGGGGTCTGAAAATGGAGGGAGAAAGGGGCCAAGGAAGAAAGAGGGGTCTGAAAACGAAGGGAGAAAGGAGCCAAGGAAGAAAGAGGGGTCTGAAAATGGAGGGAGAAAGGGGCCAAGGAAGAAAGAGGGGTCTGAAAACGAAGGGAGAAAGGGGCCAAGGAAGAAAGAGGGGTCTGAAAATGGAGGGAGAAAGGGGCCAAGGAAGAAAGAGGGGTCTGGAAACGAAGGGAGAAAGGGGCCAAGGAAGAAAGAGGGGTCTGAAAATGGAGGGAGAAAGGGACCAAGGAAGACAGAGGGGTCTGAAAACGAAAGGAGAAAGGGGCCAAGGAAGAAAGAGGGGTCTGAAAACGGAGGGAGAAAGGGGCCAAGGAAGAAAGAGGGGTCTGAAAATGGAGGGAGAAAGGGGCCAAGGAAGAAAGAGGGGTCTGAAAACGGAGGGAGAAAGGAGCCAAGGAAGAAAGAGAGGTCTGAAAATGGAGAGAGAAGGGAGAAAGGGGCCAAGGAAGAAAGAAAATGAAGGGAGAAAGGGGCCAAGGAAGAAAGAGGGGTCTGAAAACAGAGAGAGAAGGGAGAAAGGGGCCAAGGAAGAAAGAGGGGTCTGAAAATGGAGGGAGAAAGGGGCCAAGGAAGAAAGAGGGGGATGAGGATGAAGGGAGAAAGAGAAGGAAGCCAGTTCTGTAGTATGGATGCAGCCTGAGTCTGCATTGAAGAAATAATGCAGTTTGACACCGCTCTAACTGCCATGGCTCTGTCCTATGGACTTCTAGGAAATGCAGTTTTCTTTGTGGTACCAGAGCTCTCTGACAGAAAAGGCTACCATAAGTATCTCACGAAACTGTACATCCCAGAATTCCATAGCCTTGAGCCAGGGCATTTAAAGCGGTGTAAAACTGCTTTAATAAATTTCTACAATGCAGATGCAGCCAAAGTTAATGTGTTGCTTGGGCATAGGTTCTTTAACAAATAATTCTGCACAATGAGAGAGAATACCCTTGAAGATTTATCTAAAGAAGACCCAAGTTCCTTAACTTGGAGGTTATATGTGTATGTTGTGTGCCTTCAAATTTTTCCTGACTTATGGTGATCATAGGGTTTTCTTGGCAAGATCCGCTCAAAGGCAGTTTGTCATTGCCTTCCCCTGAGGCTGAGAGTGTGTGACTTGTCCAAGTTCACCCAGTGGGTTTCATGGCAGAGTGGGGAATCAAACCCAGATCTCCAGAGTGGTAGTCCAACACTCAAACCACTACACCATGCTGGCTCCTATTACCATGTACTACCTATGAAAGAATGGCAGACTTTTTTGTTGTTCTTGTGTGCCTTCAAGTCCTTTCTGAGTTATGGTGACCCTAAAGCAACCTTATCATGGGGTTTTCTTGGCATGTTTCTTCAAATGGGGGTTGCCATTACCATCCTCTGAGGCTGAGAGTGTGTGACATGCCCAGGGTCACTTACTTGGCTGCACAATGTACATACCCCAGAAGGCATCACCTAGTAGTATATTAGCAGTCCTTCCCGCCCAACACTTCCTCATTTCCCCCCAAACATCTCATAGCTGGGAGATGGAAATAATTTTTAAAGCAGCATTTAAATCTGGACTATTTTTAAAAAAGCAAGGTCCAAAACACACTGCAGAAATAAATGCCAGGGAACATGGGAGCTGTAGTTTGTTGTGTTTATAAGTGACAGTTTTCTTGTTAAGTACCTGCATGTCATAAGCATTTGAATTAAAATTACCATATTGAAATCAAATCTAATTTTTTAAAAATTTTATTTTGTGTGTGTTGGAAAGAGGGGTCTTATACGGTGAGTATACCCCAAACTTTATATTTTTACTGGGAAAGTTGGGGGTCGTCTTATACGCCCGGTAGTCTTATACGCCGGGAAATACGGTGGTTGCTCCTTCGTTATTTTTATTATACTAATTTTACTGTCTGCTGCTGGAATTTTTACATTACTTTATAGCTTCTATAAAGTTTCATTTTAATATTACTGTAAGCCACATAGACTATTGTTATTGGCCAGCACAGGAACACTGTTGAGAACTGATAAATGGCTGTTGTTGAAAGAATATTTAACATAATCTTTGCTATATCATTTGTTACTTTCCAGCACTAAGCATTTGTTCCCAAACAAAGAGTAGATTAACTCTCTCTCTCTCTCTCTCTCTCTCTCTCTCAAATACACATACCCAACACCCATTTGTGGTGTTTTTCCTGAAAAACTACTTTAGGACTCAAGTGCAACAGCTGACTGCTGAACTGCACCACTATCGTGGTCTTCTGGCTTCAAAAGGACCAACTGTTCTTTAAGTCCTAAAATGGGATTCACAACTGAGCTGGGAATCAAACCCAGGTCTCTAGAGTCGAAGTCAAACACTGAAACCACTATGCCACACTGGCTCTCATGTACATTATGGGCTATCTTGGGCATGGGGACTCATGTCTAAACACAAAATTCATTTATTTTTCATTTACAGCTTATACCTATAGCCTAAAGGTAATTTTATACACAATAATTTTAAATAATTTTATGCATGAAATAAAATTTGTGTACATTGACTTGCCTCTCTCCCTCATGACTTGGCAGACTAAACAGCCAGGGTAGGAAAACTCACAATTCATGATAAGGATCAAGTCAAGAAATCTAGAAAACATAAATGCATTCAAGTCAGAGGAGCCTAATGACATTCATCCATAAGAGTTAGTTGGTCTCTTCCATTACCAAACCATTACCAATTCTATGTGTGTGAACCTGTGGAAAACTGGCATGGCTCCAAATGAAATGAAGAATAAAAATGTAGTGTTGATAATTTGGAAGAAAGGGAAGCAGGAAGATTACAGTTTGCCTTACATACCATGGAAGAGAGCAACCTCTAAGGAAATGAAGAGATAGAAAGTTGTCAAATGGTTTGCAATAAGCTGCACCAACCCAAATGCATTTGCTTTTTTAGTAATATGACTGATCAGGAGGAGAGTAATCAAGTGAAAAATCTTTACCAAGTCTTCTGACCAATATCTCCATGACAACCTCACAGAAAATGCTGAGACAGAAAGAATATGTTGCCAAAAGAATAAAAATTAGTTGAAAAGAAGCACGAAGAATCTGGTAAAATAGATCAATATTAAATTAGGTACCCAGCAGTGAAATGTCGGGTTCCTTTCTGTACTTTATCAATGGCTGAGCTGAAAGGGATGACAATATAGTAATCAAATTAGAGGTGTTGCAAACACAGTATAGAAAACAAACTGATTGCCTCGGCAGACGACCAATAGGGTCGTCTCCGAGGCAAGGAAGAGGAGGGGCAGCCGCACGAGCGGCGCCCCTTCCTCCTCCCGAGGTTACCCTCGGAGCTGCCAGCCCTCCGCATGGCCGGCGCTCCGGGGGCAACCTCCTGCCGCAGCGTCCTCACACGCTGCGGGGGAAAGCCAGGGAAAGTGCACCCGACGCGTTTAGGGCGCACTTTCCCTGTCTTCTGAAAGGAGCACTGATTTTGCGCTCCTTTCAGAGGCGCCGACGGTGTGCCGCGGTGCGCCTGCCGCGGTCCCACGGCGCACTGTCCCAGGGCGTCCCCGACGCCCTGGTCTGCTTCCCCCCTGAAGCATGTTTCTAGGGATTAATTAAATATGTTACATTTTGGGGGGGGGGGGGAAACAGATGTTGTACCTTTAAAATGAAAAGCCATGTATGAAAAAGTTGCTGCAAGATAAAGCCAGAAAGGGAAGGCTCAAGCACACAATGGAAGGAAGAAGAAAGAAGAAGAAATAGCAAATGGCTAAAGACCTACAGTACTAGATAAACTTAAAAGAATACAGTAGATAAACGAGCTATGAGTCAAATGATATATGATAAAAGCCCCAACACCAATACACACTGCATTAAGAGTAATAGTGTGCAACTCAAAAACTATGTATATAAAGAGGAAAGGATTAGCAACATAGTAAAAATAACATAATTCAGGACCAGGAAGGAATAAAAAGACGTTGGATGCAATACACAGAAGAATTATACAAAAGAGATGACAACATGAAGGAAATGTGGAATG
Source organism: Phrynosoma blainvillii (assembly GCA_026167975.1). NCBI lineage: Eukaryota > Metazoa > Chordata > Lepidosauria > Squamata > Phrynosomatidae > Phrynosoma > Phrynosoma blainvillii. Next base: position 112,648,583 of record JANUYF010000003.1, read on the forward strand.
AAGAGCCATATGAAGATGAACCCCAAATTCTAAAAACTGAGGTGGAAACTGAAATAAGAGAAATAGAGAAAAATAAATCACCAGGAACAGATGATATTCCAATTGAAATGCTGCAATCCACATTGACAGAGTCTACTTTTTGTGCATATGTCAACAGATATGGAAAACAAAATGATGGCCAACAGATAGGAAGTGGTCAATATACATCCCATCCACAAAAAGGGAGACACAAGAGACTGCAGCAACTATAGGACTATAGCACTGATCTCTCATGCAAGCAAAATTATGCTCAAAATTCTGCAGCATAGGCTCCAACCATACATGGAGAGAGAAATCCCAGAGGTCCAAGCGGGCTTCAGGAAAGGAAAAGGCATGAGGGACCACATTGCAAACATACGATGGCTAATGCAGTGCACCAGGGAATTCCAAAAGAAAATCAGCCTGTGCTTTATAGAGTATAGCAAAGCCTTTGACTGCGTAGATCATGAAAGGCTATGGAACGCCTTTAAAGACATGGGAGTGCCAACACATCTGATAGTCCTGATGAGGAATACTCAGGACAAGAGGCTACTGTCAGAACAGAACATGGAAAAACAGAATTGTTCCCAATTTAGACAAGGTTGCATCTTTTCATCCTGTCTGTTCAACTTGTATGCAGAACATATTATAAGAAAAGCAGGCTTAGACACAGAAGAAGGAGGGGTGAAAATAGGAGGAAGGAATATCAACAATCTAAGATATGCAGATGACAACATAATACTAGCAAAAAACCTCACACACCTGGAAGACCTACTAAGGAAGATCAAAGAAGAAAATGCTAAGGCAGGCTTAATATTGAACATAAAGAAAACAAAAATGACCAGCAAGGACATTCACAAGTTCAACCTAGACAATGAAAAAAATAGCAATAGCAAAAGAATTCTCATACCTAGATCAAACATTGATATAAATGGAGACTGCAGTCAAGAAATCAGAAGATTAAGAATGGGAAAGGCAGCCATGAAAAAACTAGAAAAGATTCCAAAATGCAAAGATATACAACTGAGCACAAAAGTTAGAATCATACAAGCCATTGTATTCCCTATTACCATGTATGGATGTAAGAGATGGACAGTTAAGAAAGATGATAGGAAGAAAATCAATGCATTTGAGATGTGGTGCTGGAGAAGAGTGCTGAGGATCCCATGGACAGCCAAAAGGACAAACAAGTGGGTCCTAGAGCAGATCAAGCCAAGATAGCCAAACTGAGCCTGTCGTACTTCAGACATATCATGAGAAGAGAAGACTCACTGGAAAAGACAATAATGCTGGGAAAGGTAGAGAGAAGTAGGAAGAGAGGAAGGTCCCATGCCAAATGGATGGACTCTATTAAGGAGGTCATGGGTATGGGTTTGCAGAATTTAAGGAGAGCAGTGGAGGACAGGGGGTCTTGGAGATGTCTCATCCATAGGGTCGCCATGGGTCAAGATCAACATGAGGGCAGTTAACAACAGAAGAGCAGTCCAAAGGCCCATCCAGTCGAACATGTTGTTCCTAACACTAGACGGACATATGCTTCAAGAAATTGGTGTGCTCTACTTATGCTAGGAAAATATATTCCTGTTCTTTAATAATCCCTTTCATATTGGTATTCCCATTAGTTCTGCCACACCATCACAGCTTTATGGAAAAAAATAATGTTGACCAATTTATTCTTGACCATTCTGTGTAATCTCAATTTGGAGTGAATTAAGATTTAAAATGTTAAGATGTTCTACCATTATTAAACAATTTATTTACTGATTCTGTTCAACAAAGATGGAGATATGGTGACAATTAGATGAAATACTAAATTGAAAATCTTGCTGGCTGTAAGAGCAACTCAACAATGGAAGATACTGAAGAATATGCTTGGAGGCTTTCATGGGAAGGTTAACCGATGTCAAGTTGCTTTAAGGGTTTGTTTCAGGACAGAGTTCCTCAAACTTTTTGTGTCCAAGGACATATCTGAAGCTGAGTGCACATAAGGAGCAACATAACAAAATGGTTGCTGTAAAGGGTATAGCTAACCAGTAAATTTATTATCACAACACACTAATCTCACAAAACACAGAATCAGTTTTTTGCTAAAACAGAACAAACACTTTATAGAAAAGCAAACTGCTGAGCACAATGGCAATCACCACATATTCTCCAGTAACTGATATATGAAGGCATTATGCTTCTGATCCTGGAAGTGACGGCTATCCTGACTAGTTGCCACTACTGCCCTATCCTCTATGAATCCTTTCTAACCCTCTTTCAAAAGTACCTAAATTTACAGCCTTCACTATTTCTTGTGACAGTCTATTCCACAGTTTAATTAGGTATACACAGTGTGAAGAAGTATTATACTTCCTTCTTGGCTCTCTTACCCATTTTGCTTTCATGGATGACATCAGGTACTATAGGGGAGAGCTTCTCCTTCTCCACTTTCTTCATACCATACAATTAGACTTTTCTATCATGTCTAACTAGGAACATAAGTTCCTATGCTCAAACGCTGCAATATTTTTGGAAGATCTTTGCATTCTCTTTCCCCTTCCTTAGATAGATAGGGATTCCTGCTTGGAAACACCTCCCTTCTCTCTCTCTTATTCAAATTAACCTTGTGACTTAGCTCACTCCCTCTTTGAGATTAGCAGTCTTTCCTCTCAACATTCTCAACTAAGCTGTTCCCATCTTCCTGCTCTCTTAAAGATGGTGAGATTTTCTCTTTACCTGAACCATCACTAGTTAGATTAAGATTTAGGGGTCTTTTAAATGTAAATATAGATTAAAGCCATCTTTGTTTGTTAAACTACAAGCTACGTGTTTGTTATTTTTTAAGTCAGTCTTAGTTCTTTAGGGAAGCATAGTTAGGCAAAGTCACATTTCTGCTATTCTGCTAATGAAAGCCAGGCACTAACAGGTTTAGCTTTCATATTTGTATATTTTGTTTCTTTTAAAAAGGGCTGAAGCCCTGGGAAACTTAAATTACCCCACAAATATTTTGTCATAGGGGAATTGTTCCACTCCTTGAACATTCTGGCTGTTCTTTTTCCGCTTCCAGCTGTACAGTGTTCTTGTTCTGGTGTAGTCACCAGAACTTTATGTCCTACAGATGTAACTTCAACATACATTTATACTACAACATTTCTATTTTCTATATCTTTTCTAACTGTATCTCTTTCTCTCTCATTTTCTACAGTAGCCATGCATTATGCCCACATTTTCATCAAACTGTCCACAATCCCAAGATAAAACAAAACACTGATTTTGTAGAAAGAAAAGAGCTGCTGCTGCTCACTACACATACACATAAGCAAAATGTACCCCCAAGCACACTGTGAAAGCCCACATACCTCCACATAACTGCCCCCCAAATCCCAAACTCCACAAAAAGCAAATACTACAAACAGGCAAAATACAACTCCCAAAACAACTGCATGAATACAAACCACAAAAATAAAACATACAGAAAAAACCCAACAAGTATACTCATGCACTCAAAAGGATAGACAGAAGGTCAAACTTGTTTTTCTCAGCCTCTCCAGCTAGTTCCCCATAGCCCCACAAATATATGAGCTATGGGGCAGCTGAAGACTAGTGCTTTGCTTTCTATACCAATGTAATTTGGAAATGGCAAGGTGCAAGGGCACAGGAGCTGCTATGGAGGCCCCTAGAATAAGAAATCCATGGACTATATTTCAAACAATGGCACAAATACTTTAAGTAGTCTGAACATTCATTTTGCATGATGCTGATGAAAAATTAAATTCAAGCAGTTTGGACAGGAAAAGCATTAATTATGTGAATGCTCCAACTACTCATAAGGCAAAGCAGTAAATAACTGTCCTCTGTTTTCAAAATCAATGAAATATAGTACTAGGAAGGCAAGTCGTGCATCTTAACCACAGTTTGTGTCAGAATAAATATTGACATAACATGATGCCACACAGAAGTACGATAATCACTCCACAATAATTTGACTTTAAAATTTGCTTGTTTCTTTATAATATGTTTGACATGTTATTATCATAAGAAAATGATTGCATGTGTAAAAGTCGTCAGAATAGGGTACCACTATTCAATCAGAGTGTGTACATACATATAAGAAAACCTAACAAAACTTCCGCCAAATACTGTCAAAGTAATTAAACAAAAATGTTTTACCTTGATTTGTTTACTCTAATAACAATATTAAATATTATTAGCAGTAAGGGCATGTAGGGGGAAATGGCTGGATGTTATATTCAAATGCTAAAATGACAGAAATCGGTATGGAACCTCCACTTTAGGCAAACCAAAAGCACAACCCTACACAGGCTTACCCTACACAGGAGGAAGTCCAAGCAAATTCAATGGGTCTTACTTCTAGATGTGGGTATGGGAGTGCACTTAATATAGGCTTATTGCAAATAAATGTCGAGTGTATTAACTGAGACTTCACAGCCTAGTGTGTGGGCATGCATTTTAGCTTAGTTCCTTGTAGGAAAAATTCCAGAATATTAGTGCAGGCATATTAATACTAATAGTGTTAATAATACTAATATTGATACTAATACTAATATTAATACTAATACAATTCATACAAGGGATGCAGTGGCTCAAGTGGTTAAGATGCTGACTCTGTTGACTGCAAGATTGGCAGGTTGCCAGTTCGACACCTGGGTGCTGCACGATGGGGTGAGCTCCCATCACTAGTCCCAGCTTCTGCCAACCTGGCAGTTTGAAAGCATGCAAATGCAAGTAGATAAATAGGTACCACTTTGGAGGGAAGGTAACAGTGTTCTGTACAATCATGCTGGCCCCATGATCACAGAGTAGTCTCTGACAACACTAGCTCTTTGACTTAGTAATGGAGATGAGCACCACCCCCTACGTCAGAAACGACTTGACAACCTTGTCAATGGGGAATACCTTTACCTTTATACAAGCCCCCAACCTCTAAACTTAAATTTTAATTAATTAGACAGTGAATTATTTATGTCTTAATAACTCACATATAAACTTACATATATTTTAATACTTCTGTTATATTTCTTCAAATGCTTAGGGATTTCAAATTTACCAGACTACTATATTACAAGAAATACAAGAGACCCATCAGTTTCATGAACTTGGGCAACATGTAAAAAGGCTTTTAAAACGAGGATCAAAGCAAGAAGAAAATCACAGTGTAGATTTGGCATTGATATGAATTTTTTACCACCTTCTTAATGCTATTGAACTGTGTCACTACTACTAGAACATTTACTAAAGCAGCAGTAGAGCATTATTATTAATTTAGCATTGATAACAGCTTCCTTTTGAAATATTAGAAAAAACACCAGAAAAAAATCTTCTAAGCCAAACCAGAACTATTTTCATTCACTATTCATTTGGCATAATTTTTTCAGAATCATTACTTTCCATGGAAACTATAGAAATATTAAAAGGATTTTGTTCTAGATTAAAAGATGTATTCAGCTATAGGTATTTTGAAAGTATGAACATGTATCACATGTACATTTTTCAATTTAAAAATATGCAATCTACTCAAGATACCCTATATATAGTCTCCAGCTATATACTTATCTTTTCTTGATTTTTTTATTCAGAGCTCGCCTACATTAACATATAGGTTAAAACAGCTCACCTTTTCAGAGTCTCATCAGCCAACTTAAACAACATTATTTCACAGAAGAACCACTATAGGTTTTATCTATGCATAAAATATTCCCTCCCCCCACTGACTTTTCTGTGACAGAACCATGAAAATCCTGCATTACCTAGAACTGTCTGTTTGGTATTGGGTTTCTCTCTGAATAATTCTCAATCAAATGGTACTAAAATAGCTATTTTTAAACCCATAGCTTAGAATTTACTCCTAGAAAAATTCAACTGAGGACAGCAAAGAACACATACATCACAAGCACAACATTGCATTTTAGTTACCTGCACTGATATAAAGTATTCCCCCTACAGCAACCACATTTCGAGGCTGTTCCTTGGCTGTGGAACTCCTGGACCTCTCTCTGTTTTCCTTCTGCTAGCAGGTAAAGACCTTCTTAGTAAAACAAGAATTTGGTGAATACCCTTGTTGTGAAGCAGAAACTTCTAATGGGGCCTTTTTATCCATACAGTATTTTTAAATCATTTTATACTGTTTCAAGTTATTAGTGTTTTTATATTACATATATATTATTATATTAATTGTTATTTAACTTTATTATGGAGTTTTCAGTTGTACCTTGTTTTCATCTTGTTGTAAACTAACTCGAGTCCCATGTCAGGAGAAAATTGTGTTTGGGGTATATATACACACATGCATGTGCAGACCTTGTTTCTTTAACCCTTTTTTACACACACACACACACACACACACACACAGGAGAGTTATGGATAACATATAATATCATATAAATAAATATGATTACTAAGGACCAAACCAATAAGTATCAAAGGAATTGGTCTTACTTTTTCACTTATCAATACTGGTAAGTGTGAAGCCTTTAAGAAAGCCGTTTAGCAACTTTCTGGAAAATTCAGATAAATATCAGCTCTAGAATAGAATTCTCTTTAGTATCTTTGCAAATGAAATCAGATGCAAGTGGAAGATGCTGCCAAACTTTGACGCATTCTTTCTAACAGGAAACTGTACAACTTGGAAACACTGCTGGGGTGATGGCTTAATTTGCCCACCACACATCTGCAACGGGAAGATTTTGTTATCCATAACTCTCCCATCAAATATATATATATATATATATATATATATATGGTTCAAGAAACAAGGTCTGCACATGCATGCATTCATATATATATATATATACATATCCCAAACACAATTTTGCAAATAAGGGTTCTTGCAGAGCCAAATGGTGCCAAAATATTTTGTTGAAATTACGTATTAGAAACATACAGGAGTGTATATTGATGGAATCTCCAAGAAAGGGAAAGTCTTCCTTGCTACAATTCTAAGTGCCTTTCTTCCACTGTAGCAAATGATATTCTATCTATCAGAAGAGAAGTATTACAATGATAAAAGCCATTATGATACAGCTAATAAATATCTGACATACAGGTGAGAAGAGGTGGCTTCAAATACTCCTCATGAAGCTCACTGGATGACCTTGGGCTCTTCTTCATAGCCTATCCCTGTGATAGCGAACCTATGGTATCCGTGCCAGAGATGGCACATGACACTATTTAGCCCGGCACCCAGCAGGGAGGAGGAACAGACGTGCACCTTCTTCCCAGAGGCAACTGGAGGCCAGGGGAGAATATTTTTATTTTCTGAAAATAAGAAGCGGTGCAATTTTGCCACTTTATCCATGGATTAATGTTGTGATAATGCTGAAGTCACCAGACAGTCTGAAAACAATCCCGCTTTTGCGGGATATTCACCGATTTAAACCCCATTTATTCATGGGATTTGGGCGCTTTGCCTCCCATGTGACAAACTCCTTAGAGAGGCAGGACTAAAAATGTGATTAAAATATAGAAGCTAAGCATTCAGCAACCATAATGACAGACTAGCTGATATAAATGGATTTTAAATCCTATCAGTATAGTTAAGTATGCACACAAACATTACTGTTTAGCCCAGGGGTAGGCAACCTTTCCCCTTTAAGGGCCGAGGGACTTCAGCTCCCAGAATCCCAGGAGCTATTGGCCAACATGGCTGAAGCTTCTGGGAGCTGAAGTCCCTCGGCCTTTAAAGGGGAAAGGTTGCCTACCCCTGGTTTAGCCAGTTCAAGTTACAGATCCCAGTCAAAACAAAGGTGCTCTTTAATACAGCAACACTAAAAAAGAGGTCATTTCCATATCTACTTTCATATTAAAAAGCTACTTTCTAGCAAAATTAGCACAATGCCATCACTTAACACTGATTATCAACTGACTTTTTTCAATGCAACTGAATTCGTTGTAGCAGTATTTTATAGCCCACCCACCCCAAAAAATAGCAATTATCACTTCAGTTAAAAACTGTGTAACATTAAAAACAAACTGTACTATTCTGAGTGAGATCAGATTATTACTGGATGTGTTTGTCATGTATATACTACATAATGCAACTAATGAGAGGTTGCACCTTATGTAGCCCAAGTGGAATTTCATTGCCCTATATATTACCCAAATCTACCTGATGCTGCTTCTCCTCACTGTTCGGGGGAAGATGGAGGTCCTCATGGGAAGTCAAGAGGGAAAGGGAAATCTCTTCTGCTTGTGATGTCCTTCCACTTCTTGATAGGCATCATTAAATACAATCCAAATGGATAGGCTCCTTTCATTAGCAGAATTAATCAAGATCCAGAAGAGGCTTCCCAGTGGAGGAAGGTAGTGGAACTATGATCTTCTCTGATTCCTCCTTCCCTGGTCATCTCCCATACTGTTTTAGAGGATCCCACACCCAGTTAGTGTCAGGAGCTTAAACTGGAATCAAAGTTATTGCTATGCTCTTTTTCTCCAGTACAAGCAGCATGCTCTAAAGCACTGGATTTCACTAATTTATCTCCCATCTTTCTCCCCATATGGGCCCCATGCCAGCTTTCAGTTGTTTTATACCTTCAAACTGACTCTGACTTATGGTGATCCTATCATAGGGTTTCCTTGGCAGGATTTATTTGAAAATCTGCTATTGCACTCTTCTAAGGCTGAGAGTGTGATCCCATGACTGACTAAGGATTTAAACTCTGGTCTCTTGGAGAACCAGTCCAAGGACTTATCACACGGGAGGCAACCGCCCGCATCCTGTGAATAAATGGTGATTAAATCTGTTAATATCTCGCAACAACAGGATTGTTTTCAGACGATGTTGCCATTATCCTAGCTTTATCCCGTGAATAAAGCAGCAAAATCACGCAGCTTTTCATTCACGGGATTTTTCTGTGAATAAAAAGTGGCATAATTTTGCCACTTTGTTCATGGGATAATGCCTGGATAATGATGACACTGCACGACGTTGTCTGAAAACACTCCTGTTGTTCCAGGATATTCACAGGATTTCATTGCCATTTATTCATGGGAGGCAGGTACTTTGCCTCCCATGTGATAATACTGCTTCTCTAAGACAGCCCCCAAGAATGCCAACACAACATTTATTTGTGTGAACAAGTGGGGCTACTGACATGGTACATGATTATGCTTTCTTCATCTCGTTTGTATTTTTGAAATTTTATTCACTTTATTTCTAAATTATTAGGAATTTGTGTGCTATAAGGAATTTTGTCTTGACATTTAGAATATCTCTCTTAAACCATTATGCAGTTATCTGAAATCCAGTTAATTTATTCACAGTGTATAACATTAGATATCACTTCTGCTGGGCTGTATGTCAAACATAAATGATATAAACAAATAATGGATGCCAAAATTTACTTAAACTATATACATCCCCTTTTCACAATGATAAATGGAAAATAAGTATTGCCAAACTATTATTTTAAGATTAGTACAGCTGACCTATGAACTGTATGTAATAATTTATATGTATTAAAATCAAGGTATTAGCCTTTCCCTATCAAAGATCTCCGGAAATTCCCAATCTACAACTCTTTCCATTCCTCAACCACTGTGGCTAATATCTGGGCATTTTGGGGCTTACAGTCCAACAACATTTGGCTCTAGGGTAGAAAAGGCTCTCTTGAGAACAGCAGCTTCTAACTAAAATGAAGTTTAGAATCTAGAAAGATTTTAAATTTGATGTTTTGAACTAAAAATCCTTCACATAAAATGAGTAAAAATAACACATCCCTCCAGATGTTTTGAGACTTAATTCACAGTATTCCTCATTGCTGGCATGGGCTGCTGGGACCTGCAGTCCAACAACATCTGGAGGACCACATGACTCCCACCTCCAATCTAAAATAAACCCTTATTTTATTAATAATTCCTTTCTGGTTTTACTCAAAAATCCTTCTTAACATTCACACTCCCATACGACAGCAGACTCCAAAAACTAAAATAAAATTATAAACTTATAAGCAGCAGGCTACAGCACAGCCTCTGTACCCATGAAGTCCCAAGTTAATTATTTTGTATCTCAAATTTAAAGGGATTTCCAGTGGTACAGCTAAAAAAAAAAAAGATTCATCCCTAAAGCCTGGGAGACCCACTATCCATCAGAATAGGAAATGATAGCATACGGGGACCAATGTACATATACAACTGCATATAAGATGGTTTCATACATAGTATGTACAGTTGCAAACATAAAAATATAGTAAGAAAGACTCAATTTTCAACTTCAGTTTTGTTTTACACTTTAGTTAATTTGCAGGTTACTCGCAATTATTAAAGCATAGATTATCTCACTACTATTTGTAATGTTAACTACTGTGGACCAAAAGAAAGAAGATCAGGAGTTGTGACTTAACTGTGTACACAAAAAATACTTGTTAATTTTTAACTTAATATTTAGTCTGCATAACCTTACAAATCCACACATTTTAACTGCAACTTTCAAGTACAGAAGCCAACTAATTCCAACATAAAGGGATACTATTCCACAGTATTTGGTAGACCACAATTCACAAATAGTAAAGTTCATTTCTTTTAATATGAATTAGATATTTAATGGCTCGATTTGTAGAATATATCAAACTAGGATCTCACAAAGGAAGTTAATATTAATTCTGAAAACATCTGAATTAGCAAAACTGCATAATTAAAACACCTTTTTGTTGAATGCCTTAAAGAATTTAATATTTTAAGGAAATCTTTTTGATAGTTGTATTTGGAACAAATATACACTTGCATTGTCACACACTACTGCATAGACGCTTTTTTCACAAATAGTTGCGTTAGAAAAAGAACACATGCAAACCTCTCAAATTAAAATTTCTCCTTATACTAGTTTATGCATCTAAATATACTTATTGTGAATCGTAAATCTTATTGCACACAGAGGCTTACATCCACAAAAATATACTCTTGTTACCTTGATATTTGGACTGTAAAATAAGTATTAATCCAAAGGTCTGACAATGCCTCCTTCTCTTAAAAAAAATTATACATACATTATCCAGAACAGAACACTATGTAAAAGTATGTATATGAAGTCAAGACTTTGTTAATTTTAACAAAATGGCAATACATTAGAGGCAATTTAATTTACATAATCCCTAGGTTTTTATTAAGTTCCACTGAATACAAAGGAGTACTGCTGAACAACTCATTTGCATTAGTTTTCCTAATCTAGTGGCACAATCCTAGCTAGGTTTACTCAGAAGAAAATCCATTCAAATTCCTGTCCGATACAGTGGAATATTACACTATTTGACAGGGACAAAATAGCTTTCATTTTTAATTAGCATATTTTTTTAAGTGAAAGACAGGTATCCTAAATCTTCTCCCTCAAATACAAAAAATCCTATCATACATATAACCGGTATTATCAGAGAAATAGTTTTATCACTTTTATTCACTGGTGAGGGTTGTACGCAGAGGAACCATCTTTGGAGTTAAAAATATGAATACAATTGTACTGCAAATATGAGAATCCAATAGGTAAATTGCATTCAATATTTTTAACAAGTTAACCTTTTGCTTTTTAAAGTATGAATAGGTATCCATTAGCAAAAAAATAATTAGGAAAAAACGGTGTACCTAAGTGTCAAAAGATGGGAGAAGCTATCAAATGACATAAGCCAGTTCTGCAAGCAATCCTGGACAGGTGAATTTCCCACGACTGAAACCTAGAACAAAAGGGCCTTCTCTTCAAGCTCCATGCACAGAATCCTTGCATTTTTCAAATACAACTATGAATCACATATTTCATTACTATTCTATCTCAACAGTTATTGGCCTGTCAACTAACAAATGGTCCTCCGCTTTCAGTTAATGCTGTCTAAATGTTCAAAGTATCACTATACTACACTATGTTAAACCTTATTCCTGCTGGAGAATTGAAATAATTCAATAGACTTAACCCAATGCTTTAACTTTTCTAAGAAATATTAATATTTATTGTAGCTGCAACACACAGTATTTTAAAAAGTTATTGAAAGGCCAGTTGCTGGGAGCGTATTGTCAAGCGATAATCAAATACTGCAAAGATATTTAAAAGAGTAATCTTTGCATCCCCACCTATTTAAAATAACTCCATCAGCTGACACAAAGAACCTATGTTCATGTGTACATTGGCCACACCCCCAGCGATCAATCCACAAAAGAAGAACTAATGTCGCCTTCCCTAGCCACCAGAGCATACCCTCAAACTCAGAAAATTAAAACTTACAACGCAACACTGGTGCAAGATTTTAAACGACCTTTGGTTCAATAAGCTTTGAATTCAAACCAAGCTCTCTTTCCAGAAAGCCCACCACTTAACAGGAAAAAGTGACTGAAATAAAAATTATTTTAATCCCATCTGAACCTCGTTTGAGCATCATTTCAGGAGGACATCAACACCCACAAAAAGAAGCATGGCAAAGACAACCACATCACTGTCTAATCCCCAATCAACAGTAACATCTTCGCAGTCGTTAGCTGCACAGAAAATATACCCTGATCCTACATTCCTTAGGATCGATTAACTACTGAGGAACCAGATCACACAAAATGCAAAATATTACTAAGTACCTATGGTCATCCCCCCCTCCCCCTCATCTACAGTCAGGAAGTGAAAACTAGGTAAATTGACTTGGGAGTGTGCCTTTTTCTATGCCACAATAAGAAACCGCTCTCTTTTTTTTTTTCCTCCAGAAAACAAAGGCATTGTGGTGTGTACCCAGATCTTTTGTCAGCCTGACCGATAAACTCTTCACACACACAAGACATACAACCACTCTCATAAAAATACCACCAGGGCAGCCTATCCAGAAAAAGAGTTACCGAGAAGAAACGTTTAATTCGATAATTGCTGCAGGGTTCTGATGCAACAGCTGTACGTGCACAACCCATTTCCACTTGAAATTTCGCATTTCTACCTTTTTTTAGTGGCCAGGCCTATAGGCCTGAGCCTTGCCAGATTCTCGCTTCTGCAAAGCAGAGGAAAGAGAGGGAGAGAGAGCGGGGGGGGGGGAGTGAGTGAAGGGGAGGGAAATCACAGCAGCCTTTTTTCTGCAAGAAGAACATGGTACCGGGGTTAAGGGAGGAGGGAAAGGGACTCAACGCTGCACCGACATCCAGGTTTCTCTTCTCTGACAAACTGGGGGAGGAGGGGGGTTGAGAGAGAGAGAGAGAGAGAGAAGAGGCGTCCTGGCCTGCAGTTCAGGCCTGCGAAAGAGGCGAAAAGGAGGATACAGGTCAGGTCTAAGTCGAAGCCATCCTCCTGGTATCGCCTTTTGTTCCTGCTGACGATCTCTTTGATGATGGCGGTCATGTCTGGGAGCCGGGAGCCGCTCAGGAACAGCGCGGACAAGCACGGCGGCGGCTGCAGGGCGCAGATGGCTCGGAGCCGCGGAGGAGGAGGAGGAGGAGGAGGAGGAGGAAGAGGGCCCCCCACCTCTGCCCGCCAACGGTGAGGAGGGCGGCGGCGGCGGCCACTCACGAAACGGCTGCTGCTGCTGCTGCTGCTGGAAGAAGACGAACAAGAAGAAGAAGCCGAAGCCGCCGCCGCCGCCGCCGCCGCTGTTCCTTCTTGGGCCGCACCGTGGACAGGGCCTCCGGCTCCGGGCTGCGAAGGCCCCGGCGCGGCGGCGGCGGCAGCGGCACACAAGGGGTCCGGCCCAGAAGGAGGTCCTTCCGCGGCTCCCGCCACCGGCGCGGCGGCTCCTCTCGGTTCCTGCAGCGGGAGAGACCCCGGAAAAGGCGGCGGCGGCGGCGACGGAGGGGTAGCAGAAGCAATGGGGGCCTTGGCGGACGACGAGGAGGAGGAGGAGGAAGCACCAACACCAGCACCGTCGCCGCCGCCGCCGCCGCCTCCTCCGAGGCTCCCTCCTCGGCGGCGCTCCAGGGGGACCCCCGGGGAGAGCAGCTTTTCCCTCACCCGCCCCGCTCCGCACCCCGAGGAAAGGGGGGAGCCGGGCGGGAGGAGGTTCGGCGCCTCGGGAAGTTGGACGGTTCAACTGTGGGGATCCTCCTCCTTCTTCTTCTTCGACGGCGACTCCTCAAAATGGGGGAAAGGGGGTCTTCTCTCAGGTCCTGAGGGAAGCGCGGCGGCGCGTGAGGCAGAGGCGGCCCAGTGTCATTCCTCCGCGCCTCGGCCGTTGCTTTGCCTCCTCTCTTGTCTCTCTGTCTTTCTCTCTCTCTCTCTCTTGCGCGCGCGCGCAGTCAGTCCGGCGCAGCAGCAGCGGCGCGCGCGCGCCTTCCTCTCCTCTCTCTTCCTCCCCTCCCACCACCAACCCCTGCGCGCGCACGCATAGGCAGGCAGGCAGGCGCGCGCGCGCGCGTGCTGGTGCGAGAGTCCCTTTTTTCCCCCTCTCTGTCAGTCTTTCAGAGCGGCGGTTGCTTCGAACGTTGACTCCCCCACCACCACCCTGCGCGCGCGCCCCTCTTCTTCCTCCTCCTCCTCCTCCGCCTCCTTTTTCTCTTCCTCTTCC